>OZ010786.1:614454947-615067447 GCA_963932465.1 Maratus speciosus | reverse complement strand
TCTTGATAAAGGTGTGCGGTTTTTCACCCGTGGTAGGAGTGAATAGTCACTCTTTCATATGTGTGAATGTTAATTTTTTATATAGTCGATTCTTTTTTTTTTATTTTGCTTATATGGTCGTCTTAAAAGAATCACATCTTTTACAGCATGCAATGAAAATACAGTCAAGGATCCATAATCCACACACCCATAATCCGCAATTTTCTATAATTCGCAGTGCTTAATGAATGTAAACAATTAAACAAAATTTACTAATTCTTGATCCAAAAATGATTTTTTAAAAGAATTATCTGAAAATTTTAAATATAAAAGTGAATATAATCAATTTTTTAATACAAGAATTTGAAAAATTCATTTTTTGAGGTAGCATATTAAATTAATTATTATATTTCACATTTTTCTTTTCTTGTTACACTGAATATGGAATTAAAATAGTGCCCAGAAAAATTAATTATTATATTTTATATTTTTCTTTTCATGTTATACTGAATATGGAATTAAAATAGTGTCCAGAAATAAGAAAATTACATATAATCCATAATACTCCATAATCCGCAATATTCCATAATCTGCACAACCCTTGGTCCCAAATTGTGCGGATTAAAGAACTTTGCCTGTAGATACAAGCATGGTTGTGGAATATTTTGCAACCCTCTCTCGAGCAGTCAGCCAGAAAGCTTAGGCGCCGCGAAGGATCACGTGACCATCGAGAGAATTGATATTTGAAAACATTTTTTACTCTTTCTTTTTTAGTTTAGTTATTGTGGATGTGAATCTCGAAAGCAGCATGCTGGCTGTGTATATCTTGATCTTCCGAAAAGGGAGAAACAAATATTCTTGAACATATAAAAGAAATTATCTTGAATTCCTAGCGAGGAATAACAAATATTATCCAAATGTTTTCGCTGTATATAATGTATATATTTAAAAGTGTAAATATAGAATTAACAAAGTTTTTAATCATCCTGTGCTTGACTTGGATTTGTACTGAACAACACCTGCGCCACTTTCTTGTGAAATATGCTTGATTACATTAATATTATTTAAAAACAGATCGTGAATTCTTGAACTTGGCTCTCCCAAATATGATTTAAAACGAATCGTAGATTCTACAACTATGCTCTCCCAATAAAAATATCTTGAATTGTGATAACGTGAATTCTCTTGAAATTCATGAAGATTATTCTTTATTTTTTTGGTGCCTCAACAACCGGGAAAAAAGGTAAGAAATAGCTTTATTATTCTGCATGACTATTGACTCTTGATTTATTGAAAATAACGTTTTCTCATGATAATTTATTTTGAAAATTGAAATAAATTTTAAACATGGATAAGCCTGATAAGCTTAAAAGTAAAAGAGCTACCGTTCGCGCGGCAGTTACAAAATTAATCTCAAAATGTGATACACTATTATCTGTTGATATTGATAAAACTGATTGCGATTCTTTAATGGAATCATTAGAGCTCGTAAATGAAAAGGAAGCTCTACTAAATGAATTAGATTCCGAAATAGATGAGCTAATTCAGGAAAAAACTGAATATGAAAAAGAACTAAAATCGGTAGAAGAATATTCCGAAAAAATATCAAGTTTGAAATTTAAAATTAAGATGAGGCTTAAAAAATGTAAAATCGAAACTGAACCAAAAGTTTTACTAGAATCACGTAACGGTTCAAAAATCGGTAGTAAACCAGTTTCGGCAGTGAAGCTGCCTAAACTTAACATAGAAAAATTTTCTGGTGATGCAAGCCAGTTCTTAGAATTTTTTAATTTATTTACTAGTGCGATAGATTCAAACGAATCGTTATCAAAAATTGAAAAATTCCAATATCTCAAATCCTTGTTGTCTGGTCCTGCATATAATATAATATCTGGTTTTGTACTGACAGATCAAAATTATTCTACTTGTTTAAAATTGTTAGGAGAGAGATATGGTAAGCGGGAAAATATCATAAACTGTTACATGAATACAATTCTAAATCTTGAACCAGTGAAATCCACTAACAATGTTACTTCTTTAAGAAAGTTGTATGATAATATTGAAACGTGTATGAGAAATCTTGATGCGTTAGGAGTAACATCAGGCTCTTACGGCCATTTATTACTACCCATTTTATTAAGGTTATTACCAGAAAATTTGATACTAGATTTCCATCGAAAACGTGACCCCGATAAGGACTGTGAAGTCACCGATTTAATAAATTTTATTAAAACGGAACTAAGATGCCGGGAAGCTACTGATTCAGTAAATAATTCCCAAAACAAGGCTTATGAAAATTTTAAAACCAAATATGAAAATCCTTCAAGTAAATATAAAAATTTTCCTCAAAAGAAAAATATACCTTCCGCTGCTGCTTTAAATACATCTACAAAACAGTTTTGCATATTTTGCAAGTCTTCTGATCATGTAGGACTAAATTGTTCAGAATTCACTGATGAACAAAAACGATATAAATTAAAGAAAGAAGGTCGCTGTTACAGATGCTGTTATAGGTCGCATTTATCTGCAAATTGTAGAGCAAAAATTAATCCTTGTTCCAAATGTGGTAACAATATCCATAGGCAATTGTTTTGTTTTAAAGAAACAGCAAAAGAAAATCCTGAAAAAGAAATGAAAGGTGCAATTTTATCTATGATGTCGGAACAAAAATATAAACAAAATAAATCTACATTATTGCAGACTTGTACAGTTTCTGTGTCAAAGTTCCTGTCTGGTAAACAATGCTTGTTGGCTCCCGTTTTATGTGATAGTGGTTCAGAAAAATGCTTCGTGAAGAGATCTCTAGTACAGAAATTAAAATTGAAGCCATTGCGAAGAGAAAATTTATTAGTTTATCCTTTTGGGCGCAGACGCCATAGAATCTTGTTATGAAGTAGTTGCTCTTGAATTATCCAGTGTTGTGCAACCTATTAACTCGATAAATATCGAAGCACTTGTGGTTGATAATATAACTGGAGCTTCTGTGAAAACCCTAGAACCAGAACTTCTAGACATAATGAGAACAAGAGGCTTTAAGCCTGCTAATACAGGTCTTGAACAGTAAATAAATACTTTGCTAGGGTCTGACTTTTTGTGGAAAATATTAAAGGGAATCGAGGGAAAATTGACAAAAGAATTATACGTTGCAGAAACTATTTTCGGTCATACGGTTCATGGGCAGATAGAGTCAAATAAAAAAGAAGTAGCTTGTTTGCATGTTTCAGTTGAAAATATGAATACTCAGTTGAAAGCATTTTGGGAACTTGAATCAATTGGCATTGCTGAAAGCAATGAAAAGAACATTACCGATCATGAGGTAATAAAAGAATTTAAAGAAAATCTAAAATTCGTAAATCGGCGTTATGAAGCAAAATTATTGTGGAAAGATTCTCGCGAATTACTTAGAAATAATCTTGAAGTAGCAAAGAAGCGGTTTTCTAGTTTAGAAAATAAATTCTTGATAAACGATTCTTTATTTAAAGAATATAACTCCATTTTGCTAGAGCAATTTAATGAGGGTGTAATGGAATTGTGCACCAAGAAACATTCTAATAATTCCTATTACATGCCACACAGACCTGTTATCCGTGACGACAAAACTACAACAAAAATGCGCATAGTCTTTGATGCTTCTTCCAAATATGGTGCTTTTCTATCATTAAACGAATGTTTGAATCACGGCCCTAACTTAAATCCTAATGTTTTAGACATAATTTTTAAATTCCGTTTACATAAAATTGCCTTTTCGGCTGATATTGAAAAAGCTTTTCTGCAAATATCTGTAGCCGAGGAAGATCGCGATTATCTTAGATTCTTATATTATGAAGATTTTGATAAGAATAAAAACATAGTACCTTATAGAATGACCAGAACTACTTTTGGTGTCACCTGCAGTCCCTTTATCCTCGCTTGTACTATTAAGCACCATATTAATAAATATAAAAACTCTCATAATAAAACATTTGAAATCTTAAATTCTTCTTTTTATGTTGATGATTTGTTTTCAGGAGAAAGCGATGTTCTAAAAGCCTTTAATTTAACTAAAGAAGCTGTTGATATTTTGAAAGAAGGGGGGATGAAGTTAAGAAAATTTGAAAGTAATTCTCAGGAACTTAGAAAAAAATGGGTTGACGAAAACATACATATTTCGAGTTCCGAACCCCCAAATACTTCCCTAAAAAGTTTAGGACTTATCTGGAACAATATAGAAGACAATTTGAGACTAGAATTATGTCCGTTGTTAGCAAATTTAAACAATGATTCTTGTACAAAACGGGAAGTTTTGAAAATTGCAGCCACGTTGTTTGATCCAGCTGGATTTATTGCCCCTTTTGTTATTCGTGTCAAATGCCTTTTACAGCAATTGTGGATAATGGGAATATCATGGGATGAAAGTTTTTGTGGTGAACTAGAAAATAATTGGCAAAATTGGCTTTCAGAAATCCCTGATCTCACACACTTGAAAATTCCTCGACACTATTTCAACAACCTGATCATGGAAAAGGAGCATCTCCAACTGCATATTTTCACTGATGCTAACCCTAATGCGTATAATGCAGTGGCATAATTACGGTATCCAATTTCTAAAGATAAATTTAAAACTAGTTTTTTAATGTCTAAATCTGGGTGTATCCCTAATCCTGGGTGTATCCCTAATCCTGGGTGTATCCCCTGGGTGTATCTAAATGTATCCCTAAAGAATCGAATCTTCTACAGTTAAATCCTATGTTGTCAGATGAAGGTTTGCTGTTGGTACGAGGACGGTTACAAAAATCTGACTCCTCATTTTATGAAAAACATCCCGTCGTGATTCCTGCAAAACATAAATTGACTGAATTAATCGTGAAAGATGCACATGAAAAAGTTTTTTATTCAGGAGTGTCCAGTACATTAGTACAACTCGTGAAAAATTTTGGATTTTTAGATCCAGACAGTGCATAAAATCAGTCTTGAACAAATGTACAATCTGTGAGAAATTTAACGTACGCCCTGGTCAACAAGTTATAGCCTCTCTTCCAGGTGACCGTATTAACGAAGCTCCACCGTTTTCAGTAACAGGTCTTGATTATGCGGGACCCCTATATGTGAAGGGGAACGAAAATAAATTTTATATTTTATTATTTACATGTGCTATCACAAGAGCACTTCATTTAGAACTAGTAAAAGACATGTCAACAGCACAACTTCTGTTAGCATTTCGCAGGTTTATCTCACGAAGAGGACTATGTGCTGTAATTTATTCAGACAACGCCAAAACTTTCAAAAGAGCTGATCTTGAGCTAAAAGAAATTTGGAAAGTAATTCACCATCCTGATGTTAAAAAATTTTTCGCCAATCACAGAATTTCCTGGAAGTATATTGTAGAGCGTGCAGCCTGGTGGGGTGGCTTCCATGAGCGAATGGTTCGCTCAGTGAAAACTACCTTGCGTAAAGTTATTGGAAGATCTTCTTTAACATTGAGTGAATTAGAAACACTTCTAATTGAAGTAGAAGCTGTAATAAACTCTCGTCCGCTGACTTACACGTATTCCGAGTTAGAAGAACCATCGCCTTATACTCCTGCACATTTTTTTAATCGGAAAACGTATCTTGTATCTACCTACCATAAAAGTGAACGATTTAATTTTACCAGCAACGAAAGAATCTTTAGTGAAACGTTTTCGTTTACGTGGGACTCTTCTAAATCATTTTTGGAAGCGTTGGAGAAATGAGTATCTTCTCAACTTAAAATCTGCTCACTACACGGGTCAGAATAAAACTTCAGACTTTAAAGTAGATGATGTGGTGCTTGTACATGATGAACACTTACCCCGAAGTTTGTGGAAGTTTGGAAAAGTTACTAAAACCTTTATGGGCAGAGATGGTAAGATAAGATCTTGTGAACTCAAAACAAATAATTCATTTATTAAAAGACCTATAAATCTATTCTACAATCTTGAACTCGGAGTCTAAAAAAAAAAAAAACTTTCATTTCATTAAGATACTCAAAAAAACTCTCATTGACATTTGAATTTTAAAACAAATCTTGAACTCATTTTGTTATTGACTTTAAAAAAAAAGATTTTTATTTTTTTCACTTAAAAAAAAAAAAATGTTTCTTGTTTGATAATATTTCTAATTTTTAGTTTAATTTTTTTTGTATTGAACATTCTAGAAAGGGTTGTATAGATTTAAACTGTTCTTTCTATTTTTAGTAGCAGAAACTTGTTCTCAAATATTTTAAATTGTTTTATTTTATTGAAGTTCAGTATGTAAGTATATATTTTGATTTTGTATTGTATTTATGTATAGTGTAACTGATGATTTTTTAGAATAATTTTTATTTCTACTTTAATTGTTTGAATCCCCATTTTGATGAACCCTTGTTCATCGGGGGGGGGGGAGTTTGTGGAATATTTTGCAACCCTCTCTCGAGCAGTCAGCCAGATTGCTTAGGCGCCGCGAAGGATCACGTGACCTTCGAGAGAATTGATATTTGAAAACATTTTTTACTCTTTCTTTTTTAGTTTAGTTATTGTGGATGTGAATCTCGAAAGCAGCATGCTGGCTGTGTATTTCCTGATCTTCCGAAAAGGGAGAAATAAATATTCTTGAACATATAAAAGAAATTATCTTGAATTCCTAGTGAGGAATAACAAATATTATCCAAATGTTTTCGCTTTATATAATGTATGTATTTAAAAGTGTAAATATAGAATTAACAAAGTTTTTAATCATCCTGTGTTTGACTTGGATTTGTACTGAACAACACCTGCACCACTTTCTTGTGAAATATGCTTGATTACATTAATATTATTTAAAAACAGATCGTGAATTCTTGAACTTATCTCTCCCGAATATGATTTAAAACGAATCGTGAATTCTACAACTATGCTCTCCCAATAAAAATATCTTGAATTGTGATAACGTGAAATCTCTTGAAATTCATGAAGATTATTCTTTATTTTTATATTACTGACAGAAATAAACTAAAATATTTTATTCCAATCTTATCCTTTGCATTTGCTTTTATTGCATGCCCTATAAAGATATTATTTTTAAAGTTTTATTAATAACTTTTTACTAGGTGGATGTTATATGTTTAACAATGTTTGATTTGATTTTAATTTTTGTTTTAAATATAAAACCGTATTTTTTCCTTAAGTTATTGCTATTCTTGCAAATTCCTATTGTTTTAAAATATTTTTATTTCTCCCACTTAAAAAACAATGCTTATAAACTCACATCTTTTAAAAATAAGTTCTTAGCATTATTTAAATATCAAGAATGTATATATATATACAGGGTGTTCCGTTAAAGGGGTCCAATATTAATAGGGGTAATAGAGGAGATCACACGGAGCATAAATCAACATATAATGCCTGGCCGGATCTCAATAATTTTCAAGTTACAGCAAATAGAATGAAAAATCGGAAATTTGTAAAAAAACCCTCATTGCTAAACTATCGATAATGCTACATAAAAACAAAGCACATATTTAGAAAGAACAGAAAAAATCCTACGAAATGACATAAGTTGTTTTATAATATTGAGAATTAATGGCGAGTTACAAGCTCTGAAACAGTGAAAAAATACAAAATCAAATATTTAGCAAAATAGTTAATCGTTAATTCCAAAAATGCAACTCTACCTACATCAAGGAAAATGTTATAAAATTTGGTCCATTCCGAAAGCTTTCGAAGAAGCTGACAATAAACCATATCAGTTTAATTGTATGGGAGAAATCAAGCAGTTCCCTAGTTACAACTCTGTACTGTTGCACGCTCGGAAAGGGCGAAACTCCGCCCATGACGATTGTAAACACCCCGTTTTAATATCTTTCAATTATACATTTCTGATCAACCTCTATCAATACCCTTTCATTATTCAGTCTGGTCAAGTGAATGACATATTGTGCAGCTCTCGCCTTGTCTTAAAGCAAACTCCGTGACTGCTGCGTTTCCTCCATGAACTTTCAGGATGATGAAGAAGAAGTACTTTTTATGCAAATTTTCTATGTGTATAGGAAGAAAAGTGTAATAAAACAGCAGTCATCAGTGGGCGTTATGTTAAAGGGAGGCTGTTGTAAGTGGGATTGTAGTAAGTTGATGTATAATAATTATGCCGGAATACTCTAACGAAGAATATGCGGACATGCATCTGATGTACGGGCAAGCTCATGGAAATGCATGTCTAGCACAGCGCATGTACTGTGAGCAATTTCCAAGGAGACGTTGCCCAAGTTCGAAACTCTTCATAAAAATCGATAGACGATTACGGGAGACTGGGTCGTTTAATACAGCAAGCATTGATGCAGGGAAACCTCGACATGTACGAACAACTGCAATGGAAGAAGATGTACTGAATATTTTTAAAGATAACCCCTCCACGAGTACACGAGCTGCTGCGTCTGAAGTCGGTGTTTCTCACCAAAGTGTGTGGCGTGTTCTGCGTGCAGAAAACATGCACCCCTTTCATGTGCAGTGGGTACAACTGTTATCAGTAACAGATTGTGCTCAGCGGACAGAATTCGTACGCTGGTTGCTTAATGTAACAGAAAATAATCCTCAATGTCTGGAAAATATTTTATTTACTGATGAAGCAACATTTACGAGAGAGGGCGTGGTAAACACACACAATATGCACACATGGTCATATACAAATCCGCACACTCTTTTCCCGTCGAACGCACAACAAAAGTTCAGTGTGAACATATGGGCAGGTGTCCTCGGCGATTATCTCATAGGACCATATTTACTCCCAGATGTACTCAATGGCAGTACGTACTTGGTTTTCCTACGGGATATCTTACCGCAGTTACTGCAAAATGTGCCAGCAACATTGCGCCACAATATGTGGTTTATGCACGATGGCGCACCGGCACATATTTTCATAGGTGTTCGCAATCACCTCAATTCAACATATCCTGGGAAATGGATTGGACGCAGTGGACCTGTTGCTTGGCCTGCACGCTCTCCAGACCTCAATTCGTTAGACTTTTTTGTTTGGGGACACCTTAAATCGCTGGTGTATGAAACGCCTGTGGATACACCGGAGGATTTACTAGCGCGAATCGTTGTCGCTGCAGGAGACATTCCCAACTCCGTCGCAGTTTTTCGGCGTGTTCGCCAATCTTTACGACGTCGCTGTCGGCTGTGCGATTCTGTTAATGAGCGCAACTTCGAACACCTATTATAATAATGTCCGTTCGTCTGCCTTCCGACATTGAACTGTGCAGCGCAGGCCAGAAGACTATGCTTCACATATGTCATAAAGTACGTGGAATGTAATTCTTTATTTGTCATTTTTCTTTTATTTTCAACACTTTTTGGCACAGTATTTTGTAAGTCACAGACTGTGGTGTACTCAAATTGTTAATTACAAAGTTTGTATGAATTAATTTAAAATTTAGTGTCTTTTTAAAATTTATAATTAATAAAATTATTATGCTATTTGTTATTATTATTTCCTATCATAAATTATGATGCACATATACATACAATAATTGTCCATGTAAAACATGTACTGAAACTTCTTGCATAGTTACAAATCGCAATATTTTTAATTATTTCCGAATTTTCACCACCAGTTTACTTTTAAAGAATTTAACTTAAGCTTTATATCAATAAAAGACCACTTTAAAATGTAGACTATTATTGTAAAGTTATTTTGGTTCATTCAACTCTTGAATAATTAAAAATGTTGCATCTCACAAGAAGCATGATCGAAAATGTATAGTTGAGAGTAATTAAAAAGGCGGTGTTTCCAATCGTGATGGGCGGAGTTTAACCTTTGCTAGTGTCAAAGAAAGCGGAGATGTAACTAAGAAACTGATTAATTTCTCTCACACAATTAAACCGATATGGTTCATTGTAAGCTTTTTCGAAAGTTTTGGGAATGGACCAAATTTTACTACATTTTCCTTGTTGTAGCTAGAGTTGTCTTTTTGGAATTAACGATTAACTATTTTGATGTATATTGGATTTCGTACTTTTTTCACTGTTTCAGGGCTTGTAACTCGTCAATAAATATTGCTATTTTAATACAATTGATGTCATTTTGTAGGGTTTTTTTCTGCTCTTTCTAAATATGTGCTTCGTTTTTATGTAGCATTATCGATAGTTTAGCAATGAGGGTTCTTTTACAATTTTCCGAATTTTCATTCTATTTGCTGTAACTTGAAAACTATTGAGATCCGACCAGGCTTTATATACTGATTTATGCTCTATGTGATCTCCTCTATTACCCCTATTAATATTGGACCCCTTTAACGGAACACCCTGTATATATATATATATATATTATCCGCTGTCATTTGCTTTTGCTTTATTTAATATGAACACGGAGTCTAAATTTTATGTTCTCTGGAATATGTATATACTATTTTTCTTTTAAACATATTCCTTAACTTAATGATTTCTAATTTTCGTCCGTTATTGCTGAAAAAGGGAATTAATACAATACTTATTAATAAAACGACACGATAAGTCATATTTAATTTAATTTTTTTATTCGCGTAGATATTGCATTTTGTGAATACGTACAAAATAGATTTTATATGTTTTATAGGAAAAGATTGAACTCGGAAATAGAAAGAAGTTGGAAATTGCTCGTCAAACGTGGCAAATGAGGTGCGTTCGTACTATAACTAATTTTATAAATGTTTTTTGCATCGCATATTGTACTGAATGTATATTATAGTGAACTTCATAAGTGCATATCAATTTTATTCTGTTCCTAAGACTGTAACATCATTAAAATGCACTTGATATATTTTTATCCCATTGACCTTAACGTAACGAAAGCTTTGACTGTTTCTGTTATTAAACTGTACATCCGATTTTCATAAAATTTGAAACGACTCGACAAAATTTTGTAACAATTATATAGGGTAAATGTGCCAGTAATGGACACTCTTCAGGAATTTCTTTTTAAATTATTTTTTTATTAATAGTTATAATTATATTCTAGTTTTTTCAATATTATATTAATGTATCAACAATATTTAACCATTCTTATAGCCTCATTTCCCAATATGAATCTAAATTTTATTTTAAATAACAGAAATATATCAAAACACCCAAAAGCCCAGTAATGGACACCCTCTGGCCCAGTAATGTACACCATCTGTTCCAGTAATGGGCACCCCATAAAAAGTAATAAATACAATTGTTTTTATGACTGTATTTATAACCAGAATTTAATGAATACATACTAATGAAACAAAGTAGTTATTTTCAAATAAATTTAACAATAAGGATACCAGAAATTAATAAAATATTTGTGATAATCATTTACTGTTTGCATCAATTATTGTAACTATCAGAAGATCAATGTTTTAATTATTTTAGATGGATAGTTTAAAATACTAAATATCAGGCAATTACAGCTATCAAATTATTGAAACAGTGGGGGATTTAAAAGGCAATAAAAAGAAAGTTTTGAAATGTTAGTGTTTAGTTTTGTCTCACTATTTTTAGCTTCCAGAGACTACTTGATATATCAATTATAATAATTAATATTACAAATGTGAAAGAAATGATATTGTGAGTTGAATATTTTAAATGTTAAGTAAAATAATTTCAAAATAAAACGGTAGAACTGACGTTTTAGGCCACTGATCTGCATATTTACTAGTTACATGAATATGGCCTATAAATTAATGAATATTACTTTTTTTTTTTTTTTTTTTTTTTTTTTTTTTGTCAGAGGTGAATAAGGAAACATTTAAGACAGAAAATAGATTCACAGAAAAACAGCAAAACTTTGAAACATTATTTTCTGCTTCCTAATTGGTTTGATTAAAAGTGTCAACAATAACCAATTTTTATAAAACATGCAAGGGGAAATTATAAAAAAAAATAATTAAAGTTAAATATTTATTAGTTATTTTTTTATGAACCGAAAACATCAAGGGGTGTCCATTACTGGTAGGGTGTGCATTACTGGCACATCTACCCTATTCACAGGTGCCAACTTGTACGGTTTTTTGCTACCACAAAATATTAGCAGAATTTTTTATATTATTTAATCGTTAGAAAGAGGTCAGATTCCGGCGATTGCTTTTGATACAATTTTCTACTAAATTTTAGTGGTGAGAAAAATCCGTACAAGTTGGCAGTTATGCCTATTTAAAATTTCAGAACATTCGGAAGGCTGTAACATTAAAATACACTTGCAATAATTTTTTCCCATTGGCCGTAATGTTACGGAAAACTTTAGACTGTCTCTGTAATTAAACAATACATCCGATTTTCATTAAATTTGAAATGACTCGACAAAATTTTGCAAGAATTATATACTTAAAATTTCAGACCATTCCGTTGTGTAATTTTTGCTCTGTTATATGCGAACGGACGGACAGACAGACAGACGGACATACAGACGGACTGAACGACGACTATAGGTGCTACATATTTATATAATTACGAACGCACCTAATAAAGGAAATTTAAAAATAAAATAAATGACTGCATTAGAAATATTCTTATTGTTTGAAAAACATTTTAATGTAGAAAAGTAGTTTTTAATCTCTTTAAAAAATATTCAGTTTTATATTACGTAGGTAAATATGAACTTTTTAAAAATATACTAAAGCAGTCTTATCCATAAACTTCAAAACAGGCATAAAAAACATTTTATTTCAATGCTTAAATGTCATGTTTTATTGTTTAGTGCAAAAAATTAAGTGTATCAAAAACGTAGAAAATGTTTATAACAGAAGGAAATTTAATAACTTATGCAGAATGTCTATAATTAATTTTTTTTTTTATATTACTCAGTCTCGACATTTTAAAATCATAACCCCAGTAATAAACAAAACAAGTTGGAAATTACACGTGAAACGGTGCAAACGAGGTGCGTTCGTACTATAACTAGCTTTAAAAATATTTTTTGCACCGCATATTGTATTGAATGTATATTTTAGTGCACTTCAATAAGTGCATATCAATTTTATTCTGTAACATCATTAAAATACACTTGAAATATTTTTTTTCACATTGTCGGTAATGTAACGGAAAAACTCAAACTGTCCCTGTAATTAAACTATACATCCGATTTTCATAAAATTTGAAATGACGCGACAAAATTATGCAACAATTATATATTTTAAATTTCAAACGATTCGGCTGGGTAGTTTTTGCGTTGTTATATGCGGACAGCCAGTGTTGAATTCAGACACTTTTCTCCGGGAGGGATTTCTGTGGCTCCGTAGTGGGGGGTGGGGATATTATAGAGTTCCGGGGGAGAAAATGCACTTTTTGACCATTGGAAACCCAAAATCTCAAAAATTTCAGGGGCGGGGGCATCTTATTGCTCCCCGGACCACTCCCTGAAATAAACAGTGGGACAGACTGACAGACAGACGGACTGAACGACGACTATAGGTGCTACGTATTTATATAACTACGAACACACATAAAATCGATTTTTACTTTTTTTATATCATTAAATAGTTTAAGCTTTTATCTTTCCAACGACGTGTCACACATGTTTATATATATAAAAAAAGAAAAATAAGTGTTGAAATTATTCATTCTTTCTAAGAGTACTTCACAGCTTAATGGCCATTTAAATCTTTAATAGGCTTTTTCTCAAAACTTGGATTTTTTATGTTTATGTTCCTTTTTTCCCATATCTATTAAACTTAAGAACTCAGATTTTTTTTAAATACTTATATTATGTTACATTGTATACTTTAACACGGGAATTTAATGATTTGTTGAGAATTATTTATTTTAAGTAGTGAAATGTTACCAAAAATGCTAATTTAAAATTGACTTTCAATAAATAATTAATAATTAATTTTGAGTTTCACTTAGAAAGAAAATGGTCAGTTAAAATATGTATAGTATATTATTCAAACTACTCTAAAAAATCTAGACCTCTATCTTTCACCATTTCTGAAAAAAAGGTACATAAAGTTGGTGAATTTAACATGGCGGAGATACGTCTTTCCCGGTCCCCTTAAAACAATTACATTTCAGACCGCTACATGAAGAAATCTTACAATCACTTTAGAACGAAAATGGTCTGTTAAAATACGTAAAGCATGTTATTCAAACTAATCTAAAAAATCTAGACCACTATCTTTCACCACTTCTGAAAAAAAGGTACATAAAGTTGGTGAATTTCACATGGCGGAGATACGGCTTTCCCTGTCCCCTTAAAACAATTACATTTCAGATCGTTACATGAAGAAATCTCACAATCAATTTTGAATACTCTACGATCAATCTTTCTGTATACAACATACAACTATTTAGCTCATTCTTAACATTCGTATTCCATAAAGAATAATTTTAATGATATCCTAAACTGTCTATCTTAAAATGGCGGACGAAAAAGTGATAATTATTCTTATCTTTTAAGGGTGTCGTCGCTTTGCTTTTCTGATTGGTTATTAAGCAATGCATACGTAAGTCACATTTTCAGGAGTGAGAGATTTCACTCCTTTCTAGAGAGTGGAAAATTCCACTCTTTAAGGAGTGTATTTTTATAAAATTCACCCCAAATACGGTAAAAATGCCTGTCACTCTTTCAAATAGTGAACTTTTCACTCCTCCCAACTTTAGAGTGTAGTTCACGCAGCACCGCGTGTATGTTCCGAGGCAGATCCCCCCTTCCCCTTCATCCTAAGTCATAATGTCATGTATCTTATTTGTTGCAAATTTTGTCTACTTTCTGAATTTCTATATACTTTTTCCCTAAAATAATAAAAAAAATGATTTTTTTAATAAAACATTTTTGGGGGCATTTTACCAAAATTTGGGGATGTTGCCGGGGAAATTTTGGTGGGTAGTTAAAAATTCGGATTCAGCGACCCAAAAAACATATAGTAAGCCTTTTTCCAGAACTACCATGAATTTTGCTAGGTAGAGCCCTATACGGTCTCTATTGCCTGGACTATAAAACGAGCTATGCTTAAAAAGTGAACACAATCAAAGATTAGGTATACTATCGTGTTAGCATTTTCCTTTTCTACGGCTAAGCCATCTATCGAGACATCTTGGTTTCTTGATGACAGGTATCATCCATGCATATTTTATGCAAATTTCATTATTACATTTCATGCTTGTTGTTTTATTTTTCCGGTAAAAAATTTTATTTTATTTCAAATTGAAAATTTTAAAATGCATTTAAATTAAATGTGAAATGAATAGTCATGATGGAGGCCCCATTATCATGGCTGTCGAGGTCTTTCGATTTTTAGTAGCTATATTTCTGAAACGTATTAATCCAATGACTCGCTAGAAATTTCTGTCCTTAAAACAATTATTTTGAATAGTGCTATTCAAAATTCGGGAGACTTATCAGCTATACATTTTTATTTTAAGTGTTTCTGTGCTGTATTTTAATACAGTTGCATTTTTTCAATCACGAGGAAATTTTTGCATGCTATGTAAAATATTCTTATGGTTTTAGTTTACTCAGTATAGTTTTAATCCCCGATGCAGCGTCACATTTTTACAAGTGATTTTAACGTCGCTGATGTGTAATAAATATGATATGTAATAGGTCAGATGGTGCAGATAATGAAACTGATGAGGCACTAGTATGTGTCAGGATAACCTTTAGAGCATCGCACGGCCGTTTCGTAGGTAAATGCAAGATACGATTACGGATGTTACCCTGACATTCATAATTATTCAGGATATCGCACAATATCTGTTGTATCGTACGATATCCGTTGTATCGTACAATCTCCGTACAATATCCGTTGCAAAGGATCTTGCAAAGATCTTCTGTCAACGCCCTCTGCTGATGCGCCATCTAAATGGCAGTACAACTTTAACTAAGGGTCTCCAACCCAGAAAATCAAATGACAGAACTTTGCTATTAAATAAGGCAAAATGTACATTTCTCAATTTATGGTGACTAACGACTTTTAGACAAAACTTTTGAAGACCTGTGTCATACAGGAAAAAAAAAAGTTCCTTCTCGTTGAGATTTCGCCCACCACATGTATTCGCTTAGAGCGCAACGTGCTCAATTTTCATGAACAGAGTTGCCATATAGCTTCCTATTTTTTAAAACTTTCAATACCTCTGTTTCCGATGTATGATAATCCTGTTAGATATTTAGTAAAAATCTCTTTAAATTTGGCCATAACACAAGTGTTCACCAAAAAGTTATCTGGCAGGACATGCCATTTTTAATACTTTCCAACAAAGTTGAAATGTGTTTATACATTCGGTTTGCCTGTCCGTCTGTTCATGCTGTAACTCAAGTAAATGCCACGCTGTATCTCACTTAAATGCACTCGGATTTTCATGCAATTGAAATATGGTAATGATCAGTGATGGGATTCAGCCGGTTCGCACCGGTTCGATAGAACCGGTTGTTAATTCCTGTTGAGTTCGACGAACCGGTTTTTAAAATGGTACTTCATATGCGAAAATCGCATTTACATTAATTTACTTTCTTTAAATGTTTATCTGCCTGCACACCTGCGTTTTCGATACTTTCCAACATAGTTGAAAAGTGTTTCACTATTGACATCACTATTGCCACAGTTAATGTTTTTAACCCCTTAACCTACGATTTACGTCTAACAGCTCCACGGTTTGGCAAATCCATAGCTACCACTAAAATTTAATAGAGATTTTTGCCTTGTTTAATCATGGAATTTCGACAATTGAGTTATACTATATTTACTGTAAAATTTTAGTGGCAGGAAGAATTTACATTTGGCTCGTTCATCGTACGCAGGCTATGCCCGTCATTGTAGGTTAAGGGGTTAAAATTGAAAAGTGTCACCTTGATGATTTTGTTTAGATAGAGTTTTAATGTATGAAATTTAAATAAAGATATATTGCGGAAATGCAGTTACAGCTCTTTTTTCACTTAATTGGGTTAAAGGTTTTCGTACAGGTTAAACCTCTTTTGAAATTTTCAAAAAAATCTAAGATATTATGCTTTATACGTAATGTCTGAGGTTATGTTAAAATTTTAAAAACCTAACCAATGAGAATATCGTAACCACTTTGAGACACAGGAAATTGTTCCGGTCACCTGCTTATCACTACGTGCGAATAATAATATTCACATGCTTTAAAAAGAGAACTTCTGTGATATATAAGCCAGGGATTATTATTCAAAAAAGTAGAGAATAGTTGTTTCATTGCACAAAACTGGTTAGACGAGCGTTTAACCTTCTTACCCTGTTGAAATTTTACTCAACCTTTATAAAAACATTTCACACCAGAATTTCCTTTAAAAACTCTTTAATGTATATTTATTGTATTAGTTTTCGGTGCTCCTTTTTTTTAATTGCTTTTCGAAAAAATTTCTGGTTCGAGTCGAATGAAATGGATTATAGAAATGGGTCGATCAGACCTATTCACGGTAGGAAGGTTAAACAAGTGTTATATTTATTTACATAGAAATAATGTTTAAATAAAGGAAACACACTCTGGCCGAAAAAATTATGAAGTAAAATGTATATGTAATTTGGTGCAACGTTTTACTATCAATCTTTAAGATAACCAGTAGTAAAATATTCCTGGCGGTCGCCTGTTGTTTAACAGCGGATGATTTTCCATAGAAGGTGGTCGCTAAACATAGGTAGGTTAGACACATACACTAGCGTCTAAATCGCGCCCCTCACAACGGCTCATATCACAAATGCACTCGCGAAATTCCCTAGCACGGCGCGCCAACTCATAGGATGCTTTGTTTACTTTCAGCTTAAAAGCGGAGCGTTGCATATCCTGTCTTCCTAGTTTTAAGAAATAAAAAAAATAATAAAACAGCTAACAAATATCATTCATGTACAAGTTAAATAAGCTTTATTTAAAACCGGATTTAAATTGCTTGATAACATCATTAATTTGTATTATTATTATTTTTTTTTAATCTGAATAAAATCAGTTAATTTTTACTTTCTTCTATCTTTACAAGAAGAAAGTATTGGATTCGTAAAAATTTTCGACTTCCGGTCTTCGACGGATTTACACGTTTTAGAGGTCAGAGATTCCAAAAAACATGTTTTTACAAAATGTCTGTCTGTGACTCTGTGAGTCTGTCTGTCTGTCTGTGTGTATGTGACAAATTTTGTGGGCGCTCTATCTCAAGAACTAATGCACGGAATTTAATAAAAAATTATATTCAAGTAGTCCCTAATATAATTTGGTGCTGATTAGTTTTTGGTGCAAATCGCCCAACAGGTGGCGCTGCTATGCTGCATTTTACGCGATTTCTGCACTAGCTCTATCTCAAGACCTAATGCACGGATTTTCATCAAACTTCAGATTCAGTTAATCCTTGATATGAATTGGTGCTGGTAACGTTTTGGTGCAAATCGCCCGACAGATGGCGCTGATATGCTGCAATTTGCAGCATTTACACGATTTTCGTAATAGCTCTATCTCAAGAAATAATGCACGGATCTTCATCAAACTTCAGATTCTGTTAGTGCTTGACATGCGTTGACGTTTTGCACCTTGTGGTGTAAATCGCGCAACAGGTGGCGCTGCTATGCTGTATTTCTTGTGATTTCCGCAATAGCTCTATCTCAAGAACTAATGCTTGGGTTTTCAACAAACTTCAGATTCAGGTATACCTGGATATAAATTATTGCTGTTTATGTTTTGCTGTAAATCGCTCAACACGTGGCGCTGCTATGCAGCATTTTTCTTGATTTCCACAATAGCTCAATGTCCAGAACTAATGCACGGATTTTTATCAAACTTCAGATTCAGTTAGTCCTTGACATGAATTGATGTTTTGTACCTTTTGGTGTAAATCGCTCAACAGGTGGCGCTGATGTGCTGCATTTTTTTGTGATTTCCACAGTAGCTCTAGCTCCTGAACTAATACATGGATTTTCATCAAACTTCACATTCCAGTATACCTTAATATGAATTAGTGCTGTTTGTGTTTTGGTGCAAATCGCTCAACAGGTGGCGCTGCTATGCTGCATTTTCAGAATTTCCCCTGCAGCTCTATCTCAATAACTAATGTACGAATTTTCATCAAACTTCAAATTCAGGTATACTTTTATACGAATAAATTGATGTAATTTCTTGTACTATTTAAATGATTTAATTGACGTGATTTATATAGAAGAAAGTTTTGTGATGACCGCAACATACTAGTTTCTTTTGGATTGATTTTTGCTGGGGACGGGATTTTATATTTATTAATGTTCAATAAAGAGAAATTAAAACAGTATTACAAACAACTTAAACGTAATGAAAGATGTAACATTTTATAAAATTTCTGTCTTTTAGAAAAGAAAAAAAAAACTCGCTATTATTTCATGAAAGGAAATACTAGAATACATGTAAAAAAAAAAGTCTGCCTTTTAAGTATTGATGCGAGATACAAAATCCTAAAAATAAAAGTATGGATAAATATTCTTTTTTAAAAACTGCTTCAATTCCTAGTTAGATGATCACTTTATTTTTGTAAGAATATAACTAGACTGATGTGCCAATTCCAAATCTTTGTTCTATCTCATACATGTTAATAATTCAAAATACGCTATCACAGTGCTAAAATTAAATGGCAATCTATGTCCATCATGAGGAATATAAAGGTATATAGGTTCGTTGAATTGGATGTATTTAATAAGAAGATATAAGTATCGCATTGTTTCAAACAAATCATTGAATTTCGGAACCCGACCACTTAGATGTTCGCAACCAAAATTCTAACCCAACGTATCAAAATCAACACCTGTTGTTCAATATACACCCAAGTCTAATAAGGATCTATTTACGTGAAAATGTAACTAAGTTTGATAAAATTCCATGCATTAGTTTTTGAGATATAGCTTTTGTGAAATTTGTGAAAAATTCAGCATAGCAGCACCACTTGTTGTGCGATTTACACCAAAAGCTAATCAGTAACAGCTTACATCAATGTCTAACTGAATATGGAATTTTATGAAAATCCGTGCATTAGATCGTGACACATAGCTATTAATTATTCAGAAATCGTACAGAAAGCAGCACAGCAGCGCCGTCTGTTGGGCGATATACACCAAAAACTAATCAAGCTAGTTTACATCAAGGTCTAACTGAATCTAAAGTTTTATTAAATTACGTACATTAATTCTTGATAGAGTTATTCCTGAAATCGTGAAAAAATCAGCATAGCAACGCTACCTGTTGGGCGATATACACCAAACACTAATTAGCACTAGTTTATATCAAGGTCTAACTGAATCTATAGATTTGTGAAATTTCGTGTGTTAGTTACTGAGATAGAGCGTCCACAAAATTTTTGTCACATACAGAAAGACTCACAGACAGAGTGACAGACAGATATTTTCTAAAAACCATTAAATCGTGCTCAGGATTTTCTATAACGTATAAATCCATCGAAAACCGGAAGTCGAAAAATTTCCCTAATCCAACTAATTTCCTCTTGTAAAGATAGAAGAACCCAAAAATGAGAAACATGGATTTTTCATCTACAATTTTTATTAGTAATTAAAATCAGTACAGAACCCCTCAATGGGTTAAACGTTTGTGACACAGCACTTTACCTTATGGCTCTAAAAATTTTAAATATAGGTATTAAAAATAATTATATAAAAATTTCGGTAACGCTATGCTATTAATTAAAAGAAAAATATATCATCAATTTCTTTTTTCTATTTATATTCAAAAGTGCAAACAATATTTTCAACATCTATTGATATATATATACAATTTATTCACTAATGCTTTTTCATTCAGGTCTCTGATAAATTCAAAATATCGGTTTTAAATGAGATGATATGAAAATTTGAGTGGCGAATTTATAGGACTTTAAAAGGTTTGTTTTAAAATTCGATAAAAATTATTTTTGGTTTGTCTTTTAAACATATTTTCAAATCCAAACAATATTTTTAAATTTTCCAGTACACTGTTAAATATATCAATTTTTCACTGAGTCTATATCATACATTAAAATGTTTTATTTCAGTCAATTGAGTTATCTTTTGTGTCAAGCTATCCAATAATCATAAGTAAAATTTATGTAACTGTTTTGTTTGCGTCATAGTAGCCAAATTAAATGGAATATATGCAAATCGATAACTTGACAGAAATAAAACCCAATAGTTTTTTTTTTAATTCTTTATTTAAAGAAAAAAATCTGTAACATTTGCTGTTCAATAAAAATAATAAATAAATAATTACTGTTAAGTTTGTTGCTTTTAATGAGCACTTTGAAAGCATGTTCGAAGTTTAGTCATATATGCATTTCTTGCGTTATACTTTGCACTCACATCTGGAGTCCCTGATGACTGATAATTATAAACAGTGAAGATCTTAGCAATAAAGGAAGAGAGTCTCATTTAATCCGATACAGCTCAAATCAATGAGTAATGTAGAAAATTTCCGAAGAAACAAACGAAATTTTTGAAATGCAGGTAGCTTCGGCCGAATTTTCAGCAGCATATTCTCCGAAAAAGAACGTTTGGCTAAACTCAGATTTTGGGCCGAAAACATATCGAATATTTCGGTCGAACTACACTTAAAGTTACTAAAACTTTTAAATCTATTATACTTAACTCGTTAGTCGCTTATTCGCTGATCTCTAATGCCAGATATTTAAGATATGACTGCTTTTCTTTACCTAAAAAAGACATTTTAAAAACTAATATTCATATACTATTTATAATTTCCTATAAATACTGAAACAACCAGAGATTTGATAAGTAAAAAAAAATGGCAAAATTAACAAAAATCGTATTCATAACATCTAAAGGACAATATTTTTATGCAAAAATATTCCTCTACATCCATCGAATTATTTTATTCAGAATCAATAAATAAAAATTTAATCTCACTACTATCAAATCCATTTAAAAACATTTTGCTCCCCACGCCAATAACAACACACATACACACGTGCGCGGAAAAAAAAAAAAAAAGCGTTTGGATTTAACTTGTTTCAGCAGATTTAAAAGAAAAACCATATTTTCCCTCTAAATAGGGGCTTTCTCAGTAGCACAGGGAATTTCGCGGGTGCATTTGCGATATCAGCCGTTGTGAGGGGCGCGGTTTAGACGCTAGTGACACATACTGGCAATGTTGTCGCATATGGGCAGATTTCAATAAAAGCGATTTTCATTATTGTCGGTGCGGTTTTTGTTTTCCTTTTTTTCGTTCTTCAGAGGCTTTCTATATCAAAGCGAGACGAATTTCGATTAGTGCGTAAAACACGAGTCAATCATAATATTTTTTGCAAAACAATACTGAAAAAAAAATGCGACAATAGGACAACCGTTTTTGCTATGCAGAATGGATATTTTAATCAACTTTTTATCGTTTCGTCATTGTCATTTAGCTCACATGTGATATTAATTGTAGTCCATGTAAATTAATCACATTATTTTAAATTACGAATCACGCCGTAATATATATTTTCTAACAATAATACAGTAAAAACCTTATCATTATATATTATATTAATGTTTATTAAGAATATTGGATTTACGAATGTTGGCTATGAATGTATTATAGGTTTGCTTAGTCCTTTGACTACGGCTCGTGACAGATACACCAGAACATATACATCCACATGTTCATGGTTAGGGATACACCGAATATTCGGTATTCGGACTATTCGGCCATTTTACCGAATATTCGTTTAGATCTAATATCAAATTATTCCGCCAAATCGAATATTTTACGTTATCGAAAACTAACCTTAATTTTTTTTTTTTAACTTTATACAACTTCTTCTCAGGCGCGGATCCACGGGGGGGCGATCGGGGCGATCGCGCCCCCCCCCAAAAAAAAAAAAATATAAATCCACCGATTGTCGCGAATTTCGACAAATGGTCGCCGAAAAAAATTAATTTCGTCAATCATTCGCAGGTCAAAGGACCGCGCAAAAAACGCCAAATTTCGTCAAGGGATCGCGAAAAAACACGAATTTCGCTAAAGGATCGTGAAAAAACGCGAATTTCGCCAAAGGATCGCGAAAAACGCTAATTTTGCGAAAGAATCGCGCAAAAATGCTAATTTCGCGAAGAAATCGCACAAAATCGCTAATTTCGTCAGCAGATCTTTAAAAAAAAATGAGAATTTCTTCAAAGAATCGCGAAAAAAATACGCAAATTTCGCCAAAGAATAGCTGAAAAAACGCGAATTTCGTCAAAGGGCCGCGGAAAAAACGCACAATTAGCACCGGGAGGAGATTCGCCTAGGCGCGCATCCATGGAGGGGGGGGGGGGGGATGGATCGGGACAAAGAAGGGAAGAACAAATTTACCAAGTTAGTTTTTAAGAAATCAACACACCATACGCATTTTAGCTTTTAACTGACTAGGATTAGGACATAATCCTTTTTTTTTTCATTCATCAAATACCCCTTCAAATTTACCAATGTGGGTGGCAATAACAGTACATTTTTTACACATTATTGGTTTCCTTCAGAAAACATTAAGATGCTTGGATTTTTCAAAGGACCTTTCGTTTTCTTGTTTCTTTCTTTCTTTGGAAATTGCTATGAATCCCATTCTTTTCTCAAACAATAAAGCACTCTTCAAAAATATCGTTATACAGAAATTAGAATTGCAGCTTCTTTGAAAGAACGAAAAAGTTTCTACACTTTAAAGGGATATGCATAACGTTGTCAATTTCTGTTGTAGAGATTCAACAAAATGTACACGAAGTGGCATCGTCCCCCACCTCTAACCATTAGTGTAAAAAAATATGGCGTCATAAAATTTGACAGGACATAATCCTATTTTGTTCACTAATTGCCGAAAGTCAGTGAGGTCCATTGACACCCGAAAAGTATTTGGTTTTCGTTTGCTTGTCTGTCTGTTCCGCAAAAACTGCCATTAAAAGCATTGGATTTATATCTTGGGGGGGGGGGGGGATGGATCGTGGATGCGCGCCTAGGGGAATCTCCTCCTGGTGCTGATTCTGTATTTTTTCCGCGCCCCTTTGGCGAAATTCGCGTATTTTTTCGCGATTCTTTCGCGTTTTTTGTGTGATTTTTTGACGAAATCCGCGTTTTTTTTCCGTGGTCCTTTGACGAAATTCGCGTTTTTTCTCTGTCGTTCTTTGACGAAATGCCCAATTTTTTAATTCACTTTTTCCGCGCTTCTTTGACGAAATTCACGTTTTTGCACTATCTTTTGACGAAATTCGCGTTTTTGCACGATCCTTTGACGAAATTCGCGTTTTTGCGCACTTTTTTGACCGGCGAACGATTGACGAAATTGATTTTTTTCGGCGAACATTTGTCGAAATTCGCGATAATCGGTGGATTTACATTTTTTTAACCAAGGGGGCAGGTAGATGGGGGTGATCTCCCCCCTTCCTTTGATCCGCGCCTGTGAAGAGGTATACACACCACTTAGATGACGCATTTTGACTTTCAAGGATGTTAAGGGCTCTTCAGATTTCTGAAGGGGATACTTTTTCAGAGATTATCCTCTTTTGGTTTTACCTTCTTTCTAATTGGTTCTTATGTATTTCTTAGTGCTGAATCCAAAAATTACCTTCATTTTTTACCATACCATTATCACGTCAGGATTTTTCACAAATCGCAAATATTTAAATTTTTAAAAAGTCGAAATATTGCGAAAATCTGCTATTATAAAATAGACGTAGCATTTTTCATAATAATTTATTCATTTTTTTTTTTTTTTTTTTGCTTATATTATGGATTTTTACAGTTAAACAAGTAAAATATTCTGTATTTAAAATCCTTATAATTTTACTCCATGCGTGGAAGTTTATTTGAACTGCTCATGCTCTGCTTTGTGCTTTTCTTTTAATCTTCTCTATGGGGTTCACCTCGGTATTCTCTTTTATTTTGGCGGTTAATAAGTCTGGAAAATTTGTCACAGGTGTATTTAAGTCTTCACTGCACGAATTTTCCTATTTTTACGAAATTTTTTATTTGAAATCTATATATCGGTCTAATAATAGGAAAAATTGTCAAAAATAAATAATTTTCAAAATTTCATCTAAAATTTGATATTTTATGGTGTCTGCCATATGTACACATTTAGGGTTTTAAAATATTGTATTGCTATATTTTGCAACTAAATGAGCTTAAATTAATAAATTTTATCTGCTTAACACTCTGCAACAATTATTATATTAATATTTTTAAGTATTCAGTAACAATAATGAAAGTAAATCTTGATTGAAACTTGATTGAAATTTTCTTTGTTTCCGAAGAACAAATTCTAATTTTTCGTATAATGCAGCCGTTTGACACGGACAAAATAAATGTTATTACATGCTTTGAATTGTTCTTGATGAGTTAGAGTGATCATATTAGCCAAATTCATGAAACATAATGAAAATTATAAGGTATGTGCCAGATATGACGCGTCGTGCAGTGAAGGGTTAAAACATTTACCTTCTTTTGTTAAGGCTTTGTAAATTGCTTTGAGAGATTTTCGCTATTTTTTACTTTTTAACTTTGAAATTTACGATTTGCGAAAATCGTGACGTGGTGGTTAAAAATGAAGGTCATTTTCTGATTCAGTGCTAAAAAATACATCAAAATCAATTTTCAAAAGTTAAAAAACACTATCATCGCATGCTTGTGTTATTAAGGTTGTTCACTATAACTAAAAGAACAAAAAATAAGATAAATAAATACTATAGTACAAGAGTTAAAAAAAGAAAAAAAAAGACATTTAATAAATAAATTCTGTTATAACGTTTTTAATTTTACGACCTAAGTAACAATAAACGATATTTTGAGGTGAGGGCGGGATTATATAATAAGAGTGCTGGATAACCGAGTGTTTCGGTTAATCGGATGCCGGATAATCGAAAGTCTGTAATATTTTCAAATAGCATTAATTAATTCATATTCATTTAATAATTAACTGCAAGGAAGGATTTGAGCAACAGAAATTATGACTACGTTGATTATAGGTACTTCGGTATCGCCCCCCCCCCCCCCCCAAAAAAAAAAAAACGATTCTCTGGATCCGCCCCTGCTTCTACTTTCAATTGTCAATTAATTGTTAATGACAGATTAATCTTAAAAAAAAAAAAAGATAATGCTTTTATGTTATTTATTTGCTGTTTTAAAAGTGTCACTTAAGAAAATTAACCATTAATGACGTTTATAGGAACTAATGATGTCCAAATGCACGCTCCTGAACATTGTTTGGTGAATAATCCATTTCTTGTTTTTCGCAAAAAGGGTGTTTCTAAACAAAATGGAAAAAACTTTCAGGAGGTAATAAGTATTAAAACAGGCAATTTTTTGTTCAGCAAAGCAGAATCACAATTCATTATTATGTCAAAAGTACACTGTATCTCACCCAGGGCCTAACGTAACTTTTCTTTTGTTGATTTAACAATAATGAAGATATTGTAACTATATTGTCAACAGAGTTACATTAATTTCTGTGAAATATGATAACATGACAAGAAGTATTAGAAATTGCAAACATTCATATCTAAACAGCACTGAACTAGACATTCCTTTATTAACAATGCAGCTACAGTACTTATACTGTATATTAAGAGAAAAAAATCAACGTTAGAAAATAATCATAAACGGGAGTGTATAAATCGCAAACAGCTAATTCGAAGCCTCTGAGTCTTCATCATGAATGTTTAAAAATTAAAATGAATATCAAATGAAACGTAGATTAAATAGGCCGGATGCAGAAAGCATCGACAGTCGACAGTCGAGCTGTGCTTAAAAATTATAATGAGATAATTTTTAAGCACTGATGATGAAGCCTTAGAGGCTTCGAAAATGCTACTTCGGATTTATGCGCACTCCCATTTGTGCTTTTAACTAAGGTTATTTTTATTTCTTAATATATTGGCACAAAGTACAATCCCTCGCCCACCCCCTTTTTATTACCTATATTGTATTACTGGCCACAATTTAGTTACTTAAAATGCAATCTTCACGTTTCATATAAACAAAATAATATGACGCAAATCTCGCTAAAATATCTTGAGTTTTGTCAAAGTGTGAATGAATATTCAGCTAAGGGCTTGTAGTGCCGTTGCGTTTTCGACTGAATAAGTGGAATGATAAGCTTTTACTTTTTCATTATAAGAAAGGTTTGTACATTTATTTGAAATCGCAGCAGAAGGTATGGAATTTAAATTTTGTTCATTAAAAGAGGCATACTCTTAAACCATACTCTTCTTAAATAATAACTCAAAACAGATATTTTTTTAGTGTAAAAATTACTTAATTTTTTTTATGAGAATGGAAATATCTGCGCTGAATATTGCATAAAATTATTTAGAATTTAACTATTTAATGCAATTAAACACCGAGATATAAAAGTATTCGGTTTTCGGCCGAATAGTTACTGTTCGGCTGACATTCGGCTGACTGATACTGTTCGGTATTCAACCTAACAGATACTATTTGGAAATCCAAATATTCGGTATTCGGTTTACCTGCAGGCCGAATATTCGGTATTCGGCCAAAATCACTATTCGGTGCATATCTGCTCATGATTAAACTTTTGCAATCAATTAAAAAATATTTTGTGCTTTTTAAAAATCAAAGAAGAAAGAAAAATCATTCACGAAGCATAGAATATGAAACACCTTTTAAACTGCCCATAGAATTTTTTAAAATAATTTAAGAAATGATTCTGGAAGTTGTGAAAAAAAAATAAAGTTCCGAAAATTCTAGTTCCTCATTATGTTTTGAACCCTTCTAATGCTATATTCGACATCGAGAACATGAATGTTGAATTCGACGATAGTCTATACCAAAACGCAGAAAAATGTTATTTCTTTATTTAATTTAACTGACTTGAATTAATTAATTTTAGCTAAACAGTGTATAGCAAGAAAAGCTAAATTGTTAATCGAAAGTGAAAGTAAATTAAACAGAATAAACTAAAATCGTTGCTAATTTCTGAATTTGACCCAAAATGCAATTCAGCAGAATTGCAAGAATTGTTGTCTAATAGAAAAATGAAAGATAATTAAACATTAAGTGAATATTTCTTAAATATGAAGTAGTTATGGTCTCGGAGCAATATTGAGGATTCTGAATTAATTCAATATGTAATTAATGGAATAAATTATCCTGTGTTTAAAAAATCTTTTTACATTGATGTTCTGATTATTTTGAATTTAAAGAAGGACGTAAGGTTTATAAAAGATTAAGATTAGTTTATAATAAGGCAACACCTGCTCGCGTTAGGACTAAAATGAAACCAGAAGTTGACTTTCAATCAAATCTAGACCTGTTAAACTGGGTATTGGATCTTATAACTGTGGAGAAAAAACCCATAAAAGTATTAATTATAAAGGTCCTCTTTGTTTTCGTTGTAACTATATGGCCATTAATCATTTGATTGTAATAATCTAAAAGACGTAATATTTTCTAATGATTCTGAAGTAAACATTGTAATTAGTTCTCAGAAATTGATCCTTAAAGATGTAAAGTTTCATCTATTAAAATTATTTTCGTTGGTTGATAGGGAAAGTCAAAGAACTATTTTTTCATAAAATTAAAGATCATGTAAAATTAGAAGCAACATATATGCGGTTAACCGGATATGGTAAATAATCATTCAGATTAATCGGTTACTTTCAAGCAGATATCGAAATTGATTATTCTAAATTTCAACTTCTATTTTTGTCATTAATGGTAATTGCATTAATTTGGATATGATATAATTTGGATAAAGTACTGATGCAATACAGTAAGATACATTAATTATTTCTGGTAATGACGTTAAGATGGATAAGTGTTATAACTATTATTTTCTTAATTCTGTTAATGTGAGTGTATTAACTGTAATTTCTAAATTTAAACGCTATATCTTCCACCTTATATGCTAGTAATGTACGAGTTCTAAATCAAAGCAAGTATTTGCCAATTAATCAGTTAAATTATTCCAGTAAAGAAGTTATAGAATTCGTTAAGAAAAACTAAAATTTAATTGCTCAAGTTAAAAAAGTTGAAAGAAAGTATAAATTGTTAGAAATACAAATAATTGAGTTAAAAGAAGCATTTTTCCAGCAAAAACAAAATCAAGAATCGCGATAATGTCCCTAAAATCTAAATTATATGATATGGAAGTTAAGCTAGAACAAGAAGTAGCTGAAACTCAGAAAGTCATTAAATCGCACAGAAGAATAGAGAAGTGATTGCAAGATATAAAACCCCATTTAGATGAATAATGTAAATGATCAGAACAATATGAAATACAGCTAGTGATTGCCGATAACTACTCTAAACAATCAGAAAAGCAGTTGGACGAATCTGAAAATGAGTGTTCTAAAATATTAATGTCCAGAAAAATAATGCAAAGAAAATTAGATAATTCTGAGGAAGATTGCGAAAATTTGCAACAAGAATTGATTAAATGTAAGAAGCAAATTCAACGAAGTAACAGTGTTAAAAACATCAAGAATGATTCCGATTTCACAAATCTTTAAAAAAATGTATATGACGTGTTCTTCGAAAAATGAAAACATACAAATATTAGATGTCATAAATGAAGAAACTCTTGGAAAAGTTACTTTTAGAAAATGTCAAGTAATGAGAAATTTATAAGTAATGTCCCAAAGAAAAAAGGAAGCATATTCCTAAATCGTCAGATGAAGATGACTCCGAAATAAGTCATTACAAGTTTATAAAGTTAAGGAACCGAAACAGAAGTTTACTAAAAGAAAATTTTGGTGATAGAAATTCCTTTTTCGAAAAAAAGTAAAGCGTGATTATAATGAAAATCTCACTTTTAACATCCCGTAAAAAAGGACCACAGGTCAGAATGACTTAAAATTTGAACTGAATATACTGGAAGGAGGGGGAAACGGTATGGCAGAAGAAAGAAAATTTCCGAAGTGTATCAATAGATGGCACTGTAAGCGGCATACTGTGCAAATAAAAGGACACTCATACGCACGAGACATTCATGTAGTATAAAAAAGCGGGGTATGTGGCTTCCTTCTCATGTTACAATATTGCATCTGGGCAGCTTGTCATGAGTCTCACAATGAAGGATCGCTCTCTGCTGGTGAAGCTCTTCTACAAGAACGGCGACTGTGCGTTTGCAGCTTTAAAGAAGTTCTGCTCATTAAAGGGTATGAAAATAGGTTGTTGTCCAATATCTGCCTAGGGTTTGAACAATATAATTCAGAAATTCGAGGACACGGCTTCTTTTGAATTGAAATCTGGAAATCAATTGCTTCGACGTCATTAGAAGATGTGGCCACAGCATTAGAGGAAGGGGCGAGCATAGGTGTGCAAACGTGCAGTGCCCGACCTTTAGTGAACACGGACATAAAAGTGAGCATGTGAGCACGATGCAAAAAATTATACGCAACACCATGCATTGCTATCATTACAAAATCATCCATGTTCAGGAGTTTCTTCGTGCTGACCTGAAACGAGCACATACGTTTGCTCTGGAATTTATCGCTGGTATAAAAGTGGACAACGAATGGCCATGGAACATTTTGTGGACATACAAAGTCCATTTTCATCTCCAAGGATTTGTCAACACAAAAAATTGGAGGATATGAGCAAAATAAGATCCATTCACAGCTCAAGCAGTAGGCAGATGCATTCGCCAAAGGAAACTGTGTGGTGCGGGTTTATGGCATCGTGTATGGTAGGGCAATTTTTTTGTAGGAGATGGGTCCGGCAGGTTCCGTTACCTGTACGTGGATGGTAAATGGTATGAGAATCTTTTGCGCAACCAGGACATTCCAAAAAATCAACAGCGTGCATGTCTGGATAGAATCATTTTCATGCAAGTTGGCGCCCCTCCGCACATCGCAAAGCCAGCCATGCAACTGCTCAAGAGGCATTTCGGAAATGATCAACTTATCAGCCGTCATTGTCCAACAGCCTGGCCTCAAAGATCGCCAGACGACAATCCGTGTTACTTCTCGCTGTAGAGTTACCTTAAAAATGTTGTGTACAGTGACCCAATTGCAAATTTAGCTGAGTTGATGGCATGGATAACGCAATACATTCAAAACGTCATCACCGAGACACTTCGGTCTCTTGTAGAACATGCTGTTTATCGGTTTCAACTTGTGGCGGACTATGGTGGACAACATATGGAACATGTCTTCCGAATGACTAGCAATAATTAAAAACAGAATCATTATGAGCTTTTTATGCGGTATTTGGTCCAAGGACAATTAATAACCGAATCATTATGTGCTCTTCATGCAATTTTTGGAACAACGACAGCTCAAACCGAATCATTAAGTGCTTTTTATGCGGTTTTTGGCTCAAGGACAAAGAAAAACCTACTTTTCCCATCCAATGTGGCACGATATTGCCGTGGTGGATGGGCATTCCACAAAGAATAACACATCTGTTGGCTGATTTGGAAGTTTTCCGTCAATCAACTGAAACACTCATGCATATTGAACAGAACGGTTGGTTTACTGTGCAACTCATGCCAAAGCCGTCGTATTTTGATTAAAAATGTCACTTGTAGCCACTTTCGTTATACCGCTTACAGCGCCCTATATTGATACACTTCGGTACTTTTTCTTTCTTATGCCATATCGTTTCCCCCTTCTTCCAATATTTTCAGTTCAAATTTGAAATCATTCTGACCTGTGGTGGCTTTTTTGCAGCATTTTGAAAGTGGGACTTTAATTATAATCACCCTGTAGTTCGAAGAAAGTAAAATGTGGGTGGTCAAAATGTCCGGTACATGATTTGAACCCAAAACAGGGGTAATATGACATCCTCTATCAATCGTTCTATCCTCGACAATATTGCCTTGGATACTTTTTAACTATGTTATAAAATTTATATTCGTATTATTTATATATGAATCAATACAGTTGAGATAAAAATAATAATGTTTAATCATTAAGAGTTTATATAAATAATAAAATAAATTGTACGACGCACAATAGCAGTCCGGACTATTTTTCTATATTCTGTGTAACATTTCTATCGTAGAAGTCGCAGGAAAAACAGTATAGCAGTCCCCCCTGTTAGACAATGTTTACAAAATCCTAATCAGCATCAAGGTATAATAGAACAAAAAGTTGCATGAAATTCGGTGTATTAGGTTTTGAGATATACCTATAGCAGAAATCGCGAAAAATGCACTACAGCAGCGCCACCTTTTCGGCGCTATGCACCCAAATTTAATCTGACCCAATGTATGCCAAGGTCTAATTGACTCTGGAGTTTTATCTAATTCTTTATAAACGTTCTTGAACGTTATTGAACGGTTACAAAGTTTGTGTGACACACAGGCAAACAAATACACGACAGACTGACAGACATTTTCCAAAATTAGTCAAATCATATTCAAGACAAACGTGTAAATCCATAAAGCAAATAGTCGTAAATTTGCACGAATCCAATATTTTCTTCTCGTGTATATAAAAGAAAGTAAAAAAATACATAAAATGATAATATTTATTTTTTAATAATTTAAAACTCTTCATGTTATTGGTCATCATATCATTATATTATTGATTTACTGTTCATATTATTGGAAATCCGATCCTTAGTTTTATTAAATGCACTTTAAAGAAACCCGCCACCCTAACAAAAAACTGAAATGAATAAATTTTAAGAACATTTAAACATACAAATTCAAAATTATGATTTGCTTTTCTTTTTTTCTAGAAAAGTGCTAAGGTATATAAATATAGGTTTTTAAATATAAAAACCACCATAGATGTTATAAAAATTTGTAAGGACGCCTTACTGATTTTTGCCTGTGTGTGTCAGTCGAGAACGCTCGGTTGTCGACTTTGTAACGCCTTACATTTTCTCCTCAGGATGACTGTATGTATCAGTCAAAAGTGCTCGGACATTATAACATTAATTTAACAAATATGATTGCATTTATATTTTTAAATCTATATTTATGTATATTTATTATCTTTTTAGTAATAAAAAAATCGTAATTCTGATTTTGTATGTTTAAGTGTTGTTATATAATTTCAAGGTAAAAATGACGTTCCGAAATTATAGTTAAACTATTTATTTTAAGAAATAACATTATTTAGACGAAAACTATATTGTGGAAAATAATTTAAAGAGTTAACTTCTGAACCATTTAAAGGCAATTAGATGGATAAAAAAGCTTTTATCTCATATCGGGTCTTGGTGAGAAAATATGTCGTATGGCTCAACTTATTTTAAGCAAAAAATTAGAATATTGATATTTTCACCATTTATTGCAAAATAAAACATACCGAGATCCTTTAACCCCTTCGGGACGGGAGCCTTTTACGAAATTTTTAATCTTTTGTCACCGTTTTTTAAAAACAGAAATTTGTGTCTTCTTGAATCGAGAAAAATACGCTGATTAAATAAGGCAAATTTTGCAGTAAAATTTTACTCGTGAGGGAAAAACAAGGATTCCGAGTGCTTCATGCGGCACGTATACGTGCCGCTCGTCCCCAAGGGGTTAAAATTTAATTGCCTTCTTGAAATCATATATCTCATTTGTCACTTTTAAAAAGAATCACGTGTTGCCTATTACACCGATTTTTAGCTGCGTTATTTCGCATAAAGACTTCCTGTACAAAATTTTACTAAGGCACTGGCATACGAGGCACAGTTCCCTGTCACACAGGACCACAATGTTTGCCTAGTAATTTTAACTATGATTTTTAAAATGCTTAATCGGGTCCTGTTGCTATACATGATATTTTTCAGTTGCCGATTTTTACAGTATTAACAACTTGTAAGACCTCTAATGCTGGAAATTACAAGTAGCAAAATTTTGTTACAGGAAGGGTGAATAAATTATATCCCAATTTTTTAACAAAATGTCGCCCTATTTAATCTGAGAAAAATATTATAATTTCTACAATTAAACGCCGAAATTTTACGAATCCTGCAATATTAAAATTAAATAGAATTTTTCTAATTTAAGAAAGTGGTGTCAGAGTCAGTCTCTGATATTTCTAAGAAGTATACGCAACGTATACACTAGCCAATGTTCCAATTTCCAAGAATGTTTTAGATATGTTTGTATTGTAAAATGCGTAGCTACCAACTTTTTCTCTTTTTTCTCTTCCATTATTTTTAAACAGAAAATTGTGTCTTATATGTGATCGCGAAAAATCTAGGTTTAAGAAGTAAAGAGAATTTTTCTGCTCAAATAAAGCACTAGCAAGACAAAGAAAAAATTGACAGATATGAAGGCGATTTCTTTCCAGGGTTGACATTTTGACCTTCATTTTTATTTAGAAAATCCGAATTCGTGCCAGGACTGAAAAATAGTAATTGTTTGCTTTATTTAAAATGACACAAATTTTGTCGTTACATAAAGTAAAGATTTTTCTTTCAAAATTTGCAATATGAATTTGAATTTTCGAAATAAAAATGGAGGCCAAACTGGCAACGCCGTTCCTTTCCATCGAAGATTTCGGTATAGGAGTGGTTTTCGTTTCTAAGAGTTATTTATCGAGTGTCTTACAGAGAAGCAGCTAAAAGAATTTCCGTTATTAACCCCAGTAGCATCAAAGCATCTTCAACGCAGCGACCTGTAACGGGTAAGTAGTTAGACTTGCAGCACAATAGAGCGAACACAGAAATTTATTTTTGCTGCAGTCATCTTTGAAAAAGACTGAGTTTCTTGAATTTTATACTGAAGCTGATTTACATCGGCTGTGCAGTGATATTTTAAAAACTTATTTTAACGAAGCCAATTATTTTTTCCGGTGTCAGTTGAAATTTAAAACATTTCTTATTTTACTATAGTCTGCTTCTTATGGTGTACTTTCAAAATTCTAAAAAAATTCTAATTTCACCAATGTTTAAATCTCACATTAACACATATCTGCTTCATATTATGACGAGACTACATTACATGTTTAGGATCATACACCGCATGCTGCTCATTCCAAAGAAATACCCAGTTTAGAAGCTTTTAGCAAATTCTGTTAATTATTTATAAAATTTGGTTGTGTGAATATCTTGCACAAAGATAACTCCCCTCTTCACTAACAACCGAAATAATTGAGTAATTAGAATAAAAGTTCTATCTAATGTTAGCGGTATTATAAAAGCATAAATGTTCTCAGTTATGCAAATATGTTTTCAGGGTGCTTCATTTACTATAAAATAAAGTTTTATACTCCTAAAACTGAAAAAACGCATACACCAATGTTGGTGTAATTCTGATCTGAGATCATCAAAATATTGTATCTATCCATCTATCTACCCTAGTAGCATCGGCTGGTCGCATTTTGCTAGGCCTTTCATCAATTCCTCGAAAGTTGCTCGGGAAATTGCACACGTATATCATTCCGAGCAGCATATGAGAACCGGTTTTGATGAGGCTATATTTCATCAAAAAAAGCTAACACTATGAGCTGATTTGCCGATCTCACTAACAACAGATAACTCCGTAATATCGAATCACGGTGAAATTCCTGACAAATCACGGCGTTTTTTGAAGCGTGAATCTGATTGGTTGAAACACGAAGGCGGAGAAGACCGGGATGGAGTCCAATTTTGTTGTTGTTGTTCTGCCGGCAGAAAATGGACGCCATTGCATCTCTACCGCGTGTTGGAATAATTTGCTATTTTCGAAAATATGTAAGTACCTATTTCATTCTTTCTCATGTTATTGTTTTTTTCCCCTTAAAGTAGTGTTGTAAAGTATAGAGACAGACAAGACTCCTGATTTTTACGCGTTTTCCAGTGTTTTTGATTTTCATGTACGATTCTTTAATAGTCTGTAACTTTTATTTTCGGCAATTTGTTTTGAATAATAATTAGTTTTCACTATTGTTTCGTATGCGATTATGAGGAACGAAAACTTTTATCAGTTATTTCTAGTTAATTTAAAATCATATTAAACAATCTAAAAGTAATATATTTTAGTTTTTTTACGATATGTAAGAAGTAGTAGCTATGTATTGTTTTCTCACTGGATTATGGCAGTGGCGTATTTCTAGACGTATCATTTCGGAGGGCGTTGATATATAATAAAAGTTTCTAAGAGGAAATCACAAGAAGCGGAGGAAATTCCGCTTTAAACAGTTCTTTATCATAGCATGTAACGCAACTATTAAACCTGCTAAGATGGAATCGAATAGGAATGTGAAAATCTTCGTTTTAGGCAGGTTTTCGTGTGTGGAAGTATAATTGCTTGGTTATACTACATTTTATAAGACTCAATACTGAGAGTTATCTATTAAAAGGTATCTAAATAAATAGTAAATAAAACCGAAGTAAACATCAAATTTAAAACTATTTAACAGCATTCTCACTCTATCCCCTCCCTACCTCCTTTAACACTTTCTAAGACTCATTTTGAGGCATACATGCATGACATTTGTAATACTTTAATATTGAATAGCGTTTTCCATTTTCTCATAAATGGGATACATTTGGAATAGCAGCTCCCTGATGATAACTTTTCCTAGATTGCCACAGCTTCAAAATCCGTTTAAACTGCCAAATTTGACAGTATTTTCTGAATTCTTTTTAATCATAAATTGTGGGGGAATCTTTTTGTGTATTCAAGATTCAGAATCGCTCAGTTAGATTTATCATGTATTTTAAATGTAAATAAAGCTTATTTCTAGTCAAAAAGTTACACAAACTTAGAAAAAACTTTTTTGTCAACATTTTGTAATCCTATATAAATAAAATAATACATCACAGCGCTGTAATGAGCTGAATAACAAGTTTATAATGTAACAATAATTTACATAAATAAATTTTTGAGAAAGGTTCAAGGCTTTGCAGTTCATATTGCGATGTCTCCGTCTGTGCTTTACCTTAAATCACAGATTTTCAACTCATAAATAGCAAGAGTAAGCCTTTTATTAATGTTTTATGAATTAATTAAAATAATGCACTTTTAATCAGAACATGTCACGTTTTACATAATAAAGCGCGTGTTAAGAGACTGTGTGTATAGCGGAAGCTTGGCTGAAATAGCTATTTCATAGTCTCTGCGAAATACCACACTTTCTAAGATGAAAACCTGTCTAAAAAGGAATATTTTTCTGCTTTCCTTTAATTTTTTTTAAACATGTTTCATTATATTTTGAAAACCTTTCGTTTCATATTTTCTACAAATTTCGGAGGGGGGCTGGAACCCCATCAGCTCACCCCTGAATACACCTGAATTAAATTCTGATTTTTGGATCTCAGAACTTGGCAAGTCTGTATATACAAAGGGTACTAGGAAAGTTTTGCAATATGATGAAATAAAAAGTCGCAGAGGGCTGTTTGTGGCTGCGTATTGACATAGGTTCATACTTATGCATCTGCACGTAACCACAAGTCTGTAGGCTTAGTTATTCATTAGCTGTGATCGTTTGAAGTTCTTCCAGTGGTGTCCTGGTCACGAAGTGAGATAAGAGCAGTTTTGCGGTGTAACTTCGCACGTGGTTTAAACAAAAACCAATGCTTTGAAGAAATGACTCTCGCACTTGGCGATGATTGTTCACGTCGTATGACTATACACAGATGGTACAGAGAATTCCAAAGTGGAAATTTCTTCCTGGAGGACGCTGAAAGAGGGGGAAGGTCCCGAAAGTCAATTACGGAGGAAAACATTACTGCTGTGAGGAAAATGCTTGACGAAGACAGACGAATAACTTACAAGCATATAGAGAATACCTTGGGCCTAAATGCACCTGCAATTCATTCAATTCTGCATGATCATTTGCACATCAAGAAACTGTGTTGTCTCTGGGTGCCACATAGACTGACTGAGGAGCAAATGACACAAAATGTGACTTGATGCTGGGAGATGCTAAAAATGTTTGGTAAAGGATAATCTCGGTATGTGAACAGCATCGTGACAGGTGACAAAACCTGGCTATACTATTAAAATGGGCCGACTAAGTCTTAAAACAAAATTTGGGTCTTTGATGATGAGGACACACCGGTAGCTGTCAGAAAAGCTCGATCTGTCAAAAAGAAAATGATAGCTGTATTTTTCAAATCGAATGGAATTGTTGAGTGTATCGTTTTGGACGCACAGAAGACAATTACTGCTAAGTGATACAATGAACAGTGCCTACCTAAAATCATAGAATCTAAGAAGAACCTGTGATCAAATTCAAGAATGAACAAAAGGTTCCTCCATCATGACAAAACTTCAGCTCACCGGATCAAAGCCTGCACTAAATATTTGGCCACTACAGGACTGAAACTTCTTGAACACTCACCTTCCAGTCCAGATCTTGCCCCCTGCGACTTCGTACTGTCCCCGCATGTGAAACTGAAGCAGAAAGGGATTCGGTTTTCCAGTGATGAGGCACTTCTGAGGGCTTGGGACAATGAGTGTTCCTTACTCCCAAGTGAAACTTGGCAGAGCTGGTTTAAGGACTGGTTTCGGAGTTTGGAGAAGTGTATTGCTTGTAACGGAAATTACTTTGAAAAAGTTTAATAAATAAATCCGTATTGCAAAACTTTCCTAGTACCCTTTGTACTATATACATTTATATCCCAACCTTTACGTCTGAATATTTTGATTTGCGAACCCTTCCAAAAAATATTTTATATAAGTGATAGAAATTTAGTATATTTTATGAACTGTTTTTTGGGGATTTTAATTCCCCCCCCCCCCTCTTCTCTCCCTGTTTAACTTTTTCTTTAAAAAAAAATTCCCAGCCATAATGATTGTTTTGGGCGTTATTAAAAGAAAAAGGCAAAATATGTTTTTTTTAATCCCTACTTTGAATGACATTAAAGAATTTTGTTTGATTGCAATTTTTTTTCCCTATTTCAAAACATTATCTAATATTTTATGTATATGTTATTTTATATATGTTGTTTCTGATTGCTGTATTTACTATATCTTTTTGCATTTTCTGACTGAGTAAGGGAGGTCTGCACTTGAAACTCCTTCTGGGTGTTTTTTTGTGTTCTATTATGTTAACTTCTATTATATTTGGTGTTTCCCGATTGGTAAATAAGAAAATAATTCATTAGAAAAATAATCTACCGTCATTTTGAATTTGATCCTCGGCTAGCAGCCATTGCAATATGATTTTGAATTTACCATTCAACCTTTAACCGTTGTAATTTTAATGTGCTACAGTTTTATTTTTTTTTTAAATTGTCTGTTTTGTATTTAAAATTTGCTTTAACATTTAAACATTTCTGTTGTCTTTGGACCAGGGCTGAAACTATAGCCTTCTTTGTGCCGGGGCAAACGTAGATTTTGGCCCGCCCTCCCCCCTCCTCACACACAATAAAAGTTATCGACTCCAGGTACCCTGCGCAAAAAAAGTAAATAAATAATAATAATTAAAATGTGAGCAAGAAGTATGTAAACAATGCTCCCATAGGATTAACATTAGCTTGAGCGTTAAGAGCATACACTAGTTACGCGAAGGAACTGGAACGCTAATGTTAAGTCTATAAGAGCGTTCTTTTTCGAATTTCTCACTTGCATATTAATAGTTTTAAATAATTTTTTTTCCTTGCTTAGAATAGACGAGGTTTAATTTTAACCGGGTTAGTGTTTACTTTTTCGATTTTGGTTGGAGATTTCTTGCTTATAAAGTTACTTTCACTTTCACTACCGGTTCTGAAACCTAAAAGTACAGCAATGCTAAAGATCCATCTAAGGTGAAAAAATTATTTTAAAATATTAAAATGCAAGCGAGAAATTTGAAAAGAGGTTTAACCTATAGGTTTAACATTAGCTTGCGAGTTTCTTTGTACTTCATATATATGTATGCATTTTTGTATCAAACGACAAATAAAATCTTCATTTGTTGCTCCTTTCGTTCTGGCGCATCTGGCACTGTATCTTTGGACCAGGGCTGAAACTGTGGCTTTCTTTGTGCCCGGGGCAAACGTGTATTTTGACCTCCCCCCCCCCTCCCTCCTCACATACAATAAAATTTTTCGACCTCAGGTACCCTATGCAAAAATAAATAAGTAAATAAATAAATAATAATTAAAATGCAAGCAAGAAGTATGTAAACAACGCTCCCGTAGGATTAACATAGCTTGAGCGTTAAGAGCCTACACTAATTACGCGAAGAAACTGGAACGCTAATGTTAAGTCTATAGGAGCATTCTTTTTCAAATTTCTCATTTGCATATTAATAGTTTTAAATGATTATTTTTTTCCTTGCTTAGAATAGATGAGGTTTAATTTTAATAGGGTTAGTGCTTACTTTTTCGATTTTGGTTGAAGATTTTTCTTTTATAAATTTACTTTCACTTTCAGTACCGGTTCTGAAACCTAAAAGTACAGCAATGCTAAAGATCCATCTAAGGGGAAAAAATCATTTTAAAATATTAAAATGCAAGCGAGAATTTTGAAAAGAGGTTTAACCTATAGGTTTAACATTAGCTTGTGAGTTTCTTTGTACTTCATATATATGTATGTATTTTTGTATGAAACGACAAACATCTTCATTTGGTGTCCCTTTCGTTCTGGCGCCTCTGGGACATCCCCGCCCCCGTCCCTCTAGTTTCGGCCCTCTTTGGACTGTAGAGCTGTTTTATTTTGTATTTCAAAGTATGCGTTTTGAGCATTCCTTTTGTCTGGTCAGATCATTGTTCGCAAATATATTTTCGAAAATATAAAAAATATCCAATACTTTTTACAGATGTGTTATTATCCCGGGGTCCGCCGTCTTGGATTTTTTTCTTGGCTTGAATTAAAAATTATTATTTTATTAATAGTTATAATCATTATATTCTATTTTTTTTCAATATTATATTCACCTACCAACAATATTTAACCATTGGCGACATTACTACTTGGTGAAAAAGGAGTTTTCATGCAAGACAAAAATCCAAGATGGCAGACCCCGGGATAATAACACATCTAAGCCCAATATTTTTATATATATCTGATATTTTCGATATATATCCAGTATTTTCAAAATAATCAACTTTACAATTATAAATATTTTCAAACTTATATAAATTAGAAACTAAAACATATTACATTTACCATGAAAACTTAATAAAACAATGTTCTATTTTTTTTTTCACTTATGTAACAAAATGGAAGATCAACTAATTGAAAATACACAATTTGCTTTTTATTCTTGCAAAAAACAAACTATGAGATTAGTTATCAAGTTTTCAGAAAATTTTGCATTTTACCCAACAAAATTATATACAAAACTTTGTTTTTATTGAAAAATTTGAACGTAAGTATAAGCTTGTGTTCTTTTTTCAATCTCTAACGTGTTTTGTAGTTTAAACTAAAGAAAAATAAAACCAGAAAATATTCTGATCAAGCTGTAAATAACTTCTGTAAATTAGACTATTTTTCAATAGCTGTTATAAGTAAATATTTTACCACAAAATTATTGGTTCTACATTTAAAAATTGAGTTTCAAAAGTAATGCTTGGAAAATATTTTTTTATGGAAGGGGGGGGGGGTGCAGGGGATCGGGAAGTTAAAACCAGATATATATCACCGAACCCTGATTGAGATGTTTTGAATATTGTTATAAGAAAAAAGCTATTTGCTGTTGAAGCTTAATATGTTTTAAAAATCATTTAGTATTAAATGTTTTGTTATTTAATTTAAAAAAGGGTTGGTTTGTATTTAAATTTAAAAGTAGTTGTGTGTACATTTATCTTGTAGAGAAAGTTAAATTATTATCAGGAGATTAATGCATGAATTTTTTTTCACAATTTTTGGATTTTCAGCCTTTAAAAATATGTATTTTTGCTTAACTCCAGGAGGCTAAACTCAAGAACGTTTGACAATTTTTTGGAAACATGCCAAAAAGAGGATTAAAGAAGTGCAGTGGTACCTAAACAGTATTTCTACATTTGGGTACTCCTTAACTCAGTTGCAGAGCAGATTCTTTTATACCTTGCAGATCAATCTGACAGCTTTAAAAATATTCTGGGGTAAGAAAAATTGCTAAAATTTATATTTTGTCTCTAGATTTATTGTATTTTCTTCTTATATTTGCATTTTAAATGCGAATTTTGCTTATTTCATGTTCTACTATAATTTCTTATGGTAGTATCGTAAAATCCCGTCAATCTGCTTCCCCCTCCCCCAGACATGACGAAAAATCGTAAAATAATCAGACGGGGTGTGTGCTTACACGTGATTTTTTCGTGATGTTTTTACGAAATTTGCCTTTTTTCTCCATCATTTGATGAAATTTGCACTTATTTGGTGATCCCTCAAAACAGAATACTTAGCAATGTTCTGCGGGAATAAAAAAGAAAGACACAGGGAGATTTTCTTATATATGAAGAGGTGCAATTACATTACATCTTTTATAGAAATGTAAAAGACATTTCGTAAAATGCTGGCATACACACACGACAGAAATTATTGGCAAATTTTGTGATTTTACCCTGATCGATTGATGAACTTTGCTGTTTTATCTGATAATCGATTGACAATTTTTGCAATATCTCAGATTTTTCCTTCTTTCAACTGACGAGTCTCTGTGAACTGACGTGTTTTTCTGTCAGACCCAGTCGCCGAAATTTGTGAATTTTTTCCTGTGACTGATTGAAGAATTTCGAGATATTTTCCACAATTCACTGATGAATTTCATGTCTTTTAACCGCAACCGGTAGGCGAATTTTGCGATATTTTTCTACGATGGATAAACAAAAATCGTAGTTTTTTTTTCATGCGACTGATCCACGAATTTCGTGCTTTTTACCGCCGACTGATTGGCAAATGTTTTTTTTTTTTTTTTTTTTTTTTTTTTTTTTTTTTTTTTTTTTTTTTTTTTTTTTTTTTTTTTTCCTCTTTTAAACGGTCTGACGATTTTAGAGGTTTTTTACGTGTGACTGATAGGCGAATTTCGTTATATTTTCTTTTTGCCGATTGACAATTTTTTTCTCTTTTTCTTGCGGCTGATTAGATCGATGAATTTCTGATTTTTTCCAACGATCCACTAAAGGATTTCGCAATTTTTTAGCCTTGACCGATGGGCGAATTTCATGATATTTATTTTCTACCGATTGGCAAACTTTGTCGTTTTTTTGCGAGTGATTAGCAAAAAATTGTGGATCTTTTCCATGGCTGATCAACAAATTTCCGTTTTTTCCCGACATCCCACTGATCAATTTCACGTTTTTTTCTCACAAACCGTTGGGTATTTTGTGAAATTTTTCTTTTACCGATAAGTAAGTTTTGCAGCAGCTTCTTGCGACTGATTGGAGAAAATCGTGCATTTTTTCAGGTACTTGATCGACAAATTTTGTGCTTTTTCCAACAATACATAGGAACTTTGTGTATTTTTACAAGTGACTGATTAGTGAATTCTGCCATATTTTCTTTATACTGATTGTCAAATTTGTTCGCTTTTTCTTGCAAACATAATTGGTAGAAATCGTTTTTTTTTTCTGTGATCTATCTACTAATTTCGCGTTTTGCCCGCGATACTTTGACAAAATTAGTGTTTATCTGCGATTCTATGAAAAAACTGGCGATTTTTTTAGTGAATGATTTACAAAATTGATCTTTTCGGAGTCAATTTGTTGAAATTTGCAGCATTTTTTATCTCCAGATTTTCAGACTGATGCCCAATTTTTTTAAATATGTTCTGACCCAAATGATATTTTCAAAAAAATTGGAACAAAATCACCCTTGGGATGGGAATATCATGTTTAAAATTGGCGATCCTTTCTGATGTGGCAAAAGAAATACTCTGAAATAAAATACTTCGTACTAGTTTTGACATACGGGATGGAAATTTTTGGAGAATAGGGATTTTTGGAAATTTTCAAATTTTTTTACAGGGTGAGGATTGGTTGGGAGGGTTGCATTAATGTGATATTAAAGTAAATTTCGTCCACCATTCTTTGATTGCAGATAATATGTATATTGCGCCCGGTTAACAGAAAAGTACCTTTATTTTTATTTTATGAAAATAGAAAGGGTTTTGTTGTTGTATTTTTCTGCTATAAAAGGCCTTGGCAAGAGAATTAAACTTTTCATTCGGTGGTTTTTTTTTTTTTTTTTTTTTTTTTTTTTTTTTTTTTTTTTTGGTGATTAAAAAGTGTTAAATTTGTATCTTCAGATGAAAGTAATTGTTAAAATGTTTAATTACATATTTTGGTTTTCCCCCTTATTTTTATTATTTTTTTTTTCATTCTCATACCTTAGATTAAATAATGATACAGATGTGAAAACACAGGCAAATTTGAAGAAACCCACAATGGTTTTTTCCTGGGTTTTCTCAAGTGGGCCTGCCCCCAAAAAATCCGTCCGGGTTTTTTCAGGCAGGCCCGCTTGGGAAAACTCTGCTATTTTTACATTAATAAAAATCCCTATCTTTAAAAAGAAAAAATTCTGTTTTATGATTTTTTACTTTTAGCGTTGCACACGAAAAACCTCAAGAAATCCAGAAATTGTATGCAATCGCTTTTTTTGTGTGTGTGTGCCAGTACTTCAATGAAATGTGATATTTTTTTTTTAAATCCTTTATGGCTTATTTACCTATAAATTATACTAATAGCATTTTAATGTGTATATTAAATGGTATCAATATAAAACAAATAATTGTTTGTGAGTCTGATACATTGATTATTATTTCATAAAGATATTTAAATCTTTGAATGCTTTCAAAATGTATATAAAGGTTGTCATGACATAATTTTGAAAATGTTGATAAATTGCAAAATATTTTCTGTAGTTATACTTGTTTATGAGTACAAAAACAATGAAGATAATGTGTCAAATCATTTCTGCCAAAATATGCCAACTGACTGTGAATCGCCAACAACGAAATATTTTAAGTATATACTCTTTTATTATTTGAAATTTTCAAATAGTTTAATATTAAATATAATTATGATTAGACACTAAGAAAACAGTTTAGAAGTCTATTTTGAAGTACCATTTCATGTTTTCTGTCTAAGTGTAAATCAAAAGGATGAATTTTCAATAATTGGGACCCATGCCAAATTAACGTGTTGTAATGGAAAAAAAAATTAACTACGTAAACTGGAGTTTTCAAAGATCATGTGTGATTTTTAAAGATAAACGTTGAATGCTTATAATTTTTTTTTAAACTATTGTTACCTTTTTCTCCCTTGAGGTCTGTGGAAACATAAATAATTTCAAAATTTGGAAAATTCTACACTCACCCCCCCGCCCCCCCCCACCCCTCCTTTCAATTCTTTTGAATTCTCCATTTATGTGTAGGGATAGGAACACATACACATAGAGATAGAGATAGGAATATAGAGAGAGATAGGAATGCTAATGCTTGGTAAAATAATGCCTTTTTGGGGGGGGGGGGAGGGGGAACTAGTTTTTCTCTGAAGGAGATTATTTCCACTTAGAAATTTTGATTTTGAAATATTTTAAATTTTATAACATTGAAACTGTGAAAATTTGGCTTTTTTTTTTTCTCTTCATCTTTGCAAGAATAAAAGTACACAAAAATGTAGATTTTTTTGTTGTTGTTTGGTTTGAGCACATGGGACCTGAAATAAAACAGATATTGTAAAAATTTTAGTCTCTGCAACTGAAAATAAAGCGAAAAATTGTAAAATTTTCTTATGAATCTGTCTTGAATTGAAAAGTCTGCATGACATAAAATAACGATGATGGTAGGCTTTTTACAAATTTTACAGAAGCTCATTGAAATAGATTTTTTTTTTTTTGTGGGGGGGTGGGGGGGGGGCTGTTTTTAGAAAAAAAAGCGTCAGCTTTTTCACCTTTTTTTCTCTAACTTCAGTGTAGCTCGAAGAATATATTATTACATATGTAAAAGCCTGGTGGCCTCACAAAATATTCTATTTCCAGAAGAAAAAAAAACGTGATGGTTCATCCATTTAAACTCTATTTTACATGTCATGCTAAAAATGTTTTATCTGCAACTTACAGTATCCCCATCAGTTTTAATAATTGTTGTAAACTAAAAATATCTGTTATGCTATACAGACTATGAATAATAACTGGGTAAATTCAGTTTTTATGTTGCGTTATTTTTTTCTATAAAATGAAGAAAAAATGAAAACGACCTACTTTTCGGCTCAATGAATGGTATCCTGCCTTTAAAGAAAATAGAGGATCCCATGAAATCATAAAACCACCTTTTCTTCATTGCAAAAAGCTGGCTTTTATTATTGTTTGAAATAAAATTTTGTGCGAAATCTGTAGGGTATACTTGGTATAAGTACCAGGTTTCAATATGGAGAAAATCTCCAAAATTGGCTTTTTGTAAAATGGTTAATAACGTCAAAATTTTTACAATTTTGCTTTTATTTTAAATTTTGAAGACCCAAAAAATCCAAGATAAATTTTAAAAAATGCTAAGCTGGGACCAAAATCATAAATTCACTTTCAGTTTTTATTTTTGAATAAATATTCAACCACCTCAAAAGATATTTTTTCTTTCTTAAAAATTTGAAAATGGACTTTTGTTTGTAGAATGACCCCATATCTCTCCAATTGAAATAAAGTACTACAAGTGTGCTTAATAAAGCTAACTGAAATAAACCACAGTTTTATATGTGCAGTGAGTAGAATCCCGCTAATCCGAACTAATTGGGACCGGTACCTGTTCTGAGAAATTCCGATAAAAAGAAGCTTTATTATACAGTCTTATTACATAACAGCTTTATTACAGTCTATGCATAACAACTTTATTACAGCCTATGGACCAAGGGCTGTTTCAAAATGCAGCTACAGGAAGATGCGTTGAAAACTTTGTTAGTTCTGTCTCTGTACAACAACTTATACAGAATGTCACAATAAAAGATGTAATTTACTGGGTATTGGTGTCATGGGACAATTTTACAAAAAATTGTTTAGTAGAGTTGTGGAAGAAGTTATGGGCAAGTTTAGCTGATTCTAGCGATGTTGAACAGGGAGAAAAAAAAATCGAAATTCTTTAGTCTATTAAATGTGTCCTAGGCTCTGACGCAACTTAACAAACTGTAACTTACTCGTTGTCTTGTGATACTGAAGCCAATCAACTATATACCAGGGTTCGCAAAAACCCGGGTTTTTTTAAAAAAACCCAACCCACATGGGTTTTTTCGGGTTTTTTCATGAAAAACCCAATTTTCCCCGGGGAAAATCGGGTTTTTTCAAAAGTACAATATATGCGTTATTACATTATTGTATTACTATATTATTTATATATTATATATACTATACATAAAAAAAATGCATTGTTCCCTTATATACAATATAATTGTAATGCTATTTTACAAGTTATAAATTATATGAATTTAAATCAATTAACTGTCGGTGTTTCTCACAAATTAGTTTTAAATATAATAGAAGATATAAAATTGTTAATTTGCTTTAAAATCAAATAATGAACATAATATTAATATTTAAAATACATAAGTAGGAAGAAAAAAAGGAATAAACTAGTTGGATGTGCCAATCCCAAAACTTTCCTCTATCTCATACATGTTAATAATTCAAAATTCGCTATCACAGTACCACATCAATGCCCATCACGAGGATTGTAAAATATAGGTTTGTTGAATTGGATGCATTTAACAAGGCAATGTAAGTATCACATTGTTTCAAATAAATCATTGAATTTTGGACACCTCCCCCCCCCCCCCCTCTTAGATGTCCACAACCGAAATTTTCAATCCAAATAGTATAAAATAAACACCTGTTGTTCAGTTTACATCCAAGTCTAATAAGGATCTATTTACATGAAAATGAAACAGAATATTAAGTTTGATTAAATCACATTAGTTTTTGCATTAGTTTGCATTAGTTTTTGAGATATAGATTTTGCAAAAATCAACAAAAATTCAGAATACCAACACTACCTGTTGTGCAATTAACCTAATCAGGAACAGCTTACGTCAACGTTTAACTGAATCTGAAGTTTGATGAAAATCCATGCATTAATTCTTGAGATATTTTAGAAATCATACAAAATGCAGCACAACAGAGCCACTGTTGGGTGATATTCACCAAACACTAATCCGCACTAGTTTATATCAAGGTCTAAATGAATCTAAATTTTTATTCAATTCCGTACATTAGTCTTGAGATAAGAGTTATTGCTGAAATCATGAAAAAAATGCAGCATAATAGCACTACCTGTTGGGCGATATACACCAGAACTTGATAAGCAACAACTTAACTTGTAACTGAATCTGAAGTTTGATGAAAATCTGTGCATTAGTTCATGAGGTAAAGTTATTGAAAAAATTGAGATAAATGCAGCATAGCAGCAGCACCTTTTGGGCAATATACATCAAAAACTAATCAGCATCAGTTTACATCAAGGTCTAACTGAATCGAAAGTTTTATGAAATTTTGTGCATTAGTTCTTGAGATAGAGCACCCACAAAATTTTTGTCACATACAGATGTTTTCTAAAAACCATCAAATCGTCTTCAGGACCTTTTTAAAACATATAAATCCGTCGTAAACTGGAAGTCAAAATTTTTCACAAATTAAACACTTTCTTCTTGTAAAGATAGAAGAAAGTAAAAATACATATCTTTTATTTTCATGAATATAATTAATTTGAATTTTTTATACATAAAAATTGTTATGATATGCCTTTATCTATAATTATGTACTATGTATGTTGCCTACTATGTTCTATGTTAGTAAAGTATTTCAGTGTGCTAAAATACACTTTATTTTACCTCGGATGTTTATGTAATGGCTTTTATATATATATATTAATTAACGGAAACGACTTACATTCATTAAATGTATATGTTGTTTAAAATTTTAAATATTTCTGAAAATTGAAAAAACCCACATTATGGGTTTTTTAGTGGGCTTTTTCAAGTGGGCCCATTCTGAAAAAACCCACCGGGTTTTTTCGAACTGGGCCCAGCTTTGCGAACCCTGCTATATACAGATTAAGAAATCATCTCTTTCATTCAGAATAAGCCACAAGATGACTCTGATCTAGAAGAAATTGATGAGCTAGAGAATGTTGTCGTTTCTTATTCTGAAGCTGCAAATGCTCTAGAAAAAGCACTGTGATATATAGAGCAGATTGAAAATGCAACATCAACAGATATTTTGTTTATGAGACATTGGCATAATATTGCTTCTTTGTCGAGAATAACATCACTTTGACAAATCTGATTAATTTCCTCACCTCCAAAAGATCGGTAATGTAAAAGTGTATGTAGTGTTTTTATTAAATCTAAATGCGATCCTTGAATTATTGCATTATTTTTTTCAATGTTTACAAAATTATGGTGCTGAAATAGTACTTTTTTGTTTTTATTACAACATTTTAATCTTTCAATTAATCTGTTCAAGTAAAATTTTCAAAAATGAAATCGGTTCAGATTAGCGGGGTTCTACTGTATATACATAACACATGATTATGCATAAAAATTTACTATTTTTTTCTCTTTTTGTCTAGCTTTGTGAACGGCATTTTATATCTGATGACATTCATGAGATGCCCCTCTACAGTGCAGAAAATAGAATATTGGTAGCAGTTTTGTTACCCACACTTTTAAAGGAAAGGTGGCATTCCGTCCTGTTTTGATAAGTTGGCCAGAACACTTTTAAAGGAAGATACTTCATGTGATGCCCAGATGACAAAGACTCTCAAATGCAATATAAGAATCAATCCTTCCATTGATTTTTTTTAAATTAAGTTTTTTAAACGCATTAGTTTTTGTTTATTCGAGTTGGAACAATGTTTATAAATATAAACAGTGTAATTGATGCACTTATATGTTTAAACTTGAATTTCTTTTGATGTATATGTTATATTGAGTTATTTAAAAATAAATCTTAAATTTATATCAAATGAGTTAATTCAAGATTGATTTTGAAATTATTAGATATATTTGAGGACTTGAGTTTCAAAACTCGCCTTATCCAGAAAATCAAATTTTGGGAAATCGCAAAAAACCTCTGACCACGTCCATTGGTTTTCATTATAAACCAAGATTTTACAATGCTATAAATACACGATAAAGCTAGTTTTTTTGCAGATTGTGTTGTTTTCTCGATGCATGTCCACCAATAGAATAGAATGGCAGAAAAAACTCTGATTTTTTTTAACTTTTGGATAAGGCGAGTTTTGAAACTCGTGTCCTCATTTAATTCTTATGCCTAAATATTCAATAGATATTTTATTATTTCTACTTTTTATGGGATGCGAATGTTCAAAGCAACATTTGAATCATTTTGTGACAATAAATTGTTTCAGAAACTTGTTTAACTTAGAAGATTTGTTTTATAATTTGTCTTTCGATTTATATGAAGGGTTGGAGGAAAACACGACCATAACAAAGTTATTTATTTTTTCCGGCATTGTTTAACCTTAATAAAACTTCCAAATAATAAATTTAGAAGACCAATAATATTAAATCAGTAAGTTAATTGAACAGAATTTAAGTACTTTTTGTGTACTCTTAATTTCAGATGTCAGGGGTCGATCCAAGTAAAATTTGGGGCCCCAACACAGCCCCTTTACAAAATTTCATTCCATAAAAACACACTCTTCATTAATTATTCCTATTTTGTTAGGTTAACATGTAACTTGCAACTAAAACAACACTTAAAAAGGAAAACTTTAGCAGAAGGAAAATAAGTTATTAATAAATGCTTGGTTTGAATTTGAGCAACAGAGTTTCATCTTTCGTTACAAAATGTTATTTTTCACAAAAATATAATAAATTTCACAATGGGCCCCAATAATAAAAAAAAACCTGGATCGACCCCTGGATGTACATAGTTTGCAGCCGATCAAATAAGTTTCACACCAGAAAGTTTCCATAAATATGATGCATAATTTGTAGAAAATAGAAATAAGATAAATCTTATTTATTAATTTCTGGATCTAAACATGTTTGTTTGATCAGCAGATTGTGCACTAGAAATTAGGGTATTTTATTAATGTAGTAATTCAAAAATGCAGATAGTATATGTAGACTCCTGTTTAGGAACAAAGATAAAATAGTTAACATTAATGTGATATTTTATATAAGCATAGAGGTATTAAACTGAAAAAAGAAAAAAAAATGAATGATGGTAATGTATTGTATCAGTCATCTGGCTTAATATCTAAACAGAAATTAACAGAAAATGGATGTTGAGATGAATTTGAGACAGATGTTGCTATTAAACAACAAAAGTAAATTCAAACCTCATTAACATGTACAGAATTAACGTGATGTACTTTTAATATGGATTGTTCCTACAATGTCTGTCAAAATTAATACAAACTATTTTGTTACTAATAAAATAAACTGTTGATGATAACATGAGAAAAAACTTTTAATTTGCCTTGATATTTATGTTAACGAGGTTTGACTATATAATAACTACAGTAGTAATTTAAATTTTGCTTCAATAATGAAATTAAATTATGGATTAAACAGAAGCAGTTAAATGTTATAAACATTTTAAATAATAACACGAGCATTAAAGTCTTTGCCTATTCCACTTTGTGTGGATTTGCATTCATCTATTGTGACCTATGCATCTGGATGCACGAGTCTAGCTGTCGAAAATATTTTTTCTTCACTTCCAGAGAATGTTGATCCTGTGGTTGAAGCCTAATTCCTTAATGAATAAGTTACATAAGCTTATGTAAATTAAATATTTTTTTTAATGAAATAAATTGTGTCAGCAGTGTTGTGGAAAAAAATATTGGAAAGGCTCAAAAAGTTAGTTTCAAATAAATTGAACAATTAGATTGATCAATAATTATTAAAATATTAATTTAACCCATTTATACCTGAATTTTTGTTTTCTCAAATTTCTTAGTACACCACTTTAAAATGTATAACGAACTTAAAAAATACAAAGAAAAGTTACGCTAAAATATTTGTGTATTTATTTCATAAAATCTAAACATCCTAACAAGTCTAGAAGATAAGATTATGAGTTATTTATTTGGATCCTTGATAGAAAAATACAAATAAGCTTCCTTTTTACATTTTGCCATCTTGCAAAAATGAAAAATTTATAAACACCGAAAAAAGCCTTCATTTGCGCAAATAAATATCCATCTTATGCTGTCATCTCTCGGTAACATATACTTATAGATAATTATTTTATACAATTTTTATGTTATAAAAAAGAAGAAAATGATACAAATTTATCAAAATTTGAAGCCTCAATAAATCGGTTAAATCATTTTTTAGACTACTGTTCTTAAATCATATATTACAGAGACAAAGATTTCAGAGGGGGAGAGCCACCCTTATAGAAGTTTTCGTAGACTATACAGTCGTGGAGTATCAGCATGACATAAGAATTTTCTTTAAACTTCTAGGTAATTACTAATAGAAAAGAAATTAACCATAGACATGAAAGTTGTGAATATTACATGAAATGGATTTGAATTGAAAATGTGACTTGCGAAGCTGCACCTAATTCATAACTTTGTTTTAGAAATATAATCTGTTATTAAGGTGTGCTTCTTCAAGAGTTTTATTTTTTACACTTTACAGATATGAATTACCAAATATTTAACAAATAAAATGTGATAAGCATATTACCAACTTCCCACGTAATGAAAGGGGAAAAAAACTTTAAACCAGAAATTTTATTTAATAAAATAAAGTATATTTCAAATCACTACCACATAGGCAAGACACATTTAATTAAATAAATTTTCTGGTTCAAAGTATTTATTTATGGGGAAAGCCGGTTATTGACAAATATGGTTTACGTCTTTGGCACAGTTCGTGTGATAAAAAAATGTTCTTTATTTAAATGTGAAGGGTGTGAGGCCCTTTGCTTTTGTGCGTCTCTTGTCAATGGTCTGTGAACAGACCAAAATTCTACCTAATTAGATACCTGAATCCCACTTAAAAAATACATTAGATATAGATATTTGTAAATTAATTTGTTGAAAGCAAACAAATTTATTTTAAATAAGGCTTTAGGTTGGTTGTATTTATGACGGCAAATTATCAGCACGAGGGATTTGGGCCCTAAGGGGGGGGGGGGGTGCCCTCCGTTGGGGTCTTTCTAAGGGAACCTAACATGTATTTACGCTTGGAAAACCAAAGTTCGAAGAAAACTCCGAACGATTGGGCCGACGGGTGCGATTGGGATCGAACCCAGCACTTCCCGTCTACCAGCTTCGAGAGCAGAACCTCTCGGACACTGGTGGGGCAATAAGGCTTTAGGAAGTGAATACATTAGGATTATTTAAATGAAGGAGTATTTTTTCAGAAATAAACTAAGAAAATATGGAACTCTTTGTAATTCACCCCCCCCCTTTAAAAAATATATGTAAATAAATAAAATTTGGAAATTTTTGTTTAAATATTTTTTTTCCAAACGATTATGGTAAAGCTCATAGAAATTAAAAGGGACCGTATTTAAATTTTTTACTCCTAAAATTTTAATGTATGTATATTTCACGAAAGCAGAAAATAAATGGGTGTATTCTGAAATGGCTTTCATTTATACACCCAACCAACAAACCTATAATTCATAGCTTTCACATCCACATTTGCTTGAAAAGTTATCCCAAAGACATCGGACATTCATCGTCATGAAATCATATTCCTCGGCGTTTTATCATGTTTTTTTTTTTTTTCTTAAATTCATCCACAGATCTAAGGCCAGTGAGATATTTCTGGCATTTAAGGCCAATGAGACATAGACAATTCCTCCCTATCCGATGAAACTATGTTAATCGGCTGCTTATCGTGGCCTTTCAAGGGCCAGACAAATTTTGCTACTAGGGTAACTGCCTATCTTTATATTTATCTGTTTATCTATCTATCTCTCATTATGTATATTTTATAATATATTATAAAGGCAGTGTTGACAGTTGGCTACTTTTTTTAATATGATTTCTTGATTTAGACCGCTTTTTTTAATGGTAAAATTCTCCTTTTCTTAATTAATATGTCATTAAGTAAGATGATTTTAACACTTCAAAAAGTGGTGCAATCAAGAAATCTGAATTAAAAGAAAGTAGCCCACTGGCAACAAAGTATAAAGAAACAGTGTAAACGATAAAACTAATTTTTTTCCTTTTCCAATTCCTACTATTAGTTCACACTCTCCCTATACTTATTTATATATCTTGTTCAAATTTTCAATCGTTAATAAAATACTTATTATTCATCATATCAAGCTGAAATATTTTTTTAAAACTTGTACTGGATGCCAGTTGATGTTAATACAATTTTTTTTCAAATATTAACTCATTAATTAAATTTTAATTAATTTTAGTTTTATATGGAGGACAAAATGACGACATTGGTTATCGAACGGCATTTAATGCATCTTCATATCTATAAGGGGGGGGGGGGGGTTACCATAGGGGGGGACCCTGTTCTGTCGCCAAATACCGCCACCTTTGTCGCCAACTTGGCGATATATCACCAAATTTGGCGAGCAAACTGTGTTGCCAAAAGTGACGCCAATATTTCGCCGATATCTCTAATATTTCGCCAAATGCTCTTAGACTTCCATTGTAAATCTACTTGCTTATAGAAAATCAAAAAATTGAGATATATTAATGCAACAAAAATAATATTAGCTTAAGGGATTATATTAATTTTTTCTTTGATGACCCAAGTAGGAATTTACTTTAAAAACAAAATTTTTATATTGCTTGTTTCTTAAATAAAATTACTTCTAAACATCACATAAATTTTATTTTTACATCATCACGGTTTGTACGCATCAGGGGATTCAGGGGATTTTAGTTGTTTTAGTACCAGAAATTTCGTAAAGCATTGCTCGCTATATCTGAAGATAAATTTTTTTTAATTAAATAAGCCAAATATTCTTTACAAAATTTCGGTTAAAAATTCTTGAAGAGTACGAACACTGACCGTCGAATAGGAAAATATTCCTTTTAAATACAGTTTGTTTAGAACTGTATCCAAACTTACTGGTTTATTATAAAAAGTTTCAAGCACTAATTTAAGCTATCGCTATTGTGTGCGGCATGATTTTAGAATATTAACATGCTCGCACTTAAAACGTTATAAATACATAGCTGCTAACTTTGACGGTTTTATAAGTCAAATAAACTTATGAAAACCCAAAAATTTTCGCAGTACATAAAATAAAATATGTTTCACGTTCTACTAAATATTGCTTCAAACACCACTCCAAATAAATATTTTAGTACCAAAGAGTTTTATGTCTTTAAACCGATTCAAAAGCACTGGTACATGTTATATACCACTAAATTAAAATTCCCAAATGCCACATTCACACCAGAATTTAGGAATTAAGTTTTGTGTCATACAATGTACGGGAATAAAAGCTTTTAATTAGTTTCGTATAATGTTGTTCATAAATACCAGTCTATATCAATCATTTTTACATTTTAGCAACAGAAGTGCTTTTCCCCTGAAAGGGCTAAAAAAGCGTAGAACGGAAGCTATTTGAATAGTTCAGCGTGGAAAACAAAATGACTTTCAAATGCAATTTCTCTGAAAACTGTGTCGACATTTACCCATGTATTGTGATTTTTAACGTAGATTTTTTTATCATTATTTATCTCCATAACGAAATTAAATCTTCATGAAAAGCAAAATTAATAAACAAATAAATAAAATAATCGGTATTATAAATGCCAAACATGTCGGTGGGTAACAATGACAACCATTTTTGGTTGGTAACGTCTTACGATTAAATTTTCGTTTTACAATTTACACTATTTAATTCTTTAAACTACTAAACATTGCACTTTATTCCATTTTTGCGCCGTTTATAAAGGAAAACAAAATGACTTTCAAATGCAATTTCTCTGAAAACTGTGTCGACATTTACCCATGTATTGTGATTTTTAACATACTTTTTTTATCGTTATTTATCTCCATCGGGGTCAAAACTTCATTACAGATACCTCAGAATTGTTGAATATTTTCCTAAGGTTCTGATTTTCGCTTTCTGTGATAACTATCATGTTTATTTACAAATTCCCTTTAACTTTGCTAAAATATTAAAATAACGTAAGAATATTTTTATAATAATGGAAAGTGTTCATTATCTATATTTTTCTTTCATGATTGGATTTTCAATAAATAAAAGTTACAAGTAAAAGAATCTTGCCTAACGTATTTGACACAGCACTTGTTTTAAAACAGGAATTTTTTAATCTCTGTTTCTCCTATTCTAGACAAGATAAATGCGTGAAATTTAGAAAGTTGTTTAAAAACAATTATTGTATTTTTAAACAAAGTTTTAATTAAAACATTTATTTAGTTATTGACTATTAAAAAATATGATGACCGTCTTGATTTTCTTCTCATTTGTTTCCGTTAAAAGCTGTATTTTTTTTTAAATTATGTGTCTCAAAAAAAGTAGGGAAGTAGGGACAAAGTCCTTATCTCGCAATATCCAAGGGGGTAAATTTTCAAAAAAAACTTAGAAAATGGCAGCAGTATTGCCTATTACCTCATGTGTTTACATGTCTCACAGACAAACTAGTTACAATCCAGGTAAAGAACTCTATTTTTAATGCTCAAAAGTAACTTTTCACATTTATTTTATAGTGCGATTATTTTTAAATTATTGAAAATTATTGTAAGAAACTTTTAAGAATATGAATATACGTATAATAAGACTATTTTTACAATTTCAAAATATATCTTAACAAGCTCCAGTAATTATGGGGCTGCCACTATTTTTATATTCTGTTTGCACCACTATTTACATTGAATACATTTTATAGTATATTCCACTTGCAAATGTCGTCAGAGCTTATGGGAAAGATTTTTATTTTGAAAACGTGATGCAAAATCGTATTAAAAAAATAGTCGCCTGTTGCAGCACTGTAATTACTCCTAACATATTTTCTATAAAATTGGCTATTAGGGGTACATTGGGACAAGTACAAGTGGGGTCAACACTTACATATCATTTCATCATTTAATACTACCAACATTACAAGTGGATTTAAATTTACAGGAATTTGGCGATTTAAAGAAAGTGTTTTCAATGCAGATGATTTCACAGCTTCTCACGTTACAGAACCACTAAGCATTGTCAGTCTACTGGATGACTGTATTCAAAACTCAGGTTTTGAAAATTATCGAGATGCTGCTGGTATTTTGCACCCCTCCAAACCATATAGCTCTCTATTCAAACTCTAATTAGGAATGGCTTTGTTACTGCATCAAAACATGAAGCAAATGTTTCTTCTCTTGTCACTGCAGAAGCAATAAGACCTTACCCAATACAATAGCTTTCCGTAGAAAGAAAACTATTGGGCAGAAAACCTGAAAAGTCTCGATTCTAACTTCTGCCCCTGATGAATTAGAAAAGAAATAAAAATTGGTAAAACACAACATAAGAAAAGAAAATTAACTAAAGGTAAAACATCAGCTAAAATAGTTAAAATATCTAAAGTAAAATTCCACTTCTTAATGATTCTGAATCTAGTTTTTTTTAAGACAGAAACTCTGATCCTGAAATTGACAGCGAATTAAATTTTTTTTGAAAAGTTAAAATTGCTTGATCCTGCCACTGATGAATTAAAGAGAAATTATTTTTTTCGTTTCAAATTTGTCCTAAAAGTCACTGCTTGCTCTAAGTTTCTGTATTGCAAGGACCGTGTGGAATCACTTGAAAGTGAGGAAATAATTGTTTATTTTTAAAGAAAAAAGGAGAATTCTTGAAACTTTACCTAAATAATGAATTTATAAGTGCTATCAATAAAGAAGATGTTTTAAATCTTCCTCAGCTTATTTGGAACATCATCAACACATTAACAGTCATTAAATTATGTGTTAATTTAGATAGTTTTGATGTCCGATATTAACACATTGTATGCGGACACGTACTAGTACGTTTTTGTGGGTTGGGGACATAAATTATTACTGGCACCGGAAATTTTGTACGGACGAAAAAATAAGATGTAATCCAAGAATACCTGCTTGGTATTGGTTGTGAGCAGGTGTTAATTTACAGTTGCATTTGTGAACGTGAATTTAGTGCTCATTTCCGAAAAATTGCCCGCATGCGATGTGTTAACAGAAAAGCTCCTTTAACCCTCTCGCTGCGTAATTGTTTTATCAAAATAGCTTCAAAAATTGTGTATTTAATTCTTTCGCGACGAGCGCCTTTTAAGAATTTTTATTCCTTTGTCACCGGTTTTTCAAAACAAAAATTTTCGCCTGATTTAATCGGGAAAATGCTCCGATTAGATAAGGCAAAATTTACAATAAAAAGTTACTGGTGGGAGCGATCAAAGAGACGGACAAATTAGACGGAAAAAATGCATCCCGATGAAATCTGGGGTTGCGCAAATTTTGCTACTTTTACGTTGCCCGAGAAACTCTCGGTTGCGCAAAGAGAGGGTTAAATTATTTTTATTACTAGAGATTACTGAACAAAAATAGGTACTAAACACTTTCTAAGAGTTCAAAACAATGTGGTGTCTCAATCTGCTCCATATCAATTTACCTCTCTGCCAATGTACCTCGTGCAGGTGCCCATTGGGACAATCTTTGTCATTATACTATTTTAATAAATAAAAATTTTTTCACTTTTCAATTTGATTTGAGGCTTTAAACTGTTCGGGACGAGCTCCTTTACAGAATTTTTAATCTTTAATGACCGGTTTTTTAAAAGAGAAATTTTTTCCTAATTGAATCTGGTAAATCCTCGGATTTAATAGGGCAAAATTTACAATAAAAATTTACTGGTCAGAATAATCCCCGATTTTGAATACCTTACGCGGAATGGATACCAGTCGCTTGTCTCCAAGGAGTTAAAGATTACTGATACTATAGACTACAAAATTGTAATGTTAGTTATTTGAACTAAATCGTAAGAACTTAGATATATGTGAGTAATTAAAAAGTGACCCAATGTACCCCCTTCTCCCCTGTACGAAATGTAGGATGCCGAGTAGTCATGATAATTATCCATTATAAGTCAAATTAATTACCCTCATTACAATAAATCTCATCTATGGCTAATTCCATGAAAATTTGTCATGCCTGTCACACAGCTGAAAATCGCTATGCTTGTTGGCCACCGTTATTTTCGAAAAGTTTGCTTTGCGTTATTCAATTGATGAGATATCTCCGATAAAATAAGTCACATTTTTCCGTTCTAAAATACTGGTAGCCAAAAGGTGTAGTATGTGACAGACATCACAAGTTTTCATGTTATTAGCCCTATAACAAAAAATCTGAAAACAATGGTAAGGGGAAACAAATTTGACACAATTTATAATGTAGATCTTATTTTTTTTGCTTGAACATATATGGCTTGTTCCATGGGATTTGTAGTATAAGTCACATAGCTGATAAACGCTATGCTTTTTGGTCACCGTTATTTCGAAAAGCTTTCTTCGCGTTATTGAATTAATGAGATATCTCCAATAAAATAAGTCACATTCTTCCGTTCTAAAATACTGGTAGTCAAAAATCATAGAAATTTGCCCCTATGTGACTTACACTACAACTACGCAAGGAACTAGTCATACATGTTCGTCTTGACCACACATCATATCTTTCTACCCTTTTTTCTTACCGCAAATTTTCGATAGTAAATTTTCTGTGATTTAAAAAAAGCGCATTAATTGTTATTAAATGCTAGTTGGTTGTATGGCTTGTGCCACAGTTTGCTGCATGTTCAGTTCATTAGTTATTACAAATATGCTTTAGGTTGTCTGGCATATAACAGACTTCCGCGTTAACGTAGCACATGTAACTAGCGGTAGCGACATAAAATTGTCAGAAAGTCAAGGAAAACTTTTAAGCTTCATTTTATATTGTGTTCATTTTATTTCTCTTACCATTATTTACAACGAAGATTTTGCTTTTGTAATAAAAAGCAATCATTATGTCTCACCCTACATTTTATAAATGAAATTTCATCTCTCACCATGAATTACCTTCTAAATGGTACAGGGAGGGGGGAGAAAATGGCTGAAAGCAAGTCATGTAAAAATATTCGGGGGTTCTATATAAACTCGGTAATAAATATATTTAATTTATTACATTTTTATTTTTGTTCCTGTAACAATTTAGACAACAGGAATAGTATTTTAATAAATATGTATGTGGGCCATTCTCTAAAAAGTGGCTGTTTATTAAAACAAATTGCGGTCAAATAAAATTCTCTCAAAATTTAGCCTACAAGTACCTTATTGCTATATTTATCAAATATATTATGAACCAAACTGTATCTCATAGTTCTTCTATTATTTTAATTTCAAAGCACTTGAAATGTTCAAATGAATGATTGGCGCCGGAATTTAAGAACAAATTTATTTTTAAATACGAAAAATGCCATATTTCACATACATATCAAAAAGATAAAAGTTTATAAAAAGTCTGGTGCCCATGTGGCGCTTGGGAATTAAAATTAGGTGGTTTCATAAACTTACCACAGCCCTTGAAAGGATTACAAAAGAAAATAAATTATAATTAGAAGTCATACTGCCAATAAATATTTTATTTATTTTTTTTTTTTTTTTTTACTCTATGTCAATTGAAAACATAAACATAAAGCATTAACATTTAGAAGAGTTTATTTGAATTAGTACATTTTTTTTCTTTATTTAATTTTAACTTCCGCTTTAAAATAATAAAAATTTTAAATGTATTATCTTTACTTACGGTAATTAAAAGTGTTATGAATTTTTTAATGTGTATTTGATTGCATTAGATTTTCTTATTTTACCGTTTAGTACATATATAAATGGATTCAGATCATTCCCTCATATTAAAATTATGAGGAAATGATTGTGAGGGAATGATTGTGAGGAATGACGAAATACTTCTGAAAACCATGTTATAGAAATGTGATTAGTCTTAGGTATATTTTCAGTACTAAATATCTTTTGAAACACTTTTCTTATAATATAACAACATAAAAAGACATTTCATTAATTTTTATTAAATTTATAATAGATGACGGAATGACGCGTAATAAAAATACTTACATTGATCTAGTACTTCAAAGCCATATACTAACTATTCAAGAATGTTTTTGAGCAAACATCAAGATGGATAATTCACTTTACTCTTGAACAAACTGTTCTAGACATATATAAAGCATGTGCTGCTTTCTACTAGGTAAATAATGGCAAATTTATAGTTATGTGAAGGAATGACGACAAATGCTAGGGACATCATTAAAAGGTGCCCTAATTCATTCATTATATAAAATATAAATATAATTAAATGGCTAAATATGTATTTAAGTGTGTTTAATAGATTGAGAAGAAAATAATTATAAATTTTCGTGCTGCAATGGCAGAGAAAGTATTTTCTTTCCTACATATGTGAATGGGGACGTTGTGAGCGAATGATATTTGCATTAAAAAATACATTAAATTTTTCAAATTTCAATTTCAATAAGCAAATAATTACAGTTTATATGTATAACTGATTAATATTGATAGTTTAAATCACTTTTTCTTTTTGTAATTTTAAAAATATGTCTTAAAGACCCCTGGACATAGGTCGTACGCTTAAGGGATTTTTCAAAATGCCACATAGCAGCGCCACCTGCAGGGCTATTTACACCAAAATCTAATCAGCACCAATCTATATCAGGGACTACAAGAATATAAATTTTTATTAAATTCCGTGCATTAGGTCTTGAGATAGAGCGCCCAAAATATTTGTGTCACATACAGACAGACAGGCGGACAGACAGACAGACGGACAGACAGACAGGCAGACTCACAGACAGACATTTTGTAAAAACCTGTTTTTTGGAATTTCTGACCCATAGAACGTGTAAATCCGTCAAAAACTGGAATTCGAAAATTTTCATGAAACCAATACTTTCTTCTTGTCAAGATAGAAGAAAGTAACAAGCAGAAATCACCACTTTTTACGTACTAAAATATTTGCCTTAAATAATCGAAAAATATCTGCCCATTGATAAACCGAAGATTAAAGAAAAAAATTAGTGGTATCCAAAAGCTTTTAGTAACGGAGCAAGCAAACTCGCGTTGCCCGAGCTAAGTTCGGGCAAAACTGTTAAGTGGCTAAAGAAAATAGAAATTCCTTTAATTTGAACTTTATTGGATAATATTATATACATTTATTTGCAGTCAGGGTTGCCACAGCGACTGCTTTTCTTTCTTTCTTTTTTTGTCTACTTTATTTTTAGTAGGTAATTGTCATCACAGGCTTCTAGTAGAAATTTCTCACAAATATTATCGTTTCAAAATATTGTAAAAGAGAAAATAATAAAGAAATAGTTGTCCATAGTTTTCGAACATTCCAATTTTTGAATACTTTAATTTCTGAAAAGTATTATTCATTTTATTTAATAGCAAGATCCAACAATTAAATAAATAGAATTTTTCTAGACGGAAATAGAGGTATTCCGAAATCGAGAGTTTTCAGAGGAATACTTTTATCAAGATATGACTCGAACTTTTTCTGCTTTCGGTTACTACTCTTTCCGAAAAGTAAACTTCCGCTTATTTAATGACAGAAATTATGTGACTAAATAAGGCGACGATTATTCACCGGAAATTTTGGGGCTCAAAAATAAGACAAACACGAGTCATGGACATGTCAAGGGTTATATTAAATTTATAAACAGTGATATTGATTTATAATGTAAAAAAGCTCTTCTGAAACTCATTTTTATTTATCACCTTTCATAGCTAAGAAAGTATTTTATTTCATTGAAGTAAAAGATATGCAATACCGTTCGGAGGGGGGTGGGGGGGTCTATTTTCTTGCGAGTTGCCTTTCTTTAAACAGATTTAATAGCGATATTAGAAGTCTTGCGCTGTAGTCGAACACAAAGAATGGCCTGCTATTGGAAATCGGTTTTCTTATATTTAATCATATTTGCATTCTTCTGAAAAAAAATTTGAATTAGAAGAAAATGTAGAAATTCCTTTTATTGTCTTCCAGGAAAAGGGGCGGACGAAGGAATACATCAGACATTTCTAAAGGGAAAATTCTATCAAAAGAATACGTTTTGAGAAAATGCATTTAAGGCTGTTCCGAATTGAAGAGCCAAGTGGAAGAACATGTTATGACACATTTTCTCAAAAATTTTTTTGTTTTATGGGTGAAAGCGTTATGAGGTATAAAATAGTATGGTAAAATTGAAATTCTAAAATTCTACTTAGTATTGAAGATATGATACAGTATGATTTTAATATTTAATAATTTAAATGCTGAAAATAATTTGTAATTTTTAATAATTAAATGTCGATATTCTTTATTTTTTTACTGAATTATAGTTTTTAGATTTGGTTTTTGCATCCTTTTTAATATTATTTTAAACAAACACCATTTTGTATCATGGTTTATAGCGTTTTGTGAAGAGTTTTCAGCTATAATCTTGCTGTCTTTACTTCTTTTTGACAACAACCCGTGGTGTAAACTTCAAATAGGGAAATAATCCTAAATAATTAATAAAAAAATATTTTTAGTCTTATGAAATTTATTAATCCTACTTAGTGATTCCTCAATTGCATTTCACATTAAATATCTCTAGAACAGAGTTAGCTAAGCCATAAACGTAGTGTCCGGGTATAGGAAAAAGAGTATACTTTACACGGAGGGGCAGTTTTTTAATCCCACTAGCGGTAATTACTTAGCTTTCTGAACTTGAAAACAATGAACTTGAATGAAACAAGGTACGGTGAAAATGCTTCAATATTTGAAAAAAAATTTCGGTTTCAATATTTTAAAGCGCTTTGATTGAGTAGGAAATTGTGTGCGACATGTAAAAAGGAAGTGCAATATTTTACACCCAATCAACAGATTAAAAACGTCACTAATTGCATCAAAACGTGTCGTTTGATATGATTGATACACTTACTAATATAAATAACACATCTAAGTAAGCCCAGTTTATTTAATTAAGAAAATGAAATTTAAAAAAAATGTTCAGTGCGTACACGGCAACAGTGCCTGATGCAATCTGCGTGAGGTCCGATAGTGGACGTAACAAGCATACTTAACTCTGGATATTGTACCTTGCTTACATTTATTAGTTTTATTATAAAGGTTCCTATGCCTTATAACACTAAAATTTTATTTGCTAAAGCAGAATATTTAATCTCGTGATTTGATAAAATATAATAATAACACTGGTCAACAAATTTGAACTTAAGCTCTGTCCGAAAACAGAAATTAGTTGCTTTTTATGTGGTTTTTTGTGCTGATTCCGAATCTAGTTTTAGATCTACTCCAGCACGTCAAATTTGAGAGATATTTGCATATTTCAATTTATCCAAATTTAGTAAATTTTATACAATTATTTGCAAATTTAAGGTATAAAGCAGTATCAGATAGGATTTTTTGTTTCATGTTATGATTACTACCTAATTTACTTCACAAAAATGTTGTTTCTGAGATTATACTGACATGTGACTGTGAAATATTGTACTGAATTTGCATATTTTTCATATTTTGCTAATAATGTTTTTTGACGTTCAAATATTTCTACCGCACGAGTACGCTAATATGTTTCTAAACCAGTTTTTTGAGTTGATTTCAAATCTTGTATCTGTTTTCTTCTACTACGTCTAGTTTTTGAAAAAAGTAAAATTTTAGTTTTTGGTCAAAAAAGCCAGAAATAGCTTTTTATGATACTTTGTATGATAAATTTCAGCTAGTTAGGATAGATTCTACTACATATTTTTTTTCGATTATATAAATTTTTACTTTCTTCTATCTTTACAAGAAGAAAGTATTGGATTCATGAAAATTTTCGAATTCCGGTTTTCGACGGATTTACACGTTTTAGGGGTCAGAGATTCCAAAAAACATGTTTTTACAAAATGTCTGTCTGTGACTCTGTGAGTCTGTCTGTCTGTGTGTATGTGACACACATTTTGTGGGCGCTCTATCTCAAGAACTAATGCACGGAATTTAATAAAAATTGATATTCAGTTAGTGCCTAATACAAATTGATGCTGATTAGTTTTTGGTGTAAATCGCTCAACAGGTGGCGCTGCAATGCTGCATTTTTCACGATTTTCGCAATAGCTCTATCTCAAGAACTAATGGACGGATTTTGACCAAACTTCAGATTTAGTTAGTTCTTGATATGAATTGATGATGATTACGTTTTGGTGTAAATCGCCCAACAGGTGGCACTGTTATGATGAATTTTGCAGGATTTACACGATTTCCCCAATAGCTTCTTCTTAAGAACTTCTTAAGAATATCTTAAGAACTAACGCACGGATTTTCATCAAACTTCAGATTAAGTTAGTCCTTGATATGACTTGCTACTGATTAGGTGTTGGTGTAAATCACCCAACAGGTGGCGCTTCTCTGCTGCCTTTTCCACGATTTCCTCAATAGCTCTATCAATAGAACTAATGGACTTATTTTCATCTAACTTCAGATTTAGTTGTATGTTGACACAAGTTGTTATTAATTAGGTTTTGGTGTTAATCACCCAATAGGTGGTGCTGCTATGCAGAAATTTTCACGATTTTCGCTATTGCTCTATCTCAAAAACTAATGTACGGATTTTCTCCAAACTTCAGATTCAGTCAGACGTTGACATAAATTGTTGCTGATTAGGATTTGGTATAAATCACCCAATAGGTGGCGCTGCTAGGCAGCATTTTGCTGAATTTAGACGATTTCAGCGATAGTCATATCTCAAGAACTAATGCACGGAATTTCATATCGTTAGAATCCTCATGAGATGCATAGATTGCCATTTAATTTTGGCAGTGTGATAGCGAATTTTGAAGTATTAACATGTATGAGATAGAAGAAAATTTTGGGATTGGTACATCCGACTAGTTGTTTATGTCTCTGATATGAATCTGACCCTGTTCACATTCTTGTCAATTAATTACACAGCCCTAAAAAGCGTGTTATATCAAACCTGTGTTAATGCCGTGCAAAAGTAGAAATTCATCTTACTCAAAAACTAGACATGACATAAGAAAATAGACTGCAGATTTGAAATCAGCATAAAAATCTAGTCTAGAAAAACATTACGTCAATTCTGTGGCGACTATTTTAAAGTTGATAGTGATGTAAACATTACACCATTGAAAAATATGCAAATTAGGCTTAATAACTGATAAATAAATGTTAAGAATATGCAAATCGTGACATTTATCTGAAGCAAATAGTCAAGTAGTCATTATCTAGAAAACGTAATTAGATGTGACATGTATTGTATCTAAAATTTGTATAAAATAGCACAAAAAAAGCTTAAATTTGCATAAATTTAAATATGCAAATTTCTCAAAACCCTGACCACCTAGAGATAAACGGAAAGTATATTCGGAATCAGCGCCAAAAACTCATCTAGAATCAACTAATTTTAGTTCTAGGACAAAACCACTGTTGTCCAGTGTAATTGATAAATCTCATTTCATTTTATCTCCCATTATATTTTTGGCTAAATACGTTTTTAAAGCAAATCTACTGCTGTATATTGTAGAATGAAATGTTTCTACTTCTTTTTAGCGAAAAAAAGCATGCTTTCCATATTTATTTTCAGATTTTCTAGCAGTTTCTGTAAAAATCACATTGCTTTTTTCTAAAATATGCAAACGATATATTTTACACCTTATAACATGAATTATTTCTCAAAATGGATATTAATTACATTGAAAAGTTATTCATCAATATAAACAAGTAGCTTTTATTGTTACTCTTTCATTAAAGTTATTTTAGTGTTTGTTATCCCGTAAGAAATGAACGTATCGAAATAAAACGTTTGTACACGCGCAGGATTATTTAATCCCAAAAGGTTTATTCTCTACTCCTAGTGAGCATAGAAAAGACATTCTTTCACCCTCTCCAACTCGGCCCTGGCAAAGGTGCAAGGCAGGTCAGATGCGTCCTCGAAAAATTTATCCTTTTTTTAGAAGAAAAAAAAATGTGATTCATGTGAGGTTTAAGAAAGCGCAAAGCGCGTGTGCTTACGGGTTAAAAAGTTACGGTTCCGAGCTTCCAGAAAAGTTATCTTTACAATTAAGACAGACATCATTTCATACTAAATCAAAGATGTTACGCAATATTTTAACTGATTTTTGTACCATAGTTTGTATCGTTATCGAAATAGGAACCTTATCTCGCTAGGGCACGCTTCAAGATATCTCATAATACAACACATAACTAATTTCCTATACGCACCACGCACCGTTCGTAAATGTTTATAGCTCAAATGACAAATTATTTCAGGCAAATTTTAATTAAGAAATCATTTTACTTATTAATTACGAATTTTGGACATTACATTTTATAGCTATATGGGTGTTTCGAAGTTTGTACACGCGCAGGATTATTTAATCCCAAAAGGTTTATTCTCTACTCCTAGTGAGCATAGAAATGACATTCTTTCACCCTCTCCAACTCGGCCCTGGTAAAGGTGCAAGGCAGGTCAAATGCGTCCTCGAAAATTTTATCCTTTTTTTCGAAGAAAAAATGTGATTCATGTGAGGTTTAAAAAAGCGCAAAGCGCGTGTGCTTACGGGTTAAAAAGTTACGGTTCCGAGCTTCCAGAAAAGTTATCTTTACAATTAAGACAGACATCCTTTCATACTAAGTCAAAGTTGTTACGAAATATTTTAACTGATTTTTGTACCATAGTTTGTATCGTTATCGAAATAGGAACCTTATCTCGCTAGGGCACGCTTCAAGATATCTCATAATACAACACATAACTAATTTCCTATACGCACCACGCACCGTTCGTAACTGTTTCTAGCTCAAATGACAAATTATTTCAGGCAAATTTTAATTAAGAAATCATTTTACATATTAATTACGAATTTTGGACATTACATTTTATAGCTATATGGGTGTTTCGAAGACATGCACATATTCTTATTGAAATTATAATTCAAGGTTGTTCAACCTAGAGCCCACCAATCATCAGAAAATCATTAGAAAATATTTGTCATGTTTATTTCTCGAATATTCCGACTAAAGAAAGCGAAGATTTTTATAAGATTTTTTTTTCTATTGAGCTGGAGCCAGTTAGCATAGCCTTTCTTTAGTTATTCTTTTTATTAATAAATAAGAAGTATATTTCTATTGTGCGGAGATTTTATTTATCCGTAACCTGCTTCTCAATATTGTTACAGTTATAATATGTATACCTTTAATTGTCTTTTTAAAGGGTTCGTACGTATCAGGGGATCAGGGGATTTTAGGTGTTCTAATACCAGAAATTTCGTAAACTAATGGTCACTATACCTAAACCTAGAATTTTTTTCATTAAATATGGCAAATATTACTTTACGTAAATTCTGGTAAGAGTCCTTGAAGCGTACGATCCCTGTTTTCATGTTACTTTTCCATGAACCATTAACAAGTAAAAGAATTATTATTATATCGTAGTGCCATTTATATGTATGTTACGTAATTTATGTGTATGTAATCAAATTTATGCGTAAGTAATGTTACTCATTAGGATGAGCTAAGTGAATCCTCTACTAGTCTACTCAAATTACATTTTGTCGTACACTTTACAAAAAACTATTCAGTATTTTGACTTGAAATTAAACTTATAAATACATTATGACCTGTAGATGTTATTTTTTTTACAGAATAACCTTAAAAAATATATTATTTTAATTAATTTATTTTACATGTTTTTCCATTACGGACGCATTTTTGCAAAAAAACAAAAAAAAACACGCATATTTTCAGAAGAAAAAATAATAAATCATGGCGTCAGTACTTATAGATAGAATCATTATTAATTAAATAAATAAAATATATTTTCATTACTCCTCCAAAATATCTCAAAAACTGTTTTTTAAATTTAACTAGCTGTTTAACCCGTTCTATGCACGGCAGTTCATGAAATGAATTCTAAAACCAAAATTAAAAATAACTATTCGATTTAGTAAAATAATTTTCTACTACTGCTCATTTTTTTTTATAAAATTTAATTTATCATGTTACTGTGGTAGCAGACGATAAAGCTGTATCTTTGGAATAAGGAATAAACAGAATAAAAAGATTTGTTGGAGTTTGTGATAAATCTACAAAATACTACTACGTTTATCTACAAAAAATATATAATAATTAAGCGGAATTAAATAATCTCTAATTATTTGCATGTGAGGTAAAAGAATTATCGTAATACCCCCTGGAGCTTTTTAATATTGCAGCGCGGCATACATAATATCATAGATGCCAACATCTCTTAATTATTCCGGAGTCCGATCCAAAATTTGCATGTTCAAACCGGAAAAAATATATAAGAAAATGTGGCTTCATTTTATGAGGTGTATTTTCTATTTCACTTTGAAATTTTTGGTTAAATAAAATTTCCGGTTGAAAACATGTTCATCTTGGATCAGACTCCGGAATAATTAAGAGATGTTGGCATCTATGATAATATGTATATATCTAATTATTTGCATGTGAGGCAAAAGAATTATCGTAATACCGGCTACAGCTTTTTAATATTGCAGCGTGGCATACGTAATATGTAAGGTAAAAGAATTATCGTAATACCGGCTACAGCTTTTTTTAACATTGCAGCGTGCCATACGTAATATGTAAGGTAAAAGAATTATTGTAATACCGGCTACAGCTTAAAACTTTACTTATATTAAACTTTCTTATATTAAAAATGTATGTTATTTGAGAGGAAAATATACATTTTAATAGGATACTTTATTAAGATTAGTTGGAGATGGCGCATATTTTGGATCTCATTCCTTTTAATTATATAATAGTTTCACGATTTCTTTTGTGAAATTTTTAAAATACTTTTTTAGGAAAATTATAGCATATTTTTAATGAATTAAAATTTGTGAAAATTATATTATTTAATTAAATTAAGTATTTTTTAGTGTTAAGAATACAAATACACAATTTATTCTTATTATGTAAAATAATTTACGCAGACGAAACTTACGCATTTTAAAAGAATTATATTATGATTTTTTTTTTTTTTTGTAAAGTGGCAACAAAAAAATTGTAAACAAATAAAATTAAATGTTAAATTCGTTATATAAAGTGTTATTCGAATTCGAAGATTGAAAATTTTACCAAATGAAACATATTTACTATTAAGACGTAATTACTATTAGTATTATTTTCAATATGTTGGCCGTTTAAAAGCAATTTATAGAATGTATTAGTTCTATTATAAATAATGCCGAGAAAACGTACACTTACTGGTCGAAAAGAACGCGAACATGATTTAGCTTTAAGGCAAGAGACTAGATACCAGCGCAAAAAACGACGACCTGACGAATCTCTTCTGACAGTTAATGCATGTGCACGGAAATATGCTTTAAATTTCGAAGATGCACACACACACACAAAAAAAATTATATTATTGTAAAATTTGTCATCGACGTTGGTTTGACATGCATATTCAATCTGACGGATCTTGTAAGACTTGCCATAAATGTATAGTAAATAATGAACTAAATGTTTTTTCTGTAGCTAATAATGTGGATCCAGGTCCACAACCGTAAATATTGAAGAACTTAACTTTCGTTGAGGAGCAATTAATTGCCCAAGTTCATCCAGTTATTACTGTTTATCGCATTAAAGGTGGTCAGCTTGGATACAGTGGGCAAGTTGTTAATTTTCATTAAGATATTACAGAATTTTGTACTTTATTACCTCATTCCATAGATTCTATATCACAGTACATCTTTGTTAGAAGACAAGATGGTAAGGAATTCAAAGATTTTACAGTAAATAGTGAAAACGTTAAATCTGCTTTAGAATATCTAAAGGAAAATAATCCTTGGTATCGTTATATTACTATTAATGAAAATAGTTTGCAAAGTTTACCCGAAAATGAAAATATTTTTCAGCGAATAATTCTCAGTCAAGAGCAACAGCAGATTTATTTACCATCAGTTGAAAAATCTTTGAATTCTGTAGATGATCAATGTCCATGGACAAATAATATATATGAATCCGGCGCCCCAAATGTGACTTTCAGATGTAATCGAGAGACAATAAATAGTACAGTCAATCAAGGTAACTTTGAACCACGGGGTGTAACTTTGCACCACCTCCTATTTTTCAATTTTTTTGACTCTAGAACACTAAATAAACTCCAGAACTGTGCTCTGTTGGCAAGGTGCTAAACTGATATTTCTACTCTTTATTTTAGAAAATAAATTAGCAACATTATGCGCAATTAATTGCATCATCTAACTATTTTTGTAAAGTACTGTTTTCAAGTTAATTTTGAATGCTGTTTTGAAGTTGTTGTAATCCAATTAAATTTTCATAGTAAGTAACAATATATTCATTTATAAGAGATATTAATATCTAAATGTTGTAAATGTGTTAATATTTTGTGATTATTCATTTATTAATAGTTAATAAAATGTAAAATAAGAAGGCACTAACATTTTACCCCATTTTCAGGGTAACTTTGAGCCGGCTCGAAGTTATACTGATGCTTATAATTTACTAATTATAGGTGCTACTGTCCAAAATTTCCCATACTTTGCACGTATATCTTATATAAATGCCGAAAATGAACATTAGATATAACATGTAAATATTTTCACAAATATGTGTAAAATACATAAAATCCATTTAAAGGCGTTTTTCGAGGCGGAGCTACTCAAATTTGATATTTCATACATTCGACATTTTTTATCCTTCTTTGAATAATACTAGTACTAGTATGTATTACTGTAACTATGGATATATTATAGAGTTAAAACATTGAAAATTGTTTTCCACTGCATTTTTATGTTTTATATGAACAATAAACAGGTTTTTTTTAGTTCTAAATGTTCATGGTTCTCTTCTTCCACTTTTCTTATGCCTGATATTTGTTGTAATATCATAAATTATATAAATCTTGTGATGATGGGAAATGTAAATTCGCAGTCTTTACATGTCTAAAAACATTTTTTGGTGTTTAAAGTTGTCCTGACTACAATACTTTTTTTATAATGAATTATTTTATATAAAAATTTATCATATGGTGCAAAGTTACACTAAATGGCTGGGTAACTTTAAACCAGGCTAAAAATCCATTTTTTATTGCTTTTATCCTTATTATTCCTTAATTTTTGATAGTCAAACAATAATTTAGGATCATTTCTTCTATTGTATACCCCTGGTTGTGACAATATTCTTCAAATAAGAGTGTGGCATATGAAAATAGAGAAAATGCGGATCAAAGTTAACCTGAATGACTGTATACTAGGTATTAAATAAGGAAATGGTGAACGCAATGTCATTCCATGGCCTCAGATAGATACTAAACCTATAAATGAATTTTTTGCATGTGATGGATATAATTGTAGAGTGTTTCCTACGTTATTTCCAACAGGAAGAGGTGATCTTAGAGATGCTAGAGTTCGTAAAATTACACCAAAAGAATGCTTTAAATTCCTCATGATATATGACGATAGAAGATTTGCACGGCATCCATGATTTAGATTTTTTGCTTTCAATAGCATAGTGCGTTGTACAGCATTACAAAATGGAATTATTTGTATTAAAAAAAATTCTCGCCTACATGATGTTGAAACAGTTGAAAAACTCCAGGAACGGTTGCAGAAATATCCTACATTGTACAAGTCGATTTTATCTTTCAATGCTTATTTAAGATCATCTAGCTGTCATTGGTTTATCAGATCACGAGAGCTGTTAGACATGGTTGAGGAATTGGGAACTCCTACTGTTTTCATTACACTTAGTGCAGCTGATTTATACTGGCCTGAAAGTTATCGCATTATTGATGCAGGCTATGTTTACACTAATTGTAACCAAAATTCTGAATTCATCAGAAAATCAAAATTGTTGAATTGTAATCCTTTAATCGTTGCTTACTTTTTTCATAACGGTTGGATTTTTTTATGGAACATTTTTTCAAGAAATATTTCAAAGTCAAGGACTTATGGTTTCGTATTGAGTTTCAACATAGAGCAGGGATGAGATTTCCGCGTTTTTGCACACCAGTATTTTATTAGAGAAAATGATATTTCATTTAATCGGAACAATCTTGCGATTTAACAGAACAACATTTTCTCTAAGACTATACCGGTGTGCAAAACCGCGGAAATCTCATCCCTAATAGGGGTAGCCCTCACATGCATGGGTTTTTCTGGTTTGAAGATGCTCCTGATGTAAACAATCTTAGTTCAAATGATGATGAAAAGATACGTAAAATTGTAAAATACTTTGACGAATTCATATCGACTTGGCAACCAGATCCTAATCAAGTTTATGATATACATCCATCTAAATTTCATTTTACGGATGTGCCTAATGAAGCTGCTGACTATAATCACTTAATACGTGCAGTACAAATGCATAATGTTCTAAAGCTTATTGTAAGAGAAAGGAAAAAGATTCTTCTGAAGTCACATGCCGTTTCAAATTGCACAAAGAATGTTCTCACGAAACTAAAATTCAGTTCCTTACTATTGAACCCGAATACATTTCGAAAAGAAATAGTCCTTATTTAAACAGTATTAGCCCACAAATTTAAAAAATTTGGCGAGTGAACATGGAATCCCAAGCTGTCATTTCCATTCACGCAGTTCTAAAATATATTGCTAAACATGCTAGCAAAGGTGAACCCAGATCAGAAGGGATGAAAGATTTCATCAGACAAACAGTTCAAGAATCACGCGATAATATCAATGTTCAGCAGATAATTCAGAAGGTTTTAATAAAAATGTGTGCTGAACGTGATTATTATGCCCAGTAAATATTTTGGGTGTTAATGGGGTGGCCTTTGTATAAGTCATCTCGTCAGTTTGTCACCATTAATTTAGCAAGAAACGCATGGGAACAATTAGATGTGAATAAAGAGGATGGAAGCATATCCATCTCAAATATTTTAGAAAAGTACGAGCAACGCCCAGTGAGATTTGAAAATATGTCCTTGCAGAATTATTTCACAAACGTTTATAAACGCGGTGAAAAATTTCAGTATAAGAAAAAAACCATTTATCCCCGGAATTATAGCGGAATTGAAATATGATCCCAATAATATAAATAATGAAGATTTCTGTAAGCAACAAGTTATGTTGCATATTCCTTGCGTGATTTTCAAATTATGAATCCAAATAATACTTCATGGAAAGTTATATTTGAACAGCATTTTGAGAATAATAAAATTCAGAGATTGGATTTGGAATATCTGTTGCAAAATTTAGAAGATGAGGAAGAATTTGAAGAAATTGAATCTACTTAAATAGGTCAACCATTTGACTGGATGAATGTCGCTTCAAGACAAAATAATGCACAGGATGAATTAGATTTGGGCAGAGGGGACATTGATATAAGGTATAACTGGCATACCATTCAAAGTCAAGATTTGCTTAATAAATTACAGAATTTTATTGAAAATGAAAAGTGAAAGAGAGTGAAAAAAGTGGTTGTGTCACTGTTCCTTATAATTTGCCAAATTTCGTCTTTTCACATGAACAGAAAAAATAAAAAAATATTTTTGAAGATCAGCTCAATTTCTTGCAAAGTCATAGGCGAGAAATTCCAATAAAAATAATTGTTGCCCAAGGAAAAGCAGGTTCTGGAAAAAGTACTTTAATACATTACTTCACTGCTCGATTAAATGAAACATTTGTTCCATCTTCTTTTCAATTGCTTGTACCAACTGGTGTTGCCGCAGTCAATATAAATGGATCAACGATTCATTCAAAACTTTGATTGGGACTAAACCAAAAGCTGAGAGATCTTAGTCCATATTCGATTGGTCAACTTCAGGAGGAGTTTCGAAATTGTAAATTCATAATTATAGATGAGAAATGAGTATGATTGGATGCAGCCTTTTGCGAAAAATAGATTTACGATTACGTAAGTGCTGTGCCATCGAAACAAGATGAACCTTTTGGTGGAATGTTCTTATATCTACTTGGAGATATCAAACACCTACCTCCAGTAAACGACAGGCCTCATCACAGGGACAAAAATCAAGGAAGTGAGTTTCTTTTGGAAGGACAATTGTTATTTTCTTCGACTATTCAAAAATATTTTTTTTTTATCATCATCTTTCCGGCAAGATGAAACTCAACAAATATTTTGTAGCATACTTGATCGAATTAGCAATGCAGAATGCACTACTGAAGACTATGAAATATTAATGAATAGAAGCTTACAGTCTCTTTCAAAAAGCGAACAGCATTTATTTAAAGATGCAATTAGGCTGTTTTCAACGAATAAAGATGTAAAAGAATATAATAATGAAAAATTAAAAGAACTGCGTCAACCTGTTGCCTTGATTCAAGCTCTTCATAATTGTACTAAAGCAAAGTTGGCCGATTCTGAAATGACAAACAGACTTGATCCATTTCTTACTTTATCAATTGGGTCTAAAGTAATGTTACGTTCTAATTTGTGGACCGAAAAAGGTTTAGTAAACGGGGCTTTAGGCTATGTTGCAGATATTATTTATGAAGAAAATTACGGGCCACCAGACCAGATGCCGCGAATAATCATAGTTAAATTTGAAAACTACAGTCATTCAACTTATGAGAATGGCTGCGTTCCGGTTCCACCAATAACTAAATTCCGGAAAAACGGAAATATAAATTGCTCAAGAAAACAATTTCCTCTGCAGTTAGCTTTTGCAGTTACAATTCATAAATCCCAAGGTTTAAAATTAGATAAAGCAGTCGTAGATATTGGGGATAAAGAGATATCAGTTGACTTAATGTACGTAGCCTTGTCGAGAGTGAAATCACTTCAAGGTTTAGCATTCAATAGAAAATTTCCTTACGAGAGATTCTACAATATCAAAAATTCCCATATACTAGCATGCAGAAAAAAAGAAGAAATTAGGATGAAAAGTTTTACAGTTAATAATTCTTAGTATCAACCAGGGCAGATTTCAAATGTTTTTCCAGAAAATAGGATTTTAAAGAAGTAATTTTCTTCAAGCTCTCTTGGAATATATTATTCTAAGATTGCTATCAAAGATTATTTGATGTGAATTACGAAGATTGAAAACATACCTATTTCAAACAATTTGAGACCACCAGAGGCTATAGTAAAATGTAAAAACATCTTTAAAAGAGATTTTAGTTAAAAATTTAAAAATATTTTGTAAAATTTTGCTTCGAAAATACTTTTATTTATACCAGTCTTATATCATAAATAAAAAATTCCGAGGAAATTCTTAGTCATTTGGCTGAATTTACATTTCTAAAATTAAAATGCGCCAAAACATAAAATACCGTTCTTGCTTAATAAAGATGCAAAAATAGTATAAAAAATATTGTTACTTTCAAATATTTATCTTATTAAATAATGCTTCTCGAATCCAAACAAAGCATGGCTTTTGCTAGTAATAATAAAGAAACTTTGTTATCAACAAGTTAAGTAAGTAATTCATATTTTACATTTCGTATGCATTGTATTTGATTTTTGGAAGGGGGTCGATGCAAATTAGTAGAATGAATGTTTTCAGATAATTTGAATCCTCACGTTCACTTAATGCGGTTCAATAATGATGTTTCTGCAAATTGTGACTTGATTTGTAATATTTAAATTATCTGCAGCTGTATAATTTCCCCCTAATGTTAGTACGCACATACACACCACTTGTCATACCTTAATAGCCATTCATACAAAGCCAAAGATTCATCTAGTATAAAATAATTGGAATTTTTTCTAATGAAAAAAATTAAAACATATACACCAGAAAAAAATACGCAATACTACACATGACTTTAAAAGTTGACATCCCCGGTAATGGGTTCCAATTCGGGATGTGAAATCAAAATAACTACTGCACCTTTCTGTGTGTTAGACCAGGGCTTTCTTGATTAAATCGGGTTTGGACAGAGCTGGCTCTGGTGAGAATCACGTGATCAAAGGAGGGATGGGGATTTGAAATCTTAACCTCGCACTGATTCCTCTTCTGTTTGTTCTGTGTATTGCTGTGGTGTGAGCAGTGAACACGTGCTTTGATAGTTTGTATGTTTGTAACTCTTTTTTGTTAGATGCAAAATTTGGATTAATGTAGTTTTAAACGAGATGATTAATTCTGTAACAGATTGAAAATGAAAAATATCCTGTGTAAAACTTTCGTTAAATTGTGAGAGAATGCGTACCTGGTTATACTGAAAAAATGCCCCGATATTGCTGCATTCCGAACTGCACATCGAATAGGCCTGGCGAAAAATACATGACACCATTTCGGTTTCCAAAAGATGAAATATTGAAGAGAAAATGGATGAAAATTATCCCCAGGGATTTTACTCCAAATAATAATAGTGTTGTTTGCATGAAACATTTTGAGAAAGATTCAATCATTTCGGTTGATAAAGTCACATCAAAGGACGGAACATTGACAGTATAGGAAAGGAAAGACCCAAAATTATCAGATGATGCTTATCCAACAATCTTTCCGAACTGTCCCAATTACCTAAATAAAAAAAATCCAGTGAGGAATACAACGATTGAAAGAAAAAGGAAGATGGAAAAACTAGATGATGATTTATTGGATAATTTTCTTGAGAAGGAAAAAATTAACTGTATTTCTGATATTAAAGAAGAACTAAAACGAGAAAATAATAGGATTGGGGCATTTCTTGAAGCTAATAATGTAAATGTTCATTATTGTGATGAATGCGTTCATTTTTTATTTATCAAGTGTGATCAATGTTTGGAAATTGTGAAATCTGTGCAAATCAATAAAAATTTACAAGTAACAGTCTTCAAAGGTAAGCAGATAATTCCCAATTTTGATATAATTTTAACTAACAATACTTTGAATTATTGGGGAGAGTTAGAAAATGTTTTGACAATGTTTAAAATTACGAAATTTTTGAATCAAATTAAAAGAAAATAGATTATTATTCCAAGGCTATTGAATGTTGGAAATTGTTTTTAGAGGAAAATTCTGATAATGAAATTAGTGATATAATATCATTTATTTTGGAGCAAATAATATTAGTAAAAAAATCTATACATGGTAGAAATTACAGCAGTAATTTAATAATATTTGCTTATTGTATTTACATTAGATCTACTGCATGCTATTTATGTTTATACAATTCGAAATTACTTTGTTTACCCTCTTTAAGGCATTTAAGAAGAATGTCTGCAAATTTAAAAGTTTCACCAGGAATAGCAACAGTTGAAAATAAATCATTTTTGAAAGAAAAATGTGATAATTTGAAACAAAATGAAAAAATAGTCAATTTGTTAATTGATGAAATATGTGTTAAACAAAGTATTTCTTATAAAGCTCTTAAAATGGTGGGATTTGCAAATAATTCGGAAGATCAAGCAACTACTATTCATGCATTTATGTATAAATCACTTTTTTCTAAAAGTAAAGAAATTATTTCATTAGTGCCTGTAAATAGTTTAAATGCAGAAAATCTTTTCCAAATGACACATGAAGTCCTATTATTAATGGAAAATATCGGTTTTAGGGTAATATCCATAATATCTGACAATAACCGTATCAATAGAAATATGTTTATAAAACTGTGTGGAAACAATGAATTAAAAAGTTATATTAAACATCCTTCTAATGATTCAGAAAAATTATTCTTATTGTTTGATACTGTCCATTTAGTTAAAAGTATTAGAAATAACTGGTTATCACAACTAAATAAAACATTCTATTTTCCTAATCCTCAACCTGTACCGAAATTTTAGAAGCTTCTTTCACTGCACTGGAAAATATTTATAACAATGAAAAAAATGCTGTTATAAAATCTGCGCCAAAATTAACCTACAAATGCCTCCATCCAACCAGTATTGAAAAACATAATGTTGCATTGGCACTTAAGATTTTTGATAATACGAATTCAGTTTCTTTAAAATCATTTGGTGACGAATTAAATAATTTCCAGTATTTAACAACGGCAAAATTTATAGAATTGATAATTACATGGTGGGAAATAGTGAATATTAAACATCCCAAAAAAGGTTATAATATTCGTTTAAAGGAAGGCATTCCATTCAAATCAATTGATGGCGATAGGATACATTTTTTAGAAATGTTTTCAGAGTGGTTTGATTCATGGCAAAATTTAAATCAAAAGCCTAGACATGGTCGTTTATCCCCAGAAACATTTTTCGCCCTTTCACATACAACTAAGACGTTGAGAGAACTAATTAAATACCTTCTTACGGAAGTTAAAGCAAAATATGTCTTAACAGGAAAATTTCAAACAGATAATTTGGAAGGCAGATTTAGCCAGTACAGACAAATGTCTGGTTCAAATTATTACATATCAGTTCAGCAAATTTTAGAGGCTGAGAAAAAATTAAGAATTAAAAGCATTTTAAAATTCCATTCTGAATCACATGGAGAAATTGAAATTAAAGAATTTATATCTGTTCATACACATAATAATGTAGAGGATACTGATATATCTTTTTATGAACCAATCTTAGAAAATATAAATGCTGAAAGTCTTTTAGAAAATGATATTAAAGTTATTGTATATATTGGTGGTTACTGTGTAAAAAAACTGAATTTAGCTTGCGAACTATGTAAGGAATTATTTATGTTGAATACCTTGATTTGTATAGAAATTGATAATGAGGAATACAGTTATCTTAAAGAATTGGATAGAGGTGGTTTAAAATATCCAACTGCTTTTGTCGTAGATGTATTAAGTATGTGTTTACTTTTTTTCAAAGAAATTGTATCAAAAGATTATGAAAGTGAATTTAAAAAATGTAATAATCAATTTTCTACATTTGTACAGCGTTCAATGCTAGGTATAGAAATGGCTGATATAATTCCAATTAGCAATTGTCCTAAATGCCATTCAAGTATTCTTTCTCTAGTGCATCAAATAGTTAAAAAAATTTCTAATGTTTGTTTAAGACTATGTGAAACAACGTAATGATAATATTCATTGTATGAAAGATAAAAAAAACTTAAAAAACTAAAGACATATTTTTTTAATTAGTTGCACTTCATTATATATTATTTGGTATACTCTTTAATGTGTATACAATATATTGTCAATTCATATTTTTTTTTTTCTGGAAATAAAAACAATACTGTATTTCACAGTAAAGCTAGGATAAAAAAAATTTCAAATCTGTATTATAGCTGAATTCAATTAAAAAAAAATTATAGAATAAAATATTAATATTCTATTTGAAATTTTCATTTGTCAATTGTGAAGAAGTTTACGAGTTGATTAGCTGTACGTTGATAGAGGTAAGTAAATTTATTAAATAATACTGTATTTCATCAATTGAAAAGCAAAGATTTTCAAGAGTTTTTGTTAGAGCTGTTTTATACATACTATATCTAGAATTCACTATCTTTCCATTTAATTAATACATATATTTCTTTTCTTTTTCCTTTCCTTTTTTTAAATTTAGAAACCATGTTTTCTCTATTAATAATAATAATAATAAAATTAATTGTATTCGTTGACAGGATTTTCAATCCCATTAAATAGGCGTGAGTAAGAAATGTGAATTGGGACTTACTCTTTTTCAGGATACTAATTCATTAATAGTGTAAATCCAGGTTTTACCTTTATCCAAAAAGTATTAGTTGAAGATATTATTAACTTTATGTGCAATATGATGTATTTATATTCACCAATGAATGACTTTTATGCCTCCCTTAAGTAAAGAAATTCTAGATTATTTCAATATTAAATGACGATGCAGTGACAATTTAAATGTTGTTTAATTAACACGTATTTACTTTGTAATAAGAGAGCTTTTTTATATGCTCTTAATTCGTTAACTACATTTTTCAGAATAAAAGAAAATGTTTACATTACAAGCTACATAATAATAATAATAAATCAGTTCACTGTAGTTTATGAGTATAATTTAGCCACTTAAGGAGTCATTATCTTTACAGGAATTTCAAGGTTAAATCCATTAGCACTATAAAGAGATTTTTGGCTAAGTTAAATCGTTATATTGTTTATGTAACTGAAGAAATTAGTTTATTTTTAGCACAGTTATTCATCTCGATGATTTGTGTCCATCATTCGCAATATAAATTAATTATTCTCTGAACCAAGAAAAAAAAGAATGTTATACATTAAACATATTTGTAAATTTATAATTTTTTCCCTCTTTTTTTTAATGGAATGAACTGTACTTCATCTATTGCAAAGCAAAGATTTAAAAATGTTTCTGTTGAGGATGTTTCATACAGTAAATATATATATGTATATAATACACTACATGTTTTCATTCATTTAGGTGATCTTTTTAGAATTTATGTGAAATTTTGTTCCATTATTAAAAATGATAAAAATCTATTGTGTTCATAATATAAATTATTTACTCTCTGAACCGAGAAAAAATAAATCAAGATATGATTTTATGATGGCTTAATATTTGTATAATATTATTATTATTATTTTAAATGACAGGAGTGATATTTAATATCTTTGAACTTTGAAACTGTATACTTTACAATAATTATACAGTAAATTTTAGATCTTTTTCTTTTGAAATTTGCATTTATTTATTCTGTAATAATTCCTGCAAATTGATTTCCTATATGTTGATGAAGGGAAGTAAGTTTATATTTTTCTGTATTTTTCTTAGATAAGAACAACAAAATCAAATAAGTATTCAGAAACAAAATTATTTTTATTTATGAAATAAACGATAGTAAAAAAATTATGCATGTTATTTTAGATATAAACTTCATATTGTAGCATGGTAGGCATTAGATTTCAACCTTCCCTCCATTCCCCTAGCGGCGAAAACGCTGTCCAGGCCTGTTATAATCAAGATGGCCTTGGTTAGACTTCCCAAAGCTAAGTAAAAAAAGTGATTTCCCTACTCCTGTTAAATTCCTGCGTGGTTCGAAATGAATGTCGAAGATTTTTCATAACTTTTTTTTGGATAACATACAATTTTTCGGTTTAATAAGTTTTATTTTACATATTCAAAATTATACAAAAAAAAAAAAAAAAAAAAAAAAAAACCTAAATAATATGAAAGATGAAAATAAAAAATTTGACGCTCATTAGGGCCGTTAATAAAAGAAGATGCAATCAAGGTACCTAACCTCGCTTTGTGGCAAGTTAGAGTTCCTGCCCATGTTAGATATTGCTGCATGGTTTGAAATTAATATCGAGTTTTCTTATACCTTTTTCGATCACATACCATTTTTCGGTTTAATAAGTTTATAGCCTTTTTTTAAAGAAATTTCCAACGAAAGAGGTTATATAGTCCGGTATTAAATATTTTTGTTCTATGTAGGCCGAAGCATAACTTTTCAGTAGATGATCTGAGTTTTATACTTCCTTTTTTTTTTGTTCGAATAAATTTATATTCAACATATTATTGTTTAGAATTTAAACTTCTGCGAAATGACAAAAAAATAATTAAAAAAAAAAAATGCAAAAGGAAAAATTTTCTAAGAAAATATTGGTGTTTAGTTGGAAGAACATTTAGGAGTCCGGAATACATATTATTTCGAATATGTTTTGTAATTTATATATTCTGAATAAACGTCAAGATTAATTAGAGTAAAATTCTATGTAAAAGAATTGTTATTTAAATTTTAGCAATGACACCTATATGCTTCTTTCCGAATAATATGGATGTGAAAAAAGGATGAGCAATTTGGTATACTTTATCTAAACCTGTGGAATAGGTGAGGTAGATACATGGTTGATACATTGACAATTTTCCTCAACAAATGGCATTAAAAGCCATTGTAACAGATATAAAAGCTTCTTTCATTAGAAGAGGCCATCATTAGCTGGAGTTAGCAGTAAAGAACTGAAAACGTTTTTTTTTGTTTTTTTTTTTTAATTTTGAAGATTTTTGGAATGTTAATGTAATTTATTTTAAATACTAATTTTTTTTCATAACTCTTATTATTGTGAAGATAATATCTTGTAATTATTTTTTATTTGTAAAGCACATTATTAGGGTGAGTTTTACTAGAATGTAGATTGGCATTTTGCAACTGCATTTATACAAAGTGATTGAAAATCCAATAAAGCATGATAGGGAGAAATTATACATTAGTGCTGGGGAGAAATGATACACTTGTATATTTGAAATTTAATAGTTTTTTAAATTTTTAAACTAATATAGGATTGTAATATTCATTATTGTTTTAAAGCAAGAGCTACTGAAATTGGTAAGGAAGAACAAAGAGACTATTCAGACATTATGTAGGTACATAGAAAAGTAGTGCGATGATACATGGTTAGTTCGCTTTGCTCGTCATGTAGAAGGAAATACGTTTAAATGACCTGAAAGGGAAGATGTTTCTATAATTCACGAAGGGCAAATTAAAAAAAAATTAAATCCTCCCAGTTTTACTTATCAAAATGATAGAGTTACTCGTTTTCTTTTAACCATTTCAAGTGTGGTGCTTTGTTTATGAAACCACTTAATTTTAATCCCCAAATGCCACATTGGCACCAGCATTTTGTTAAAATATTTTCCATTTAATATGAAAGTGGAATATAGCCTTTTTCTTATTTCCAATTAAATTTGTTGGTAAATCCCGGTGCCAATTATTTATTCAACACTTTAGTATTGAAAATGCTTTGCCTGAAAGGGTTAAATAAATCTTAATTGTGCTAAACTTAGTTAAATTGTTTTCAAATCAGCAATGCTCATTTCATTTTTCCTTGCAGCTAGATATCCAGGGTTTTTTTTTTTTTTCATTATTTATTTTCTAAAAAGTGTGTTAATCGGATTGTTTAAATAAAAGCAATTGTTTAAATATCTCTCTATTCTAAAAAAAAGTAACTACCGCTGTCACCGCCGCCGCCGCCGCCGGTTTTGAATTTTTTGTGACCGGAGGTCTTTCTTCGTTAATATTAAAAAAACTGTTGCATACAAAAGTATGAAAATCGGTGGTATTATAGAAAAATGTTTGATAAACACGCTGATGCAGACAGTTTTCAAATCGAAGAATTATTTTAAGAGATATTTAATGCCAAAGTTGGACAAAATCGTTCCATTAAAAAAGTTTTATAGGAGCAAAAACTGTACATAGGAACTTAATCATTTTTAGATCATTTTATGCGTCAGAATTTCCCGGTGTGCAGATTACAGTTAGTTTTTTAATTTGAATAATTTTTCGAGGTTTTATTTCTATTTTAAATTCAAATTTTCAGCATTTCGAGAGATATTTTTTACAAATTTTAGAAAATTGTATTAATTTAAACTGTTGCCAACTGTATAAAAAGCGCAAACAGTAATGTTTGCTTGAAATTAAAAATTTATTTTACACGTGACTATTATAAACAAAAAATATAAAAAGCAGGAACTCATTGAAACGTCATAAAAACTATAGTTATGCGTGAATTTCAAATGAGAAAGAATATTGTAAAATAATAAATTCAGTAACATGCGTTAGAAGTCCTAAATAGGAGAATTTACGTCATATTACACTTATTACGTAAAATGAACAAAAAATAATATTGCAAAACAGTTTTAATTTAAAAATTGCGCGAGACATTTACTTGGCATTTTAAGATGATCATAATATTTCATTTCTAACAAAAGTATTTTGACGTGAATATTAAAAAGAGAAAGAAAAGTTTGGTGAAAATTACGTCAGATTATAATTGTCAGATTCAAATTATAATTCAATCTTCCGAAATCTTCTTAAAGGCGGTCAAATTAGCGTGCTGTTAGAGTCTGCGGTGTCTGAACGGGGGTTGACGAGCGTAGCTCGCAGGGGGCAGAGCCCCCTAGTTTTTGTAAAAAACATTTCTGAAACAAAAATATGTCAATATCATTTCTTTTTAAATTTTATTTAAATATTTCAAGATTTATGAAAAAAATTGTATGACACATAAATGGAATTGTCTGCATTTTGTTTTTTTCAATTTACATAACAATGTATCAAATCTCCGCTGCAAGTGTATTAATCGCCCCCAGTAATGGGGAGATTTGAAACAGTAGTAACCATTCTAATTGGGAATTATTTTTTGAATGATTATTTTTTGAATGATTATTTTTTTAATTCACAAAATTTTAATAAATGAATAAAAGGTCATTTTATAAGAAAACACGAAAAATATGTTTAAAAATAGCTTTCTACGGATTGTAAAAAATTAGTAAATAGAAAGCGTATCATATCTCCTCTATCTCATCTACCAGTTATTCACATTTGCAATACATATGATAACCAAATCTGATTATTGTTTAAAAATTTTCCTATTACTATTTAAAAATTATAATTTCCATGGAAAAAACTCTCTATTTTTTTAACTATTTACTAACGCTGTCACCGAAGCCGCTGCCGCCGCCTGCTTTGAATTTTTTGTGGCCGGAGGTCTTTCTTCGGTAATATTAAGAATAATATTGCGTACAAAAATATGAAAATCAGTGGAATTACAGAGAAATGTTTGATAAGCACGCTGAGGCACACAATTTTCAATTCGAAGAATTATTTTAAGAGATATTTAATGCTAAATTTGCACAAAATCATTCCATTAAAAAAGTTTTATAGGAGCAAAACCTATGCATGGGAATTTAACAATTTTTAGATCATATTATTCGTTAGAAGTTCCCGGTGTGCAGACTGCATTTAGTTTTTTAATTTGACTCATTTTTGAGGTTTTATTTCTATTTTAAATTCAAATTTTCAACATTTCGAGACATATTTTTCACATATTTTAGAAAATGGTATTAATTTAAACTGTTGCCAACTGTATAAACAGCGCAAACAATAATGTTTGCTTCAAATAAAAAAATTATTTACTCGTGACTATTATAAACAGAAAAAAATCTTCAAATTAGAATTAAATAATTAGGTATAAAAAGCAGGAAGTTATTGAAAATTACGTCGTAAAAACTATATTTACACGTGAACTTTAAAAGAGAAACGATACTATAAAGTAATAAATTCATTAACATGCGTTAGAAATCTCAAATAGGAGAAATTAAATCACATTACACTTATTACGTAAAATGAACAAAAAATAATATTGCAAAACAGTTTAAATTTAAAATTGCCCGAGACATGTATTTAATATTTTAAGACGATCTTTTCAACTATTTTTGTTAGGACAACGCAAATAATATTTCATTTCTAACAAAAGTATTTTTACGTGAATATTAAAAAGAGAAAGAAAAATTTGGGGAAAATTGCGTCAGATTAAAAACGATACATTTAAAATGTCTTATTTAAAAGAAATTTTTCGCTTTGTTAAAAAATACCGGGAGACAAAGACTCTTTTTACTTAATTCATTTTATATTAGTTTATTTTGAAATGTTTAATTGATTTTATTTAATCAAAGACGAAAACAGCGGTTGTATCTTTTGGTAGCAGCTGATTTGGCCTTAAAATTCCCCAATCAAAGAAAAATGAATAGAAACCCATTTATAGGCAGATCGCCACTGTTTTTTAAATTATAATTCAATATTACAAAATCTTTTTAAAGCCGAAAGAGTCTGCGGTATCTGAAAGGGGGTTTTCGACCGTAGCTCGTAGGGGGCAGAACCCCCCAGTATACTAAAAAATGTATTACGAAGCCTATTATGCGAAAGTAATGTTGGCAAAATATGGATAAAAGAATTATTCGCTCTGGGTAATCATTAACGAACTGTCTAGAAAATCGGAATACAAAGGGTTAACTCGCAGCCAAGGAAAGTAGATCAGTTGTGAATTTTCACATTCCCCTCTGGAAAAGTTCGATATTATCATTGTTTTCATAGATAGATTTATCTTGTATTAATTATTTTCAGATACAATTAAAATTATTAACAAGGTACTAAAGATGTTCTTAGTTATTTTATTATTATTATAGGAAACACCTCGACTTTGCTCGCGTAATTGTTTAAATATGCCAAGTGATATTTGTATGTCTAATTGTTATTAGGAGAAATTACAAGCCTTTATACTGTCTGAGGTCGTGTGAGAAAATTTTTATCTAATTATTCCAAATATATATAATGGCTATTTATTTTTATCTATTTGTATATATATTTCTTTACAAGGTTCATTTTCTATTCCAAATTATATTTATCCGTATTAATACCCACATTAAATGTTTTAAGAAAAAAAACCGAATAACTAATGAGATAATTATTGCTATTTTGGATAATTAGCCCAATAAAACAGTGTTCGCATGCTATTAAGCCACACCCCATTTTGTAAGGACTCTACCACCAGTAATCGCATAAAACTATCTTCTAGCTAATGAACCGAGAAGAAAATTATCTTTATAATAATACTGGTGGTAGAGTCCTTACAGAATGGGGCGTGGCTCAATAGTGTGCGAACGCTGTAAAAGGATTGTGCTGTGAGTGGATAAAATTATTGAGTGTATTAGAGTTTATAAGTAATTGATTTTGTCAGTATTTAATTTTACAAGAATTTACAAGATGAATTATCATTTTATTATTAAAATCAGAATGTGAACTGATATATGAAATTCTCAAACATTGAAACAATTATAAAAAATATATAAAAAATATTGAACAAGTATATGATTAATAAGAAATAAAAATTGATACTTTTGTGTGAAACTTTTATATTTCTTCTCAGACTTTCTTTCTTTATATTCCTCTTCAGATATTAATTGAATTTATGAATTTTATAGATTTAATAAAAATTAAATGATATCATTCCCTTTTCAACAACGTAAAAATCCTAATTGCAACAAAAATATTAAATAAACCAAACACTGAATTATTGCCCTAAAATTTATTCTATTTTCCTATTTTTTTTATTAAATATTTTATATTACTTCATTATGCCATACTCACAACGCGTTGCGAAGTAATACATTCTTTACTGTGCTAACCACACGTACTTTCACGTACCATGTACGTAAAGTCTGTTTTCACCACTAAAATATATACTACACCAATTCAAATTATTAGAATAACCAAAAAACTTAATGCACTGTCATATAAAATACAATACTGATATCTGAAAAAATAAACAACGGGGACGAACGAAAAAATTATAAAGTGATCACAAAATCTGATACTGTTCACACGTGCCCAAAAAATTCATAGAAATTTTATAAAAGAATAATGAATTTATCCAAAAAATTAAATTATTTCTAGAGGCGTTTCAACATATTAGAATATTTGAAAATTTTTGCGATTGGTCAGCGATGACGATAAGTTTTGCTAAAATGGCGCCAATGTATAGGCAGTACGCATATAAAAGCTTGTTTTGCCGTCAGCTTTAGTTAGTTGGGAGCTCAAAATGGGACGGACGTTGAATCAGTGTTGCCAGTGGGCTACTTTTTTTTAAAATTTGGATTTCTTAATTGGCACCACTTTTCTGAAATAGTAAAATTCCTCCTGTTTTCGCCTTAATTAATATGTCATTAAATAAGGCGAATTTTACTATTTCAAAAAAGTGATGCCAATCAAGAAATTGAATACCTTTTAAGGCGTTATTTGGGGCGGAGCTACTCAGCTTCCAATCTCCAAGAATTTTTGGAATAAACAGTTACAGATTTGCTGTATTTTAAATTTTAATGAACACATGAGCAACATTCTCAACGCTGTCGATATCAAAATGAACATGGAGTTGAAAAACATACATGGTTTATATGCTTAATGGAATCTAAAATACATCAGTTGACATATTGTCTGCTGACTCTGCTCCAAAAATTCTTCGGGTGTCGAAGTTAAGTAGCTCCGCCCCAAATAACGACTTAAAATGAATTTCAATTATTTTAATATACATTTTTGTAAATATTTATATGTAGTACCCAACGGAAAATTTCGGCATTTATATAGAATATACGGGCACTATATAATATGGTAAATTTTTTACAAGAAAATGGTAATTTTCGGATAACCATAAGATATGATTTTTATTTATTTTTATTTTTTTCGCTATTTCACACAGTTTTTATAAACAGAAAATTAGACAAAAAATACCAGTTATGCATCATTGGTATCTATATATACTCAGTTAATGGCAGGAAATTCCGAGCAGCAGTTTTTGAGAAAATCCGTTTTTTTTTAAATTGAAAAAACATTTTCATCTCATTAAATATCAATATTTATAGGGTGATAATGGGGGAAATATACTGTCAGATATGTAGCCACATCTGGGAAAAAATCAGGAAATTTGATTGAAAGGCATCTTTCCAATGCTTATCCTGCTATGCCCTTTAGAATCAGAAATATTAATTTGTAAAAGGTTTTTACTTGCTTATTTGATTTCATTTATTAAGCAACATTTCTGGTTAGAAATATGTTAATTAGACTTAAATCAAATTGATATATTTTTACGAAAGAATACTATAGCATTTGTTAGTTTGGAGATACCACAATTTTGCTAGCAAGGAAAATTTCAGAAATCCATTCCTGGGCAACTTTGAGAAACGTATCTTTACTTTCGCCATTCCGAGCTCCTGTCCCATTTATTACCATTTCTAGTTCGCTGCTGTTTTAAATTCACATTGCTACCACATTTTTTAAATTTGGGTTATTCTCCTTATTTAATGACAGACAGGGGGAAAATAAGATGAATTGTACTTTTTAAAAAAAATCAGTAACTAAGCACTCTGAATAATAAAAAATGCACCCGACTTTAAACACTATCTTCCATTAATACCTTAACAGGTTTGCTCGTATACCGTATACGTTCACGAAGAGTTTCCTTCTTTCGTTACTAAATCTTTTCGTTATCACTAATTTTAAACTGAAAATATTCACTTTATTTAATAGCAGATATATTTCGATTACGTAAAGCGAATATTTTAGTATGATAAAAGAGGTGCATAGTCCCAATTTTTAGTATTTGGTGTTTTACTTTTTGTGTAAAAAAAAAAAAAAAAAAAAAAAAAAAAAAACCTGTTAAGGCGTATAAGAGATAACATTTATGTTACTGACAGATTTCCCTCTAACAACAGACTAAAAAATAACCTTAACCCCTTTGCGACGAATGTGTTATAAAAAATTTTAATATTTTATCAATAGATTTTTAAAACAGAAATTTTTGCCTAGATGAATCGGGAAAATGCCTCGATTAAATAAAGCAAAAATAACAATTAAAAATAACTGGTGGGAATAATCACGGAACCTGCGCACATTACGCGTCACCTATACACGTCGCAAAAAAAAAAAAAAAATAATAATAAAAAAAAAAAAAAAAAAAAAAAAAAAAACTCCCATTTCAAAATCCCAAAGCTTCAGCTTTGGGAAAATTCAGCTTTGCTACGCCAGGAGATTAAACAAATTAAAAGCTTACAGCAAGGAAGGTTATTAAATAAAAGCGTTATAATAATCGTAATATATTTTCTGGTATAAATGATTTTAATTGAAAATACACGCATATGGAATAGAAATATTATTTTCCAATCTTTCTAGTACACTACTAAGTATCATCATGTAATTAACATTGAAGCATTGACAATTTTCAACTATTGCAATTTGATCGCAATACGTACAACAATTTAAAATATCTAAACACTAATCTAAGTACATATCTTTATCGTGATCTGACTTTATATTTGCATCTGAGAAAAAAGTATTCATTAAAAATATTCCACGCACAGTGATGTATTTAAAGTTAACTCCTGGACAAAATTGTTTTTCATGGGTTTTACAGTTAAAATCATTCCTCTTGACTTACTATTAGTAAATACACTTAATTACTGTTATATACACATACAATTATGCATTTAATTAAAAAATAAATATATAATACAAAGTTATTTAACTTTTATAGTTTATAAGAGAGAAGTAATTGTTGATAGAGTTGTTTTACTTAACATATGTTTAATTAAACCTGATTAAATTTACTATATACAAACTTTTGATTATTTATATAAACCAATGCAAAATATATATATTATTTGCATTCAGCATTTAACAATGTTGAGCTTCTAAAGTTGAGTTGCTGTAACATACAGATTCTGGTTTTTCAGTGTTATTAAGAAATTACAAAAAAAAAATCATGTTTAAAAATGACAACTATATGTGGATTTTTTTTTTTCAAAATTGGCCTTCAAATCTATAAGCAATGCGGTTATACGACATAAATGGTCCAGTGAACTTCTACACACCTTTAAAAAACTATATATCTAAATCAATATATAACATTAGAGTTAAAAAGCCTTAACCCCTTAATGCTCGCATTAAATTACGGTTGAATAATTCAAATTGCTTATTGGCACCACTTTTATGAAAAAGAAATATTCACCTTATTTACAGACAGTAAAAACGATACTAAAATATAGCCAATTTCACTATTTTATAAAACTGGTGGGAATCAAACAATTTGAATAAACGACACAGCCCGAGAATATGACGGGAGCGGAATTAAGGGGTTAAGAAACATATTTTTAATTTATTTATTTTCTATCTTATATTAAAAATAAAGTTATTGAGTTCAAAAATTCATGAAGCCACAAAAAGATACATTTAAACATAATAACAAAGTTGTAACATAACAATACAGCACTTCCTCTTGCAAAGAAACCTCCTCTTCAACTGAAGATAAGAAACGCCGGATATAACTCAAGCTTCATAAATAGACATAGATCGACGCACCAGTTCGTCAGCTATTGAAAAATACTCTTTTAATATTGTTGAAAAATTTTAAATATTTGGAAAGGTTTTTGAGTCAAATGCTCCACTGGGCCACGGTTTAAATTTAAAGGTTATATAAATTATTTCTTTTTGAATTCGGAATAGCCATTCAAAACAATGGAACTCTAGCCTATTCATGTAGGTACAGTTGTGCACTATCCACTTATATGTATACATACACACGCGCACACACACACACATATATATATATGCGTGAGTGTGTGTGATAGAAACAATCATATATAAAAAAAGAATTTTTTTTATGTTCATTAGTTTATGTCGGTTCTCGATTTCTTTTTTCCGCTTAACAACAAAAAGGTTTCTGAGCCTCCCAGGGGCTCATTTTTAAAAGTAAAAACATGAAACTGAAATGAATATTGAAATAACTTGGAATAGAATAGCGTTTTTCTTTTTTCGATATACGTGCTTAATCTTGATTTATAAGCAGAGTTGCCAAGTCTCCGGCTTTTTGCCCACCACTATTATTTTAGAGAAAATCTGGTTCTTTTTAATCGCCCAAATGTCGCAATTAAATAAAACTACAATTTCTGTATTAAAATACTGGTATCCAAAAAGCCGGAGACTTGGTAGCTCTGTTTATAAGATAATTCTGTTTCATGATGACATTTGCTCCGTGTGCCATGCTTAGAAATTCGATAAAAAACGTCAACTTGGACAGCTTTTTAAGAAGTATCCTGATCATTTATATATATATATAAATAACTATTCGATTTTACAGGTATGAGAGCGCTCCCACCCAAATGGTTGATTTTCACCACTAAATTTTAATAGTATTCTTTGCTTTGTTAAATCTCAGAAGTTCTGTCATGAAATAAGGCGATTAATACCATTAAAATTTAGTATTAGCAATCAGTCAGTTGGGTCGGAGCGCTCTCATTCCTGGTTGTATGTTTTCTGAGCAGGAACCCGACACATTTCCTTCATGAAAAATTAAAAAAAAAAAGATTTCGTGAATGTGCCAGAAAGTAAATCCCAAATTTCTAATTTCAGAAAAGCGAGTTCCCAAATCATTTCCATTTCCACAAAAGCTTTGCACAAAAATAACCCTGGCTTGATAATAATAAATTCTAATAAAAATTTTCAAGTGATTAAAGAATCTGATTATATCATAAACTCTATTTTAAAACATCTTTTGCTTAAAGGAAGAAATCCCATTTCTGATTAATATACCTAAATCTGTATTAAAAATTTTAATATGTCCGAATGAGAAACAAGATTCTGAGTCCGTAATTAAACACTATAAATATTTTGCTGTTATTAGAACAATATAAAGTTCGTTTGAAACTTTAATCTTTCCGAATAGTTAAATCTGTGTTTAAATCTACATTATGGTAGGTAAATGGACTATTCAAATTCACCATGTTTCACCACTTCGCTGAAACCAAAATTATAATGGAAAAAATGTCCAAACTGAAAAATAATCCGCCATAATCATCACTTCGCAATTATACCTTTTTTTTTTTTTAAGTAGTGATCCGAAGCAATATATATATATATAGTACAATGACGGACCTGTATCTCAAAATGACAAAACTGAGCAGTCAAGCCCTTTCTACCGGATATTTATACATCCGGATTTTCCTATGGCACTAGCAGATACACGAGAACGTTCTCGGACGAACACTGACGAACTCCTGATTGGAGGGACAGGAAAGTGTCCCTTCTGTCCTCAGAATCGCTGATTAATCGAAAGTTTAAAGCTTTATTATTTTCGTGTAAAAAAAATTAAAAAAATTATATTTAACTACATTTTTCTTGAAACGGCGTTTTTTTCTTGTACCACTGTTTCCGAAAATATTACTCGGTTGATCTCAGTGAAATTTCTAGATATTGCCAGTATTCATAACGTTGGAAACGACAACACGTAAAACTTTCAAATGTAATCGACTTTTTCAGCTCTCATAAACATTTAAAAAATATCGATGTTGCCTCCTATTCTTTTCTCATGCTTTGACAAAAAATGACATTTGGTTCTCGGTTACAGACGTATCTATAAGCGAACTGATTATAAAAGTATTTATAAATTCTATTTCTCAATTATAGATATGCTGGAAATCGTGGGACATTACAACTGTATACGGCCATCTTTGTCACCATTTTGTAATATCGAAAGATAGAGTATTTTGCTCCAAAAAATTTTAAAAGGTAGTTTGAAATTCTACAGTAATATAATATATTTATTTTGAAAAATAAAATCTAAAATATGTTTAGATATATGTAGCAGAATGTACAAAGCTTCCTTAAAACAATAACTATGACAAGAAAAGTAGATTTTGTTGTTATACATTCGCATAACCAATATTTATTCTTTTGCCTTGAGTTTAAAAATCGTCTTCACTTGTAGCTTTTTTTTTCTTTTTTTACTGTGTGCACAAATATTTAGTAAAAAAATCATATCTCCTAAATTATACAAAATATAGTTATTGTGCAAATTGTATTTCGAATTTCAAATGACTTTTATATCACAACTACTCAAAAATGAGAATTTAAACCCCGACTTTTCACGCGGAGAAACGAAAACGCTAATGTTAAGTCAATGGAGGCTTTATATTCATATTTCTCACTTTGATTTTAACATTTTAATAATAGACTTAATAGACTAATAATAGTAATAATAGATTTAATAATATATTAAAAATAGACTTAGCATTAGAATTTTTCCTTTCTTCTCATGACTGAAGTGGTCTCTTAAATTGTTATGTATTAAACTGACACTGCCATATTTCATTTGAAGGATACTTTATATTTTACAAAACATTAAATAAAAATAACTCAAAATAGAAAATTGAAACATTTTAGACTAAATTATGTAAGAGATACAGATTCATAGAATTTGGTAGATATTTTATTTAAAATTTTGGGAAATGAAAATGTGGAGAGAAAGAACGCAATGTTATAGATGGCAGCAATCAAATACGGAAGAAGGAGCAAAAACAAGAGATGTCAAATAATGGTAAAGACAACACAACAAAGTCACAACTCGGGTAAGAAAAAGTCACAATTCGGGTAACTGTCACGTTCGGGTAAAATAGTCACAATCAGGAAATCAAAGTCACGATCAGGATAAAGCGCCTTGCAGCAACATCATTTTTTCTTTCTGAATACAGCATTCTTGATTCTTTTAGACAAAGGCAACCTGGAAACATTATCAAAAACAACTTATTAAAAAACCTTACTTTAGCTACATTAAAGAAATTTCAACAAATCTAAGGAAAGTTTCTAGGAGATTATTAAAGAAATACATAAAACTTCCACTGCAAAATATATATATATATCTATCAAATGTTTCTTAGTCTTGAAAATTATAATATAAAGATAAGGAAAGATGATTTACAATAACATCTTGGGGGTTAATAATTCCGAAATGCATTCTTTTCTTTATAAAACTCAGAACTCTATATATTTCTTAGATTTAAAAAAAAAATGCTTCTAAACACAAAGCTAATTTGACTACCACTGATTCTCGTAAACGTTAAACAATAGATTTTAGAGTGTATTAATCAGTTTCCTTAACCCGCAATGCAGGTTTACGGATGCTATTCTTTTTTGAAAAAAGCAATTTTCTTTTCAACATGCATGTTTTACAGACAAACATAGCAAATTAACATCGTTAACATTAATCTTAAAATCAACATTACTTTGTAAATCGTAGATGTATGAATTGAATTACGAAGCTGAAAATGTATATTTCAGAATAAGTATTATCTTAAAAACCGATATTCTGGTTTGAGAATATCGATTAATAGGCAATGAAAACTACTCGAACACGTTTCCGAAAATCAGTGGAAGCAAAAGAACGTTTTTTTTATAAAACGTTTCTTAAATCTAAAAAATATATATGGGTTTTTGAGGTTTCTAGTAATAAAGAAATATTTGACTTTTATTGCAGTGTATTTTCGTACACTTTTTTTCTTTTTTAGGAAACTATTTGACCTTTAAAATGTTACAAAATGTTTTTTCTGATTGTTTTTTTTTTATATATTTTCTATAACAGAATGTTAATACAAGAGCTAAATGATAAATATGGGAACAAGAATTTATATTATTAATGAATAATTTCAATACAAGTTTCAGTCAAGCAAAGAAGTTCGCTTTGAATTTTGCTACTTTTATTATGAAAGTTATCAGATAAAGAGACTTATTTCTGATAAACGAATTCAGAGAGTAACAGCTTTCTTTGGTGCAATACTGAGGAAATTTACGAATGAAATACCTAATTTACAAAAATATAAAACAAAAGACATTTTAAAAATTTAACAATTAAAGTCTCATCAAATTATTTCACCTATAGCCTTGAAATGAGACCGAATACAAGGTTCGTACACATAACGGACTTTCAAGCACCTTTTAGGAAAATTTTATGTGTCTTATTTAATGAAAAAAAAAATTCTATCTTCAGATATATCGACGAGTACTTTACGATTTTTCTGGTACTACACTACCTAAAATCGCCGGCATCCCTTGATATGTACGAACCCTGGAATACCGTCTTTATCGTCGATTTATAATCTTATTTAGTTACTCCCTCCGTCCCAAATTAGTTGCGACATTTAGATCGAAAATTTTGTCCCAAATTAGTTGCTACATTTCAAGTGGGTGGAGTCATAAATAACTTTCAATGCAGTTTAGTAGATCGACACCATTTCGTAAGGACTCCATCACCAGTATACCATAAAAATAATTTTCTTCCTAAAGAATTAACGATTCATTATCTAGAAGGTAGTTTTATTAGTGGATTACCAAGCGATTACTGGTGGAAGAATCCTTACAAAATGGGGCGTGACTTAAGAGCGTGTGAACCCTGAATTTTTTAAACCAATTTGATACTTATTTAAGGAGAGACGGAGGGAATGTTTGGTAAGTAAATATTGTTGATGGATAGCATAGCACTCTGAAATCTCTGAAAAATGTTAAAACAAAATCATAAAATCATCAGAATCGATAATCAGTACAAAAGTAATCAAATGTAGCAACTAATTTGTGACAGAGGGAGTATTATCTTATTGTTTTATCATAACATTTTGTCCAAAACCTAGACAACAAAAGTCTGCAGTACTTGAAAAAAAAATTATGGCAAATTTACCTTTTACACTTTAAAAAAAATTGTTGGTTTCACAGAGAAATGTGTCAAATAGAAACCAGCAAAAAGCATTTTATTTTATGGAAATAATCTGTATTTATTCCGAACTGGCAGCCGAAATCTGTTAAAATAACAGAAAGATCGTAGTCAATACAGATTATTTCTATAAAATAAACAGTTTTTAACCACTTCGGGACGGGAAGTTTTTCCGAAGTTTTTAATCTTTTGTCACCGTTTTTTAAAAACTGAAATTTGTGTCTTCTTGAATCGAGAAAATGCGCTGATTTAATAAGACAAATTTTACAGTAAAATATTACTGGTGAGGATAAACAAGGATTTTGAGCGCTTCATGCGGCACGTATACGTGTCGCTCTTCCCCAAGAGGTTAACTGGCGTCTTGACAGACAGGTTTTTTGTTAAAAAAAAATAAACTTTTTTTTTTTTTTTTTTTTACTGTGTATGTCAAATCCATATATTTTTTGTACTAAATAACTCGAAACCATAGATTAGTTATTTCCTCGGACCACGAACAACACTGGCTGAACAGAATCTAGGGAGGAACATTAGTTTGAAGTAAGTAGACTTTATGTAATCACAAAATGCTATACAAAAACATCACAAATACGATTTTTTTTTTTTTTTTTTAATGGATAATTGAAAATGTTTATTCTTTTACGTCAGGGATGTGCGGATCAATGCACTACGTTGAAAATAAATAATACATCATGAATAATGTTTAAAATAAACTTTAGAGGCTTAGCGTATGGTACAAATACATCTCTTTGAACTGCACGTTTAACATAATTTTTTAAACACATGAAGTAAGAAACATATCTATGTTAATTTGCAATAACATTTATCTCTAATTATTTTTTTATGTCAACTTTTCCCAATTTCAATACGAAATGCTCTTATCTTGAGTTACGATCGATTATTGTCTCATGACTAACTTGCCGCGGCTGTTGTGTCCGAAAAAATTACCTTAAATCTACTATGACAACATTTTGAAAAATATCAATTGCCTTTAAAAAAAATGTCAACCTTTATAAGATTTCTTATTTTCTAAATAATAACATCTGACAAATTCTTGTATTTAAGACGAAAGAAACTTGTGTCAGAAAGATGTTATTTTGAACGTGAGAAAACTCTTAATTGATGCTGTATTTTTACTTCAAAACGGAGGCTATTCGTGAGGATTAATGTAATACACAATTTTTTCATAATTATTATTATTCAGTGTCTTCAACGATTTAGCATTTGACAAATTAATAAAGGATTAATTATTCATTTCAAATTACGAGCAGAAAAATAATGAACATTTGATCCGTGCAATTATATTTGATTAAAATAATTTTTCGATTGAAAAAAGAATTTTAGAAATACCATTTATTTTAATTTAAATGTAAGAAAATTGAGCAGTTTTCTAAGATACTCAGAAAATATCAAGAATATCTTAATTTTATTAGACCCGTCAATTATATCGTACCCAGTAAATTTAAGTATAGAGTTAATCTGATCTTAAAAATGGACTTATAATATCTATTATCATATTGCATGTTTATTATTACAATACGATTTTTTAACGTATCTATTGTATTTTATTAGAAAAGTTGCCATTGCATTCCTCAAAATTCCTTTTTTAAACATTAATGACCAATGCTATTACTAGCAAGTAATAATATAAATAATAATTTTAATAATAATAATAACAATAATAATAATGTTGCTTACGCTTTGTGTCTAAGGATAAACATTTCCAAGATGGTAAAATTAACTCTACGCTGCCATTCATACACGTATCCTCTAGATAAATCATCCATATCCCGCCAAGCAGCATCGGCTTGATTTATCTTAATCAAGTAAGGCATGGCGCTTGACAAGTCTATATTATTTTCTCTCATCAACTTTCTCCATACCTTTTCTCTTTCTACTTTCATTTCACTTTCAAACCATTTTATGGCCTCTTCACGAACTTCAGATGACCTTTTCATTATCTTGAAGGCAGCTTCTACTTTATGATCAAACTCAGCAGAATCAAACATGAATCTGAAAACAATTTGGGACGTATAAATAAACATAAAAAAGAAAGAAAAATCATGCGTCATGGATAGAGTAAGAAATAATTTCCAACATATTCATTTCTTCACATTCAGTCATTCAAAACATCCGCATTTAATAAGATGGTGTAAAAAATAAATCTAAAAAAAAAGCGAAAAAAAATTCAAAAACCCTAAAAAGTTTTTAAAGTTTTAATAACAATAATTAACGTCCATAAAATAGAAGCGTGTTCAAATTCCTTTGTGAGGCCCTGTATATGATCCGTAGATTTATATATTCTGCATGATATGTTCAAATTTAGTTCACTGGGAAACGCATAACACAGCTGAAATTTCTCTTTCAAGAATTTATGCCAATAAACGAAAATGTTCTCAAATTCTTATGTGCAGTACAGTAGAATTTATACACAGACTTTATAGAATATAAACACACCAAGTAGTATGCAACAAATTAGTGAAATTAAAAAACCCATAATACAGTTGAAACGCACTTCAATAGTTATTCCTCATGCACAGTACTGTAACCGAATTATTTTTTGTGTGTCTGTAAATGAACGATACAATTTTATGCATACAGCAATCTTCTTTCAGTGCCCCTCAGCTATGTTTATCAGTTTCAATAAATTTGAAATAGAATAGCATCATATACTATATACCATTTCCCAAAAACCATAAAGTAATGGAATTCTTTTGACCGTTTCTCAAAACTATAAATGCTACTTAATTAATTTTCAATACTGATCATGCCATATTATACCTCAATAAAATATATCAATTACATGGGAATCTGAGTTTATTTAGGCGACTCAGAGATCGGACAAACTTACAAAGAGACGGACAGACAAACCGAATTCAAAGTACATAAATATCTAAAAATATATTACACGATATGGGTAATTTTCCGAGATATGTGCATTTTCAACGATAAAGTTTTTGAAAAATGAATTCAAAACAAGGGTTAAAAGATATTTTTAATAGATGTGAACTTATCTATCATCGTACCAGCATTTTCACAGATTGTCAGAACTATTTTGTTAAAAATTGCATTTTTTGGATTAAGTTGTTGCTGTGTTTGGAGCCGTGAATTCGACAGACATGATGTTATATATATATATATATATGTATATATATATATATCGTTAAATATCAAACGGAATGGGGTTATTCCGTTCAATTAAGTTTAATATTAATATAATTGATATTACATGTTATTCTATATATTTCACTATTTTAAAAGCATTGGCGATTTTATCTAGCCCACGGAATTGAATTCTTCATATCCGTGATTTTTCCACAATTGATATTTATGTACCGGTTCATCAAAAAAGGTGTCCCTGACTCAGAAATAGATCACACGACAAATATCTTATCAATCGATACGAAACAAACGTGATATCGTACAAAATCATAAGGAGTTTCGTCAGTGGTGATGACTCAGAACTCCGCTGACGCCACTTTGTGATTCGATGCCATTTCGCTCTTAAGCCAGTTAACCCATTACCCGCTGGTGTTGCGTTCACGCAACGGTCAAAATAAATCCACATTTTTAAATTATTTACATACCCACCACTATTTTCAACTAAAAAAATGTTCTTATTTAAAGACACAAAATTTTAAGACCAAATAAAGTGAAAATTATCCTTTAGAGTTTGTGGTGCAAGCGACGTTCTTCTGATATGTTAAAAACCTCAACCTAATAGTTTTGGCGGTTAATGGCTTGACAGCAATCATGGCGAGTTTACAGCAGAAAGCTCAATGCGTGTTGTTGTACGCACAGTTTACGTTTGTTATTGTTGTACAATGTCATTTTCGCAGTATGTACAGAGAAGATCGCCCAAAAAACAAAACCATTGTTCATTGGTTAAACCAATTTAAAGCGCACCTGATTGGAGGTCCGGCGACCTGTCAGATGTTTGCTGGGAAACAGGGAGAGATCATATTAAAGTTCAATAATAAAAAAGTAATGTAAAAAAAATCACACATTTTCCTAATCTAACAGTGTAAAAATAAATTATTTTACTGTATTAAAGCTTTAGTTATATTAATTCGAAATCAGGAACACCTTATATACTGAATCTATATATATATATACACATTATATATTACGCAGGTAATACTGGAAACGAATTGTTACATTTAAAATTACTATTAGGCTTCTTTTCTAATTTGTTGTTTTTATTTTTTGATTCATTTATTGAACTATCTAGTCATTTGTTAACTTTCTCTCTACGGCATGACCTACTTTTTCTGACAGTAATAATTTATCAAATAAAACTCTAAATAAATCAGATTACCCATCGAATTCGAATCTGAGTGAATTTTTAAAATGCACTAAATTGAATATAAACAGTATATCGTGAAAAATGATTTAAATAAAATTGATAGACCCAGTAAGTGGTACAAATAGAAATTAGAGCTGTGACAGTTCACAGACACGATCCGAACGGTCCTGTGAACAATGTTGCCAGTGGGCTACCTTTTTAAAATTCAGATTTCTTGATTGACATCGCTCTTTTGAAACGGTAAAATTCCATTTGTTTATGCCTTAATTGATATGTCATTAAATAAGGTTCATTTTACCATTTCAAAAAAGTGGTGCTAATCAAGAATCTGTTTTTTAAAAAAGCAACACTGCCTGGCAACACTGCCTGTGAACACATTCTTCCTGTGAATTTTTTATTATTAATTAGCTACATTTATTTTTGTTGTTAGCATAAATATTAAAAAACATTTTTCTGAAAACCATATAATATAAAATAAGCTAGAGCCCATTACTCATATATCTGTAGAGACACAACATTACTATTAGAGACATACAAGTGTCGGTATAAAAAAGTAAGAAAATATATCATAAATTAGCTTATAATACTTATGAAATAACTAACTAATAGCGTTTTAATAAGTTATTAAATATGAATATCCTAACACTATATCATTCTAGAGTTATGCGATTAAACTCCATAATCTAAATTTTTTTGTTCTAACACTTAAAAGATTTTTTTTTTCATTCATAGGAATATATTTTTTAAGTAATTAATAATAAAAGAGCAATTTAAAAAATCCTACCTTTCGCCCGTCATTATTCAAGGGGAAAAATGTATGTTTTCTATTTGGAATTTAAGGGAAGCAGACAAAAAAAATTTGAAAGTGTTCCTTGCTGCGTGCATAGTTTTATGAAAAAAAATCAGTACAGTTGAATGTTTTACCATACAATTGATAAAACATTCGATAGAAATTAAAAAAAAAAGAAAATTATCAAAAATTTGTATACCTATCAATTACAACTTCTTTTCTCAAAATTTTCCAATACTTTTCTTCTTTTCTATTATCCTGATCGTCATCGAAATCGTTACGAGATCGAAATCTGAAAATATATATTAGAAAACTATAGACATAGAAATGTAAGTATAACACAAACAGCAATTATAATTCATCATATATAATTGGTATATATACATAGAAATATATTTGCAGTTTACTTATATAAAATTATAGAGCTTAAATACTATTGAAGCTTTTTAAGATCAAAGTAATTGAATATGTATCTTCTAAATTTCCCCATTTTTTTAATTGTGGATTAAATGTATTTTATTCTCTTTTACTTTATTTTTTCAAGACACATATATAAATATAAAGTTTCTTTTGCTGCCTTTCACTTTCACAAAAGTTTCCAACATTTTTTAAAATAATTTATTAATCAGTTTTCTCATTTCAGAATACAGGTATTAATTAAAATATTATGTTATAGCTTTATCTATGCTATTTCATATTATACTCTTAGTATACGTATATAAATACTTCTGCTACACGGTTTAATTTGGCTACTATATAACATTTACTATGCAGTTACAATTAAAGACAGAAATGAAAACAAGAAAGAGAAATATTTATTGTATAATTATTGTTTTTGTCACAATTACTGGCGCAGTGAATCTGGTCTGTCCCGGATATTTCATAGCTACCATGTTAGCAAATGTATATCGTAGCACACAAGTCGTATGTTTGTTATTCAGTTAAATAAATAAATGTATATCGTAATTAAAAATATATATATATGTTTGAAAAATGCTGTTACTTACGTAAATTTCTCTAAGAAACCTTTAAAATTCATTTTTTTAAACTCATATATCAAAATATAATAATCTTTAAAAATATCAAACGTTTTAAAGCAAAAATCGTTTAATCATAGCTCATAGCAAACATCAAGCAAGGATATTTTTACCAGAACAAAACGAAATTGAAAGCATCTGTCATTGTTAGAAAAATAATGTGTACAACAATACTACTTAGTATTAAAAGTAACAGCTTTAAAAATCATTCTACGCTGTTTTTAACTCTTTCAACAATATAGATTTGTTTTCAATTTCCTTTGTTATAAAGTAATTGTTGTTTATTTCATATTGTTTACATTCTCATTAAAAGTTTAGAGTTAAGCATTGTTTATAGTATTTTTTACACGCTGTTAATTTAATATTCAAATTGTAAAAGTGGAATTTTTTAATCAATTTTTCACTCACTTCTTGATGAGCTTTGTATGATTGCAATAATAATATAATGATTAAAATTTTTATATCTTATTTAAGTTTGAATCGGTCAATTTTAATCAAAACTATCGATAATAATTTGCCTAAACAATGGAAAAAAATAAAGCAAATAAAATTGACATATGTTTTGAATGCTGTTAAAATTCCAATTTACATGAGGTATTTCTATAAGCATCTCACAATTTTTCGCTTTGAGATCGAGACTTTCCTTCAAAAAAAAAAATATTTTCTATTTTTTAGTGCATCAATAGAAGCGTATTTTTTTAAATATCTATACTTTTAGTTAATTTTTTGAATGCTCTTACATTTTGTCATTTTATAAACCCTTTATCATTAAAAATTAGGACATCTGCAAGAAACTTAATTCAAAATTCAGATATATGTATACATATTTTTGCAAAAATGTCAAATATCAATGTCAATGTTTGTAAATTTGATCGCAACCGCCATCTCTTAGCTAATCGGTTTAATACAACAAAAATATTGGTTAATAATAACTGAAGAAGTTCTCACATTTTAAAATTTAATAATGTCAAGTTATACCCATTTAGAAATATTCGAGACTTTTCTATCTGTTCTTTAAACGCAGTGTTTTACTACTAGACCACACATAACATAAAAATAAATTGCTCTGTTTTCATGTAATTACTTATTATATTTTTCATCATTTGTACAATGCAAGATTTTCATACTGGCCCGCTGTTTGAAAAAAAGAAAACTAATTTTTATTTTATATGGATCTCTTCTCGTCCCGAAAAGTCGAAAAAGCTCATAAACTTTTATTTGAATAATATGAATATATATCGACCACAGCTTAATTTGATATCAAGTATAAAATCAACTAAAAAAAAAGTAACTAGTTGTGTATAACACACTTTTTTATGCTTATGAAATACTCGATTTCGAATTCTATACAGGGAAAGAACTTGCCATTATTTTAGAAATCAAATATGTTATCATTACGAGAGTTATTTCAAAGAGAACTTGGATCTTTCATTTAAATGTTCTGTTGAATGTTCATTTTCTGTTTGAATGAAATTTACATGTATATATATATATATACATACATATGTTTCAGTTATGAATAGAGTAACCTAAAAAAAGAACTGGCGATTTGAAAAAATGAATAAAAAGTAAACAATGGCAGCAATTAAAGCCATTCTTGCTGGAAATTAGAAATTTCTTTTCTGAACTTCATCGTTGTAGCTCCAAATTTGGCCAATAAAAGGGCTGCACTGTCTCAAACTGTCATTATGCTCAAAATAATATTGTTATTTTAACGTGCAAACTTTTTTCACCCCACCCTTTCCACTCTGTTTTTTTAACGCTTAAACTGCTAAGCAGGGTGAATCGTTAAAAACTGGTTTACTGCTGATCCATTTTTAATCGATAGTTTGGATGTTCTGACATTTTCGTTTGACCCAGCGACCTCTAAAGCTAATACTTGGAACTAAAGCAATGAAGCTTAGTAAAGAAATACCCCACTTCAATATACCCCAATATGTTTCCCCCATTTACTTGTTACTGAACTTAAAAATGTGCTAGTTTATTTTATGATGCACTGCATTTTCTCTCAATATTATTATTATTATTATTATTTTGATTTCATCTTGCAGCAAAATGTGTTTGATTATCTTCTCTTCATTTACATAAATATATTTGTATGTATATACAAATTTGTATTTATATACAAATATATGTATGTAAATGAATCACGTGATTCTCCCATGTTTCTGAATATATGGATAGAATTAGAAATATTTTGTTAATCTGTCAAAGAGTAACTATTAAGTTCAATAAAGTTTTAAATATTCCAGTTCAATATAAGTGTTAAAAAAATACATAATTAATACATGAAGAATCGTCTACAGCTCTTTTTTCGTTTTTATTTAATAGTCGATTACGATTTATATGCATTCTTCTTTACATAAATATTCATTCTTTACCTTGTAAAATTATAAAGTTTTTTCTGTTGTATCAAAGTCACGTTGTAAATTTTAAAAAACTAATCTGAGATCTAGATACTACAATACTGAAACAACATACGCGCAACATCCAACAAATAACTTGTTGAATTTGCACAGGTAACATTTTGCAATCATATAGTTCCAGACATATTTTTCATTAAAAAAGTCTTTCTGCCTTGTACTGGCAGCAAAGAGTTACTGCACTTTTCTTTCTTTTTTTCTTTTTTTCTTTTTAAATTCAGCTAATTATACTCGAACGCATCAGGCTGAAATGCGTGAAAACCGATTATAGAAGATTCATTACTGAATTTGAATGAGTATTTCGGTAAATTAGTCAACTCTTTCCAAATCGCTTTAATTTATGGCGATTTATTTTTCGTCGCGAAGTTTAGCGCTAATTTGCCAGGTATTGCCAATTTGAGGCGAGAATTTGACGCTGGCGAATATGACTATGCAGTTTTAAGCGTATGAGCCATAAGCAACAATGATTACAAGAATTGAAGTAAAGTTATGGGAAATCACGTTTTCTGAATTTGAATGAGAATTACGGAAAATTACCTAGCAATTGCAAAGTTAACTTATTTTATGGCGACCTATTTTATTGCCAAATTTCGCGAGAATTTAACGCTGGCGAGTAAGACTATGTAGTTTTATTCGTACGGGAGTAGCAACATGGTTATAATAATTAAAATAAATACGGCGCGAAACCATGTTCTAAAGCACAAGGCAAAACAAAAAATGCGCCAGAATCCTTGTATCAAGACCGAACACTTAAAGGATTTCTTTACCTTATGAATTTCTAATTTTTTTTTCTAATTTTTTTGTACAACTTTTGACTCAAGATGTTAATAAATTTAAAAACCAAAAAGATTGTTCGATTTCAAATAATTTTAATATCATGCCTGCATGTGATGGCATTTACGACGGATCTAAAATAAAAAATTTTCCTCGCTTAACGCGAAATTTTCTTACACATTATTTAACTCATTTTTAGCGCGAAACCATGACACTTACAGGTATGATTATTGATGTGATTTGAAATCAAACAGTTTTTTTTTCTTTAAATGAATCCAAATTCTGTATTATAAGTAATTATTCTCTCACGGCATCAGTGTTTTAGCATTTACCGCTCTCTCGCGTCTAAAAAATCGGTTTAAAATGTCAAACTTTGAAACACTTTCCAAAAAATCTTTGGCCTTTACCGAGAATCGAGGCGCACGATGTTCCTAAAGGGACTTTGTGCCATTAAACCTCAATCAACTAACCCAACTGAAAAACGGATAAAACAGTTCGATTACACTGTTTTTGAACAAGAACACTTGCCAATTGCGTGTGTTCACGAACAAAAATCAGTTCAAAAATGGGTCAGAAGGTAGTCAGTTTGAATTTGAGAAAAGTCTTGCGTTTAAAAATGAGTCTGTAAATGTGCCAGATAGTTTAGCGTTGTTGAAAAATATTTATTTGAGAACCGCCTTAAAAGATTAGACATCAAATATACCAAAATTCTAAAATTGACCGACTGCATTTAAAATCCAATAACTTGCAAATGGCGACAACTATTTAAAAAATTCTTCTAGGAAGTTTTTGTAAGTTGTCAGGAGGTTTTTTTTTTTAAACTTTTATTCATGGTTTTAGTTCCAAGTACCAATGATAATTGCCGCTACAAGCAATAAACATCTTCTTAAGGCAGAAACAGAAAACATTCAGCCATGCTGCCAACGTTGCAGGTCAAACGTATGGATGTGGTCTCATTCGCCAATGTAAAATTATATTATTAAACAATCGAACATTCATTAATGTACACTCTATAAAAAAACACATTTTTTTTATTATTGTTCTAAGAAAATATAATATTAACGCAATCACGAAAATGTGCAATTATCTCATCCGCGTCACACACGTTTTCGAAGAGCGTTCTTTAGCTTTACAAACATAAAACATCAAGATATTTTGAAAATTTAAAGGAACATTTATGAAAACAGCATTCCTTTGCCTGTCACTGTTTCCCAGTGTATTCTTACATTTTCTCAATCCGGAATGCATTTATTTTTATGGGTGCTATCTATATTCAAGTACACATTTTTGTGTTCAACAATCATGTTTTGCAGACGTTATTAAAATACATGAACAGCAGTAGCATCAACATTAAAATTAATATTATTTTGCAACTCTTTCATGTATGAATTCAGTTGCACAACTGAAAATGCTAAAGGGCCGTATTTAAATTACCGACTGTGTGAAAATTTTCACAAAAATGTTTTATTATTTTATTTGAAATAGCAATTTCTTACGATTCCTAATCTGCTTTAATTTTATTTCTACTAGTATTATAAGATAATTATGGCGAATTTAATAAGTAGTAAGTAGTGAGTCAAATACCAAAAAGAGGACGTTAGGTGGTCAAAAGAAATGTAAACAATGTTTCTACGCACGATTTTCTTACTTTTAGACATAAAAACCCTAATAAACCTTAATTGACATTTCAAAATTAATTTTATAGACAAGAAGCAATATAGATAATAAATATTTAAATGCTATTTCTGTAAGAATAGTTTTTTCGTTAATTCTATGTCCGATAAACTTATTCATTACATAAAATGTTTTAAACAGATTTCAGTGAAATTTCATCAAAATGCTTTCCAGATTACTCATTCTGATCTGAACTACGCTCTAAGTGATAATTTGCTCTAAGTGATAGTGTAATTATTTTATATTTACTCCAATATAAAAAAAGTAATTTTTAATTAGAAAAATGTATATTTTTAACATATTTTGAAAATTTTGTGAAATTCCTAGTTCACTGCACAGGTAAATGTAATAGTAGTATGTAGTACTAATGAAATTGAAAGGTATTTAGTTGAATTGGGCGTACGTTGTCTGGCGTAAGCAATTTTTTTTTTTATGTTATGAAACTATTGTTAAGATTTTACGTTTTCATCATTCTGTATTACAACTGAACTAAAAATATGTGGATTTATTCAAAATTTAACATTTACAATAAAAAGCACTCCGAACGATGGCAGAAACCTTAATTGAGAATGGACACAAAAACTGAATATCCAGTTTGAGAAAAGTGATTAATACACTATAAACAAGAAAGAAAAAATCAGCAAAGATTATGAAACACTATTTAACACATTCTGAATAATATAATAAAGCTGCGCGGTTTAAAAAATTAAAATATTACGTCTTCTTCAACCATGTGGAAACGTATAAATCATTTCAAAATCCAATTTCAGCTGTTCCCCTCTACAATCGAAAAAATTATCCGAATTTTTTCAGCAGCCTGTATAGCATATATAGATTTGTATCTATTAACTACATGCACGCCAAAGTTTCTTTCACTTAAGAAATACATATACTTCAGTTGAAAATTTCCTTTCAGCAACTTACTCTAATAAGGAGAATGGTACGTGAATACTTTTGTGCAGCCCTGTATATGAGGTATAGAATTTCTATATAGCGAGTAACATGCAAAAAAATAATTAAATTTAAAAATTCATACCGAATTTTAAACCGTGCATTCCAGCAATTTTAACTCAAAGACATTACTGTAACCGATTTCTTTTGTGTGTCCATCTAAATTAGGAGTGCACAACCTTTTTAAGAGAAGTTTTTTTTCCCGTAGGAAATTGACGAAATTTGCGATTTTTTCTTGCGATAAACTGACGAAACTCACGATTGTTTCACAGCCGCTCAGCTAAAATTAAAATATTTCCACGCATCATCGTCCAAATTCGTGATTTTTCCGTGCCCGATCAACGAAATTTGTGATTTTTCGAAGCTCGATCGACAAAATTCGGAATTTTCGTGCCTGATCAACAAAATTCCTCCTTTTTTCGTTTCTGACGAACGAAATTCCCGATTTTTCGGATCCCGATCAACAAAACTCTCAATGTTTCCATACCCGATCGCCTGATCGATGAAATTTGAGATTTCTCCGCAGCTAACCAGCAAAATTTGTAATTTTTCAGCACACCATCAACAAAAAGGATGAATTTTCCGCGCTTGATAAAAAAAAAAAAAATCGCGATTTTCCAGTGCCCGATGAACGTAATTTGCGATTTTCCCGCGCCTGATTGACAAAGTTGGCGATTTTTCTGTGTCCAATCAACGAAATTTGCTATTTTTCCGAGCCTCATCGATAAAATTCGCTATTTATCCGCACTCGATCAAAGAATTTCGCAATTTTTCCGTGCCCGATCAACGAAATTTGCCATTTTCCGTGCCCGATAAACGAAATTAACTATTCTTAAATGACGAAATTTTCAATTTTCCCGCGCTAAACTGACGAAATTCACGATTTTTTCGTGCAACCTATGGGCAAAAATTGCATTTTTCTCCAGTTATAAATTGACGATATTTGCGGGCCACAGGTGGTGCATACCTATTTTAAATGAATAATAAAATACTATGAATGCCCTGTTCTAACGTGATCGTAGTGAAATTCAGTGATTTATATCAGTTTCAATACGTTTGAAATAGTGTGATGTCATTAAAATATCATGAAACTCTGCAAGCGATTTTCCCCTATTTACTATAATGTAGTGGAATACTTTTTAGTTTCTCTGTAAACGAACTATTATTCTCACATATTTCATATACAATACCAAACATGCTTTGGTGACCCTAAATAACGTTTATCAGTTGCATGAAAATCCGTGTCTATTTATAGGAGTTAGAGCGTGGACAGACGGACAGACAAGCCGAATGCTTAAATACTTTTCAACTTTGTTGTTTTAAATTTCTATATCCCAGAACTTACGTAAAATATATGTATGAAAATTAATGTATAACAATGATAATTTAACTTTCAGCCCAAGATTTTTTTTCTTTTAATTAGAGGGGAATCAAAAGGAACTCTGACAATGAGAGCATTGCAAAAATAATTTCTTTTGGGATTCAAAATGTTAAAACCTATGCCAACTAAATGTAGTGACATGTCTTTGTTGTGTAATAATGAAGTTACCTTTTTTAAACAAAAGTATAATAATCTAATTGCCACCATGACCAAAACTACTCTAAAACGTGAAAAATAATAATAGTTCGGAAATTAACTTAAATTTCAAAATTTCAAGAGTTATTGTCACATCCTCACAAATAATTTGTGTTTCTTTCATCTCGAATTTCATCCTATTCTTGTAGGAATAAATATGAAACATACGCATAATCAGATTTTAACATAACAGTTTATTATAAGAATAGAATTTTCAGAATATTATTTTTTATCACTTCAACATTTCAAGAGCTATTTTTTTTTTTCACAATTCAAAATGAAATTTTGCATTTGGTGAATTAATGTAGTTTTGTATAATTAAATACAGAAATTTGGTTTTAGTGTTTTAGCAATTTATTACAGAGTTCATTTTGCTTAGTTAAATGCAATTCATCTTGTGCTCAAATTTAGAGTTATTTTTTAAATCATAGTTAAAAGGAATTTTAGATACTATTAAGTTAATAAATGTATATCACCATTCAAAGATAAAGGTAATATGTTTGAGAAAAGCTATACTTACGTAAATTTCTCGAAGAAACATTTGAAACTCATCTTTCTCAATATCATATATCAAGAACAAACAATCTTATAAAATAACAAACGCTTTAAAGCAAAAATTATTTTATCTTTAGCTCTTAGCAAACTTCAAGCAATAAGATTTTTACCAGTACAAAATCTCTTTGAAAGCATTTGTCATATTTACAACAACAATGTGCACAACAATGATGCTTAATATTGAAAAGTAAAATTTTAACAATGTATCAACAATGTATATGCTGCATGTTTAGTAATTAAAATTTATTTAATAATGAAAAGGTACAAATATCATTCAACAATCAATTTAAATATTTTAACAATTTGCATTGTTTAAATTTTTTTGTTACAAACACAAATCTGTATTAAAAACAAGTGTCCGTGCTGACGTCATGATTTTACGTCATTAGGCGATGATGCCATGATGCTAAAACAGAAACTTCGAAGATGTGTAGCATTCCTATGTGATGTGGAGTGGCATAGTAATGCTTGCATGCATTTAAATGTATACTTGCGCACACACATTTGTTAAATTAACAACAAACTTAGCGATAAGATGAAATATTGTCAAAAATAAGTTAAATATCTGGCTAGCTTAACAGTTTGGCAAAGATTTGAATTTTATATATAGTATGGTAATATATGCGATCAAGTTTCGTGATGAACATTTTTTTGGTATATATAAATGACAGATTGGAAGGTTATTTCTTTAGAGATTTCTTTAGTTATTTCTCTAAGAGCAAAACGGTTTTAACAAAAAACATAGATCACACATTATGAATCATACATTATTATCTCCATTTTAAGGCTGTTCTCAAATGGAACCTGGCAACTTTCTGACAGATATATATTTTTATACGCAGATGTATCAAATTGTCAGGTACTCTTATTAAGACTCTAAGAAATCTAACTGTTTTTCCGTAAACACTGAAAATATTTCGAGAAATTCTATTAAAAATCTGCCGTTCTGAGACAACAATCGCTTATAACTCAAGATGTAATTTATTTATCAGAAAATAAAAACAACGATCAACGATCACTGAAATATTTTTTGAAGTTGTTTGTGTGTGATTATAAAGCCATTATAGACATTGTCAACATTACGAGGCTACTTCATTCACCTGAAATGACCCGCTCACTAATGCTTATCCTATGGAAGAAATTTTTAAAGATATCTTGTTTGCATTTCAATATTTTGAACAATTCTTTTGCATTGGTTAGCTGAGATCGATCTGTACAACGGGCGTTTTGTACTTTTTCGATTTTGTTTACAGATATTTTTATTTGGGGCGTTTTTGGAACCGATTTTTAAAGTGAAAGCATCCTCTTGGAAAAAAATAGTCAAACAAAATCGAAAGAATTAGAAGGCCAGGTGTAGACATCAATATCAGGTACTAAATGCAAAAAAAATCATTGAAAAATATTAAAATGCAAACGAGATACCTTAAAAAATACCATAGAATTAGCATTAGCGGGCGAGTTTTTCCATGTGACTGAAGTAGCCCCTTAAAGTGGTACCGAGAACTTATGGATGGTATCGAGTAATAGTGATAGTATAAAGCTATGGAGAATTTCTAAAATTATGGAAATTGGCCTGTCGACACATCAGCAATAATCAAATTCCTGGAAGACAAGAGTGTAGACAAGCCCTACATCAACATTATAAAGAAGATTTACAAGAAAACAACAGAAACCATTCGTTTGGACAAAGGAAAAGCAAAGATCAAGATTTGAAGAGGTCTTAGGCAATTAGGCACCATTTCGCCAAAGCTTTTTTCTTAGGAATGAAATAACATCGGGCAGTGATATCATAAATGAAATCAATAGAAGAATAAGAAATGGGTGAAGTAATTTTGGTAAGAACAGTGTTATTCCGAAGAGTATTATGCCCCTTTATTGAAAAGAATGTTGTTTAATGAATGTGTTTTACCTGTACTATCTTATGGAGCAGAACATAGACGGTAACAAAACAGGTGGTAAAAAGATTACAAATAACACAGCGAAGCATGGAAAAACCTATGTTGACCATAAACAGAAGAGAATAACCTGGAAATGTGTGTGTATATAAGTACGCTAAATATCTCACATCCAAATGCCAGCAATAGAAAGAAAAACAGTAAGTCAATATTTCCTTAATGCTTGAAGCCATTCTTTTAAATATAATTAAATTTTCCAATGTATAATATACTTGATGCTTACTTTTCTGTGAACACAACCTTTTTTTCTTACACTTACTTTTCTGTGAATATAACCATTTTTTACTTTTTATTTTTTACGGTATGTAATGGAATGAGAAAAGAATATTGGAAGATCTAATATATTTGTTTACGGAAAGCTAGGTTTCGAATGAAAACGCGGGAATAAAATAAAGTCCAGTTTTTGCGTAAAAGAAGATTCAATCGAAATACACAAGACGATAAAAAATTGTTTGAAGAAAGTATAGACGTACAGGATATTCAGAACTATGCACCTTTCTGAACAACCTATAACAACGGGAAAAAATCGATGGCTGCGTCTGTTATTTGTGTAAATGCAGGTTTGTAACTAATTTGGAAGTGAAAAAATGCGCGATGTTTTACTTTTTCAACGGAGCATTTTTTTCTAGCCACTAATCAATTCCAGAAAGCTCTTGTCTCCGCTCTTTGCACAGATGTGTTATTTTTTTCTTTATTACTAGACATTTATCGGAATTCAGAGGTGAAGAGTATACTAAATTGTGTTTTTGGTATGAAACTTCAAATGATCCGCTTTTTCAAGACCAGTATTTTCTAAGAAAAATTTTCTTGAAAAGTGTTGTAGAAACCAACCCTCTAAATTTCTTTTTAGAAAATACTGGTTTTAAAAAAGCGGACAATTTGGGACCCCAAACTTATTATGCTCAAAATTATGCGATATTAGATGAAATGAGTCTATAATAATTGACAAAAGTCAGTATGTTATATAAATATTTACATTTCCAACAGTTTGAAATCAGAAGGCAGCGTAGTTATGCGTAGCAATACATTAAAAAATGTATATACATATATATATATATATATATATATACATATATGCAGTGTGTCCGTAAAGTCATGGTGCACTTTTGACCGGTCACAGGAAATCAACGAAACTTTATGGAAATATGAAATCCCCCCTAAATAAATGTAAAACTGTCCAAGTTTTATACCTGTTCAGTGCAGTTCAATGTGGCCTCCATTTGAAAAAGAGAATCACAGATGTTATCCACTCTGTTACACCAGACGTCCTTAACAGTGTATGGGAAGAACTTGAATATCGTTTAGATGTGTGTAGAGCAACAAATGGAAGCCACATCGAACTGCATTGAACAGGTATGAAACTTGGACAGTTTTCTTTTCATTTGGTGAAGATTTCACATTTCCATCTTCTTTCGTTGATTTCCTGTGATTGGTCAAAATGCACCATGAATTTACGGACACACTGTTTATATATAACGAATTATATAACCCCTTTTTTGGAAGTCGGTCCAAAATAATAGGAGTTTGTGTAAATCTAAATAGTTCAAATAAATTAAAAAACTATGGTACTTTTGAATACATGTGTATACGTTTTTAAAAACGTATACACATGTATTCATGACCACTCGAAAATTACTAGAAAGGATTAAAGAACATGGTCATGCCTACATATGTATACGTTTTTAAAAACGTATATGTCGTAGGCTAATTGAGAAATCCGGCTCTTTGCAAACAGCCTAGGCTCTTTGCAAAGAGCCGGGCTAATTGGAGAAGCCATCTCCCTTTTCCCAATTAGCCTGATATTTTTCAGGCTTATTGCAAAGAGCATAGAAAGCGTTAGGCTAATTGAAAAATGACCACTTGTTATCCGATCAGGGTGATATTTTTAGCTCACAGGCTATCAAAGCCTGAGAGCTTATGTGCCCGCCGATTCTGTATGTACGTAACACGATAACTCTTGATAGAAATATCCGATTTGCTTCAAATTTTTTTTTCTAGTTTCATTCTGATAAGGTGCTTCCCTGATTAGTTTTTGGGGTTCATTGGTTAAGGATAAAGGGGAAAAGGGGGAAAAGGGGGGCTAGTCCCCCCCCCCCCTTAATTTATATAAATGGGTTTTTCATGCAGAAATATTCGATTTGCTCCAAATTTGGTATACCGGTTTATTGTGTTAAGGAGCTTCCCTGATTAGATTTGGAAGTTCATTAGTTAGGTATAAAGGGGGAAAGGGGGCTACACCCCACCCCCCCTTAATTTAGATAAATGGGCTTTTCATGCAGAGTTATTCGATTTGCTCCAAATTTCGTATACCGTTTTATTATGTTAAGGAGCTGCCTTGATTAGATTTGGAGGTTCATTAGTTACATATAAAGGGAGGAACGGGGGGCTATCCCCCCGTAATTTAGATAAATGGGTTTTTCATGCAGAGTTATTCGATTTGCTCCAAATTTCGTATACCGGTTTATTATGTTAAGGAGCTTCCCTGGTTAGATTTGGAGGTTCGTTAGTTAAGTATAAAGGGGGGAAAGGGGGCTAGACCCCCCCCTTAATTTAGATAAATGGGTTTTTCATGCAGAGTTATTCGATTTGCTCCAAATTTCGTATACCGGTTTATTATGTTAAGGAGCTGCCTTGATTAGATTTGGAGATTTATTTGTTAAGTATAAAGGAGGGACAGGGGCTAGTGTCCCCTTAATTTAGATAAATGGGTTTTTCATACAGAATTATTCGATTTGCTTCAAATTTGAGATACCAGTTTATTACGATATGTCTTCCTTCATTTCATTTGGAGGTTCATTGGTTAAGTATAAAAGGGGGGCAATAGCCCCTCCCCTTAATTTAGATAAATGGGTTTTCATGCAGAATTATCTGATTTAGTTTAATTTTTTTTCAACCGGGTCCGAACTTGAAGGTTCCACTTGAAGTCAACCCGAAAACCGACCACAACCAGGTTTCGGATTGAGTTCAATTAGAACTTTCACGTTCGGATCGGGTTGCCGGTGGACGGAGATTATTTTGTCTGACTTGCATCGGGTTATAGTTCTTTGGAATATTTTTGTCGGTTAAGATTTGGTTCGCGAAGGGTTTCAGGTTGAATTCCAATGGAATTTTTAGGTTCTGGTGGCATTGCGTGTCCACGGAAACTAATTTGTCTTGTTCGGATCCGGTTATGGATCTTTGGAATATTTTTGTCGGTTATCAGATTTGGTTCGGGATTTCGGGTTTTTTCAAATGGAACTCTCAGGTTCGGGTCGGGTTGCATGTAGACTGAAATAAATTTGTCTTGCTCGGATCGGCGTACGGTCTCTTGTAATTTATTTTACGGGTTTGGGTAGGGTTATGCGTTAATAAACCTAATAAAAAGAAAATTGCCCATTTAAACTGATGGCATTGAGCTCACAGGCTATTCACACTAATTGTATATTATACTCTTATTTCAAAGAATATTGCCCCTCGAAAAATAAATGAAGGTATTAGTCCCCGTTGCCCCCCTTTCTACTTAACCAAAGAACCTCCAAATCTAATCAGGGAAGCTACGTAACATAATAAACTGGTGTACCAAATTTGAAGCAAATCAGATAATTCTGCGTGAAAAAACCATTTCACTAAATTAAGGGGGGTATTAGCTCCCACATTTCTCCCTTTATGCTGAACCAATGAACTTTCAAATCTAATCAGAAAAGCTCCTTATTAGAATGAACCTAGAAAAAAAAAATTAAACTAAATTAGAAAATTCTGCATGAAAACACATTTATCTAAATTAAGGGGAGGGGCAATTGACCCCTTTTTCCTCTTTTATACATAATCAATGAACCTCCAAATCAAATGAAGGAAGCCCTATCGTAATAAACTGGTAAATCAAATTTGAAGCAAATCGAATTATTCTGTATGAAAAACCCATTTATCTAAATTAAGGGGACACTAGCCCCTGTCCCTCCTTTATACTTAACCAATAAATCTCCAAATCTAATCAAGGCAGCTCCTTAACATAATAAACCGGTATACGAAATTTGGAGCAAATCGAATAACTCTGCATGAAAAACCCATTTATCTAAATTAAGGGGGGGGGGGTCTAGCCCCTCTTTCCTCCCTTTATACTTAACTAATGAACCTCCAAATCTAATCAGGGAAGCTTCTTAACATAATAAACCGGTATACGAAATTTGGAGCAAATCGAATAACTCTGCATGAAAAGCCCATTTATCTAAATTAAGGGAGGGTCTAGCCCCGCTTTCCTCCCTTTAAACTTAACTAATGAACCTCCAAATCTAATTAGGGAAGCTCCTTAACATAATAAACCGGTATACCAAATTTGGAGCAAATCGAATAATTTTGCATTAAAAACCCATTTACCTAAATTAAGGGGGGGGGGTGGCCACCCACCCTTTCCTACCTTTATACTTAACTAATGTACCTCCAAATCTAATCAAGCCATCCCCTTAATATAATAAACCAGTATACCAAATTTGAGCTAATAGAATAATTCTACATGAAAAACGCATTTATCTAAATTAAGGGGTGAGACAATTGCCCCCCTTTCCCCCTTTATACATAATAATGATCTTCCAAATGTAATCAGGGAAGCTGCTTAACATAATTAACCGGTATACCAAATTTATAGCAAATCGCATATTTCTGCATGAAAAACCCATTTATCTAAATTACGGGGGGGGGGATAGCCCCCTTTCCTCCCTTTATATGTAACTAATGAGCCTCCAAATCTAATCAAGGAAGCTCCTTAACACAATAAACCGGTATACCAAATTTGGAGCAAATCGAATATTTCTGCATGAAAAACCGATTTATATAAATTAAGGGGGAGGGGACTAGCCCCCTTTTCTCCCTTTATCCTTAACAAATGAACCCCAAAAAATAATCAGGGAAGCACCTTATCAGAATGAACCTAGAAAAAAAATTTTGAAGCAAATCGGATATTTGTATCAAGAGTTATCGCGTTACGTACATACGTACGTACGTACGTACACACGTGCATACAGAATCGGCGGGCACATAAGCTCTCAGGCTTTGATAGCCTCTGAGGTAAAACTATCACCCTGATCGGATAATAAGTGGTCATTTTTCAATTAGCCTAACGCTTTCTAGGATCTTTGCAATAAGCCTGAAAAATATAAGGCTAATTGGAAAAAGAGAGATGGATTCTCCAATTAGCCCGTCTCTTTGCAAAGAGCCTAGGCTGTTTGCAAAGAGCCGGATTTCTCAATTAGCCTACGACATATACATATGTAGGCATGACCACCCGAAAATTTCTAGAAAGGATTAAAGACCATATTACAGACATCAAAAATGGTAAATTATCCACAACTCTATCCAGATTAAATCAAGATACAGATATTGATATCCTATTTAAAGAGGTTAAAGTCATTGCACATGCATCACAATACGATATTTGTATGATCAGAAAGTTTCTGGAAATTTTGACAAGAGGCAAGGGTACCTTTAATGATGTTCTATCCTATAGTATACCACGGATATGTTTTAACATGCTCGGGAGTAATTGGTGAATTTGGTTTTGAATAACCCTTCCCTCCTCTCCCTCCCCCTTTTACCGGTTTCTATAGCAACCCCTCTATTTTATCTCATATCCACACTCCTGTTTCTTGTTTTTTGGTTTCACTTCCTGATATGTAACCAGCGTATGTCTTTCAGGTTTCAGCAGTTCCCCTGATGACGGCTAAGGTTTAGTTGAAAGCGCTAGGGATTTTAACATACTCTGACACCAATGTTTTTAACATCTTGAACAGTTTTAAATGTTATTAAAACTTTTATACTTGCACGTATTTAGTAAAAAAATGTATTGTGAATTACGTATGCATGATGCTTATTTATTTTATTAAGGTGAATATGTCGTTTCAACTTGAGATATAGAGTTTATATATATATATATATATATTATTAAAGCATGGATGTTGAAATAAAATGTTTTGGTTTCGGCATTATTGTTACTTTAATTACACATTTTTATACGCTAAATGAAATTGGTATATCGTATGTAATTGAATTAAAACGAGTAAAATGTTTATATATTATATCAAATGAATGCTGTATGAACGATGGCAAATCTTGAGACCATATATTTCATATGTAGTATTTTAAACGCCCAGTTTTATACTTTATGAAATGTCAAATCAGTGCAGGTAACTAGACAGATTTTATCTTTTATTTTAAGGAATATTTTAAACTAATTATAATCGAAATAACCCTCTAAAAATTAGAAAATACAGAAAATATGTGTACTAGTACTTAATTTTTAATATCCGTTTTCTACAGAATAACGAAATTAACGAGGAACGAACACTTTCTAACGTGTAGTGCATTTGCAAGTAACGAATACATACGGTTGCCCATTTATTCTTTACTTTTACAGCACTAATGGCTACGGAAACAATACTTAGCAATTTATCACCTGTGCCCAGCTAATATAAAAGTACCGAAATTACATAATAGATAAATTAAGAAACAAGTAATTGGTGATCTCATGTATATTTAATTGCAGAAAAAAAATGTAGAGTGGTAGTAACAAAACAGAAAACAGACATGAAACGGTTATTGTCTAATAGAAAGTTAAATGGAAATAAACAACATGATAAAATATGATATTTGAAGAAAATATAGGATAGTAAAAATAGGGTAGACCGAGGGAATGCCGCCAACTTAGAGAATTTAAATGTTTTCACCTCAAAAAAATGTTTAAATTTAAACAGTAAAAATTCTAAAACTGAATCAGGATTTTTAGTAACTGTATAAATTTAACCGTAATTATAACTGTAACATAAGTACGCTAAAAAAATCAACCTGTGCACAGTGGCGGGATTATGCAGGACACTGGTATAATTCCACCATTATATCTGGGTAATAACGACATTCTTTAATGAGCAAATGGATACTAGGAAACACATAACCTGTTGGAAATATTTAGAAAGTAATGTAATTTAGCAGATCAATGAATAATTACAATGTTCCTTAAGCTTATTAATGCGCTAAGTTTACAATTGAACTCAAATTGCAAAAGTCACAAATATAAATCTCTGCTGAATCAGCTCCACTACATTCAAATGAACTCATTTCTCACACGATTTGCATCTAAACCAAAGTTCGTTTAAACCAAATTCTCCACAAATAATAAACCACTTGAAGTCTTTCGAACAAATGTCCAAACGTATCGCCATCTTCGTTGTCATCACAAATATTTTGATCTTCGTTAGCATCATCAGAAGACAACGAAATTCTTTGAAGGCTTCCTTTTATTAGCTGCACCCTCGCTTTTTTTCGGCATCACTTTATCATTTTTTATAATAGATTTTGGTCTTTTTGATGGATTCATGCCTAAATGTTTTGATGCATCTTTTAGCTCTGCTAGTTTTTTCCCCTGTCTTTCAGCAGCTGATTTTTCGAACTCTTTCTTCAATGGACTTTCCGTTAGTATTGTAGAGTGACTTTTCCTTTTCGCATTTTAACAACTTTCAAGGTGGCGGCATTACCCCGAGAGGACAATATGGCGGAAATCCTCAAGCAAAGTCGAAAGAAGAACCGAACTTTTTCAACAAAATGCATCAAAATATCGGCGAATTCATGTAGATTACGGATAATATTATCTTAAATACCCAATGTTACAATAAAAGTTGTTTACCTCTACTCATTTTAACCTCAAAAATAAGAAGCAACTACTAGATGAACACTAAATTTTCGCTAGAACAAACGATTGACGTGCAACAAAAGCACTCTTACTTTAGGCACTGTTTCTGTTGTTGGCCGCTGTAGTACGGGCGCATTCACTATCTCAAGCTGTCGTTAGATTTTAAACTAGGTGAGGTGGCGGTATAACACCGAGTGACAACATTCTCCCCTACAGCTATAAGAATCTATAAGAATGGAAAAAATCGATGGCTAAGTTTGTTCTTTGGGAAAAATAGAATGTTTGAAAATAGTTTGAACTTGAAAAAAAATGCGCAATGTTTTACTTTTTCGGCAGAAGTTTTATTATTATTTATTTTACTTTTTATTTCAGTCACTCATCAATGTAGAAAAGTTCTTCTGTCAGTTTTTTGCAGAGATGAGTTTTTTTTTTTTTTTGTTTCGAGGCATGTACTGAAATTAGAGGTTTCTTCTTAAGGAGTAACATACATGGATCGTTCTCAGAAAAGTGCCTGTTTTTTTTTTTAAATGACGGCCCAATAAAATTGCCTCAAAAATCTCAAAATTTAGCCTACAAGTACCTTATTTCTATATTTATGAAAAAATAATATGAACCAAACTGTACCTGATAGATCTTCTGAGATTTTCATTTCAAAGCACTTCCATTGCTTAAATGTTCAAATAAATGATTGGCACCGAAATTTAAAAACAAATTTATTTGTAAAAAAGAAAAATGCTATATTTCACATACATGTTAAATAGAAAAAAGATTATAAAAAGTCTAGTGCCACTGTGGCGCTTTGGAATTAAAATTAAATGGTTTCATAAATATACCACCACAAAAGTTAAAAAAGAAAAGAAATTACAATTAGAAGTCATACTGTCAATAAATAATATTTTTTTTTTACGCTACGTCAATTGAAAAAATAAAGTTAAAGCATTAAACTTTAGAAGAGTTAATGTTTATTTGAATTAGTACATTTTAATAGAAAGTTAAAATTTTTAGTGCACAATTCACCTTGATTTATAATTAACATATATAAGATACACAAAATGTAAATATATTACTTACAGGTGTCAAGTATGATAAAATCCTTTAAAAACATTAAAGTTATTTAAAAATTCATAACGTTTTCGACCGACACTTACTCGGTCATCCTCAGTGAAAAACTAGCAGTTGTTCTGTCTCCGCGTCTCCAGCTTTGTCCGGAACAGACCATTTCACTTCAAGGGTGGATTGGAAAATAAGAGGGGGGGGGGGCATAAATGCTATTCTTTTATCGAAAAGTACAGATTTATTAACTATTTATTAATTCTTTCCAGACTGCGTGGATATCATATGATAATATATCGTTACAAACTATTTCTTTATTTGATATTATTTCCAGAGATTCTCTTATGATAGCTTCTTGGTGGTTACTTGTATGGAAAATAATTTTGGCTCCATTGAAATCCACTTTTATAGGTTGAATTTGTGCTAATCTTGATAATGCGGTGTGGGGTCTATTCAATCTCAGATCTGCTTCATGTTCCTTAATTCTGTCACGAAATTTCCGCAGTGTCATACCGCAGTGTCAGTGGGGCCCCAATGGGTTCCCCCATTTCAGGTTTACTTGCTGAATTTAAACTACGTCCTCTTGAAAATATAATCATGGAAACCATAAAACCAGGTCCAGATCGCTGGTTCAGATATGTAGATGATGTCTACATAATATGGAATCACGGAAAAGATGCATTATACTCATTTCTAGATAAAATCAATAACCTTGACAACAAAATTAAATTTAAATTAGAAATAGAACAAGATCAAAAACTGGCTTTTTTGGATGTACAACTAATCAGAGATATGGATAAACAGAGTATCGATCGTACAGTTTTTAGGAAAGTTAACAGATCTAATTCCACTATCCCGTTTAACTGCAGCTCACCTATAAATTACAAGTTAGCACCTTTCAATTTTTATATAAAAAGAGCTTTTGAAGTTTGTTCGAGCCAATTCCTTAATGAAGAAATAGATATAATTAGAAAAATAGCAGCCGAAAATTTTGTTCCATCTCATTTCATTGAAAAAATCATAAACAGACTTAAAAGGTAAAATGAAGTAAGGCAAAATACAGTTCCGAGTAAAAGTTTAAAATTCTGTAAAGTTAATTACATCCCAAGGTTTTTCGAGAGTATGAGGCATTCCCTCCTCAAGTTTGGTATTATATTAATCGCAGTCCCTCCCCCGAAATTAAAGGATTTGTTAAATACGAAAATTGACCCTATCCAAGCCATCAATAGATCGGGAGTATATATTATACCCTTCAAGAAAGATAATAGAGATTTTATGTACATAGGTATGACACTGCGGAAATTTCGTGACAGAATTAAGGAACATGAAGCAGATCTGAGATTGAATAGACCCCACACCGCATTATCAAGATTAGCACAAATTCAACCTATAAAAGTGGATTTCAATGGAGCCAAAATTATTTTCCATACAAGTAACCACCAAGAAGCTATCATAAGAGAATCTCTGGAAATAATATCAAATAAAGAAATAGTTTGTAACGATATATTATCATATGATATCCACGCAGTCTGGAAAGAATTAATAAATAGTTAATAAATCTGTACTTTTCGATAAAAGAATAGCATTTATGCCCCCCCCCCCTTATTTTCCAATCCACCCTTGAAGTGAAATGGTCTGTTCCGGACAAAGCTGGAGACGCGGAGACAGAACAACTGCTAGTTTTTCACTGAGGATGACCGAGTAAGTGTCGAAAACGTTATGAATTTTTAAATGACTTTAATGTTTTTAAAGGATTTTATCATACTTGACACCTGTAAGCTATATATTTACATTTTGTGTATCTTATATATGTTAGTACATTTTATTTTTTAACTTCTCCCTGTAAAATAAGAAAAATTAAAAACGTATTATCTTTACTTACGATAATTAAAAATCTTATGAGTTTTTTAATGTGTATTTTATTGCAGTAGATTTTTTTATTTTACTGTTTAGTACATATATAAACGGATTCAGATCATTCCCTCACAATTTAAGTCATTCCCTTATATTAAAATTATGAGGGAATGACGAAATACATCTGAAAACCATGTTATACAAAAGTGATTAGTCTTTGGTATATTTTCAGTTACTAAATATCTTTTGAAACGCATTTCTAATAATATAACAACATAAAAAAGACATTTCATTAGTTTTTACTAAATTTATAATAGATGAGGGAATGTCGCGTAATAAAAATTCTTACATTGATCTAGTACTTCAAATCCATATACTAACTATTCAAGAACTTTTTGAGCAAACAACAAGATGGATACTCCACTTTACTCTTGTACAAACTGCCCTAGACATATATAAAGCATGTGCTGCTTTCTACTAAGTAAATAATGGCAAATTTATAGTTATGTGAGAGCATGACGACAAATGCTAGGGACATCATTAAAAAGTACCCTAATTCATTCATTATACATAGCTGCCAACTTGTACGGATTTTTTCTACCGCTAAAATTTAATAGAAAATTTTCCTAATTCAATCGACAAATTGAAGTGAATTTTGATAATTAAATAAGGCAGAAATTTCTGTTAAATTTTAGTGGTAGGAAAAATCCGTACAAGTTGGCAGCTATGATTATATAAGATATAAATATAATTAAATGGTGAAATGTGTATTTAAGTGTGTTTAATGGATGGAGAAAAAAATAATTATAAATATACGTGCAGGAATGGCAGCGAAAGCATTTTCTTTCCTACATATGTGAATGGGGGCATAGTGAGGGAATGATATTTGCGTTAAAAAATACATTAAATTTATCAAATTTCAATTTCAATAAGCAAATAATTACAGTGTGTATGTATAACTGATTAATATTGATAGTTTAAATCACTTTTTCTTTTTGTAATTTTAAAAATGTGTCTTCAAGACTCTTGGTACATAAAATTGCCACTTTTCAGAGAATGACTCATGTACGTTAAATTTTTTAGCGTCGCATAATCATACTAGAGTATCTGTTTTTGTATTTATTATATCGGGGTAATACATCTTCATGCTCATATATCGTTAATAAGCTAATCTTGTTTTCTTTGGTAAATGATTTCAATTTACTTTTAAGGAAACTTGACAGTTGATTATCTTAAACATATTTTTCTTCAAATGAAAACAAATATTTTTTTTTGTAAAAAAAAGCATAATTAGAATATAATCTCCATTTTTTTAAAATTAAAAATGGAAGCAACACAATTGCCAAGATGAAAAAAAAATCCCATTAAAAAATTTAATAAGAAAAATTCTTGTGCGAGCTCATCTGCAAATGAATAGTTTTCATAAAAAAAATTAAGCTTGATTAAGTAGAAACTATACAAGCCTTTAAAATTAGCTCATGATTTTTTATTTCAAATTTAGCCACACGCCCCTAGCCATTTCGTAAACTGGCCCAGTGATGCCAGTGGGTTACTTTTTTTGATTCCATATATCTTGATTGGCACCGTTTTTTTGAAACGGTAAAATTCTCCTTGCTTTCGCCTTAATATAATATGTCATTAAATAAAGCAAATTTTACTATTTGATAAAGGTGGTGTCAATCAAAATATCTAAATTTTAACAAAATAACCCACTGACAACACTGAACTGTCCGTCTACCTTTACTATTTCGCAAACTGGCAGACGGTTTTTAGCCATTTCGCGATCTGGTCTACAGCATCTAGCCATTTCACGAACTGGCCGATTTCGGGTTTGGACCGCAACTAATACATTTGAAATTAATTACCTCCAGAAATTTTGTAAAAAGAAAAGAGCCACAAGTATACTTTCCAGTCGTTTTAATTTTTTTTTTTATCAGTTATCTTCAGAAACGTTGAAGATGAAAATATGTTTTATATTTTTACGGCGTTCTTAAATTGTTTCTAATTAAAGTAAGAAACTTTTTTAAAATAAATATTACTGGTAGAAATTGAATAAAAAAACGAACAAAAAAACCCCAAAGGTTGGCATCTAAGATTTTGCGCTTGTCCGAATGATTCATTGGAATAGTAAAATCAATCATTCTGCCGATCACTACTATAAACTATATGCCTATCCAGAATAAACAGAATACAAGAAGAGCAACTGTCCCACATTTGATTATTGCTATTTCAAAACATACTTCTTCGTGGTAGATTTCTGCAATATTTGGAACACAAATCTGCAGCAAAAATTCTAAAACAATGTTAGACAAAAATGAGACCAGTATCTCTCGAAAAACATTATATTTAGCTAATCTTACATGTAATTGAAGAGAAGTAACTTTAGTTTATGATAAAATAAACAGAATGAAATAAAATTCTAATTCCTTTTAGTTTCATATAAAATGTTATTTCAACTAGTTTTTATTAAATAACTATGTAGAAATGTTTTAATCTAATTCATTACAAAAGAAATTCATATGGAAACTATGAGTATAGTGGTATTAAGCTGAAATACCAGAATTATTTTCGAGCACGCCTTTTTTATAATTAAACATTAAAGAAAAAAACTTTACTTAATGTTTTATACCAGTACTATTTCAGGTAATCTATGTTATTAAATTTTGATTTTTCAATTAATGCAATCCATGAGGAATATAGTCTTTTAGGCGCATCAAGAAACAATTGCTTCTAAGAGCAGTTGAAATAAATAAATCAGTAAACATTAGGAGCAATTTATCATAGCAGATTCAACGTATAATGGAAAATCTCTGAATACAGAAAAATAAACGCTTATTATCCTACAAATATTTTGTCTAATTTGGGCTTGCTGTAACCACATAATAAAAAATATCCACAATATTCCATTTCAGAAAGTGTAAAGATTTTCTTCATTTACGAGAATAATAATATCATAGCCATTCCCTTGCGTTCTGAAAATAGAAAAATAACGCTTATTATCCTACAAATATTTTGTCTAATTTGGGCTTGTTGTAACCACATGATAAAAAATATCCACAATATTCCATTTCAGAAAGTGTAAAGATTTTCTTTTTTTACGAGAATAATAATATCATAGTCATTCCCTTGCATATTCAATACACATAAAGAATAGACCCTTGTTACAGGGTGAATTTGTTCATAACGATGTATAGTAGACTTTTGATACAGGGTGAATTTGTTCATAACAATATACAGGGTGATTCTAAGTTATTGGTACAAACTTTAAAGGTTGGTACAGGACACTGTAACAGTCATTTATTGTATTGGAATGTATGGGCGCATGTGACGCGTTGAGGTACAAAATCAGAGGGCCAATTTGGCCCTTTTTTATTTCAAAATTTCTCATTCAGGCCAGAAAATGCCTATATTATCCTTTTCTTTGTTTAAGACAGACATTTCATGATTACATAACGTAAAAATTCTTCTTAGAAAATTCTCGGTATGAAATCGAAATTTTTGAATTAAAAAAATGCAAATCAAACAAATCTGTCAAACACAGGCAATACATGAAAAGAAAAAAAAAATGGAGTTCTTTTTAATTCAAAAATTTTGATTTTTGTACTAGGAATTTTCAAACGACTTTTTTTTTAATGTAACCAACTTATGGAATGTCTGTCTTAAATAAAGAAAAGAATAGTATATGAATTTTCTGGTATGAATGAGAATTTTTGAAATAAGAAAAAGGCTAAATTGGTCCCCTGGAGTTTGTACTTCAACGCGTCATTTGCGCCCACATATTCCTATACAGTAAATGATTGTTACAGTGTCCTGTACCAACCCTTAAAGTTTGCACCATGAATTTAGAATCCCCCCTGTATAGTACTCAAGTTGACAAACACTTATTTAATTGCAAAATAAGGCCTTTAAATAAGGCGAATATTAATATTCGGAAAAGAAACAAATCAGTGAGTGGACAAGCCTTGGAGTGGTCTCTTTGTATAACCGAAATCAACATTTTTACAAAATTTTATCACAAACTTACACAAATTTTCGTTTCAGATCTGTCTTGAGGAATTTTGTAGGACCCGCTTCGTGGTAAGTTTTTTATTGCAATTATCGTAGTACTCTCGATTTATTTCTCCTCAATGGGTTAAATCAGCAATTTGAATATACTTCAATTGTTTCTTGTCTTTTCCTTTATATTTTTATTAATTTTCGTGCCATTTTTTATTGTTCCTGAGACATATTTTGCTAACTGACGTCAAAAAATAATTTTACTAGTAACAAAAGTATGTATGCAGAAGACAAATACGAGACAAAAAAGCAAAGAAAGCATCGATAAAAGTAATGGTTTTCCTTATTTTTTCGTTGCATATTTTTTATAAATGCCTTTATAGCAGAGATAGGGTGCAGACTACAGGCGAAAAGATACTGGGCTCAACTTCAGGATTGCATATTGAAATTTGTTTTATTCAATTCAATGTGAAATCAAATCTGTTAAGGCCTAACGTGAAAAATGAACCAGATTAAGGCATGGGCACAGACGCTACCAAAGGTAGACAGGATAGTACTAATAAGTCGTTTTATTATTATACACAATTATGCATTTTGATTTTAATTAACCCATCATAAATTAGATTCATTTCGAAAGATTTGTAATAAGAGTGGTGCATTGGTAAATGTTGCCAAGTCTCTGGCTTTTTGCATGCCAGTGTTATGTTAGACAAAATGTTGTTCTTTTAAATACCAGAATGTACCGACTACATAAAGCAACATTTTCTGCACTAAAATACTGGTAATCCGGAGGTTCTGTAAGTTATATTAACAGAACAAATAAACATACATTTAGAAAATATTATACTTTGTAGAATGAAAAGATTTTATTTAACTTTCACATCAGTATTCTTTAAGAGAATCTGCCTTTTAAAAAATTTCTTTTCAACATCGCGTTCATGACTGCCATTTCGAAATATAAAAATTTATCGAGAAACTACTGCTTATAGAAAAGCAGTTGAAATCAAAACAAGTAATTCATTAAACGTTATCGCTGCTATGCCACTTACCACGTGACATCCGAAACAGCATCATTTACACGAATTTTATTCGGTTGGCACCACATTTATATGACCTTTGACAAGGTGGGCAGGAGAATGTATACTACAAAATTTATTTTCAGAACATAGTACTGCGATTATAATATATAAATAGAATGATGTATGTAATGTTTTAATCTTCCCGGTATCGCTCTAGGGCCCGCTTGTGCGCCTTTTTGTTTTATTTATCCAAATCTGATATATAATCCAGGGCTATCACTTTTACAAAGAGCACCTCTTGTTTTATAACAAATACACTTTTTTGACATATATGAAGAAGGACAGTACATGACGAAGAAGTAATTAGTATGATACAAAACGACGATACAAAATATCTGTAAATATGTAACTTCTCACATCAGAGTGCACAACACTACTTCAATATTACACTTCAGTACACTACACTTCTCGACTTATTAAATTACTGTGCCCGTAATAGTCATCTGTTTTATTTTTAAACACTTTCGTTTTATCAAAATTCCACCATGCACACAAGCAAGGCATACATCTACCTTCTTCCAGCCAGAATTCTAACCATTCTCTACTATGCCTACGCGTCACGTGACTAGAGGTGCGCCGGCTCAGGGCTAATGATGTCATCCAGACATCGCTACACATCCCCCTGAATACTAGGCCTGAGCGCTGAACCAAAAATGGCGGCTGCCGAAGGCGGATTTTTTTCAGCGTGCGTACGGTTCCCTTAAATATTCATACCAATAATTTATAAGTTTTTTTCGCTTCATTTTTCTGAGAATATACAAGGTAGAGAAATCTTTTTTAAAATACTGGTGTCAACATTTAAGGGACTGTACCTACGCTAAAAAAATCCGCCTTCGTCAGCCGCCATTTTTGTGTTCTTATGTGTGAGCTCTCAGGCCTAGTATTCAGGGGGCGGTGCATCGCAATGTATAAAAAGCCAGTGTCCGATAAGGGTTAACACTAAATTTTGCCAACTATTTCACTGGCTGTTAAACATGATTAGACAACAAAATTTAAGGTTAAAAAAATAATAATAAATTTAAAATACAGATATTTTTCTTTTTAATAATATGAAGTTTAGGTAATAGCATGGCAATAAAATGAAAGCCTTAGTTCATGCTATTATTTGAGTGAAGTACTGCAGTTCTGCGAATGCGGTAAGATTCGTTTTAACAGTCTAGGTTAAACTCAGTACTGACATTTTGCTAAAAATGCAAGACTATATTCATTACATAAACATTGTACACTAATTAGAGCACTAGAAAACCGTCTGACTAGGTCTTGGTTTCTTATGCATGCTCGTTAAAAGGAGGGGTGTCGAGACAGCAGATGGAGGTATCCATTGTATAACTTTAATTGCAATGTTTATTGAAAACATTAACTACTATTTTTAAAGATAAACGTTGTTTTAACAGAAGCAAATATTGATGCATGAAACAGGTTGGATAAAAAGCAATCTATTAAATTTGTGTTAGATCTGGGAGTTGAAGAAGTTACTGATGTAGACTGTAAAAGATATTGAGTTCAGGTTGAAAAGTTTTGTGCTGAAAAAAACAAACTGTATTAAGTCTAAAAGACAATGAAGCATTGTGTGTTTTAAAAATCTTTTTAAGCTTTATATCTCTGGTTCACACAATTATGACAAAAGGAAAGTCGAATTTCGCTGTTCACATTGCAGTCGAAACCTCTGTTATGTCAAACGATAATGAGCCCTTTACTGCATAGACTGGATGGTTAGATCGCTGAAATAACTTTACGTAATTCAGAAACTTAACATAACTGATAAAAAAAGCTATCTGCATAAAATGAAGAAGTTGTTTAATAGTAACTTTTCACAAACTTTTCAAGGAAAACAATTATGTGAAAATCAACTGTATAATTGTGGTAAAATGGAATTGAAATTTGCTACCAGCGAAACAGGAAAAGAATTGGCTCCGGTCTATAAGAAATACGAGAAAGGGATGAAACGTTTAGGTTGTTACAATGCGTCCGATACGTTGAAGTTGAAACCCATGCTCAAATCAAAGAAACTTACAGAATTTAAGAACGACGATATCTTGAGTCTTCCTGTGTATTAAAGTAACAGAAAATTGTGTGGATGTGCGCTGAAAGTTTGAACAAGTTTTTATGAGCATTTTGTACCTAAATATGAAAAACATTTAGAGAATAAGAAATTGAAATAAAAGCAATCCTACATTAATGCAATAATGTCTTATGTCTTCCGGATGAGGAGCAACTGGTGTGTGTTTAGATCTAAGCATATTTTTTGTCACCAAATAAGACTTCACAAATAAAATATCAGATCAAAGTGTTTTTGATAACTTGAAAAGAAACTACAGAATAAGCTGTTGTGAAAGCTCATTGGGAGTCTCGAACAACAATGAATTGTAGAATTTCTGAAACACACTGAAGGATGCTGTATATTGAATTGCCGATGTGTGGGAAGAAGTTAAACCGACTCTACAGAAATCATGATGAAAGATTATGGAACCGGAGAAGCCAAATGATGAGATTGAAGTGTGTGGTGACGAATCTATGTTAGTTCTAGCACAAAAGCTTCCTTTTTCTGAACAAAAATATTGCTGAGTGGAAGAACACAGGTGAACTGCAAAATATTACACATGACACAAATGCAGACGTAATTGAAAACCTCGAATATGACAGAAGTAATGATGAAATAATGTTAAACAGAAGAAAATAGCACATTTCAAATGCCAAAGCTTGATTCAACGAATTATTGAATACATTGAATAGCAAGAAGAGGTTACACATGCAGTTCTCATGACACCAATACATTGGCGCTACATTGCAGCAAAAGAGCGATTCTCTTTTAACAAATAATAAACCATCAAGATTTCTTCAAATGAAAAAATCCATTCGACATTTTTATAAAAAGCATTTAAATCATACATCACGAGGGATTTAAGTAATTTGCACTTAATTTATTAACTTTTATTTATTTTATGGTACAATAGTACTTGAAAAATTATTAAATTGTGTGCAAATTTATACTTCGTCGCCCCAAATAGCGACGATTTTTTTTTTTACGTTTTTGACTTTTCCTAGCTGAACTTGGTCCATGATATTTAAAACAAAACAGCACTTTTTAATTCGCATGTAAAAAATAAAGATGTTAGGGGAATATTATTTTAGTAAAATTTTCCTAACTGACTTATAAACAGCTAAGTCAAAATTAGTTACACATGCTAAATAAGATTATGCATGTAGCATGTATTTTTTATATTTTATATATGGCGTAGGTTAATTGAGAAATTGGGCTCGAAGCAAACGGCCCAGAATCTTTGTAAGGAGTCAGGCTAATTTAAAAATCATCTTCCTTTTTTCTATCAGCCTCATATCTTTCAAGCTTACTGCACAGAGCTTACGCAGTTTTAGGCTAATTGCAGTAACATCATTTACTTCTCAATCAACCTGATATTTTAGGCGTATTTCAAAGAACCTATATAATGTAAGAATAATTGAAAATTGATCACTTGTTTCTGAAGCAGTTTGTTGTTTTTTCAGGAATTAGCCTCTGCAGTTTTTGTCTAATTAGAAAATGATAAGCCCTTTCTCAAAACATTAAGTTTAGAGTCTTGCACGGATCGGATTATAGCCTATCTGAAACGTAAAACTCGTTTTGAAGTCAACGCGAAACCCGAACAAAATCCGACAGAAGAAATTTCTTTAACCTGCAACCAGATCTAAACCTGGAAGATTAAACTTCATCAACTCACAACCCGAGCCGAATGACTCCTATGTCAACCCGAACGCGAAAGAATTCAAATCGAACACTAAATGAAAAGACATTAATTCATGTTTTAATGTAATTATGAAAAATAGTTTAGAATTATATCTCTAACGTCAGTTTTATCTTTTATATTGGAAAATGGACATATCTAAGTTCTTTAATATTCAAATATAGTGAAACCTATGAATTGAGGGCATCTTGGGATCATTTAATAAGTGCAGTGTGTCCTGGTGTCCTTAATTTCCTTTATTCGTGTTGGGGGTTATTGTAATCTTTTTTGTGCGTCGGTTTCGTTCTAGAATGTGCTTATGGATCAGATTCAGGGGTGCTTTTGGGATTTTCACACAAAACGTTAATAAAAACGATCTGAACTATGTTTCTGCCAAACTGACATTATCTTATTGCGTTTTTAAAACGTTTGCTATAAATACGTTTTAATTTTAGTCGTATATATTAGTAGATGCTTTTTAATTATCAAAAAATATATCTCAAAATTTTAAACGACAGATTAAGTGTATCTCCTAAATCATTAATAGAATTCTGCTAATTTATCTCATTTAAAAATAAATCGGTTAAGCTCGAATTTTATTCACGCACAAAAATGTTATATACGTTGAGTGTTTATCACTATGATTCGCTCTATATAAAACAAAGATCCCGTACAAGATTTAAACTTGGAATTATACCAAGCGCGCTTCAAAAGGACATTGCAATTCCACGTTAGTCCGTCATGTATTTCCTTGATAGGTTTTTAATAAATACCCAACAATATTTTTCAAAAATCATTATCAACAATCCTTGGATTATTCCCCGTCGATAGGTACCTCAAGCACACCTGAAAATAATTTCGTGTGTAACGGAAAAATATGATTTTCTCAAGAACAATTTGGCCTAGAATAATTTGCAATGTTTAAATAAACTTCTACCGCACCGAATTTTTTCATAATAGATTCGAAAATAGAGAGGAAGGTGGAATATATTTTTGCAGCACATTTTTGACGATACCCTGTGGAAAATAGAATAGAAAGTAACTGTAGGAAAATTAATAGAAATATATTTTTGAGTTCTGTGTTACGAGATCTTCCGAACGATATACAATTTTTGATTACTTATGGTATAAATGTTAATGAAATGTAAAGCTATTTTTCTCGCAAAAAGTAAAAATGAAAGCAATGTACATCAGAAACTGCTATAGTCAGGTGGGGTGATTTTGACCGCCGTCATATTGGTGAAAACATTGTGTATGGTAAAATTTTGTTTCAAGCTTAGATATTAACCTCATAATATATATTTCATCTTAGATATTCTTTATCACTAGTCTGAAGCATTTTTGAGATCCGAATAGCAATTTGAAACTAAGTCTATAAAATTTTCGGTAAATGGATTTGTCACTTTGGAGCTCAAAGTGGTCCTATTTGCCCATTCCAAACAAATGTGTATTGGCAAGTATAAAGAGAAAATATAGTGGTCATAATTAACCACTAGTGGTCTTAATTACCCCAAACTTATGTGATTGTGAGTTTTTGGTGGGGTAATTATAATCACCCTTTTAACTTTAAAAGAACATCTATGGGAATTTAAACTTTTAAAAGGTTTTCTTGAAGGATAAAAGTTACTTCCTATGTACTAAAAACAGCACTTTTCAAAATAGAAATAAGCAAAAAAAATAAAAAAATAACAATGTTGAAAATGTAAAAAGTGGTCATAATTAACCCTCCTGACTCTACTAAATAGCAATCCTCCTATAACTTAAAACGCGATTTTTACTCTAAATTTAGTTAGTTCTTTTTAAGATTTCACATTTTAAAATTTAGGCGAAATGAAATTTGTCAAATAGCTTGGAATCCTAAAGTGTTATTTTATTATCAATTTATAACCATAAAAACATAAAATCTTGATTATGCAATAAAAAAATTTTATCTCTATATTACTGCTTCTTTTGCTACAACCATGTTTACCCTTATTCATTAAAAGTATCCTATGTAATAATATAATCAAATTTGATTTATCAAAGAAAAGGATATTCCGATTAAAATGAATTTCCTTTTCTCTTATGGCAACTTCTTTTTTGTTCCCTCATTTCCCATGCAAGGCTAATTCCATGCGAACTTGTCATGTCTGTCACACAGCTGAAAATTAATATGTTTGTTTGCCACCGTTATTTTCGAAAAGTTGGCTTCGCTTTATTCAATTGATGAGATATATCAGATAAAATAAGTCACAGTTTTCCGTTATAAAATACTGGTAGGCCAAAATCGTAGTATGTGACAGACATAACAAGTTCGCATGGAATTAACCGCAACTGATATTTGCTACTAGTATCCTACACTAGTCGAGTGATTGTGACTTAAATTCAGCAAAAAATACATTTTGCCGACCCTCAATCTCACCCTAAACATGAAATGTTGCAATTATATTAATTTTATATTTTGCAAAGAAAAAATTAATACATATACTTATTCAAATTCAAATACAGTTTTTTCATTCAACGCAATATTCTGAACACTTCTTGAAGATATCCGAGCAAAACTGAGCATATCAGAACCGATTTAGAAAAAACAAAGCCCTAATCTGGGACCGGCCTGAAAAGGAAAACATTAGAATCAATCCGATCAGAGGGATACAATTTACAGCCAACGGCCAACAAATTCCCATAAACCCATAAAATTGAATTTTACGACAAAATGCAGGTTACTATATTCATATAGTAATACAAAAGGCACATTTTCTCTCTATTTATAACCAAATAGATATATATATATGTGTTACATTATTAGATCTAATTCCGCGATTTCCTTATCTTATTCTAAATTACTGCTTTATATTCACCAAATCCTTATTCTTAACCCCTTCGCGACGGGAGCCTTTTACGAATTGTTTATTACTTTGCTACCGGTTTTAAAAAACAGAAGTTTGTGCCTATTCAAATCGGGAAAATGCTCGGATTAAATAAGACAATTACAGTAAAATTTTACTGGTGAGAATAAACGAGGATCCTTAGGCCTATTTCCGACACGTATACGTGTCGCTCGTCCCCAAGGGGTTAAATAACTTCTATCGTTAATTCTGTTAAATTCCCTTTAATTTAATATCTCACTTGCCTAAATTACTTAAATATTACGCTTTTAGTATTCATAAATTAAATGTTCCATTTCTGCTCTTTTTTCTTCTTTTAGAATGTTCTTTTAGCTTCCATTTTATTTTCCCTCGCGTATTCCGGGGTTATCCTTTTTACCTTTAAATTCATCCACTTGCTCTGTCAGCATTATTTCCATGGCGTGGTATTCTTAATTATTAATTGCTGAGAGCGCATCATAAGTCATATTTGTATTCCTACACTTGACGCACAAAGAGCCGATGCACGCTTTGTTTCAGCAGATTTCAGTCGAATTTCCATTTTTCATACCACCCCCTGGTCACCGTCCACGTATTCGATTATCTACAACTTGCTTAACCCTAAACTATCACTATGAAGCGATGGCTAATATTCTTGGTGGAAACTGCGCCGCCGAATGATGTTTTAATAAAAGAAGGAGCTATCTTTACGTTTTGTCTCAATTATTTTTGGGGAAACTTTCACGGAAAAATGTATTCCATGGCCTTCACTCGTCGACTGATAATCATCCTATAACGCCAATGTCGTAGTCTTAACACGAAAGGGTTCCAATCTTCGTTATACTAGTACAACAGGATTGAATTTACCTGTTCTATCAACTTATACTACTCTATTACTGCTTGAAGTGATCTACTGATATCGTGACAGCCAGTTACTTCAGTGCAACTAGAAAAATAATCCAATGTTGCCATAGTGCAACATTTATATAGATATATTAATTTTCTGATTCACATGTTAATGTCCTTATTATAAGAGATAAAAATGAGTCTCTTCTATATAATAAAATTAATGAATAGAGAAGTAAATTTTAGTCATACAAAGATAATTTGAATAAAAAAAGAACTCTTTATCTGCTTATTCATTTATAAATAAATAATACTCACCAAACTCTTTTTAACAAAAAAATCGAAGCAATTTTCGCATGTTGTGTCGCTTTTATAAACTCAGGGCTGGCAGCGTTCCTAAAATGTTCGCACTTTGCTACCAGTATTTTAAATAAGAATTCTTCGTGGTAGTTTCCTTTAACATCTGTAATAGAATTATACAATAAAGATTGTCGTTTTAAAATTGTGGTAGGAAAGTGCGAAAATTTTAGGAACGCTGCGAGCCCTGTAAACTTTTTTCTTACTGGCGCATTTTGTTTGCGGTTAATCGAATGAACCAGGCAGCCAGATTGTACTACGTGTTTATTGAGAAATTTCGAATTCATAATGTAAATTACAAAAGAAACTTTTGACGTGATGGGATCATGAAAGATCTCTCTTTAAATAAAGCAAAGTATGCTATTGACATTTTCTGAAATGAGTTCAGAATTTCTAAATAAAAAAGGTGGCCTAACTGGCAACCCTTGATTGATTGTAAATGTCCAAGTGAGTGAAAAAAGTCTGGGCCAGGAAATTCGAACCAGGTATGTCTCGGCTTATGATTTATTTACCAATTGAATAATTGTGTTAACCCTTTCAGGGGCAAGGCACTTCTATTACTAAAATACTGAAATGAAAGATTGACACTGGACTTTATAAACAAATTTATCTGAAAATAAGTAAAAGCTTTTCTTCACATACTTTATAAAAAGAAAATTTTCAAACCAAAATTCTGGTGTCAATGTCCCATTATGGGATTAAAATTAGGTGGTCCAAAAATTAACCACAGCCATTGAAGGGGTTAAAACTAATCTAATACAATTACGCATGCAGCGTTTACTGCAGTTCCAAAAATAAGCTTCGATTTATTCTGTTGAGCTGATTGAGATATCAGACCAGATACTGTGGTCTTTAAAATTTAGTTGTGTGAATTATTTCTCAACATTCGTCCGGAAAGTCTAGGTTGGTAGAGCATTGGCGGCTTCAGCCGAGACATACCTGGTACGAATCCTGGGCCGGAGTTTTTACAACCACTTGGAAATTTACAATTGTTAACACTAACGATAATCATAGTAGCTGGCAGAAGCGCACTTGTAGAGCTTAATACTAAGAGAATCTGTGGATTTTTATGTGATCGGTCGCTTGTGTGCAAACCGATTAACTCGAATGAAACTGGAAGAGCTGACAGCTAAATATGTCGGTACTGAACAGGTAATCAGCATTGAGGGGTTTCCTAGCTGTTATCAGCCTAACACCCAGACTAGGAATTTAGAATGTCTTATGTTTTAATGAGCCATTGGGATAAAGTTAAAGTGTAGCAATGCTACTATAAGAGTAAAAGAAGTTAACAAGAGAAAAATAAGAAATTTAAGAAAAATAGGAATAAAATTAAATGTAAGTAAAATCTTAAGAAGAAGGGAAGTTAACAATAAATCTTAAAAAATACATGAGTCTTAAAGTAAGTAAAGTCAAACTGTAGTTGAAAAAATACTATGGGAGTAAAACTAGATTTATAAATTTAATTTTTCGCTTAAATATTTACGGTGTAAATTTTAATTAAAATTTTGTAATTTTGTCGGATGTCTTTAACCCCTTGGGGACGAGCGACACGTATACGTACCGCATGAAGCGCTCAGAATCCTTGTTTTTCCTCACCAGTAAAATTTTACTGTAAAATTTGCCTTATTTAATCAGCGCATTTTCTCGATTCAAGAAGACACAAATTTCTGTTTTTAAAAAACGGTGACAAAAGATTAAAAATTTCGTAAAAGGCTCCCGTCCCGAAGGGGTTAATAGATAAGCATTTGGGTTTGTGTTATCAGCATGATAAACATTTTGAGATGGTTAGCAGTTTTACGACTGTGAAAAATATACAAAGGAAAGTAAAAATGCTGCACATATACACACACACACAATTTTTGCTCATATTATAGTATAAGATATGTATAATAATATGTACAATAACTTAAATTAAATATATAACAATAATGTATAATAAAAATCATCTAAATTGTGGGGGCGGGAGCGGATGTGGGTGTATGTTTTTTTTTTTTATTATTATTATTTTCTTTCGATCTTTACAAGAAGAAAGTACTGGATTCCTGAAAATTTTCAATTTCCGGTTACAGACAGATTTATACGTTTTAGAAGGTCCTCAACACAATTTGATGGTTTTTAGAAAATGTCTGACTGTGAGTCTATCTGTATGTGACAAAAATTTTGTGGGTGCTCTATCTCAAGAACTAATACACGGAATTTTACAAAACTTCAGAATAAGTTAGACATTGATATAAACTGGTGCTGATTCGTGTGTACATCACCCAACAGGTGGCGCAGCTGTGCTGTATTTTTCACGGTTTCTGCAATAGTTATATCTCAAGAACTACTGTTCGGATTTTCAGAAAACTTCAGATTCAGTTAGTCCTTAATATGAATCTATGTTGATTACGTTTTGACGAAAATCGCTCAACAGGTCGCGCTGCTATGCTGTTTTTTATGATTTCTGAAATAGCTCTATTTCAGGGACTAATGCAGGAATTGTCATCTAACTTCAGATTTAGTTAGACTTTGACGGAAGTTGTTGCTGATTAGGTTTTTCGTGACAATAGTCGAATAGGTGGGGCTGCTATGCTGGATTTTTCATGATTATTGCAATAGCTGTATCTGAAGAACTGCACCACGGATTTTCATAAAATTTCAGATTTCGTTAGACGTTAACATACTGTTGCTGATTAGGTTTTTTTTTTTTTTTTTTTTTTTTTTTTTTTTTTTTTTTTTTTTGTAAGCTACCAACACATGGTGCTGCTATGCTAGATTTTGCATTATTTACACGATTTTAGCAATAGTGATATTTCAAGAACCAATACACGGAAATTCATGTTTTTAGAATCACCATAATAGATAAAGATTTCCATTTAATTTTAGCTTTGTGCTAATGGATTTTGAAGAATCATCATATATAAGATAGAAAGAAAGTTTTGGGATTAGCACATCCGACTATTTTTAATAATTATTATAGGACAAAATACCAAAAGAAAAACATTTAAAATCGTTTTGTGCTTGCTGAGCGAAAGATTGGGGAAGTAGCGTAAATTTCAAGTGGGGGTGTGTTTAGGGATTTAGATGGTTTATTAGTTACTGCAACTACAAAACTTGTCGGTGTGGCAATCCCAAAACATTCTTCTATCTCATACATGTTAATACTTCAAAATTCGCTGTCAAGTGCCAAAATTAAATGGAAATCTATGCCCATCATGAGGATTCTAAAAATATGAAATTCAGTGCATTAGTTCTTGAGATATGACTGTCGCGAAAATCATGTAAATTGCAAATGTAGCACAACAGCGCTACCGATAGGACGATTAACACTTAATCAGCAAAAACATGTGTTAATGTCTAACTGAATCTTAAGTTAAATGAAATACCGTTAGTTCTTGAGATAGAGCTATTGAGGAAATCGTGATAAATGCAGCATTGCAGCGCCACCTGTTGGGCGATTTACACTAAAACATAAACAGCACCAATATTTAGCAAGGTATAACTGAATCTGAAGTTTGATAAATTCGTGCACTAGCTCTTGATAGAGAGAGATTACGGGAATCGTGAAAAATTCAGCAAAGTAGAGCCACCTCTGGAACGATTTACTCCAAAATATAAACAGCACCAAGTCATATCAAGAAATAACTGAATCTGAAGTTTTATGAAAATCCGTGCATTAATTCTTGAGATTGAACTATTGTGGAAATCGCAAAAAGTGCAGCATAGCAGCGCCACCTGTTGAGCAATTTACACCAAGATGTAGAAAACGTCAATTCATGTAAAGGACTAATTGAATCTGAAGATTTATAATAATCCGTGCATGAGTTCTGGAGATTGAGATATTACGGATATCGTAAATAATACGGCATAGCAGCGCCGCCTGTTGTGCGATTTATACCAATCTGCACCAATTTATACCAGGGACTGAATGAATATAAATTTTTATTCAATTCCCTGCACTAGTTCTTTAGATAGAGCGCACAGAAAATTTTACCCACAGGCAGAGTCACATACTCACTCACAGACATTTTGTATAGATCTCTGACCCGAAAAACGTGTAAATCCGTCGACAACTGTAAGTCGAAAATTTAAAAGAAACCAATATTTTCTTCTTGTAAAGATAGAAGAAAGTAATAATAAGTATGGCAGAAAAATTTTCGATAATTCTAATAATTTTCTGCAATGTAACAGTTTTTTCATAATTTTAAATTTGATAATTTTAAACATGTTAAAATTTTTGATTTTTAATTTAAAGAATAATTTTAATTTTTAAGCTCTAATGATTATTTTCTGAAGGAGACAACGTTCTAATTTTCATAGGTGAAGGATGATGTAGAAAATTATTTATTTTTTTATTATTACAATATAAAAACAAAAGTGACAAAATATATAAACAAAAACGTAATTTACAGAAAAACTTAAGTACCAAAAAAAAAAAAAAAAATATTTACTACATTGTTTAAGCTCGAGAAGATATTAAAAAATTTAGTTAGTTTTTCATTTAATGTTAAATTTTTGTAACAAACAAGTGAAACCGGTTGAACATTAAAATATAAAAATAAAATTCGAATAATATGATATTCAAAACACTATAATAATTTAGATTCCGTTCAAATTAAATGGAATTAAATCTTACACCTTTTTTAAATGTTTGTATTTTACATATTCCTTATTATTTTGTACGCACCCATCATAATCATAATACGAAATCTGCAATACACATATTTGCAACATAAAATAAAAATGTCTAAAATTTATTTCGATTTCTTTTGAACGAACCCAAGTTTTTAGGGTGTTTCAAGTATCATATTGTTTGAATTTTATTTATATTTTTTAGTGTTTAATTGGTTTAACTTACTTGTTACAGAAATTTTATATTAAATGTAGAACTAACTGAAGGTAATATCTTAATATTTGTCTCTTCTCGAGCTTAAATAATGTAGGTATTTTTTTTTTTTTTTCTTTGTACTGCAAATTATCTTTTTGTTTATATCTTTTGTCATATTTGTTATTTTATTGTAATAATAAATAAATAAATAAACAATTTTCTACATTATCCTTAACCTATGAAAATTAAAACGTCTTCTTCCCCAGCAAATAATCATTACATCTTAAACAGTTATTTATTTTTATTAAAAAGTTACCTGAGTAATGGATTAAAATCGTTACATTGTTTAAAATTATTAAAATTTAAATTCTGAAAAAAAATTAAATTGAAGAAATATATAAAATTACAAAAAATTATTACATTTATTAAGATTATAGAAAAAATTTCCGCATTAATTATTATTTTATAGTTGCAGTAACGACAATCATCTAAATGCCTAATCACAGCCCCACATAAAATTTACACGATTTTCCCAATCTTTGCTCCGCGAGAACAAAACAATTTTCCAATTTTGTGTCCTATGTGTTATTCTACACTAATAATAATAAAAATATCGCATCAGCCCGCTGATTTAGATGATTAACAAAAACCCCAGCAGAAACCCTGAAACGCAGAATATCCACATACCCAGCACCAAAATAGTAAAGATTATCTTCTTTTTTTTCTGTTCGGGTTAGAAGAGTCACATTTACTCATTAATAGATTAAAATACGCAGGTTAATATTTAGAATTGCTTGATTGTATAAAAAAATTACAAATAGAAATCTAATTTAATATATTCCTATTAAGTATTACTGTAAAAGCATATAGTAAATTTATGCCTTCGACACAGCCTTCACTGATGGTTTTTGCCAAACACGATTCCCGAACGCGATACAACGAAATCTCTGGCCAATCAGATAGGGTATTTGACGCATTCTGCTCCAGTCTTGCCAGTGGGCTACTTTTTTTAAATTCAGATTTCTTGATTGGCGCACTTTTTTGAAATAGTAAAATTCATCTTTATTTGTTACATATTAATTAAGGCGAAAACAAGAGGAATTTTACCATTTCAGAAAAGTGGTGCCAATCAAGAAATCTGAATTTAAATAAAGTAGCCCACTGGCAACACTGTTCTGCTCGATTACAACGCGATGAACAATGATCCGAAAAAAAAATGTTAAATATTGTGTTGTTCGGAAAGCCGTTTCCGTTGGAGAAAAATAAATCGTACCGGAAAATTTGGCCGGTTAATTATTAGACATTAGATATGAGAATAAATATATAATAATTAAATCATTGAATTTTCCGGTACGAATTTTCCCAGACTGAAAAGACTTTCCGAACGACCTAATACAAAAGTTATGTATTTTTTGCACGTAGAATTCGAATCTGCAACAAAAGAAGGAGAGTTATCATTCAAGATTTCATATTTGGACCGGATCCACGGTGGGTTGAGCCTGGAGTCAACGTTGATACAATCAATAGCATTTTTAAAAATTATTTAACACGTATTTTTCCGTTGTTCAATCTGATATGTATTTGGCGTGTTATTCGACCGTTTCCAGTCTTTTCGGACATCCTGCATATGATGTTGTGAAAACAGTTCAAATTGTGTATTCAATACCCATGTTTTCTATATGTATTATACACGTGAGAGCTATAGGAATACTCTCCCCATGTTAAAGGATATTTCATTGCAGTTTCTCAAAGTAAAAGTTCTGGATGTTTCAATTTATTCTTTGATTACAGGAAAACCAAATTGGACATAAATATTGTAAAAACATGTGGGTTTCTTTATCATCTTTTCGGTTTAAAGTAAAACTTTAAAAGTCTCCACATAATGAGTTTTGTGTGATTTATGAAAGCTATGCTAAGTATGTCTGCATTTTAAACATCCGGGATTTAATACATATTTGATAAAATAGAATGTTTTTAATATTTTATTGATCGCAACTGCTATTTCAAGCAGTAACTTCGAGACATGTTTAACAACACATAATTTTTTTTTTCAATAATAATACTTTAAGTATAAATATAAGTACAAAAGTTTTTAGATAAATACTGGTGCAAAACATTAAATAAATAATTTTCTTTATTGACATCCCAAAGTGTTTTGTAAAAGAATTCTATTACTTTAGCTGAATGAGTCAACCTCTGAAAAGTGGCGATTTTATGTCCCAAGAGTCTTGAAGACATATTTTTAAAATTACAAAAAGAAAAAGTGATTTAAACTATCAATATTAATCTGTTATACTTATAAACTGTAATTATTTTCTTATTGAAATTGAAATTTGATAAATTTAGTGTATTTTTGAATGCAAATATCATTCCCTCATTATGTGGCCATTCAAATATGTAGGAAAGAAAATGCTTTCTCGAAAATGCAGCACGTATATTTATTTTGTTTTTCCTCAGTCCATTAAACACACTTAAATGCATGTTTAATCCTTTAATTATATTTATATTTTATATAATGAATGAATTAGGGCACTTTTTAATGATGTCCCTAGCATTTGTCGTCATTCCCTCACATAACTATAAATTTAACATTATTTACTTAGTAGAAAGCAGCACATGCTTTATATATGTCTAGGACAGTTTGTACAAGAGTAAAGCGAAGTATCCATCTTGTTGTTTGCTCAAAAATGTTCTTGAATAGTTTGTATATGTCTTTGAAGCAATAGATCAATATAAGTATTTTTATTACGCGTCATTCCCTCATCTATTATAAATTTAATAAAAACTAATGAAATGTCTTTTTATGTTGTTATATTGTTAGAAATGTGTTTCAAAAGATATTTTGTAACTGAAAATATACCTTAGACTAATCACTTTTGTATAACGTGGTTTTCAAAAGTATTTCGTCATTCCCTCACAATCATTGCCTCATAATTTTAATATGAGAAAATGATTTAAATTGTGAGAGAATGATCTGAATCCATTTATATATGTACTAAACAATAAAATAAGAAAATCTAATGCAATAAAATAAACATTAAAATACTCAAAAGACTTTTAATTACCGCAGGTAAAGATAATACATTTTTTATTATTTTACAAGAAGATGTTAAAAATAAATAATAAAAAATTGTACTAGTTCAAATAAACATTAACTCTTCTAAATGTTAATGCTTTAACTTTATTTTGACATTTATTTGACATAGAGTAAAAAAAAATATTTATTGACAGTATGACTTTTAATTATAATTTCTTTTCTTTTTTAACCGTTTCAAGGGCGGTGGTATGTTTATGAAACAACTTAATTTTAATTCTCAAGCGCCACAATGGCCCCAGACTTTTTATAAACTTTAATCTATTTAACATGCACGTGTAACATAGCATTTTTCGTAATTTCGAATAAATTTGTTCTTAAATTCCGGTATAAATCATTTATTTCAATATTTTAGCAATGGAAGTGCTTTGAAATTAAAATATCAGAAGAACTATGACACACAGTTTGGTTCATATTATTTTTTGATAAATATAGCAATAAGGTACTAGTAGGCTAAATTTTGAGATTTTTGGGGCAATTTTATTGGGCCGCAATTTTTTTTTTTTTTTTAAACATCCACTTTTCATAGAATGACCCTAGTACAAGTGCATTATTATTTCAATCATTTCAAAATGACTCTATTCATAACCGTTTGATGTACAAAAATATATCTTTATATTCATTTTATAAAAATAATTTGAAATCACACCTTTATGTAAAACTAAGATAAGTTTGAATTTAATTTTACCTTCATTTATCATTAATTTTATTTTAAGGATGTGCGTTTCAAATTTATTTTTCAGGAGAAAAGATTAAGTTCTGCTTATTGAAATCTGTGTTGCATAAATACATTTGCATCAGTGAGCTGAAAAAAACGGTATAATTCTTCATTTGATTTCTCTTACAACTTCATTTGATACATCTACTACTGTAATCAGCACTGTATCTCGATACCTAGGCCTCCTCTGTTCTTCATACTACATCGAAAACCATTATATTAAACCGTATCAGACGAATGTAAAAAATTTCGAAATATTGAAAATAGCAGCTCCCTCCAAGAAACCGTTAGCTTCAGAGAGCGTTTAATACCATCTGTTAGAATTTTAAATCTTTGCTACTAAAAAAGAAAAACAAATAAAAATAATCTAAACATATAAAAGCCGTTCTCTGTATGTATGTCCTTTATACAAATCTTCAATTTTTGACCGATTTGCACAAAACTTGGTGTACATATGTTTTAGAACGTGGCAAAGATTACTGTCTACTTTAATAAATCCCCAGACCACTATTTATCCCTTTTTTCTACCACCTTCCATAATTTAACATTATAGAAATGTCGCTTTTAAATTTAATAATTCAGTCGTTTCTTTCGTGTAGCCACATCCTAAAAAAATGAAACAATAATGTGAAAAACAATCACGATAAAGCGTGTGTTGTTTTAATTATTAAATTAAAAATTCAGATTTTCTTGCTATATTTTAGCATTTTTTTAAATTGACGTCATTCTTATCAGAAAACGAAAATATTCCCTATATATAATGATAAAGAAGGAGCTTGGTGCAACATAATAGAAGCATAAAAATACAACGTTAAAAGCACCAAAAATTTTAAATTTTAAGCATACCGGTTTCGGTAGCAAAAACTAGTTTGCTACCGAAACCGGTATGCTTAAAATTTAAAATTTTTGGTGCTAACTTAATTAACGTTGTATTTTTACGCTTCTATTCCCTATATATATATATACAGGGTGTTCCGTTAAAGGGGTCCAATATTAATAGGGGTAATAGAGGAGATCACACGGAGCATAAATCAGTATATAATGCCTGGCCGGATCTCAATAATTTTCAAGTTACAGCAAATAGAATGAAAAATCGGAAATTTGTAAAAAAACCCTCATTGCTAAACTATCGATAATGCTACATAAAAACGAAGCACATATTTAGAAAGAGCAGAAAAAATCCTACGAAATGACATAAGTTGTTTTATAATATTGAGAATTAATGGCGAGTTACAAGCTCTGAAACAGTGAAAAAATACAAAATCAAATATTTAGCAAAATAGTTAATCGTTAATTCCAAAAATGCAACTCTACCTACATCAAGGAAAATGTTATAAAATTTGGTCCATTCCGAAAGCTTTCGAAGAAGCTGACAATAAACCATATCAGTTTAATTGTATGGGAGAAATCAAGCAGTTCCGTAGTTACAACTCTGTACTGTTGCACGCTCGGAAAGGGTAAAACTCCGCCCATGACGATTGTAAACACCCCGTTTTAATATCTTTCAATTATACATTTCTGATCAACCTCTATCAATACCCTTTCATTATTCAGTCTGGTCAAGTGAATGACATATTGTGCAGCTCTCGCCTTGTCTTAAAGCAAACTCCGTGACTGCTGCGTTTCCTCCATGAACTTTCAGGATGATGAAGAAGAAGTACTTTTTATGCAAATTTTCTATGTGTATAGGAAGAAAAGTGTAATAAAACAGCAGTCATCATTGGGCGTTATGTTAAAGGGAGGCTGTTGTAAGTGGGATTGTAGTAAGTTGATGTATAATAATTATGCCGGAATACTCTAATGAAGAATATGCGGACATGCATCTGATGTACGGGAAAGCTCATGGAAATGCATGTCTAGAACAGCGCATGTACCGTGAGCAATTTCCAAGGGGACGTTGCCCAAGTTCGAAACTCTTCATAAAAATAGATAGACGATTACGGGAGACTGGATCGTTTAATACAGCAAGCATTGATGCAGGGAAACCTCGACATGTACGAACACCTGCAATGGAAGAAGATGTACTGAATATTTTTAAAGATAACCCCTCCACGAGTACACGAGCTACTGCGTCTGAAGTCGGTGTTTCTCACCAAAGTGTGTGGCGTGTTCTGCGTGCAGAAAACATGCACCCCTTTCATGTGCAGCGGGTACAACTGTTATCAGTAACAGATTGTGCTCAGCGGACAGAATTCGTACGCTGGTTGCTTAATGTAACAGAAAATAATCCAGAATTTCTGGAAAATATTTTATTTACTGATGGAGCAACATTTACGAGAGAGGGCGTGGTAAACACGCACAATATGCACACATGGTCATATACAAATCCGAACACTGTTTTCCCGTCGAACGCACAACAAAAGTTCAGTGTGAACATATGGGCAGGTGTCCTCGGCGATTATCTCATAGGACCATATTTACTCCCAGATGTACTCAATGGCAGTACGTACTTGGTTTTCCTACGGGATATCTTACCGCAGTTACTGCAAAATGTGCCAGCAACATTGCGCCACAATATGTGGTTTATGCACGATGGCGCACCGGCACATTTTTTCATAGGTGTTCGCAATCACCTCAATTCAACATATCCTGGGAAATGGATTGGACGCAGTGGACCTGTTGCTTGGCCTGCACGCTCTCCAGACCTCAATCCGTTAGACTTTTTTGTTTGGGGACACCTTAAATCGCTGGTGTATGAAACGCCTGTGGATACACCGGAGGATTTACTAGAGCGAATCGTTGTCGCTGCAGGAGACATTCCCAACTCCGTCGGAGTTTTTCGGCGTGTTCGCCAATCTTTACGACGTCGCTGTCGGCTGTGCGATTCTGTTAATGGGCGCAACTTCGAACACCTATTATAATAATGTCCGTTCGTCTGCCTTCCGACATTGAACTGTGCAGCGCAGGCCAGAAGACTGTGCTTCACATATGTCATAAAGTACGTGGAATGTAATTCTTTATTTGTCATTTTTCTTTTATTTTCAACACTTTTTGGCACAGTATTTTGTAAGTCACAGACTGTGGTGTACTCAAATTGTAAATTACAAAGTTTGTATGAATTAATTTAAAATTTAGTGTCTTTTTTAAATTTATAATTAATAAAATTATTATGCTATTTGTTATTATTATTTCCTATCATAAATTATGATGCACATATACATACAATAATTGTCCATGTAAAACATGTACTGAAACTTCTTGCATAGTTACAAATCGCAATATTTTTAATTATTTCCGAATTTTCACCACCAGTTTAATTTTAAAGAATTTAACTTAAGCTTTATATCAATAAAAGACCACTTTAAAATGTAGACTATTATTGTAAAGTTATTTTGGTTCATTCAACTCTTGAATAATTAAAAATGTTGCATCTCAGAAGAAGCATGATCGAAAATTTATAGTTGAGAGTAATTAAAAAGGCGGTGTTTCCAATCGTGATGGGCGGAGTTTAACCTTTGATAGTGTCAAAGAAAGCGAAGTTGTAACTAAGAAACTGATTAATTTCTCTCACACAATTAAACGGATATGGTTCATTGTAAGCTTTTTCGAAAGTTTTCGGAATGGACCAAATTTTACTACATTTTCCTTGTTGTAGCTAGAGTTGTCTTTTTGGAATTAACGATTAACTATTTTGATGTATACCCCTGTATATACAGGGAACATGAACACCCTATATATAAAGGGTGTTCCGTTAAAGGGGTCCAATATTAATAGGGGTAATAGAGGAGATCACATGGAGCATAAATCAGTATATAAAGCCTGGTCGGATCTCAATAGTTTTCCAGTTACAGCAAATAGAATGAAAATTCGGAAAATTGTAAAAGAACCCTCATTGCTAAACTATCGATAATGCTACATAAAAACTAAGCACATGTTTAGAAAGAGCAGAAAAAAATCTACAAAATGACATCAATTGTATTAAAATAGCAATATTTATTGACGAGTTACAAGCCCTGAAACAGTGAAAAAAGTACGAAATCCAATATACATCAAAATAGTTAATCGTTAATTCCAAAAAGACAACTCTAGCTACAAGAAGGAAAATGTAGTAAAATTTGGTCCATTCCGAAAACTTTCGAAAAAGCTTACAATGAACCATATCGGTTTAATTGTGTGAGAGAAATTAATCAGTTTCTTAGTTACAACTCCGCTTTCTTTGATACTAGCAAAGGTTAAACTCCGCCCATCACGATTGGAACACCGCCTTTTTAATTACTCTCAACTATACATTTTCGATCATGCTTCTTCTGAGATGCAACATTTTTAATTATTCAAGAGTTGAATGAACCAAAATAACTTTACAATAATAGTCTACATTTTAAAGTGGTCTTTTATTGATATAAAGCTTAAGTTAAATTCTTTAAAATTAAACTGGTGATGAAAATTCGAAAATAATTAAAAATATTGCGATTTGTAACTATGCAAGAAGTTTCAGTACATGTTTTACATGGACAATTATTGTATGTATATGTGCATCATAATTTATGATAGGAAATCATAATAACAAATAGCATAATAATTTTATTAATTATAAATTTAAAAAAGACACTAAATTTTAAATTAATTCATACAAACTTTGTAATTTACAATTTGAGTACACCACAGTCTGTGACTTACAAAATACTGTGCCAAAAAGTGTTGAAAATAAAAGAAAAATGACAAATAAAGAATTACATTCCACGTACTTTATGACATATGTGAAGCATAGTCTTCTGGCCTGCGCTGCACAGTTCAATGTCGGAAGGCAGACGAACGGACATTATTATAATAGGTGTTCGAGGTTGCGCCCATTAACAGAATCGCACAGCCGACAGCGACGTCGTAAAGATTGGCGAACACGCCGAAAAACTCCGACGGAGTTGGGAATGTCTCCTGCAGCGACAACGATTCGCGGTAGTAAATCCTCCGGTGTATCCACAGACGTTTCATACACCAGCGATTTAAGGTGTCCTCAAACAAAAAAGTCTAACGGATTGAGGTCTGCAGAGCGTGCAGGCCAAGCAACAGGTCCACTGCGTCCAATCCATTTCCCAGGATATGTTGAATTGAGGTGATTGCGAACACCTATGAAAAAATGTGCCGGTGCGCCATCGTGCATAAACCACATATTGTGGCGCAATGTTGCTGGCACATTTTGCAGTAACTGCGGTAAGATATCCCGTAGGAAAACCAAGTACGTACTGCCATTGAGTACATCTGGGAGTAAATATAGTCCTATGAGGTAATCGCCGAGGACACCTGCCCATATGTTCACACTGAACTTTTGTTGTGCGTTCGACGGGAAAACAGTGTGCGGATTTGTATATGACCATGTGTGCATATTGTGCGTGTTTACCACGCCCTCTCTCGTAAATGTTGCTTCATCAGTAAATAAAACATTTTCCAGAAATTGTGGATTATTTTCTGTTACATTAAGCAACCAGCGTACGAATTCTGTCCGCTGAGCACAATCTGTTACTGATAACAGTTGTACCCTCTGCACATGAAAGGGGTGGATGTTTTCTGCACGCAGAACACGCCACACACTTTGGTGAGAAACACCGACTTCAGACGCAGCAGCTCGTGTACTCGTGGAGGGGTTATCTTTAAAAATATTCAGTACATATTCTTCCATTGCAGGTGTTCGTACATGTCGAGGTTTCCCTGCATCAATGCTTGCTGTATTAAACGATCCAGTCTCCCGTAATCGTCTATCGATTTGTATGAAGAGTTTCGAACTTGGGCAACGTCTCCTTGGAAATTGCTCACGGTACATGCGCTGTTCTAGACATGCATTTCCATGAGCTTGCCCGTACATCAGATGCATGTCCGCATATTCTTCGTTAGAGTATTCCGGCATAATTATTATACATCAACTTACTACAATCCCACTTACAACAGCCTCCCTTTAACATAACGCCCACTGATGACTGCTGTTTTATTACACTTTTCTTCCTATACACATAGAGAATTTGCATAAAAAGTACTTCTTCTTCATCATTCTGAAAGTTCATGGAGGAAACGCAGCAGTCACGGAGTTTGCTTTAAGAGAAGGCGAGAGCTTCACAATATGTCATTCACTTGACCAGACTGAATAATGAAAGGGTATTGATAGAGGTTGATCAGAAATGTATAATTGAAAGATATTAAAACGGGGTGTTTACAATCGTCATGGGCGGAGTTTCGCCCTTTCCGAGCGTGCAACAGTACAGAGTTGTAACTAGGGAACTGCTTGATTTCTGCCATACAATTAAACTGATATGGTTTATTGTCAGCTTCTTCGAAAGCTTTCGGAATGGACCAAATTTTATAACATTTTCCTTGATGTAGGTAGAGTTGCATTTTTGGAATTAACGATTAATTATTTTGCTAAATATTTGATTTTGTATTTTTTCACTGTTTCAGAGCTTGTAACTCGCCATTAATTCTCAATATTCTAAAACAACTTATGTCATTTCGTAGGATTTTTTCTGCTCTTTCTAAATATGTGCTTCGTTTTTATGAAGCATTATCGATAGTTTAGCAATGAGGGTTTTTTTATAAATTTCCGATTTTTCATTCTATTTGCTGTAACTTGAAAATTATTGAGATCCGGCCAGGCATTATATCCTGATTTATGCTCCGTGTGATCTCCTCTATTACCCCTATTAATATTGGACCCCTTTAACGGAACACCCTGTATATAACTCTATTAAAAGTGAATGATTATGAAAATGATTATGAAAAGAAGGTGCAAAACAACAATAAAAATCCATGAAAATTTATAACGAAAAAACAATAAACAAACCCCTCCCTGCTCTTCAGAAAGTGGGAGGAGTGAAAAAAGCAGGTATCAAAAACAGAAATTGGATCCTCACGGGTTTCGCAAGATATGGCCAACCCACATACTCCAAAAGTATAAAAAATAGATTTAAACTTTCAAAAACACAACATAACAAAGCTATTTTATTTAAAAAAATTTAAAGAATCAAAACTGCTTTAAAAACAAATATAACCAACCAATTCAAAATCCAAGAAAAACGATTTATCTTATAAAACGTAAATAAAAATTAATAAAAATTCCAATATGACTAAATCATTAAGCAATTAGAAGTATTGAACATGTGAGAAGGCCATACCCCCACCTTTACCGATGAAGACCTGAAAAAAACTTGCTACCTTTAAAACAATCACTACGCTCCACTTCTTTCCATCAGCAGGAGTTGCAAGCAAGGCCATAATCCAAGTTAGACCAGCGTCCTGAAGACTTGTCTTTCCATTATCCTCATAATCATTAATTTTCTTTCCAAGTCACCGCAGTTTCTACTTGAAGCACACCAACATGCAGAGGTTCTTAAAAAGACTTTAATCCACACCCTTCATATATTCAAGCAGCTACCTTGGCATCCATTACGGTGTTTGGCCGCTTAGCTGTTGCCACTTTAGAAAACTCTTCTCAAGTTGATTTACATAATGAAAAATAAACTGCTATGGAAATAAATTATTATAAAAAAGATTAGCAGTAAATTTAAAAATCTGTGAACTCAAAAATTCTCTATTACTACAAATTCTATAAAATCTATTAATTTGTCCCACAATAATGTTAATAAAAACCTTTTTACTTAAATTTGAAAACCAATGTGGCATCGATTGAGTATTAAAATTTAAAAAAATCCCGTTTATCAAAAAGCTTAATTAGTATATTGCTATCTTTAATTAAAATGTCTAAATCCAAAAAATTAACATGTAAACTATCAACAGAAGCTTTATTTAATTTTAAACATGGAGGATAGATATCGTTAATCGATACCAAAAGTTTGTCATCGAATATTATTAAATAATCGATATACGTTAAAACTGAATAACTCTTATTACTGTTTAAAACATTAATTAAATTTATAATAAAAAAGAAACAGATTTGCAGCAGAACTCGAAAAATTAGTTCCCATACCGATGCCACATACCTGGTAGAAAAATGAGCTATTGAATGTAATGAAATTATTAAGAAAATAGAAATTACATAAACTTAAGAAAAAATCTTTTTTAATTCCAAGCTCCTCCTCAATACAAAACATATCAAAAATATTTTTTAGTGTATCATAAAGTAAATCTATAGGTATATTAGAAAAAAGATTTTCAAAATCATAGGTATACAAATTTGTGGGCGTTATGGGCGTTTTTTAAATTGTATTTAAAACCTCATTACTATTGTCGATACACCAAAAATAGCTAGTATTTCTATATTTAAACTTCAAAAAACCATAAATGCGCTTCAAAAACTCCTGTAACTTAACATTTAAACTTTTACCTATGGTTTTTACCTGTTTACCTTTTATGGTTTTTTGAAGTTTAAAGGTAGCTGCTTGAATATATGAAGGGTGTGGATTAAAGCCTTTTTAAGAACGTCTGCATGTTGATGTGCTTCAAGTAGAAACTGCGGTGACTTGGAAAGAAAATTAATGATTATGAGGATAATGGAAAGACAAGTCTTCAGGACGCTGGTCTAACTTGGATTATGGCCTTGCTTGCAACTCCTGCTGATGGAAAGAAGTGGAGCGTAGTGATTGTTTTAAAGGTAGCAAGTTTTTTTCCGGTCTTCATGGGTAAAGGTGGCGGTATGGCCTTCTCACATGTTCAATACTTCTAATTGCTTAATGATTTAGTCATATTGGAATTTTTATTTACGTTTTATAAGATAAATCGTTTTTCTTGGATTTTGAATTGGTTGGTTATATTTGTTTTTAAAGCAGTTTTGATTCGTTAAAATTTTTTTTATAAAATAGCTTTGTTATGTTGTGTTTTTGAAAGTTTAAATCTATTTTTATACTTTTGGAGTATGTGGGTTGGCCATATCTTGCGAAACCCGTGAGGATCCAATTTCTGTTTTTGATACCTGCTTTTTTCACTACTCCCACTTTCTGAAGAGCAGGGAGTGGTTTGTTTATTGTTTTTTCGTTATAAAATTTCATGGATTTTTATTGTTGTTTTGCACCCTCTTTTCATAATCATTTTCATAATCATTCACTTTTAACCCCCTCACTGACAAGCCCATGTTAATACGTTCACTAAGCTCCAGGTTTCACTGCAATACAAGCAATATTTAAAGTATTATAATTCTATTGATTTAATGTATTTTTAATACATTGAATAATGATTAATACTTCCAAGGATTGCATTCATATTCGTTATTACGTTTTTTTATAAAATGTTCAAAGAATCCTATTTTTTAGCATATAAAACAAAATGAGGAGAAAACAACATTACAATTTTGCCCTCTTCCAAGGCAGTCGGAGGGTTAATAGAGCTATATTCACTTAGTGCATATAAGAAGCTGCGTTGCGCCTGATGCACTGGGTTATTTGTTTTTAAAAAAATTTTTGAAAGCATTATATATATATATATATATATATATATGTAAAAATTTTAACTAAACGTGTGTTAAAATGACGTAATATCTTCATTTAATTGTTTTTAAAGTTAAAAAATCTATTTTAATACAAGCGCTTGAATTTCAAGAAAACAGTTTAGGAAAAAGATAATAATAATTTAAAAAAAATTGTTTGCTAGATATGACGTCAATTTCGTCAATATGATTTCAAACTGGTTCTAAAAACCAGGTGCTACAATTTATTTCCTATTTCTTTGTAATGCTGTATCTTTAATTAGATCATTTAGATAGCTGTTTTAATACCTGGAATGCAGTGATAACATTCTACGCTTTATATCGAATACGGTTACATAAAATACGATTTTTCTACGATTTATATTAAACAGAAATTGTAACATAGCTACTATGTTTTAGAGTAAGTTTTTTTCTTTTAAAACAAAATTTCATGGCTGACATTACGATTGAACGCTTTTGGAAACCGGTGTCATTTACAATTTAACGGCTGGGATTTGGATTTTGTGAATGGAAGTATGAGTTTCCATTAAAAAATTACAGGCAATGAATCTTTGTATACATGTGTTAAAGATACCTGATATACTACCCGTTAAGACAACATGCATAAAAATCGTTTTTAATTTAAAACACGAATATATTTTTAACCTTTAGTACATTTGTTAGATTTCGCAACAGCTACAGGGAAAAGTATATTTGGTATTTTTTTATTTTTTTTTAGTGATCAGTTAATCGTGTATATTTTCACTATATTGCACTTATTTATCTGAGTAGCACATTTCTACCGCTGGGGTGATCGGTTTCTTCGAACAAATCTTGAATTAAAGGAAATATACTGGTAAATTTGATCTTCCATTTTAAAGCAATATGGATCTTTATCTCAAATGTCCTTCGGTATGGCTGAAAACAATACGATCATCGCTGCGATATTATATTTTCTAATGTGTAAGTCAAAATTTCGGGTGTTAAGGACCAAGTTTTTTAGTTGATCACTTACAGTAGAATTCAGTCTAAGAATGATAGACGGATATGCAATATACTAAAATTATTCCTCAAAAATTATCTAACTTTTTTAAAAGGCTAATCATTCAGAATTGGTTTCATCTTATTACAGATAAATATATATATATATATATTAAAAGTTTGTGTCGAATGGCTATAGAATTAACAAGATTATAAAATTTTCAGTTGTAATAATTTTTTTTATTATTTTTATGGTCTTCATCCTTTGATAACCTGGTAACATATGTTAAAATTTTCAGTGCGGTTTAACTCAGTGAATATTTCTTTCAGCGACGTTGAATTGATCCTATTTAACATATTTGACGCATGGCAATATAAATTCAAAGCTACGTTATATTGCGTAAATTGAAATATCGTTTTGAAAAACAGAGGCCTTATAGGAAATTAAAATCATATTTGTGAATTTTTGTGTTGAGTAACTCCTTATGATGTGGGATTGGAAATTTTGCGCAGGACTCTCACAGTTACTGTATTTCATATTACTTTTCCCGAATAGAAATAGTTGGATTCCTTAACACGTTCACGCCGGCGTGCATCACCGGTGGGTCACACTTGACTGTCTCATCAGGCGGCGTGCATCACCGGTGGGTCGCATTCTACTGTTCCATAGAAGGCGTGTACTACAAATGGGTCACGCTCGACTATGCTATAGACGGCGTGCACTACAGGTGGGTCACACTTGAATATTCGAAAATTCAGTAGTAAAAACAATTCATTATTATAAATTTAACACATTCACGACGGGAAACGAGAATTTTCGTTTTCATTCAAAAAATATCATTAACTAAGGGCGTGTCTTTAAATGCATTTACATCATGTTGTCTATATTTCTTTATATTGTCAGACATTTTATATTAAATTCGTACATATGTAGTCAATAAAATCATGTCTCTAAGTAATTTGCTTACTCCTTACGAACATTCAGACAATCACAATTAACTCTGCTTGTTATATTCGAGTTCAATTCAATAAATATGAGAGGGGCGAGTCATTACATACAGTGTCTGAGTAAGCGACAGTACCGCGCCACCAGATGAAGCGAAATATGAATTCGAGCGCCGTCTCACAGCGAAAAACATGAATATTGGCGCCGGCGTGAACGTATTAATGACAGAAATTCAGCAATTAAATAAAGTGAAGATTTTTATTCCAAAATTGTGTTACTAAAATGTAGGAATTGTCACATATAGAGGGTGGAAGGGTGTTTGTTCAGCATCGGCAAGTGCTTGCTGTATTACTAAGGAAGACACTTTTAACGAAAAAGGTAACCGTAATTATCGTTCTTGTTTAACACTAGAACGGCGGTAGGGGTCATTTTGACACCTGAGTACTTTCATCCGAAGATTACTTTTGTTTGCTTGGGCGAAATCGTTTGAAATTTTTTGACTTTTCCTAAATAGATAACATATATTTCTAAAAAAAAAATTCAGCTTTCTAGATTTGTTAGTTTTTCAAATATGGGCTTGTATTCCTAGAACGGCGGACGGGGGTCATTTTGACCCCCTTAGTAAAATACTCTTTGTACTCAAAGCTGCTTTTGTTGCTATACTATATGTTCGAGGAGCAATAAAAAAAAAGTGTTTAGATTTATATTCATTGTCGTCCAAGGCATGAGGAATACTATTTTGCAAATAAACTATCTCAAGAGATAGATTCAATGAAAGAAAATGATTTTTTAGGTTTGATGAAAAGACAATATCTAGCAGACTACAGACTGATAAATTTGCTCTTGCATCTAAAATGTGGAATAAATTTATTGAAAATTGCAAAACATGCTACCGACCAGGACAAAATATTACAGTTGATGAACAATTGTTCCCATCTCAGGATAGATATAAATTTACGCAATATATGCCAAATAAATCGGATAAATTTGGAATAAAATTTTGGTGATCTGTTGACGTTTATACTAAATACCTCTTGAATGAATTTATTTATCTAGAAAAGGATGAAACAGCCAATCCTTAATTACGTTTATCGGAAAATATTGTCATGATATTAACAGATCCCCATCTAAACGAAGGGAGGAATATTACGACAGTTGGCTGTTTTACTAACATCAAATTAGCAGAAATGTTAAAAGCTAAAAATACAACTTTGGTTGCACAATAAAAAAGAACAAAAGAGAAATTCCTATATCATTGAAAAATATACGCAGTACTCTTTATTCATCGAAGATGGTGGAATGTGATAATATGACACTTACCATATATCAAGCCAAAAGAAAAAAAAAAGTGTTTTTCTACTGAGCTCATTAGATTCTACTGTAAAAACTGAAGACGGTCTCAAGAAGTTGCCCGATTCAATAGAATATTACAACGCAACGAAGTATGGTGTGGATATCCATGATCAGATGTGCCGAAAATACTGCGTGAAATTGGCTTCTAGACGATGGCCTGTACGTATCTTTTTCAATATTTTGGATCATGCAGCTTTAAACGCCTGGATAATTTATAAAAATGTAACAGGCAAGCCTATCAGTAGAAGAGATTTTCTATTAAATTTAGGAGATGTGTTCAGAATGGATCTTATGTTTTCAAATCTCCCAAAGATCTTTCCTGAGTCTTCAGAAAAAAAAAAAAACACGAAAATAAAATAGATATCAAGAGAAAAAATGTCAAGTACAGACATGCAATGGAAACAAATCTCAAGAATTTTGCGCACCATGTTTCAAAGTTGTATGCTGAAAATGTACTGGAAAAATTGCTATTTTTTTTTGTTACAACTGACTTAATTCCTAATACGTGTGTACAATTAGAAGTACCATAAGCATTAAATAAAATTGAAACAGATTGCTTAATATATTAACCATTCAGCTACACTTATAATGAAATAACGGAAACAGAACATATTTCTCATTTATGGATTTAGAGAGTGAATCATTCGGCGAGTAAGTAGATGAAAATATAAATATATATTATTTTATAAATTGTGTTTTATTTTAGTTAACATTAGTTTTAATTTGTGAAAACATTAATTTTAAATCGATTTTTATATTAAATTAATGAGTTTTTTGAGTAGTCGTAGTATGATCCAATTAATAGCCCTGTAGGCGTTACATATACAGTACTTTAAAAATTCAATAAATTATCGAGTAATATTAAATATAAATCATGAAATACACGTAAATTACATTTTTTTGCCAATGTATGGCATTTAAAATTGTTTTAGCGTTGTTATTTCAGTAGTTTCATCTAGGGGTCAAAATGACCCCTTCCCGCCGTTCCAGTAGGTAAGATTTTCCCGCCGTTCTAGTGATAAGGAAAGTCCCGCCCCTACAGCGTTTGTATCGATCCCACGAAGTTGGACTCGAGTTACTCATTTTGTGTTCAGTATACTAACCCACCGCCCTCTGTATACATGTCCTACGCGGTCACACAAAAATGGCTGCTGTCCTGTCCGGGTTATTTTCAGCGTTTATGGTCCCTATAATTTAGACACCGATGATTTCTGAAATATTGCTACATTTCCCATTTATTTATTTTTTAATAATCTGAGGGAAAATTTTGCAGGGTTCGTACACAGCAAGGGATTCAGGGTATATTATGTACCAGAAATTTCGTAAATTCTTGGTCGCTATATAAGAAGAAAGATTTTTTTAAATTAAATAAATTAAATATTATCTTACGCAAGTTCTGGTAAAAAGCATTTGAAGCGTACGAACCCTGTTTTAGAATTTCGTGGTATTAACATTGAAGGGACCATAAAAACCCTGGAAAAATCCACTATTCGACGGAAGAAATTTTTACGTCAATGCGTAGGCCTAAAAATAAGCGGTTGGTGGCTAAACATTCGCTTAACTCATATGTAGGAATCGTAAACTCCCATACCAAAAACGCAATACCTAAAACGAAGCTGTACTCGATTTGTGTACATTTTGCTACTGGATAGTATTTGTGATTACGGTTTAATCCTTTGAGAGGCAGGTAATTGCGTTACTGTAATGTCAAATTCATACCGGAACCATTGAAAAATTGTATTGCAAAATATGGAAAAGCAATTTTAGGACCCTTTTTTCCCCCACCAAAATTCAAAAAGCAAAATTTAATAAAAATTTTCTGGTGCAAATCTTCATTAAACAACACCCCTCAAGGGATTAAAAATGAATCCTCCTTGTGGTTATATAAAACCACCTGATGTACCTTCTATATCTATGGATAATGATTTCCAATTAAATTGTGCCTACATATTTTTCTTTTTTTTCTCTATATTATTGCAACTTCATAAGTAATTTAACTTTAGGATTTTTGTTTTAAGTTTCAATGCTACATATGAGTCATTCTTTGAAAAGTGCCAATTTTATGTCCCAGAGGTCTTGAAGACATATTTTTAAATTTACAAAACGTAAAAGAGATTTAAACTATCAATATGCATCAGTTATACATATAAACTGTAATTAGTTGCTTACTGAAATTGAAATATGATAGATTAAATGTGTTTTTTAAGGCAAATGTCATTACCTCACTATGTCCCCATTCACAAATGTAGGAAAGAAAATGCTTTCTCTACCATTGCAGCACGTATAATTATAATTATTTTTTTCTCAATCATTAAACATACTTAAATAAATATTTAGCCATTTAATTGTATTTATATTCTATATAATGAAAGAATTAGGGCACTTTTTAATGATGCCCCTAGTATTTGTCATCATTCCCTCTCACAACTATAAATTTGCCCATATTTACTTAGTAGAAATCAGCACGTGCTTTATATATGTCTAGGACAGTTTGTACATGAGTAAGGTGAAGCAGCTATCTTGTTGTTTGCTCAAAAACATTCCTGAATAGCTAGCACATAGCTTTCAAATACTAGATAAAATTAAGTATTTTTATTATCCATCATTCCCTCATCTGTTATAAATTTAATAAAAATTATTGAAATGTCTTTTTTATGTTGTTATATTATTAGAAATGTGTTTCAAAAGATATTTAGTGACTGAAAACATACATTAGACTAATCATTTTTTTATATAAAATGGTTTTCAGTAGTATTTCGTCATACCCTCATAATTTTAATATATGAGGGAATGATCTAAATCTCTCTCTATATGTACTAAACAGTAAAATAAGAAAAGCTAATACCATAAAATGCACAAATAATAATACAAATATATTATTTATGACTGTATGACTTCTAATTATAATTTCATTTCTTTTTTAACACTTTCAAGGTGGTAGTACGTTTACGAAACCATTTAATTTTAATTCCGAAGCGCCACAATGGCTATCGATGGGATCCTCCATCTAGATACTCATGCGTATATAAAGTCAGTAAAAAAAATACACCTGCATTTATTCGGATCGTTTACGATGCAATTAAACCTGGCATGTAATTATACTGAGAATGTTGTTTTTCTTTTCAGAATATAAATTTATTTTTAAAGTAGGTGTCGACTACATACTAAAAATTATGGCAACTTCGATATTTCAAATGGTAATATTCAATTTTGACACTTTATTAGTGTTTCTTTTAGCAAATTAGTCCGGAAAAGTATATAGTTTATGTAATTTTGTTAATTCTTCAAGGAATTACAAGAAGTCAAAATTTGAGGTTGCCAATGATCCTCCAAAATGATCTTCAACCAAAATAATCTAATTGAATGTTTTGTTTCAGTGTGTGATACATGAACTGGGGCCCAAACGTATTCTCAGCAATTTATTATTAAATTCAAAACTCTAGTTTTAATTATGAAAATTATTAATAAGTTCATATTAAAACAGTATACATGAACTATGGCCTGCATCAATTTTTACGTAAATAAGATAGACACCGTCACAAACATGGATGTATAAGTTCACACAACTCCTCCGAATATGAGGCCGACGCGCTGACAGAAAAATGGGTACTGTCGTAGACGGATTATTGAAGCGTTTGAACACTACCCTGAATTTAGACAACAATATTTTCTAAAAGTTTTCTGTGACTTATATAATCTCAGAAAAATATGGTAGAGAACTTAAAAAAATTATTGGTATTCAAGTTCAAGGGAAAGTAAAAATGCTGAAAAAATCCGCCTACGACAGCCTTCGTTTTTCTGCTAACATACAACATTAAGCCCGAAGCCACAACGGTCGTCTGATGGCTGGTGTTTACAATTTATTCTTATCATTACTTATCGAAATATAGGGAAATTTTACATTTCGAAAGTGTAAAAGAAATCGAAAATATCATTAGCAACCAGAAAATGTATATAAAACATTCATTTAGAAAATTATTATCATTATTATTATCTTCATTTTTATAATGTATAGATTATATTTACAATTGTACTGGTATAAATTTTGAATTTTTTCCCTTTGAGACCCTAATTTAATTTTAATAAATTTGTGGATTTACTCTTAAATTCTTTGCGATGAATTTTCTGTCATATATGAATGTAAAATTCATCTTATCTAGATCTAACTCCATTTATATCTTCGTTAGAGTCTTTAGTGAGATACTGTCTGATTAATTTATCACAAAATTGGGTATTTTTCATTTGAAACGTTTGTTCTGTTAAAGGAAAAGAATGAATTCGCTGTAGGTACGGATCAAAGATTTCGAATACTACTATTTCCGAATAGTAATCACAGAATTCTGCAATTTATTTAGCCGAAAATTATAATTAAAAAGTAGTATTACTAAAATTATCTAACCATTAGTAACCCTGTGATTGCTATCGTCGCCTGAGAGCAACAGTAAGACATATAGTAAATAACAAACCTGTTGGATGTGCCAATCCCAAAACTTTATTCTAATTCACCTTAAAATTTCAAAGTGTAGCTGCAATTGTCAATACTTTAATATTATTAGTCCAATACTATACCAACTTTGACTTTCATCTTAAATTTTTGCTTCACTCAATTAACCGGAGTAAAAACGAATTAATCTCAATCATGATATTTATTAAAATCAATAGTTTTCCATTATTCTGTTGTACATCAGCTGTTCGCGAATAGCCGGATTATCATTATGTGAAATTCCCGTCGCTTTACGAGTATCCGATGTACAATAGAACTACTAAAAATCAAGTAAATTAAACAAAAATAACTATTACAGTTCTCCCTTTCGGCGGAATATTTCCAAATTTTAGGAGGACTTGTTTGGCATAGCCAAAAACATACAAAAGAAAAGTTTGGTTCAATTCCATACATAAATTCATACACTTATCGATGGTACAATAATGAAAACGGCAAAAAAACGCTATTACAACGCTCCCTTCCGTCTGAATTTTTCCAAATTAACCCCTTAACGTTCGAATTAAATTACGGTTGAATAATTCAAATTGCTTATTGGCACCACTTTTATCAAAAAGAAATATTCACCTTATTTAATGACAGGTAAAACGATACTAAAATATAGCCAATTTCACTATTTTATAAAACTGATGGGAAACGAACAATTTGAGTAAAAGACACAGCCCGAGAATATCTCGGGAGCGAGAATTAAGGGGTTAAGGGAGAATCCTCCCCAAAACACAAAAAATAAAATTTGGGTCAATTCTATGCATAACTTCATACATTTTTTGATGGTACAATGGCGACACACGGACATTTTCTATAAACATGTTTTTGGGGATACCTGACCCCTAAGATGTTTAACTTCATGAAGTGACGTATGTAGTCTTTCATTCGAATCTTTTGCAACCAAATGCTGAGCGACGAATAAAATAATGTACAGCGATTACAATTGATGCTGCTTGTTTCAAGTGTGTTATGAAACCCTTATGACGCCCAGTAATTACTGGAGAACCGCCAGTACCAGTGGATTTTCTTTTTTTTTTACATTCGTAGAAGAAATTCGATTTTGGAGACCCAGCTCTAGGTTCGATTGAATAGATTTTCCATTAAAAGTATATTTCCGATTTTTATAACCTGTCCAGACAATGCTGGGTTGGTCAGCTAGTTTTATTACATTAATATCTTAAATTGGTAGGTACACCATGGTGGCGCTCCTCTTGACTGTCTTAACACCCCCTCCCCATTTTCCTCTGGACCCGCCATCGCCCCCGTTGGGAACCTATGCACTAGTTGAAGAAATAGGTTTTCATAGTAGTAACTCAGACATCTCATTTCCGATTATTACTAGATGTCCTACTGTTGCTCTGAGGCGACGACACATAAGAATCCGCAACGGGTTTTTTTCATATTCAATTACCAGAAAAAAAGCTTTATTTTTTTCTTCATAACCATTACTCCCTCTACCCCCAATAAGTGACATTGAAAGCTATGCTAGGTAAGTATATCTGAATTTTAAACGCAATGATTGGCCCGGAAATACAAGATATGTAGGTTTATGCTTTAATTCTATAAATTCAAACAAAAATCGTTTTTAATAAATTGTTGACAATCCTCATAAATTCTGCGCTAAAATAATTTGAAGATTACTTTTCCAAAGTTAGTGGTGAAAACTGTAATAAAATTGCCCAACCTGTGTATGTCATACACCGCTCCTGTAATCCCGGGTTAACACCTTGAGGGGCACCGGTATATATTATATACCACCTACGATTAATGAAGTTTTACACCAGAAAATTTTTATTAAATTTTACTTTTCTAACTTTGGTGGAAAAAAGCCGTAAAATTGCTTTTAATTATTTTGAAATAGAATTTTTCAAAGATTCCTGTGGGAATTTAGCATTTCACAAACGTAATTGCTTGCCCCTCAAGGGGTTAAATGAAAGCGATATAAGTAAGCGCCCTATCTTAAATGGGAGAAGTAACCGGAAGATTAAAAGAGAGGTCACATCAATCAAGGTCATGCGCCACGTAGCGGATGGAGTGTGAACTGCAGATAGATACCTAACTGTTTTCTTACTGACACCACTAAAATTGTAAAGTTTTTTTCACCTTGATTAATAACTGAAGTGCCTCTGATAAGGTGAAGAAAATTTCGTGGTGTCAAGTGCGTCTGGATGACTCTCTCGCTACGCCATTTTTTTGCAGCAAATGTGGCAAACAAAATTCGTTTCCATGAGTGACTGAAGATTTAGAAAATACGCACGACACTAGAAGCCCGCGTATGTGAATTATCACTCCGTCCACAAGGTGGCGCAACTGTGTTTTAATTTGCCTGATTCCAGCATTAAATTTGTTCGCTTACTTATAACGCTTTTGGTTAAATACAATACATATTTGGTAAAATTGAGTGCTTACGTTTTATTTTTTATTTATCTCAACTGCTGTTGCAAGCAGTGATCACCCGATACGTTTTATAATAAACAGTTAACAGTAAAGTGGAAATGCTGTTATGAAAATCAAATTATAATTCTAAAAGTTTCTTTAATAAATAATGGTGTGAAACATTAATTGAAATATTTTTTCATTATCCACTTTCTAAGGTGTGTCCTGAAAGAACTATTCCCTTTACTTATTCCGAATGCATTTGTTTGATTCTCTATGAAATTTATGCCTAATAGATGGCACAATCTGTTCATTGTCTATTTTTCCGCTCTGAATATGTAATGAGTACTGATTTGGTTTCTGCAGTCGAAATAGAAATGTAAAGGCGGTTGTAGGTGGCTTGCCGCGAGTGTTTTTTAAGTTGAAATGCTGCATGTAATTAATTGTGTGTTATATTAAATAAGTTGGTTTTTCAATAAGCAGTTATTATTTAAACGATTATATTCACCATGGATATACAGAGGCCGAAATGGAAGGTGTTGCATTTGAAATGGAATTTAAACATGTAGATATCGTCATGTCGATAGACGTACGGAAAGATAGATTATTGAGTTGAATAACTCAAGGTAGATCAAATCATTTTTGGTGACCCCGGACGACTTGAATGTGTGGTTTTTTATGAAAAGAATGGAATAAAGGTGCGTTTACCTTTATATGATTGCAATTAAAGTTAATAAAGATTTCGTTTCTTTGGAAATAAAGGAAAAATTATGCTGTTTTAACTAACTGTTTTAGTTGTTTTTAGACTTTCCTAACTGCTTATTATACTGTCAAAGTAAAGGTATCATTGAAGGATTTGCATATATTTGAACCTGTTATAGAACCCTTTGATTTAAATATGATAGATATTTTTAATTGAAAGTATAAATATTACAAAAATTAATGATATTGATAAAACTAGAAAATTACGTGTGACCGCACGCAGTTTAATCACGAAACTGATATCTAAAATAGAAACAACTTTAAATGAGGGGGTTGAAGCTCCTACAACTAGTTTAAGAGTACTGTTGGAACAGTTAAACAAAAAATGTGAACTTTTGGTAAAATAAGACAGTGAAGTTGAAGGGCTTATTACCAAAGAGGATGAACTGGAAAACAAAGTTGTTACAGCTCACGAATATCAGGATAAAATAATAAGCTTTAAATGTCTAATTGAAGAGAAAATTAAAAGAAATTCTTGTTGTAATGAAAGTATAAATTTCAGAGGTTCCCATAGTATATCACCTATGACTAATGTTAAACCCCCGAAGTTAAGCATAAATAATTTTTTTGGAGATCCGAGTAATTGGCTTGAATTTTGGAGTCAATTTGAAAATTCTATTGAGAAAAACGACAGTTTAACCCTGATAAATAAATTTAGTTATTTGAAATACTTGACTGGCGGATTGGCATTGAATGCAGAAGTGCCATGCTCGCACTAATCTTCCGTAATGCGGGGATTAATTTAACCCAGTTTAAGAAAGTTTCGAACCAGATAAAGTTTTTGATGAATCTTTATTTAATTCCAGTTTTCTACGTGGAACTTATTTAATTTCATTTCTGAAAAAAAATTCCGGTACGAAATGTATTAAACCAGGGTAAAATTAACTCACATATTACGGAGGATTAGTGGCAACTTGGCACCTATGTGAATGCCATATGTGGTTTAGCAGTAACCGAAGAAAATTATAAAATTGCAATTGATCTTTTAAAACAACGTTTTGGTAGGACTGAAATGACCATAAACTCTCACATGGGCAAATTATTGAATCTTGAAAGTCTGAGGAATTCTTCAGATGTGGTTGTGCTTAGAAAACTTTATGATGAGATTGAAGTTAATATTAGATCTTTGGAAACACTCAATGTCGTTTCTGGTTATTATGGTCACCTTCTTTATCCAATATTATTAAAACTGTAACCTGAAGACCTCACACTGGAATTTAGTAGAAGGCAAAATTCAAAGGCTAAATCAAAAATAGAATTTGATGTTAGTGAGTTACTCGACTTTCTTAAAATTGAGATTCAGTCCCGGGAATATATTTATTCTTTGAGTGAGAGAGGCAATTCAGTTTCAGTTAATCAAAATAGTAATAGGGATAGTACCAGACGTTTTCAAAATGATAATTATAAAAAAGGAAATCCACCCACAAGTACATATGAAACACATTTAAGTTATAACTGTGTATTTTGCGTTTCTAAAGAACATGGTTCAGAAAAATGTCCTATTGTCATCGCACAGAGGAAAATTAATGCTAAAAACGTGTACTTTGTTTTAAATGTCTTCGTAGTAAACACATAGCTAAGGATTGTTGGAGGAAAAATACGTGCAATATATGCAAGCAGAGTTGGCACAATACACTTTTATGCGAAAAAAGTAATGAAAATAAGGAGTTTAAAAATTTACAAGCTAACACTAACATAGAAAAAAGCAATGATGCAATACCTACAACTGTTTCAACATGTAGTGCAAACATTTTAAATAACAACTCAACTATTTTTCTGCATACTTGTACTGCTGTGATTTCCTCAAAAATTAAAAACGTATTCGTTTTTATTAGAATCCTAATTGATGGAGGCTCTCATAGATCATTTATAAGTAAGGGTTTAGCTAATAAATTAAAGCTTTCGGTTATCGGAGTTGAAAAATTACAAATTCATTCTTTCGGTGAAAAAAGACCTAATACGGGTGAATATAATTGTGTCAGGGTCAAGTTACTAAATCCGCGCAATCAGAATTTAAAGGCTACTGTAAATGCATTAGTTGTAAATAAAATTACAGGAGACGATTTGGTGAATATACCAAGTGGATGGGTAAAGACAAAATTGAAAAGATTGTCTCTTTGGTATACAGAGAATAATAAAATGCCTAGTGATATACTAATTGGTGCGGATAGTTACTGGGAAATAGTAACAGGGAATATTGAGCGTTTAAGTCAAAGATTGGTGGCTCTTGACACTATATTTGGGACAACTCTACAGGGACAAGCAACTTTATATACTAAACCTAATCCTTATGTTAGTGTAAATAAAGTAATAATTGATGAAAATAAAGAAATATTAAGTCATATTAAGACAATTTGGAAACTTGATATTTTAGGAACAAAGCAAAATGAAAATGTAATTAATGAAACCGAAAATAGTGTGATAAAGGTATTTGAGAATAATATCGTGTATAAAGATGAGCGTTATGAAACCAGATTACTATGGAAGATGGAGCCAGAAAATTTAGATTCGAACTATGAAATTGCTATACAGCACCTAAATGGGTTAAATAGAAGATTAAACCAATATATTTGATTGATTGAGCAATACGATTAAATATTAAATAACCAGTTAAATAAAAATATTATTGAAGAATATAATTTTAAGGTTAAAATTGCTATTAATAAATTAAAAATGCTAATAAAATGCGGTTAAAATTGCTAATAAAAATTGCTATTTTATGCCACATCATCCAGTAATTCGCAATGGCAAATCTGCTAAGGTAAGAATTGCATATGACGCCTCTTCAAGGGTAACAATAAATTGTCTCTGAATGACTCTTTATTAAATGGTTTGAATTTGAACACTAATATACAAGAGTAAATTTTAAAATTTAGAGAAAATAAAATTGCATTTAATGCTCATATTGAAAAGGCATTCTTACAGATTGGAATTAACCCCTTAATCGTCGCGCACGAGACATTCACGGGCAAACATATCGTCGGTACCATGTCAAACTATCCAATGTGAAAACAGCGGGCGACATTTTTTTTGATTGAGATTTCTTGATTGGCACCACTTTCTTGAAATAGTAAAATTCGCCTTATTTAATATTATTTAATGACGTATTAATTGAAGCGGAAACAAGGGGAATTTTACCATTTCAGAAATGTGGTGCAAACCAAGAAATATGAATTTTAAAAAAGTAGCCAACTTTTTTTCACATTGGATAATTTGACATGGTACCGACGATATATGAACAAATTTCGTCGCACCTGTGACACTCACGAGTTGGACGTCTCATGACTTTAGCTAATTTTTTCTGGTATCTACTTTGCATTTTTCTCTCCTGAAAATATTTTTAAGCCTTAAATACGGGATTTTATTTTTATATTCTGTTCGGACCACTATATTGTTAAAGTATAATTTTTAGTAAATTTCTCTTGCACTTCTTTTGTCGAAATGAAGTGTAATTGTTTCTTAAGCAAATAGTGGTGTCCAAGAAATAAATTGTCTTATACCGATATTGCAGCATCGGTCCGTCAAGGAAGTCTTAAACGCTTAAAAGATGGGAAACTCTAAAATGACAAGTTTGTTTTTTAAATCGTACTGCTTAATTTAAGGAATTGTACGAGTTGAAACACATGTTTTACTTGATTCAAATTTGAATACATCTGGGTTACCGTTTTGTAAATTTCTACGCTGAGTAGCTCAAATGAAGAGAAATATTTTAGTGTTGAGATATCTGAAAAGGAATCAGAAGATTCCATTTTTTTCAGATGTTTTTGACTCCGTAAATTCGGAAACTGAAGATAGAGATGATGACCCAATATTACGCTCCTCCATGCTTGCAATTCAAAACTGAGCCTAAGATTAATGTTTTATTTGAAGTTATTTCGGGTATTCTGCAGTACTATGAAATTTTATAAATGATGAATTGATGGATAATATTGTAATCGAAACTAATGATGAGAAATGGGGAAATGTTGTTTCAGAAAAAAAAAGAGAAAGGCAGATTGGAATGGCAACCTATTTCTTAAAATAGATTGCTGTTGTATCTTGCTCTTACTGCTGAAGAAAAAATTGTAAAAAAAAATAGTTAAAATAAAAGTTAAAGAAAATATATTTTGGACTACACTTTATCTGTTAAAACCCCATTTATTTTTTTCGTGATATTATGACGTACAATAGGTACAGCGAATTAAAAAAAAATTACATTTTTGGAATAATGAAGATCACGATCCTCAAAATCCACCTAATCCAAAACTGAACAAAATTTCGACTGTTTGTGCGCATCTGAATGATTTGTAAAGAACAATTATCAGCATCAAGTCGTTTATGTGAACACCATTTTCTGGATTTTATGACCCCTATAGACAAAACCTTACACAGAATGAAATCTTTGTTCTTCCCATGAGAATAAATAAGGAAACAAAATTATAAAATAACCAAATATGAATGCAAGGACTGTAATGTAGGACTATGCTATGCATGCCAAGTTTCAAAGTTTTCCTTACATTGAAAATTTACTAAATTTTGAAAAATATACTGAATACCGATTTTCAAATTAAATTTGAATGAAATTATCGTCCTCGTAGTAATATAAAAAATTATTTGATTTATATATGTCTTTACCTTTACTTAAAATGAAACTACAGGTTACAGCATTGCATCGTAGCTTCTCTGCACATCATGTGTGCACAATACAATCAAATAAAAGATTAATAAAATTGCAAGTTTTAAAAATTTTATCCATCCTGAACACTTTCAGGAACAAAGTCCCTTCATTGCTTAAATGTCGAAATAAAGGATTGGCATCGGAATTTATGAACAGATTGATTTTGCAATAAGAATGAGAGAGTGCCAAATTCACTAAATTCATTTCGCACATTTACTAAAGAAAAATTTTTGTATTAAATTCCTGGATTATTGGACTTTTGGGTATTAAAATTAAGGGATTTCATACACTTCAAACCACCATTAAATGGGTTAAATATTAATAAAATACCATGTTTCTTTTACTAATGAACTCAGATTTTTATGAATAATAAAATCGGATAATAAAAAAATTGACGATTTTTGAAAGGATTTTCACAAAATTACGCGACGATTAGGGGGTTAATGTTAATATCACGCAAAAGGGGCAACGCTGATTGGGTTAGCTTGTTTAAAACAAAGCTGATATACCTGTATGGAAACAGCAATGCTGAAATAATGGATGGTTTCGCAATCGCAGTTACGAGCTTACTAAATTGAAATACATTATTAGTTTATATAACAGTGTATTTAAATTGAAACTCAATTGGAAAATGTATGCATTTTGTGGTAGTAAAATATTTTAGATAACATAACATATCGCATGACGAGAGCAGATCGTCATGATACCGTTTGGCAGGAAAAATTGATCAGGAACTATTTTCACACTTTTTATGAAGGAGTTAGTTATTGAATTAGCGAGAAAAATCCACAGGTTCTTTTCGGTGTAAGTGTCAGAAAAATCATGCCTAAACGTACACAAATCATTCTACACTCTTAAAATTGTTTAATTTAACCCCTTGAGGGGCACCGGTATATATTATATACCACCTACGATTAATGAAGTTTTACACCAGAAAAATTTTATTACATTTTACTTTTCTAACTTTGGTGGAAAAAGCTGTAAAATTGCTTTTACTTATTTTGAAATAGAATTTTTCAAAGATTCCGGTGGGAATTCAGCAATTAACAAACGTAATTGCTTGTCCCTCAAGGGGTTAAAATATCTGTAACGATCGTTGGTTCAGATATTAATTAATCGTATCGATTAACGTCTCCTTCACGGTAATGCCAAGCTTTATACGATGAACGCGACCAGGGACGGGATCAAAACACTAGATTGGGAAGTCTTCCTTACTCCACAGCCCTCTGAATACTAGGCCTGAGCGCTGGACCAAAAATGGCGGCTGTCGAAGGCGGATTTTTTTCAGCGTGTGTACGGTCCCTTAAATATTCCTACCAATAATTTTTTTAAGTTTCACCGCTTCATTTTTCTGAGAATAAACAAGGTAGGGAAATCTTTTATAAAATACTGGTGTCTACATTTAAGGGACCGTACCTACGCTAAAAAAAATCCGCCTTCGGCAGCCGCCATTTTTGTGTCATTTTTGTGTGAGCGCTCAGGCCTAGTATTCAGGGGGCGGTGCTTACTCCCAGTATGTCGTCAAATCGGACAATTATCTGTTTTAGTTATGAATAACCACCTGCGGGAACAGCAATTTCGAAACCAAAACAAAGTCAGAAAGGCTGCTATATAATTTTTGGACTCTAAAAAAAAAAGATGTTTTTAAAATAACATTGATAAGCTGGTGCCTCGTCGGTAACATGTAATTGAAGCCTATGGTGATTGTTTCGAAGAACAAAAGAAGTTTTTAAGAGCTTTGTGGGTCGAGGGTTTCGTTCATCTGACGAAACCCTATTCGTCTCGCTCCTCTGTCTGTCAGTCACAGAGCCTTTTCTCAGAAACTATATATATTGGAGACTAGAAATTTTGTATACTTATAGCTGAACGCTTCACATCAAACGACAAATCATAAAATTTGAAAAAAATCTTATATTTACACGTCTGGGCTCTAAATTGTATATTTTAATCTTTTTGTTCTAACTGAGCCCCTAATTCAGTTGAAGACTTAAAATTTTGCATACTTACAAAGTCTCACATCAAGCGACAAATCATAAAATTTTGAAAAAGTCTTATAATTACCCTTCTGGGCTCTAACTTGTGTGTATTTTAAGCTTTTTTTTTCTAACTGAATACATAATTAAGTTGAAGACTTGAAAATTTGCATACTTATAGCTGAACACCTCACATCAAACGACAAATCATAAAATTTTGAAAAAGTCTTATATTTACCCTTCTGGGCTCTAACTTGTGTATTTTAAGCTTTTTTTTCTAACTGAGTCCCTATTTAATTTGAAGACTTGAAATTTTGCATAATTATAGCAGAACACTTGCGATCACACGAAAAATCATAAAATTTTCAAAAAGTCTATCTAACAATAAACTTTCTAAAGCCAATTTTTCGAACCTCTCCCCGTTACAACTGTTCTAACTTTTGCCAACACCCTTTTGACCACTCTTTCATATTACGCACATAGCCTTACATATTTTAGTTCCACTTTTTACCACCAGGGGGCACCTACCTATCTCGGGTGCTATGGACCCGATCCCCTCAACTAATATATCTACAGATAGGTTGTAAAACAGAGTTTCGTTCGGATAAAGGCTTGTGTAGAATAGAGTGTGCCCCTGGTTGCGAAATGTGGAACTAACAGATTTTGCAAAAGGATAAATTGTTTTGAAAGGAATATTAAACGAATCCGTCTGTGCGATCTGTGATCACACTTACCCACTTGTTTATGTTTGATGAAAACCACACGATCTTTATTGGTTACCTGTTATAAAGATTCGTTAATTTTTCTGTTTGAAATTATATTTTTATCCTTTTAAAAAAACGGAAGGTTAGCAGGTTTGCTGCATTATGAAACCTTTATAATTAATAATAGGCAAATTTATTCAAATATGAAATAATAAAATAATAACGAGTTAATCAGGATTCTTTTTTGTAAAATCAACATTAGCAATAAAATAAAAACACATCCAAATAATATTAATTACGACCAAAGGGAAAAAAAATCCTGAATTTCATTTTTATTGCTTATACATTGAATAACTAACTGTTGCAACAAAAAATTAAATATAATTATTTTCTATATTTGCATACACACACACACACACCTATATATACATATATTTCATTTTTGAATGTACACGATATTTTACGAGAATTGTAAGCGTATTTATTGCAGTCTTTGTTTTCACAAAGTATTTCATTAACAATGTATCTTGTTTACGTAACAAAAAAGCTATTTCATTTGAAACAAATAACAAAATAGATCAGTGCTTCATTCAATTCTTTCAGATATTTAATACACTAAATACAGACAATGCTACTTATTGTAATTATTTCTGAAATAATGATACACGTTGTTTTTTAAATTTCAATTTATAGTAAAAGAGAAAGCTATCTGAAATAAGCTTCTTTTAAACACTATCATTCGAAATATTTTACATTAACCCCTTCGGGACGGAAGTCTTTTGCGAAATTTTTAATCTTTTGTCACCGTTTTTTACAAACAGAAATTTGTGTCTTCTTGGATCGAGAAAATGAGCTGATTAAACAAGGCATATTTTACAGTAAAATTTTACTGGTGAGGAACAACAAGAATTCTGAGCGCTTCATGCGGCACGTATACGTGTCGCTCGTCCCCAAGGGGTTAAAAGCGTATTTCGTTTATGAATATTTCGTTTAACTTCGTCTGCATTTCTTATTAATTCGAACTTTGGTATAAATTCAATAAAAGGTTTTCATGGGGAAAATATAAAGCTTTATTATTTTCGTGCATTATTTATAAATATTTAAATCGTTCCACAGAATAAGTAATGTAACAAATGAATATATTATCGAAATTTTAAGGTGCTCATTATATTCATCAAATTGATTACATAGCTGCCATCATTCTGATTATTTCCAAGCCAAATAATTATGTATCGAACAAGAAATTTTATTTAATAAAAAAAAATGAAAGAGCACACTTAAAATCAAGAAGCATTTTTTTCTATAATTTTTCTCTGTTTTCGGTTCTTTTTTTTATTTAAAAATAAAAATCTAGATTATTGGCATATTTATGCTTTCCATCTTACCGATAATTTCCTTAAAACTGTTTTGATATACCCTGTAGTGAGCAAACACGTTTCAAACAGAAAAATTATTTATTCATATGTATTTTCTTTCATTGTATTCCTTATAAAAATTTATTGATTAAAAAATTTTTCGGTGTGAAAATCGCTTATTTGACCTACTGAAGCACGATGAACAATTTTACACAAATTATCGGTAAGTTGGCAGTTATGTTATACTTGCCATTTTAACGATAATTTCCGTAAAACTGTACCGATATCTTCTATAGTAAATAAACATCTGTCGAACGAGAAAAAATATTTATAAAAATGGGTCTTGTTTCATTGTGTTCCATATATAAATTTGTTAATTACACATTTTTTCCGGTGTAAAAATCGTATTTTTGACCTGGGTCATGCTGAAATAATTTTATGGAAATTTTCGGTGAGTTGGCTTCTATGTTGTTGGTAATAGTGGCATTATTATTATTATTATTATTATTTTAAACCTTTATCACATGAAATAGCATGCTCAGGGGTAATGGAATTTTACAATATTACTACCGAACGGTAATTTTAGTTTTATATAAGTGCAGAATTATGTGAGTTAAAAAGGCAAAGATTAACATTGTAATTCTAAATTGTTGATTAATATTACCATTTAGTGCACTTCGGGTATAACGGGTGTAATTTACATTCAAGCACATACAAAAAGTCTTCTCCAAGCAAAAGATTTATTTAACAAAAAGTTATTCTTAACGTTGTACATCATTTCCAAAAAATAACTATCTAATCAAAAACAACTCGTTGTAAATGATCCCGCCAAGCCACAAACCTAAAACGTCAGTCATGAAAAGAAGTGATATCACATAAAAAGAAGTGATATAGAAGTGCATACTACGAGTGCCGTGTAAAAATCTATCACTACTCATAATGTTTCCAAAGGACTCTGAGTGAGGTACAGTATGTGAAAACTGCTTGGCGACCTGCACCTACATATGACTATTTGCTTAACAAGTTTCTGCTTGAATTATTGATCCCATTAAACTGTGAAAAGTTGAAGCATTAATGTTTACATGTCCATTCTTATTTAACATCATGGGATCGATTTGTTGATTTTATTTACCATCATTTGAACAAGAAAGACCACTTTTTTTTATGCGTAGGATTTTCTAAGTAAACATGTAATAAACATTTTGAGTTTGTGAAATAATAATACAAAATAATGATTATATGAATATTACTAACAATGCACCTAATAATAGACGTTAACTAAACTAAGGTATATTGCAGTAAAGCTTGCGTTAAAGGAATTGCACATGACAGGGGAAAAATCTGTTCTAGTAAGGCTTTGTTACAATAGTATTTTATAATATTCATTATGTCGGAAACACGACATTTTACGTTTAAGAATTAATTCTGTCATAAACATTATTCATTTTAAGAGTTTTCCCTTTAATTTTGAAACAGTGTATTATTAAACGTATTTATGTAATTAAACATTATGTTTAACATATTGAAAAGTATAATTGTAAAAATCGATGATTACCACAATTGCATACTATTTTCTGCTTGCCTTACAAATCTTTCTGATTTATTACAGATCTTCCTCCTACAAATATTTATAAGACTTATATAATGAGAATTTAAAATTAATTTTTTCGACTTTCACAATTTTTCGAAATTGATGTAGGTACTGCATATATTAAATACAAGCCTGCTGATCGCCAAGCAGTTTTCACATACTGTACCTCACTCCGAGTCCTTTGGAAACATTATGAGTAGTGATAGATTTTTACACGGCACTCGTAGTATGCACTTCTATATCACTTCTTTTTATGTGATATCACTTCTTTTTATGACTGACGTTTTAGGTTTGTGGCTTGGCGGGATCATTTACAACGAGTTGTTTTTGATTAGATATCACTTCTTTTTGTAAGGTATATCATTTGCATTATACATATTCCATTTTAATTCAGAAAAGAAAAGATAAACGAAAGACTATAGAAGTTAAAAAATAATTTAATAGTGATGCTATAAACTTTTCAAAAGTATAATATATCTAGTAAGACATAATGTTGGACTTCTTTAAAAATAATTCAAAACCATTTTATCGATCTTTCAAACCTCAGAAGAAATCATTTATTTTTTAGAAATGATAAAATCTGTCGAACTAACCGGGAATATTTATTTCTGTTGTTCAATAAGCTATATGGTGATTCATTAATTAACTCAGCAAATATTTTCTCCTAATAACTTTTCAAAAACTGCCTTTACATTCTCAAAATTGACATAATATTACACAAAATATGTAAAGACTTAAAAAAAGACTGAATAATGATCATTTGTTTTATCACCGGGCGTGCTTGAAGTAATTTTTAAATAAAATTAGTTTTTTTTATTTCAGGAAATCCAACGTCCCTCCGAAAAGCGCGACAGAAACTCACATTATCTGATTAAGCTTTTATTTTATTTTTTTAAATATTTTCATAAGCTCTAACATATGTTGAATTTTCTGAATTTTCAATGCATGTACTTTCTAAATTCCTAATTGTTTTTTACGTGACTAACAAGACATACTAAGTCGTATGCTTTCCAGGTATTTTCTCATGTATTTCGGATAATTCATCCGATAAATTACATTCATTTCAATAAAAGTTCAGAATTCGATATTCCATCGTTATGAAATGACTTCCCTAATTTCTGTCATATTTGTAAATTTTTAAGTAGCTCTATAATCTGATTAAAAATTAACTAAAAGCTATTGGCATATTGATAGCATTCTTTAATTACCAAGGCCAATATAAGAGTCGATTAGTTTAACAAATCCCCTTATTAATCTTTTAAAATGAAAAGTAAAACGAACAATTTCAATAAAACTACCAAAAATTTATTTGATATAAAAGGATTAAAAAAAATGAAAAAAAATTGTGTAATAAAAAACAGACTGACTGTATTACCTTTGTAAAATGGTTTAAATTGAATAAATTGCAAAGTTTGGAATTTTGAAAAAAATATTTGAGTATATGTGCGTTTTAATATAAAAGCAATACAGAAGAGAACATTTACCCGCTTATTTCAATATGATACACATTAGACAGTATTCCTAAAGTTCTGTCGAATTGTTTTCATGACTATAAGTAATCTGTGATTCACTAAAGTGTTTACATTATCTTTCTAAGCACGTTCTGTGGTTCCTACGTAGTCGGTATTTACCTAGAATCTTTCCATAATCGAGGTCCACTGGCACGTTTCTATAATCTAGTTTCTCCTCAGATATCAGCAGGACATTCCGCGATGGTTATTGTGCGCAGTACCTTCGTCAAAAAGCATTCCGATTTCGTGCAAAATAAAATTTCATTTAATTGGGATCTAAATTTTGTGTGCAAAAATACCCATAGTATTGGAATTTTAAAAGGGTATGTGCTAAAATCTAGAAGAATCTTTAATAAAGTGGATAATAGAAACATGTTTCATAAAGTAGAAACCTGGATTGGACCTAAATTACTATTAAATACAATTTATTTAGTAGTTCAATAATAAGCTATTTTTCTTTTAATTTTGTGTATTTCAACTCTTTATTAACCCTTAACTGCTGTTAGCGACCTCGCAGACCACTACATTTTTCAATTTTTACAATTATACTTGTAATTTCCAGTTAAGGTATAAATACTGGTGAAATTTTCTTTCATTCTGAGCTCTAGAACTATTGCTAGACATTCTGAATATTTTTAGTTTAATAATAATAGTCCTGTACTAGTGTAGTACAGAAACAGTACTTGAGCGTTAACAGAGCTTTTCATTCATCTTTTAATCAAACGGTCTCGGAGAACACACGCAGTACTTATGCGACAATTCCTGTCACAGCAGTTAATGGTCAAGTAATTCCAAAAAATAATTGCAATTGACCCTCAACTGCTGTTAGTGCTGATTTTTTTTTAATTTTCACAGTTTAACTTGTAATTTCCAGTTTAACTATCAATACAGTAAAATTTTGCTTCATTTGGAATCAAAGTTCAATTGTTTGAAATGTTTGAAAAAACAAGATTTTATTAGAAATATTACTCTACAAACAGTTTAGCGCAAAAAAAGTATTTTATGATTAATTGCGACTTTTATTCATCTTTCAATCGAATAGTTTCGCAAACCTTTCTGAATTGTTATGTGGCAATTTTCTGCAACAGCAGTTAAGGGTTAAGTGAATTCTCATATGTAAAATGCATTATTACATTTAGGACTATGGACATCTCATTCAGGTTTTAACTGCCGTAAATGCGACAAAAATTACCTAAATGGGACCGCCAATCGTATATTGTGGTGACTACAGATAATTATTAAATTTATACAAAACAAGTTACTTTTGAACTATAGCTACAGTATTCAGTAATTTGCTACTTAATAAAATGTATATTTATATAATAAAATGCCAAATACAGTAAAACCTCCCTAAAAAGACCACGTTCTCTTAATGGAGGTCATTTTTAAATCTAGATTTTAACTGTTGAAAAAAGGTAACAACTAATGTTACTAAAACTTATTTTTCACATTAGGGAAAAATATGAAAATTTTAAGCCTAAGAACAAATGTTAATTAGATAAATTAACTACTGCAGAGTTGATTAATGACTGTAGAAAATGAATACATTTGCTTGCATTTTACCGTTTTATCTTTTATAACTTTTATTACCAAGTCCTTTCAAAATTCAGTAAATCAATGTTTTTTTTTTGTTTTTTTTCCCCCAACCATTTGGAAATGGTTGTTGTTTTCGGTCGAGGATGGGACCAAATGATGCTCGCATTATATTTTTTAACGAAATTCAACGATGTTCTTTCCTTTTAAAAGAATTTTTATTTGAATAGGTAATCGAAAGGCATTAAATCGTTAAAAAATTGTTTGATAGGTAATCGAAAGGCATAAAATCGTTAAAAATTGAAGAAGTTACAAAATGGGTATGCGCAAATTATCAGATATGGAAAAATCCAAACCCAAAGAGCGACGCTGAAATGAAAATCGTCTTGCAAAGTAAAAATTGAAGTCTTCAACTGATTATGTAGCCCATGAAAATCGAGATCTTCAACTGATTATCTAGCCCATGAAAATCGAGGTCTTCAACTGATAATGTAGCCCATGAAAATCGATTACAGAATAAAAGACGAACGCGAAAAAGGAAACAATCTCGATTGATAGTAAAAGGCCATGTCTTGAGAGGCTCCAATCCACTAGCCACGGCGTTTTACAATAGGTCGATTCTAACAGGGAAAAATTGAGCTCAACGTAGGTAATTTGTCGCAATCTGTGGATGATTCGGTGGAACTGCTTTCGATTTGTAAACTGTTTTTCTTCTCGAAACGGGACTTGGAGAGTTTATCGATGAAGGTTTTGGTCGCCTGTGTTTGATCTTTGCGATCTGTTGTTGAAGAGGATGCGACGGAATTTGGTGGACGAAATTTAGATTTTTCGGTTAAATTTTGTTACGAAGGTGATTTGTCGCGATCTGTGGATGATTCGGTGGAACTGCTTTCGATTTTTAACCTCTTATCTTTCTCGGCTTCTCTTGTCGAAATGCCCCCAAATTAAAACTAAGTAAATATTAAGTAAAAAAAAATCCAAATGGTCGTTGTAATCTATTAAATTACAATTTTTTTTTTGACGGGAACAAATAATGACGATTTCATTCATTTATCTCTTTCTTTGAGAGTTTCCTCGTTTCCTGGCAGAATAGGGTAGGGGAGTTTATTGACCGTCATTCTTAATTTGTCGTCAGAGTTAAATTCATTGCCTAAAAAGGCATAAAGGTGTTTAAACACTTAAAAGTTATTGGGATAAAAAAAATCTAAACTTAGTTTAGAAGTTTGATGAATAATGCGCTCTCAGGAATTATTTTTCTAATAAAACCTTCTTCAAGGGACCAGGAAAAAACGGAATTTGTTTTATTTTCATCAAAGAAATGGGTCGCACATGGAGGGAGTTCTACTGGGATGGTCTCTGAATGGAGGTAAAATTAGTATTGAGCCTATGGGAATAAATTTCGTTCCATGAAAAAATGGTCGTTCAGGGAGGTGGTCGCTTAATGGAGGTGGTTGCACAGAGAGGTTTCACTGTATACCCTAAATGCGACAAAACTATGGAGAATCGCGTCTTATTCAGGTACAATGACCTTACATATTACGTACGCCACGCTGAGCCCACATGGAAATATAAGTAGATATATTATTACGTACGCCACGCTGAAATGTAGGAGTAAATTACTTTAACCTTCCGTCTACCAGACGGGTCCATTGGACCCGACATGTACATTCAAAATATTTATTCAAACCAGAAATTTCTTCAAAACAAACTAAATGTATAAATCAGACAATAATAAGTTAAATAAACAAATTAAATAGTTTTAAGTAAAAATTCTGGTGTAGAATGTTTTTATAAAACTTGAGTAAAATTTCCGGTAGTTCTAGGGTTAAACTGGTATAAATCAAAAACTAATTAATATTTTTACATGAAACTTTCAAAGGTTTGAACTACTCATAAAAACAGTTCAAATGCCGTAAAGCGCGTAAAAATCCGATAATTACACATTGCTGTAGCCCTGTCAACAGATTTGGTCGGAACAAGAATTTAAAAAGTGCAATAAACAGCACTTTTAAAATCGCATTTACTAAAAACCTATTCGTCGGATTCCACTTTACTTTCGTTTTCTGAGTCACGTGGCACGCCCCATTCCATAGAAACAAGAATTTTGTTTCTATCATAAATAGTTCTCGAGCTATAGATGTGTCAAAATCCCGTTTTGGTCAGTACGGAAAATATAAACTAGACAGAGTACTAAAAAAAATTTTACAAAATCGTTTGGAATCAATTGACGGAAATTCCTTTCATTTACGGCTCATTGCACTGTTGTTTCTTTTGCTTGGCGAGAAACTCTGTCGAGTTTCTATGATTCTTAAGCATTAAGTTTTTAACAAGCATACAACATCATATGTTTAATTAAAAAGAAAAATATTTTCATTTCTCAAGAACAACCTAATATGTTTTTTTACCCCTTAATTCTCGCCCCCGTCATATTCTCGGGCTGTGTCTTTTACTCAAATTGTTTTATTCCCACCAGTTTTATATAATAGTCAAACTGGCTATATTTTAGTATCGTTTTTCCTGTCATTCAATAAGGTGAATATTTCTTTTTCATAAAAGTGGTGCCAATGAGCAATTTGAATTTTTTAACCGTAATTTAATTCGAGCGTTAAGGGGTTAAAAGGTTAAGTGGTGGCGATGAGTTGTTCAAATGTATGGTGCGAATCCAGAAGTGCGGTATACCGCTTTTTCCGGTCAGATATACTCGATTTATTTATTTGCAAAACATTCTTCAATAATAGATTAAGTTTACTGTCCTAAAAAAGTGGTATTTTATGCTTCTGCAGCCGCATGATGGCTACTCCAATGAACTAAAGCTAAACAGGGCTCCCAAATGGTCCGCCACTGAATACCAATATTTTTTTTAAAAAATTTTCCTTTAAGATTTCTCTGACAAACCGCCCCGAAAACACCTTTGAAAGTTAATTCTAGCACAAACCTAACATAAAATTTTCTTTTAAAATTTATTGGTATTCAGGTGGCGGACCATTTGCGAGCCCTGGCTAAGTTAAAATTTAAAAAAAAAAAGTACCTTTAACTTTCTTTAAATATTTCGTTTTTTATTTAGCAAAATATCTTTAATTTTTTTGTTTATGAATATAATAAGTGATACTGTACCAATTAGCATTCCTAAACGGTTTCATAATCAATCATTTTTTTTTTTATTAAAGTATCTTATTCTAACTTCCTTTATGTATTATATTGGCAATACGGAAACCTACTTAAGAACATCAAACGCTAACATAAGTATTAATGAGGAAAATCTGCATATCACGTTCAACTAATAATAGGTTTAGGTCCAAAGTACTTAGTCATAATCTATCAAATAGCTGAAAATTTATTCTTTAAATAGTTTATTTAAAACCCTTTATTCCAAAGCATTCACATTATAAAATTTATTTGTACTTCGTGACACAATTACATCATAATTGCCATTTTTCCTTTTTGAAAATAACATTACCATTTAACCTCCGGTGGACGAATTTTTTCCCACTTAATTTTAATCAACATATGTCACAATGGCACTAGAATTTACAAGCAAACTTATTTAAATGGATTTATTCATGTATGTAAGAAGCCAAACATTTTGTTTTAAAATTGTGTTGCTATTACGACATTTCGCATTAAAATCACGTGGGAAGAAATTCAAACACGGACGACAGAAGTTATAGGGTTATAGAGTTACCCTTGATAATTCTCCAGTTAATAAATGAAAAGAAAAACATTTACTACAACATTTTGTAGAACTTATGAAAATCTAAATACCTCTTTAATCCTCGTATTTAGAACATTTTATATTTGAAATGCTAATTTCTCCAAACTTGAAAATACAAATACGATTACAAGTAATATGCACTCGAATTATCTTTTCTTATTAATGCAGCATTTATTAAATATTATTCCTCACATAGTGTACCGTAATTTCCGGTGTATAGCCCGCAGATCAAACAATTCAGTTTGGACCCATAAATTTTATTCAGTATTTGAAGACCAATTAATACAGAAATCTAAAGAGTTACATTTTATTTTTTAAAATTTCTGGGTCGAAACACGATTGTTTGATCTGCGGTCTATACACCTGAAATTACGGTACTTATAATAAAGCTAAAGTTTTAAATTTATGTAAGAAACATTAAAATATTTGTAAGTTACTTGATTTGTTTAATGAATTTAACCCCTTCGGGACGAGCGACTTTTACAGAATTTTTAATTTTTAATCCCCAGTTTTTTAAAACAGAAATTTTAGCCTAATTGAATCAGAAAAATGATCGGATTAAATAAGGCAAAATTTACAATAAAAATTTACTGGTGAGAATAATCCCCGATTCTGAGCATCTTACGCGGCACGAATATCGGTCGCTCGTCCCCAAGGGTTTAAAAATGTATAAAAATGTAGTTATCGAAAATGGCAATAAATTAAAATATAAAAGAAAAAATTAAGTGTAAATTTAATATGTCTAATGTTGAAATCTCATTAATATTTCTGTCCATGTGTCTATTTTGCAATTTGTGAATTTATTTCAGAATTTACGATGCCAAAATCTCGATATTATTTTTTTCTGTGATTTACAATGTGACAAAGCATTTAATTTACATGTGTAGCTAAAATCTTGTCAAAACTGGAAAAGCCAAATATATATATATATATATGTGTGTGTGTTACTGTGAAAGACCGAAATTGGAGAATGTCGACTTTCACCGGTGAATGTCAACACATAACAAAAACGTCGGTGAAAGCCCGAATATTTGATTATATTCTTGTATATTCGGACCATCACCGGTGAATGCCGGCAAACACAGATATGCTCTGGTGGAGGTCGAAAAGAGAAGCGGTGTTTAACAGAGAGGCTACAGTCTGTCGCCAGATTTTTTGTTTTACTGCGAGTCAGTAAGCTTTGCTAGTTTTATGCAAGGTTTGAGGGTGCATGTAACGTTTTCTTAAATTTTATTTTTTTATTGAATATCCTAATTTATATTGAATGAATACTGAAGAGCGTCGTAATTTTTTTTTGAAAAATTAAATACATTAAATTGAGAGTAAACGAGAAAACAATTGTTTTTACTTTTTTCAAGAACAGTACTCTAAAATATTTCTTTAACCCCTTAATTCTCGCTCCCGTCATATTCTCGGGCTGTGTCCTTTACTCAAATTGTTTGATTCCCACCAGTTTTATAAAATAGTGAAACTGGATATATTTTAGTATCATTTTTCCTGTCATTAAATAAGGTGAATATTTCTTTTTCATAAAAGTGGTGCCAATAAGCAATTTGAGTTTTTCAACCGTAATTTAATTCGAGCGTTAAGGGGTTAAGTGTTTTCTGCTAAAACTAAGTACAGCACGCATATTCACAATACCCAAGGTTCTTCTACAATAAGGTTGTTCCATTTGAAGGATAACCAATCAGAGTAGTGCAGGGCTGAAACGTCACGTGGCGGACAAGATCGGAGCTCGATCAGCCGTGAGACAGTAAATAGATGCGTAAAAAGACCGAAATACGAAGTAAATATTTTTTTTAAAAGCAGATTTTCGAAAGTAAATTGAACAAAATTACTTTCCTTAAAATAATTTGGACAAATACTGATTGGAGTTAATCAAATATAAAATTACATAATGGTTAAATAATATCGCGATACGTTTGTTAACATTCAAATACTTAAGTAAATTCGCGAAAAAATTACCTTTTTAATGTGCAAAATTACAAATGAAAACTTTTAAACTATTGTAAAATAAAATGAACGAATGAATTATATGAATATGATTACACAGGAGTAGTAATGAAAAGACTAGCATTATCAAACAGAATAAATTAAACAAAACTGACACTTCAAAACTTTTAACAATAATGCATTGTCCAATTACTAGATATAAGTTTTCAAAAATTTTCGAATGTCATTATCCTTATACAGGATGAAAATAATACAAAAATATTACTCTATAATTAAACTGATTCTATTATGAAAAAAATATGTACTATACATATTATTTACATTATATTATTAAAATAACAATATCGTTATTTCATACAGTGTTGAATTCAGACACATTTCTCCGGGAGGGATTTCTGTGGCTCCGGGGGGGGGGGGGGATTGCACTTTTTGACCATTGAAAACCCAAAATCTCAAATCCTCCGGAGGGGACAACGCATTGCTCCGGGGAAGGGATGTCCTCCCCCCGGACCACACGCTGAAATCAACACTGATTTCATGTATACAAAATTTCAGCAAAAACTGAAAAACTTAAAACAACTTCAGTATTAAAATTTTCATGTTATCTTATAAAACACATCAAATATAACATTTCTTCATACAAATAGGAAACAATAGAAAGAAAATTTATGGAAGTACAGTAGAGAGCCGATTATTGGAACCCCAATTAACCGAACTTCCAATTATCCGAACAGCCAATTTCTATAAAAAAATGTTTTTAAACCGAACTTCCAATTATCCAAACAGCCTATTTCTCTCTCTCTCTCTCTTTTTTTTTTTTTTTTTTTTTAGATTTGTAAAAGGAACTATTTTCAACTTTTAGCCAAATACAATGAATTTTCTCCTGCGAGTTTTGAACTTTGAACATTTTTTTCCCCATTTCAGGGCGATTTGTCTGCATTTGTGAAAGAAATCCGGCTTTAACAGTTTAGTCCAATATAGTAAATGCCTCTTCTTTTTCTTTCATTAAAGTTTATTCGGAATTTCTCGCGATTCTCTTATGCAATTTTTAGAGATTTTCCCGTTCTGCAGAATTTTTTTGACATTCGTAAAAGGAATTCGGTTTTAAAATTGCAGTAAATTTTTTCCTCTGCGATTTTAGTGTTTTTCTTTGCGATTTTCCAGAATAATAATCGCCAGGATGTCGATGCTCGGATTTGAGACTATGTACTGTATTGTTAAATCTGTATACTTGTTCTGTGAGAGTTATTAGAACACGTTGATATAGCGCATTCATTAGATTTTATTCAAAAAGTCTGTTTAAATAATAGAATAATTAAAATCATTCACAGTAAAAAAATTCCAACGCAGAACAGCATACAGAATAATACTGAAACGAGCGAAGCGAGGCGAAGTTGTCCGCCACGTGACGTAATGCGCGAGCAGTTAAGAAATCTTTAGAGTTGGCGCATCGCACGAATGGTACCCCCCTGACAATACTTAGTAAGTCCAGATTCAACACTAATATATTCAGTACCCTCAGTATATTTTTCTGGTATGAAATATTGAATACATTAAAACACTTATAGTTTTGTTATTATCTTCCGGTACTAATAAAAGTTTCTTAATCCTAATAACGTAAGTGTGAATATCTTTGGTTGAAGTCCGAATGAAAACGGATAACTAATTTTCTTGTATTCATTATCCATTATATTATGTTTTTTTTTCCTATGTTTAAATTTTCCCTTAGGTTGATAAAATTTACATATTTTTTTTGTACATAAAATAAAATAATTTTATTTTACATAAATTAAAAGTTATAAAAATAAAACCTACTTTCAATCAAATATAGCAATAGAATATTCTCTTGCGTTTGTAATATTGTGGCATTTCAAAGAAAAAACAAGTCGGAAATTGTACGTCCAACGTGGCAAATGAGGTGCGTTCGTACTATACCTAGTTTTATAAATATTCAATATAAAATACAAAATATTCAATATGAATACAAAATTTATTACGATTTTATATATTAAATTTGGTATTTCGGAAATAATATGACTCCATCTCAGATTGGACGTAATCAACATGGCAATCTAGAATCATTATCTACCATGGGATATCATTGAACTAATTACGTATAATAGGATTTAATAGAATGAAGGAAACTTTTATTAATATCTTTTTAAGTTTTGTTTCGATTTTCATAAAATTTTAAATGACTCGATAAAATTCTGCAACGATTAAATTTCAAACCATTCGGTAGGGCAGTTTTTGCGCTAGTATATGCGGGTTAGACAGACGGACAGACCAGACGACGACTATAGGTGCTACGCATTTATATAATTACGAGCACACCTAAAAAATTGAAAATTGATTTGACATTAAGGTAACAATAGGCACAGCATTATTAACACGTTAAGCGCCACGGCAGTCTCCGGTGACTGCCACTGAACTTTCCGTTTAGAAAGCGCCTTTCACCGATGACTGACGGTCTAAAATATGATATAAAACTAAAAAAAATATATATTGTTTTAAGTAATTACTGAAAAATTATTTAAAATGTACTTACCTTTTATTTATTACAGGATTATACTTTTTTTAAATTACTTAAAAAATTGTAAAATTTCCTGTCTCAATGCCAGTCACCGTGGCACTCAACGTATTAACCTTACTAGAAATGCACCAGAAGCCAAAATTCACTAGTGATTGTGGTTCTGGATTTTTTATAACCCCGTTTTCTTTCTAATAGTAATATTCGCCTTATAAATTACGAGATTAAAAAATGCGACGACCAAAAATTAGGATTAAAAAGGGATGGGATTAAAATTAGGAAGTAGTGATTAAAAAAACCCCCAAAACACAATTATCCTGAAAAACGGTATTAATTATGTTAGTTATACTGTGCTAATACGAGGGCACTTCGAAAAGTAAAGATACAATGGCTCGCATTTCTTAAAACAAAACATTTATTTAGAAAACGTAAGTTACATCTTATTAACTGGATTATTTATTATTTTTCGACATAATCAACCCCGTTATCCAAACATTTGTTAAGTCGTGGAACAAACTTTTGTATCCCACAGTCATAGAAGGTTTCCGCCTGTTGTCGGAACCACATTTCAACTTCATCTTTGATCTCATCATCGTCGTGGAATGATTTTCCTCCAAGATGTGACTTCAGGTAACAGGAGACGTCTATTCGCACGAATTGCTTCCTCCGTTCTCTGAAGAAGAACATCAGAGATCACAGATGGCCGACCTGTTCTTTGTTCGTCATGAACATCGGTCTTACCTTCAGAGAAATGACGACACCATTTCGTTACATTTTGTTGATTCATTCCCATAAACAGAAACAATTTCTTTGTGAATATCCGCTGGTCGCTGACCTCTTGCATGAAGACAACGTATGACGGAGCGCACTTCGCATTTGGCGGGATTCTGAATCGGCGAAACCATTTTAAACACGATCCAACCAGATTCAACGTTGAAATGCCGAACGACCGCGATGAGAAAGCTAACGGTTCAAGGTTAACACCTGTGTTGCCAACTTGCTTGCCAAAACTTTTCTTTTCCTCCGGCGTACGGTGTATCTTTACTTTTCGAAATGCCCTCGTATTTGAATTCATCGCTAACAGTGTTGCTAATTTCGCGGAATTATGAATTCAAAATCTCAACCGGTCTTTTTAAACAGAACTTTTAGTTTATTTAACCGATGACAGTCTGCCCAATAAATAAAGTGAAAATTAGTTTTAAGAATTTTTTATATATATTTTGAATACAAAAATACATTTAATTTGAAGCACAGAATGGCATCATTAATACTTGAACTATAATACCAATACTTGTAAAATATGGGATTTACGTTAGAAATATTTGTAATGAAATGCCGAAACTTTAAATTGTAACTATCTCAACATAATGACAATATTGCGAAAGTATTTACTTTATGTTGGAAATATTTTTTTTTTTTTTTTTTTTGCACATATTTCGCAATATTGAAAATGTATTTTGCAATTTCACTAATAAAAATATAAAAATATATAAAAAATAAAAAATATTTACAATTCTAAAGTAAATATTTTGTAGTTTGCTTGTAACTTTTATGTGTTACACAGAAATAAAATATGTAAATTTTATTAACTTAAGTGAAAATTTTAAACATTGGAAAAAAAATTAATATAATGCATACTGAATACAAAAGGCATTATCTGTTTTGACGCTGACTTCAGCCAAACATTTTCACACTTTTACATTTATAATGTTACAGAATTAGGGAGTTATCATTATTACGCAGAGATAATAGCAAATCTGTTTCAAAATTATTCAAATTTAATACCAGAAAAATATACTGAGAATTACCAGTGTCGAACCTGAACCGTGTAGTCATTGTGAATATGCGAGCAGCATGCTCAATGCCACACTCTCAGAAAACCAAACATCAACTAACTGATGGTGTCATAATTAAGATTTCACAACAGCACAGAGTGCATAGTGCTGCCATCTGTCAACGAACAGAATAACTAAAATCATAAATTTGATTCCTAATCAGTTTAGCACTGAACAGACATAGATTGCCATTTAATTTTTGCACCGTGATAGCGAATTTTGAATTATTAACATGTATGAGATAAACGAAAGTTTTGTGATTGGCACATCAGACTACTTATATTCTTATAAAAAATGATTATTTAACTGGGAAATGAAGCAGTTTTTAAAAAAGAATATTTATATCCATACTTTTATTTTTAGGATATTGTATCTCGCATCAATACTTAAAACGTTTTTAAAAAATTGTTTTCTAGTATTTCCTTTCATGAAATAATTGCTAGTTTCTTTTCAAGACAGAAATTTTATAAAATGCTACCCCTGTTCATTATGTTTAAGTTAGCTCTAATATTGTTTTGATTTCGCTTTATTGAATATGAATAAATAAAAAATCCCGTCTATAGTAAAAATCAATCCAAAAATAAACTGATTTTATTCAGATTTAAAAAAATAATAATAATAAATGATGATAACAAGCAATTTAAATTCTGTTTTAAGTAAAGCTCATATAAGTTGTACATGAATGATATTTGTTAGCCGTTTTCTCGTATTGTTTTTTCTAAACACTATGAAGACAGGATATGCAACACTCCGCTTTAAAGCTGAAAGTAAACAATAATAGCATCGTATGAGCCAGCGCGCCGTGCTAGAATATTTCTGGGGTGCATTTGTGATAAGAGCCGTTATGAGGGGGCGTAGTGTAGACGCTAGTATGTATAAATTTCCATTTATTACTACTGCTTATTAAAGCAGCATTTGCTTGATAGGTTTTGACTTGACATGTAAAAAAACGGTGATTTGTTAAAATAAAATATAAAATAAGTAGTTTCTCTGAAATGATACTGGTATTAGCATTAAATAAAATATTTGTGTTAATGGTTTGTGATCTAACTGAACACTTGTATTTCATCTTATTATCAGTGTGATTCTTATTACATACTTCCAAAACGAACCTATTTTATAACGGATTGATTAAAAAAAATTGCACAGTTATTTTACGTAAACAAATTGAAATATTATATTCATATGAAACTAAGAGAAATTATTATTGAAATGGCAATTTAAAAACACATTCGTCATGTTTTTAGGGATGAATAGAAACTGTGCAACAGACAAATGTTTTTGGGAAATTTTTGGGATTCGCCATATTTCATAATTTTTTAAATATGTATATCAGTTATACTTTTTTCTTAAGAATTAGAACGAAAGAAACCTGCGGATACCTGTTTTTGCATCTTTCGGGATATGATGCTATTAAGATCACACAGAAAATGTATATTAAACGAATTTTGATTTGGTATTTTACGAAATAGACGAAAACCATTCACGTCCCGATTTTAACGCTTAAATTCTCGTAGGAATTCATACAATAAATCGTACCGAACAAGAAGTACACAATATGTGACTAAACGTACAGGAAAATAATTTTATATTTCATAAAATTAATGTAAAGTCAAATACATTTACCGTTATAAAAAATTCTTAGCATAGGCAAATGTAAAATATTTGCAAATAATACGAATATTTTCATTTGTACCATCCAATGCACGAATTAAATATATAAGTACCAAACATTACGAAATTTAAACACCATTTTTTGCAAATAGTATTATTTATCGTGTAAATAGCAGAATTCTGAGAGTAGATAATGCATACATTACTTTTCGAAAACATCCGTATTTCAGAAATGCAAACTATGTCATATATTCATTGTATAGCGTAGTATTCAACATCTTGATCGATCACATTTCTTCTTGTTCTGTTTTTGACAATTGCATAGCTGCCAACTTGTACGGATTTTTCTTACCACTAAAATTTAATTAAATTTTGGCTATGCTGAAACGTTAAAAATCGCTAGGTTTCTGAGATTCAATTAGGCAAAATTTTCTTTTAAATTTTAGTGGTAAGAAAAATCCGTACAAGTCGGCAGCTATGCAATTGGATTACATATTAATAATGTCATTAACTAATTGTTGCTTTTACAAAAATAAAACTACACTTTTGAGTAACAACAGAAAAATGAGCCTACTTAACATTTGTTTATGCATGTGGGCCAGCCTAAAAATACACTTGAAACAAAAAAATACATTAAAAATTTGAAATTATGTAGTATTTGCAATCACCGATTCAATTCTTCATGTCCCTCTTTTTTCGGCTATTTCATTGCTGTATAACAGAGTTCGTACGCATCAGGGATTCATTGGATTTGAATTGTTTTAGCACCAGAAATTTCGTAAAGTACTGGTTGCTATATCTAAAGAGAGAGAGGTATTTTTTTTATTAAATAAGGCAACTATTACATTACAAAAATTAGAGACATTACAAAAAATAATGAGTTCCATACAAGTCCTTGAAGAGTAGGAACCCTGTATTTGCGTCTATATTTATTCATTGATAAAGTTTTGGTTTTCCACTTCAGTAATTGAACGAAATCAGTACGAGTTTGTCTTTTATAACTACTATTAATCAACCCACGTGATAAATTAATTTGTAAAGTTGGGACTCTCATGACATTTAAACGTCATTCGGGCATAAAAATCTGATTATATTTATTTTTTTTAACTAACACTTTTACATACATTCAGTTTCCATTTTTAAAATCACAACAATTTATGTAGTTACAAAAAATTCGTTAAAATACGTTAATATGACGTGGATACCTATCAATAAAAATTTACGGATTTGATGATTGCTCGATAGAAAGTGCGAGCGGGTAATTTCTTTAAAAAATAATATTATTTTTGTTCTTTTCTTTTTTATATTGCAACAGGAAATAAAAACAAAACATTATTTAACCCTTTCAGGGCCAAGTAATTGTGCTATTGTAATGTCGAATTCACACCGGAGTCTATAAAAAATTTCATTTCAAAATAAGGGAAAGCAATTTTACGTCTTTACTGCCATGATTCAGTTCCTGTTAGTTTTCCATTGTATTACTGTCAGGGATGTGGGGCAGTTGACCCAGGCTCCTCGAAAAACCGTCAGAAGTCTCGTCTTTTTTCCACCAATGTTACAAAAGTAAAATTTAATAACATTTTTCTGGTGCAAAACTTCAGTAATCGTAGATGTGATACAATATATATGCCACCGCCTCTCAAGGTGTTAAACTAACAAGCGTCTAGCGATCACACTTTTTCATTTTGATCCTGCGATCCTGCGGGATCAGCGTGTTCCGCGCATATCGTTCCGCGCAGGACGTAGCGATGTTTGTGTAAAATAACATTCTAAGCAAAATTCTTTTAGGAACTTTATAGAACTTTATTTTATTTTGATTCAAATTAATTAAACTCTAAAATTATTTTAAAAGGACGAAAAAATTATTAAATTATAATTTAAAAAACAGAAATTATTAAATTCAAAATTTTGAAAAAAACAATTTAAACATTGTGAAAAAATATTAAATTTAAATTATTAAACATAAAATTACTAGAAACATATAAAAATTTATTATATTCAGAATTTAAAGTGCCTTTAAATGATAAAAAATTTAAATTACTAAATCATTATAAAATGTATTATATTCAGAATTTAAAGTGCCTTTAAATGATTAAAAAAATAAATAAATTACTAAATCATTATAAAATTTAAAATTATGAAAAAAACAGTAACAATTATTATTTATTCAAAATTAAAAGTTCTTTTAAAATGATGATAAAAATTAAAATTTTTAAATTTAAAATTATGAAAACATATTTAATTATTATTAAATTTAAAACATTCTTTACGATTTGCTTATCTTTACACCAGTAGATGACGATACAATAGGCATTAAATCTGTTAAAACTACGATCACCATATCAAATATCTGGAAAATTCACAATTAAAAAAATTGTTAATAGTGGTACAAATATTGAACAATATAAATTTTCAATTTTTATCTTCAAAAAAATTTAGTTTTTTAAAGCAATCTTGACATTCTTTTTCATTCAGCTCCTTAAGGAATCGAACCCATGCGATCTAATCTGAGGGCGAACGTCATACCACTACACCATAAAATTCCTTAAAGAAATTTGCTTAGAATATTATTTTACACAAACATCGCTACGTCATGCGTGGAGCGATATGCGCGGAGCAAGCTGATCCCGCAGGATCACAGGATCAAAATGAAAAAGTGTGATCGCTAGACGCTTCAGTTAAACTAAGGTTGTTGGTTTGGCCTCCAGTTTTAACACGAAATTTCAAATTCATAATGGTAATTTCGAAAGAACACATTTCAGTTTATGTGATCACTAAACGTCTCTTATTAAATGAAGCATACAATACTATTCCTTATTTCTGGTATGAACTTTAAATATATCATAAGAATGCAGGCCAAATTAGCAAACCTGATTTAACCCGTTGGGGACGAGCGACACGTATACGTGCCGCATGAAGCGCTCAGAATCCTTGTTTTTCCTCACCAGTAAAATTTTACTGTAAAATTTGCCTTATTTAATCAGCGCATTTTCTCGATTCAAGAAGACACAAATTTCTGTTTTTAAAAAACGGTGATAAGAGATTAAAAATTTCGTAAAAGGCTCCCGTCCCGAAGGGGTTAAGTAGTAAACTTTTGTTACAGGAAGGGTGAATAAATTTGTTCTCCAATTTTTTAGCAAAATGTTTTGCCATATTTCATCTTAGAAAAACATAGTTTAATTTCTGCAATTATACACAGTGGCTACAAAATCTGATACATTAATTTTAATATTAAATTTTCTAATTGGAAAAAGTGGTGTCAGTCTTTGATATTTCTATGAAGTGTACGAACCTTATACACGATATTAGCCACTTTTCCTATTTCCAAAAACGTTTTAGATATGTGTGTATTATAAAATGCACAGCTACGAACTTTTAATCTGTTTTATCTTCCATTATTTTTAATCCGTTAACGACGATACTTCTCCTTTGCACTTATTTTAATTCTTTGACACCAGTTTTTGAGACTTTCTAATGTTGACTTATTTATTCGCTCAAAATCAGAGATTAGATAATATGAAAAATTCCAAACTAAAATACTGGTATTCAAATTTAAAAATTTTGTTCGCCTTACATGGCAAGTTTTCTTGCCAAATGGCTTTAATGAGTTAAACAGAAAAGTCTGTCTTATGTTGTTGCAAAAGTTTAGTTTTAAAAAATAAGGGCCATTTTTTTTTGTAAAAATATAGTAGGAAAAAAGAGAAAAGTTGGTTGATATGAAAACGATTCCTTTCTATAGTACATTTTATATATGGGTGGTTTTCCTTTCCAAGAATTTCTTATCGAGTCAGTGTTGCAGGGCTCGCACCGTTCCTAAAATTTTCGCACTTTGCTACCAGTATTTTAATTAAGAATTCTTCGTGGTATAACCTTTTGACATCTATAATAGAATTATACAACCAAGATTATCGTTTTAATTTAGTGGTAACAAACTACGAAAATTTTAGGAACGCTGCGAGCCCTGGTGTTGCCACTGGGCTACTTTTTTTTAATTCAGATTTCTTGATTAGCACAACTTTTTTGAAACGTAAAAATTCTCTTTGTTTTCGTCTTAATTAATACGTCATTAAATAAGTGGCATTTCACTATTTCAAAAAAATGGTGCCAATCACGAATCCGAATAAAAAAATGTATCTCATCTGGCGACACTGCATCGAGTGTCATTTTGAAAAGCAACTAAAAGATTTTCAGTTATGAACTTGAAGAGAATTAAAGCATCTTCCGTGCAGCATCAGCAAGGAACACGTAACGGGAAAATACTGAGACCAGAGGGCAAGCACAATAAATTTCAATTTGCTGTAGTCATCTTTAAGATTCACTGCGTTCTTGAACTTAGAATATGGCAGCAGAAAGAGATGCAGTCGATCTTCTTTTTTAAAATTATACTAACTGAACAATTTAATTATTCCGGTGTTAGTTGAATTTTCAAACATTTCTTATTTTACTTTACTGCGTTTCATATTATGCATTTTCAATATCTTAAAAATATTCAAATTTAACCAATGTTTAAATCTTACATTAGCACATATATGCTTCATATTAAGACGAGGCTACATACCATATTTAGGATCATACTTCACATGGCGCCCAATTCAAATAATGCCCCCCTTTAGAAGCTTTTGGCAATTTCTGATAATTATTTATATAATTTGGTTTTGCGAATATCTTGCACAAGCATAACTGCCAACTTTTACTTTATTACTGAAAATTAATAGCAACTTTTAACTAATCTAACAATCGAAATCATAGATCAAATAAAGCTAAAAGTTCCATTAAATGTACCTGTATTAGGAAAGCGTAAAAGTTATAAGCTATGCAATTATGCTTTTAGAATGCTTCATTTACTAGTAAATGGAATTTTATACCCTTAAATTTTAAAAGACCCATAAACTGAAAAATACAAAATAATTTCATTTAGAAGACTTTCGGTTTAATAAATTGGTAATCATTAATTTATGCAAATGCTGGTGCAATTCTGATCTGAGATTAGCAAAATATTATATGTATCTTATCTATATTTTTCTATATATCTGTTTATCTATATATCTATCATTATGTATAGGGGAGACTAGGGAGGGTTGACCCACTTTTTACAAAATGATTTTTTATTTTTAAAATATTGAACGTAGAATAAAGTTTAATATATCATTTTATTCGTTGTACAATCAGTTATCAAAATAAAATTGCTAAATAAGTGTAACATATAAGGAATTTGAAAAATGATTGATTTTAATTATGAAAAAATAATGGGTCAAGGCTTCACACATATGGTAGGGTTGACGCACTATATGGGAGGCTTGACTCACTTCGTATTATATTGCAATATTTGTAAAGATAAATAAAATCAGTTTAAAAGAAGCAAAATAACTTTATGCTACATGCTTTAATTATTATAAAAAGATATTTTTTTTTAAATATGATGCTTAGACAAACCTGTTGATACGCAATCGCAAGTCAGAGGGATAAAATGTTGTTTTAAACAGGATTTTGTCTGAGCAGGTATAATTTTACAGCAGGGAAAATGAAATTTTAACATGTAAAGCAGTATTCTGTTAGAGACAGGTTCCGTTTACTTAGTGTTTCATGTTGTTATGTCCGGATTTAGGAGCCACTGTCTCGCTTTTTTTGTCCCCTTGTCCTATTTTTTGTGACACTCAACCTGACAACTCTAGTTGTCACACAGTTTGGCTTCATCTCACTGTATTCATCCTGGTGAAATTTGTCTACATACCATCCTAAAATTTTTCGATCGATGCTATGATCTTTTGCAGCCGCATGAGCACTTAACTTATCATTAACATGATTTAAACCTTTAAGGGGCAAAGTACTTTCAGTACTAGAATGTTGAAATAAATGACTGGCACCGGAATTTACGAACACATTTATTTGGAAATAAGAAAAAAGGCTATATTTCTCATACATATTAAATGAAAAAGATTTTGGCAAAAATCTGGTGCCACTGTCACGTTTCGAAATTAAAATTAAGTGGTTTTATAAACATACCACTTCCCCTGAAAGGGTTAAGACTGCTGCGTTCATCCTTTCTAGTCCTTCTAGCCTTTCCCACTGCTTTTATTTACCTATTGTAAGTAATGTTTAAATGGAAAAAAGTTCCTTACAACTTTCCCATTTTCTAGCATTTTTTCACATCTTTCTTTAGTCAGTTGTAAACATTTTCTTTCCCATCAAACCATTTTATTAAAGATTTACAGAATAAATTTACATTCTTTTATATATATAACCGTTAACTTTCAATTATGCACAGTGTATAATAAAAAGATTTCCAAAACCACTTAATTAAGGGAGCCTTTAGCATCTGGTCAACCTTTCCTCAAACTGACTGGGTCAAGCCTCCATACATAGACCTTTTCTAAAGAACAGCACTTTCTTATGTTAAGCCTAACATACTGTACAATTTTTATGCCTGGAATGAAAGCTCGATATTTCTGCTTTATTTTAAACCTACTTTCTTAAATTTCTATGATGTAATTTATCTGAATAAAGCTAACAAAATATTTCTAAAAAACATAACTTTTAGGTTGAAAGCACCTCACAATTGATTTTTTTCACGTCTATTTCCATTATCTCTATGAAACGAAGACTGTTGTTCTCCGTGAGTTATGATAACATCATATCGACAGTGTAAAAGATGAAAGCACTTATTTTCCCCTTTTTCATAAATAAAATTACATCTAAACATATATGAGGCATTCTCACATAATTTTGACGTTTAAGTTGCTGAATAACAATTTTTATTTTAGTATATAGACTATATGGCCAAAGGTGACCGGTCACTTGCGATTTTAGACGTTTTGTTAAATATCTAGAAAAATACAAGAGTAATTAACCTGTAACTGCAGTTGTGTAAACAGTATACATAGCTGCCAACTTGTACGGATTTTTCTTACCGCTAAAATTTAATAGAAATTTTTGACTTATTTAAACGTTAAAATTGAATGATTTTCGGTGATTCAATTAGGTGAAATTTTCTATTAAATTTTAGTGGTATGAAAAATCCGTATAAGTTGGCAGCTATGAGTATAGTGTAGGTCATATATTTCCGTGAAGATTTTTTCCCGAAACCCCATAGGGGACCGTCAAAAAATTGAAAAATAACGAATATCTTTTCGATAACCCTGTAAAAACTAATGGAGCAAAAGCGTTTAAACTCGAGATTATTAATACGTGGTTTATTGTAATATAATGTGTTCATTTTTATGAAGATAGCATGTATACTCGTAGAGAAATTAAGGTTTTTATAAAAACAGTCCCAAATTTCGCCAAGTTTTTTGCTTATACTTTTCAGAGTTCTTAATATAAAAAAAAGTTCTTTTCAGAAAATATGACGAACAACATTGTACACAAAACCCCGCAATCAGAATGAAAAAATAATAAAAATTGGATGAAAAATGATCAGGTTTACTAAAAAATGTTTCACTGCGCATGCACGACTGCAATCAAAATGTAATGTGCATAATGTGTTAGCTATATTTATAGAGCAACTTTTGTAAAAGTCTTAAAAACACAGTTTGAAAAGTCTGATAATAATCGTTTATAGAATAAGCTCAAAATCCGTTGTTCCCAAAATGAAGCAAAAACATAAGGGGTTGGTTCCATATATACATTGATTAGTGCCAATTTAGCATACACAATATTGCACGTAATACTGTATTTGGATACAATCCCTCATCTTTTTGCTTCATTTTGGGAACAACGGATTTTGAGCTTATTCTATAAACGATTATTATCAGACTTTTCAAACTATGTTTTTGAGATTTTTACAAAAGTTGCTCTATACATTTAGCTTACACATTATGTACATTATATTTTGATTGCATTCGCACAAGCGCAGTGAAACATTTTTTAGTAAACCTGATCATATTTCATCCAATTTTGATTATTTTTTCATTCTGATTGCAAGGCTTTTTGTACAATGTTTTTCATCATATTTTCTGAAAAGAACTTTTTTTTATATTAAGAACTCTGCAAATTATAAGCAAAAAACTTGGCAAAATTCGGGACTGTTTTTATAAAAACCTTAATTCCTTTACGAGTATGCATGCTATCCTCATAAAAATGAACACAGTATATTACAATAAGCCACTTATTAATAATCTCGAGTTTAAACGCTTTTGCTCCATTAGTTTTTACAGGGTTATCCAAAAGATATTCGTTATTTTTCCATTTTTTGACGGTTCCCTATGGGGTTTTGGGAAAAAATCTTCGCGGAAATATATGACCGATGCTATACTGTTTACACACCAGCAATTTCAGGTTAATTCTTCATGTATTTTTCTAGATATTTAACAAAACGTCAAAAATCGCAAGTGACCGGTCACCTTTGGCCATATAGTGTATTCTTGTGCTTTTTTTATTTCTTACACTGAAAAACATCCCATTGCATGACTGTATTAATCAGATAAATAAGTTTTGGACAACGTTGGGGTTTGCCACGAAATTCCTATACCGTCCCCTGTCCCTGATGCTGATTTTTAAGTTTGGAGCTGTCTGTATAAAATTGTTTCAGTAAAAGTAATTCAATGCAATTTTTTTCCGAAACTGGTACTATATTTTTATATAAATATGTAGCAAAAAATTAACCTACACACATTTTTACGGTTGTTTATTACTTTTTTTAACTCTATCCCTGAATTTTAGATTTCTTATAGTCCCTCTTACTAAAATTATACCGAAAATAGCTTCAGATGCAGTCACAAAATTCTTTTCAACTTTTTTCTCATGCAGAAGTATGCTGGAGAAAGAATGGCTAAATTTCTTTAACAAGAAATTTACTGCAGAATTTAAATATCAATTTCGAACATCGTGGCTTTATTAGTAGTCTTACCGACCCCAAGGTTTTTCCCTCCACTTTTAGAGGTAAATTATTTTTTTATTATTATTTAAGACAATGGAAATAACTGTTTCTAAAAATTAATGAACATTTTGGTTATCACTTAGTCTTAACATCATTTGCCTAAAAGAAGGTGGTAATTTTCCTTATCTTCTCATCCTTACCAGCCCTTTTTTTCCCTTAGCGTCCCTTTTTTCCCTTACCGCACTCTTTTTTTTCCTTCCCTTCCCATTTTTAACAGGCCTTTAAGACAATGTTATACCAAAATGTTGTACTAAAAATACTACATTGTTATAATTTTTTATTTGAATATGCTGTGGGCACTATTCATTATTATATTCATCATAAGTAAAAATATAGAAGAAAATAAAAAGTCAGAGAATAAAACGGTAAGTAAAATGAAACACGCAAGTTCAATTTAAACCTCAGTTAAATAAAAAAAATCTCCCCTGCTGACATTTGTTTCTTTATTTTGAATCGTTAAGACATTCGTTTATAAGTTTAAATTGTTATTTTATTAAGTTTAATTTCACTAGATTTTTATTCTTGAATGTTAAAATTTTGTGAGAATGCCTCATATACATAAAACACATAATAATATTAAGCTTGTAAATGTGTGAAAATGTTTGACTGACGTCAAAGTCAAAACGGATAATTAAATGCACTTGCATTCGTTATACATTATGTTCATTTTTTTCCAATGTATACAATTTTCACTTAAGTTAATAAAATTTGCACGTTTTGTTTGTTTGTAATACATAAAATAAAAGTTAAAGTAAATGGCAAAAATATTTACTTTATAATGAACATATTAGGATAGCGTGCACTATTATCGTCCCCCAGTAACTTTTAGGCCCTTGGAAGTTTTAACTTTCAGTGAAAATCTATCAAATTTGGATTTTGCATAGACTAACTACCCACGCTCATATAAACATAGGCAAATATCGTACAAAAAAAATTAACAATGCGAAAAATTGTGTATTTAAAAGTATCTAAAAAATACAATAGAAAAAAATGGTCCCAATTTCTAGCCCCCAAACAATCCAATACGCCGAGGCTTAATTATAACTAGATCAAAATTTATTTCTGAATGAATAAGAAATTTAATTTATATTAAATTAAGGCACAAAGAAATGTACTAATTATCAGTGGAAGACTAACCCCCGATTTCTTTTCACACCAATATTTTTATGCTCCCGATTTTTTTTCACACCAATATTTTTATGCAGAAATGCTTGCTTTATACAAACGCAGTTTTAACGCAATTAAATAAAGAAAACATTTTTGTATGATTTTACTGGTATCCAAAAATTGGGAAATTGGCAACTATGCATTAGCCCTCCAAACATGAGGAAAATATTGAAAAAAATGTCATGGAAAAGCATTCCTAATTTCGTCCCTGGGACGAAAATAAGAACTGCAAGGGGGACGAAATTGGAACCACGCTAATTCTCAATATTACGGATGTTCAGTTCCCGTAAGATAAACTGAGCGTCCTAAAACTCACTGTATGCTACTGCCAGCATCTTGCCAAAGTAAAATACATGCAATGAACAAGAAATAATTGCTTACAGTACAGTAAATTACGTTCCACAAACGACGTAATAAGAATTCAGGTCTTCTAAAAATAGGAAAATTGCCGTCTTTAATTTATGCATGCGCCTCGGCGAACGGAACTTTCAAGACTGACTGCTTTTACCTTCCGTCCCCTGTGCTTTGCGTCATAAGTGGCGCCACTTTCTCAGAAGCGGAGAAGTTAAGGGGGACGAAGTTAGGAGAGTGGACGAAATATGGGCACTTTACCCTAATAGTGAAATTGCAGAATATTTTTTTTTCAATATTTCGCAAATATTATTGACAAAAAATATTTTGCAATTGCACTATTAATACTTCCAACATAAAGTAAATATTTTCGCGATATTGATATTTTGTTGGAGATAGTTACAATTTAAAGTAGCGATGGGCGATTTCGATTTTTTAATCGATTTAATTGATATTATGGTCAATTTATTTAACCCTTTATCTACGGCATTATGATCTACGGCAATTTTTTTCATGTAATTTTTTTTAGTTACTAGAATGAAAATTAAAGTATAAACATAAAAAAAATACTCACGCGTGAGAAATTTAATTATTTAGAGGTAATTTATTAAAGTGGTACTTTAAAATACCGTCAGTACACTTTACTTTAAAATACCGTCAGTAACATCCCTCCCCCGGAACATTGAAATGTCCCCCAGGAAGATTTGATATTTTATGCTTAATGGACAAATGTCCAATCACCCCCCTCCCGTAACTCTAGAATGTCCATCTCCAGAACCATAGAAATCCCTCCCGAAGAAAAATGTCTGAATTCAACACTGCTGAAAAAAGCAGCATAACACCACAACCATTATTATATCATTTACCTTAAAACCTAATCTTGAACACCTTATGGCAATGTGTAACAGAATATTAAGTTTGATGAAATTCCGTTCATTAGTTCTTGAGATATGATCCCTAAAGTCATTTAAATCCTGAAAAAAGTGTTGAATTCAGGGGGCCCAGCTAAAAATGAACTGCAGAAATTCTATAAAAAAAACCGCAGTTGTAAAACTGCGGTGATTTGGCCTATTCCACTACAGATTTTTTGCGGTCAATACAACCACAAAATTACTGCAGTTTATTAACCGCAGAAATTTTGCAGTTGTATTGACCACAAAAATTCTACAGAAAATTTATAGTTATATCAATATTAAAAATTGACCGCAAAAATTCTGTAGTGGAATCGGCCAAATCACCGCAGTTTTCCAACTGCAGATTTTTTGTAGTTATATCGGCCTCAAAAATGTTGTAGTTTTTTTACTGAGCATCGTTTCAAATCTGGTTTCTATAACATTATATGCTCTGGAGTGAAAAATCTGTTGAAATAGAAAAGTCCTAAGTAAAAAATCTCAAACATTTGTAGAATGCTTTAAGTTTATTGTATGGCATGTTTACTTTATGAAAGCAATTGCATGTCATTGGAACTGTGTAAGTAGCAAGTTATCTGTCAAAAAGCACGCATTGCGATTGGGAGGGAAAATTTTGAGGCTGCTGAATTCACGGTTGGCGAGTGTGGCTGCTTGATAGGGCTGAACAATATGTCTAGAATTAATATAAATCGGCATTTTTATATCATGATATCCTGATATATCGATTTAGGAAAGTGCCCTCAGGGAGGCAAAGTAGTGTGCGAGTAGCGGTAAGTGCATAAAATGATTAAGCGGTCACAGGCCTTTTCCAACGATATGTCACATGATGACAAAATGTAGAAAAGTGCCCCCCAGAGGGGGGGGGGGCAAAGTAGTGAGTGGAGTACCAGAAATGCATAAAATGATTAAGCAGTCACAGGCCTTTCCAACGATATGTCACATGATGGGTGTTGGCAAAATATAGAAAAGTGCCCCCCAAGGGGGCAAAGTAGTAGGCGGAGCACTGGACATGCATAAAATGATTAAGCGGTCACAGGCCTTTGCGACGATATGTCACATGACGGGATGCTGGCAAAATTTAGGAAATTGCCCCCCCTGGGGGGCAAAGTGGTGGGCGGAGTACCGGAAGTGCATAAAATGATTAAGCGGTCACAGGCCTTTCTAATGACATGTCACATGACGGGTGTCAGGAAAATGTAAGAAAGTGCCGCCCAGGGGGGCAAAGTAGTCGGCGGAGCACTGGAAATGCATAAAATGATTAAGCGGTCACAGGCCTTTGCAACGATATGTCACATGATGAGGTGCCAGCAAAATTTAGGAAATTGCCCCCCCCTGGGGGGCAAAGTAGTGGGCGGAGTACCGGAAGTGCATAAAATGATTAAGCGGTCACATGATGAGGTGCCAGCAAAATTTAGGAAATTGCCCCCCCTGGGGAGCAAAGTAGTGGGCGGAGTACCGGAAGTGCATAAAATGATTAAGCGGTCACAGGCCTTTGCAACGATATGTCACATGACGGGATGCCGGCAAAATTTAGGAAATTGCCCCCCCCTGGAGGGCAAAGTGGTGGGCAGAGTAACGGAAGTGCATAAAATGATTAAGCGGTCACAGGCCTTTCCAATGACATGTCACATGACGGGTGTCAGGAAAATGTAAGAAAGTGCCCCCCAGGGGGGCAAAGTAGTCGGCGGAGCACTGGAAATGCATAAAATGATTAAGCGGTCACAGGCCTTTGCAACGATATGTCACATGATGAGGTGCCAGCAAAACTTAGGAAATTGCCCCCCTGGGGGGCAAAGTGGTGGGCAGAGTACCGGAAGTGCATAGAATGATTAAGCAGTCACAGGCCTTTCCAATGGCATGTCACATGACAGGAGTCAGCAAAATGTAAGAAAGTGCCCCCCAGGTGGGCAAAGTAGTGGACGGAGCACTGGCAATGCATAAGATGATTAAGCGGTCACAGGCCTTTGCAACAATATTTTACATGACGGGAGTCAGCAAAATGTAAGAAAGTGCCCCCCAAGGGGACAAAGTAGTGGGCGGAGCACTGGAAATGCATAAAATGATTAAGCGGTCACAGGCCTTTGCAACGATATGTCACATGACGGGATGCCGGCAAAATTTAGGAAATTGCCCCCCCAGGGGGGCAAAGTGGTGGGCGGGGTACCGGAAGTGCATAAAATGATTAAGCGGTCACAGGCCTTTCTAATGACATGTCACATGACGGGAGTCAGCAAAATGTAAGAAAGTGCCCCCCAGCGGGGCAAAGTAGTGGGCGGAGCACTGGAAATGCATAAAATGATTAAGCGGTTACAGGCCTTTGCAACGATATGTCACATGAGTCCTGACGACAAAATTTAGAAAAATGCCCCTCCCCCAGGTGTGGAAGTGGGGGAGATGGTCATTGGAGGTGCATAACATGAATAAGTAGTAAGAAATTTGCATATTATATGATCTGTTGAGGAAATTCGCGTATTTCGCACGATCTTTTGAAGAAATTCGCTCATTTTACACGATCCTTTGGCGAAAATCATGCATTTTACACGACCCTTTGGTGAAAATCGCGCTTTTTCCACAACCTTTCAAAGAAATTTGCATAATACACGATCTTTCGATGAAATTTGCGTATTTCGCACGAGCTTTTGAAGAAAATCGTATATTTTACACGATCGTTCGATGAAATTTGCATATTTCGCACAATCTTTTGAAGGAATTCGTATATTTTACATGATCTTTTGGTGAAATTCACGTATTTTGCACGATCTTTCAAAGAAATTCACATATTTTACAAGATCGTTTGACGAAATACAAATTTTTTCGCGATCATTTGACAAAAATCATATTTTACGCGACTCTGATAACATTCGTGCTTTTTCCACGACCTTTCAAAGAAATTTGCATATTACATGATCTTTCGGCGAAATTTGCACGATCTTTTGAAGTGATTTGCATTCTTTACACGGCACTTTGGCAAAAATCTCCAATTTTTCACGATCTTTCGCCAAAATTCGCTCATTTTCCACAATCTTTTAACAAAATTCACGCTTATTTCGCGATCATTCGACAAAAATCACATTTCTTTGCGATTCTTTAACGAAATTCTCATTTTTCCCACGACCTTTCAAAGAAGTTCGCATATTTTACACGATTGTTTGACGAAATTTGCATATTTTACATGAACGTTTGACAAAAATCACATTTTTTTTCGCTATTCTTTGACGAAATTCAAAATCCTTCACTAAAATTCGCAGTCTTTCCACGACCTTTCAAAGAAATTTGCATATTACATGATCTTTGGATGAAATTTGTGTATTTCGCACAATCTTTTGCAATTCTGCGATGAAAATCGTGTCTTTTTCGTGATCCTTTAACGAAAATTGCATTTTTCCCGCAATCCTTTGCCAAAAATTGTGCATTTTGCATGATCTTTTGCCAAAAATCTCGCATTTTCCACAATCTTTCGCCAAAAATCTAGCGTTTTCCACGATCTATCGCCAAAATTCGCTCATTTTCCACAATCTTTTAACAAAATTCACGTTTATTTCGCGATCATTCGACAAAAATCACATTTCTTTGCGATTCTTTAACGAAATTGTCGATCCTTCGACGAAAATCTCGTTTTTCCCACGACGACCTTTAAAAGAAGTTCGCATATTTTACACGAACATTTGACAAAAATCACATTTTTTTTCGCGATTCTTTGACGAAATTCACAATCCTTCGCCGAAATTCGCAGTCTTTCCACGACCTTTCGGAGAAATTTGCATATTACATGATCTTTGGATGAAATTCATGTATTTTTCGCACAATCTTTTGCAGAAATTCGAATATTTTACACGATTTTTTGGTGAAAATCATGATTTTTTTCAATTCTGCGATGAAAATCATGTCTTTTTCGTGATCCTTTAACGAAAATCGCATTTTTCTCGCAATCCTTTGCCAAAAATTGCGCATTTTCCATGATCTTTTGCCAAAAATCTCACATTTTCCACGATCTTTTGCCAAAAATTTCACGTTTTCCATAATCTTTTAACAAAATTCACGTTTTTTCATGATCATTTGACAAAAATCACATTTTTTGCAATTCTTTAACGAAATTCGCAATCCTTCAATGAAATTCACGGTTTTCCCACGACCTTTCAAAGAAATTCGCATATTACACTATCTTTCAAAGAAATTCGCATATTTTACACGATCGTTTGACGAAACACGCACATTTTTTCACAATCATTTGACAAAAATCACATTGTTTTTTGCAATTCTTTGACAAAATTTGCGATCCTTTGCCGAAATTTGCAGTTTTTCCACGACCTTTCAAAGAAATTTGCATATCCCAGGTAAAAAAATCAGACACAAACCTTTAAAATTTTTGAGATGTTGCAGCCATTTTGAAGGTTTCAGCGGGTATCTTTAAGGAAAATGAAAACTAAATGTTCTCTTAAGAGAAGTATACCGCTTTTTAAAAGATTTCATACAGGTTTATTTCTGTAAGTTATCACCTCCAAATTATCTTCAATGACTTAGAAAATTTTCGTGAAATCGCTTGAGATATTTTCAGGGAAAATGAAAACTGTTTCTCACGCAGGTAATATGAAGGTTTTACTTGAAAGTTTTATTATTGCACATTATGGTATCTAAGATTTTGATATGCCTGTGTTTCCTCATTAATAATTTTAATAAATTTCTAAATTAATATTTTAGATAATACACGGAAATCATTAAGTCCAATCATTAAGTCAATGACAAGTCTTCCATCCGTACAATAAAAAATTTTTAACTTCTGAAATTATTACAAGTAACATTACCTCTAACACGCTCAAAAATTTTAATCTCAGAAAATTCCCCCTAAAAAGAAAAACAAATCACAAAGTTATTTCGAAGCCCTTTTTGACCTTAAATTTGTCACAATTTTTTCTAAAATTATAACCAGGAACAATATCACCTCAACTCTAACACGCTCAAAAATTTCAATCTCAGAATATCCCCCTCTATAAATAAAATAATAATCACGAAATTATTTCAAAGTCTCCTTTTTATCCTAAAATTTTTCATAAATTTCTCTTAAATTATTCCCACTAGTAAAAATATTCCCTCAAACTCTAACGCATACAAAAATTTCAATCAACAAAAATTGTCCCCTAAAAAAAATCTCCAAATTATTTCAAAACCCCTTTCATTAATATTTAAAATGTATTCAAACACGCACAAAAATATATTTTAGTTAAATTTTAGTATCTAACGATGGACAAGGGGCCCCAATTTCCCCCACCCCCTTTCTGTAAATGTCTTATTTAGTTTTTCATTTTAAGTTTTCCTAAAAGAATAAATTTTACTGTGTTTTTCTAAATCTGCCAAAAAAAAAGAAATTTTAGTTAATTAAATTTCAAAATACAGAAGGGACAATGGCACTCACCCCTCCCACCATGCCGCTCTTTCATCCAAGCGCGACAGTCATAGTTCCTCTTTAAAACCGCCCCACCAGTGGCCGAGAGGTTCTGCTCTCAAAGCTAGTAGACGAGAGGTGCTGGTTTCGATTCCAATCACGCCCGTCGGCCTAATCGTTCGGAGTTTTCCATGGTTTTCTTCGAACCTTGGATTTCCTTGCTTTCTCTTAGAAAGACGCCAGAGCATCCCTCCCCTCCCCTTTGGGCCCATATCCCAAGTGTAGGTAATTGACCGTCATAAAACACACCAACAACAGCTCTTTAAAAAAGAGGAACTAAGAATTTTGCACATACAATCTATATTACATCTACTAATTACACTATCTACATATATTTGCTAAAATAAAAGAGGCTCTTTTAATTTAGTTACTCGTTAATAATAAATTTTATATTGTTTTTGAAAACATAAAAAAATATGTCCAGTAAAACCTCCCTAAAGCGACCACGTTCCGTTCCAATAAAAATTGGTCGCTCTGAGAGGTGGTCTCTTAATGGAGGTTATGTTTAAATCTAGATTTTAATTGTTGAAAAAAGATAACAATGTTACTAACATTTATCTTTCACATTAAGAAAAAATATAAAAATTTAAGTATCAAAACAAAAGCTAATTACAGTAAAACCTCCTTAAAGCGACCACGTTCCGCTCCAATAAAAATTGGTCACTCCGAGAGGTGGTCTCTTAATGGAGGTTATGTTTAAATCTAGATTTTAATTGTTGAAAAAAGATAACAATGTTACTAACATTTATCTTTCACATTAAGAAAAAATATAAAAATTTAAGTATCAAAGTTAATTGCTACAAAGTTAAAAAAATGAATACGGTTTTATCTTTTATAACTTATCCAACCAAGTCCTTTCGAAGTTCAGTAAATAAATGCTTTTTTTTTGGTTGGGGGGGGGGGAGCAATAAATAATGAAGATTTCATTAATTTGTATCTATTATTATCTATTTCTTTGAGAGTTTCCTGACAGAATAGGGCAAGGGAGTTTATTGACCGTCATTCTTAATTTGTCATCAGAATTAAATTCATTGCCTAAAAAAAGGCATAAAGGGGTTTAAACACTTAAAAGTTACCGGAATAATAATAAAAAAAAATCTAAATTTAGTTTAGAAGTTTGATGAATAATGCGCTCTCCGGAATTATTTTTCTAATAAAACCCTCTTCAAGCGACCAGGAAAAAACGGAATTTGTTTCATTTTCTTCAAACAAATTGGTCGCTCATGGAGGGAGTTCAACTGGGATGGTCTCTGAATGGAGGTAAAATTAGTATTGAGCCTATAGGAATAAATTTCGTTCCATGAAAAAAATAGTCGTTCTGAGAGGTGGTTGGTTAATGAAGGTGGTCACACAGGGAGGTTTCACTGTAGTCACTTAAATTTCAAAATCAATGGAGGGGAAGGGACCCTCCCCCCCCCCCCTCTCCTCATTTTGGTGGCGTCCACGATTAAAGCTGAAAAATATAGGTGGGGTTTTTGCATGCATAATTTGCCCTTATTCTCTATCAGGCGTGACTTCCAGTTTTTATAAAAAATACTTCTTCAAAAACAAATGAAAAATGTATAATTCGTATTAATTTATTTATTTCAAATTTTCGTTGGAACATTTGATTTTTGATTACGCAGCTCTATTTCTGACTCCATGTCACGGGAGAATGAGAAGGAAGTACCCAACTCAACTCTGAGACCGTGTGTTTACGTTTTAACCGCCATTCGGAAAATTAGCGGGACTAATCGTCACGTTGTCATGTTGTTATTGTATTTTTTTCTTTTTGCAGGGAGTTTTTCAACAGTATAGTAGTCGAATTTTAACTAATTTTTAAGTTGATATATATATATATAGCGTAAGAGGGCTGTATTACACTTCTTTTTAATATTAATATTGATATTCGGCACTTTGTATTCACTACGCATTCGACAAGAATCATGTTCGGTAAAAAATATCGCCACATTAATTTAGAAATGCTGTGGTATGGGGAAAACTTTTTATAAGAAATTTTCGTGGACAACTAAAGATAAATTTCACTTTTTTTTTAAATAATAGCGAAAAATATATTCATATATTTCCATTATGTTTAAAAGTGAAAGACTGATTTTACTCCTAAATAATTAAACTTGTAAAAAGTTCAGTTTGGAGGTGGGAAATTTTTGTGAAGGATCTTGTTTGCAGGTGAAAAGTTTGATGAAGGTTCCTTGTTTTGAGGTGATAAAATTTTGTGAAGAGTCCTTTAAAGGACCCAAGTTAATAGATCCATGTATTGGAATACAAATTTTACTAGTAAGTACCTGATTTAGTTTCCTTTATAAATTGAGCAGCTATAATCTTTTTAGGAACATAACTGCTTGATTAATAATGCACAGTGAAGGTGTAATGTCTCTTGCAAATCATTTAGCAGGGCTCAATATCTTTGGCTGCAATATTCGACTCATAAAAATAATTGGTACTTTTCGGTTAGCTGTTTGCCAGTGTCATATATACATACATATATTGCATATATAAATGCATATATGTGTACATATATATACACATATATATGTATATATAACACTGGCGCCCAGCTAACCAAAAAGTACCAAATAATTAAAAGAATTTTTATATATTGTAGATTAATTTATTATGTAGAATATGAAATATGGAAAAAATAAGGTACTTTTCGATTAGCCGGGCGCTAGTGTTATATATTACAATATATATGTACAGGGTTCGTAAATATCGTGATATTTTCAAAAATATCAAAAATATCCGATATTTTGATATATATCCGATATTTTCGATATATATCCGATATTTTCAAAATTGTCAGCTTACTGCTAATTATAAAGATTTTTAGACTTAATATAAATTAGAATCTAAAACACATTACATTTAACATGAAAACATAATAAAACAATATACTAAATGTCTTTTTTTATATTTTTCTTACAAAATTTATGATCAAATAATTGAAAAAAAAAAAAAAAACAATCTTCTGCAAAAGTTGCTTTTTCACCCATCAAAACACAGAATGCAGGATTATTCAGTTTAAAAAATAAATAAAATTACACAACAAATTCTGAAATACAAAATTTTATTTTTTCTTTTGAAGAACTTGAACATGAATGTAAGTTTGTCTGCTTTTTCATTCCCTAACCTACTGCACAATTTAGACTGAAGTAAATCAAAATTAGAAAAGATTCTAATGCCTCTATTGAAGGAGAATCTGTAAACAACTGATAAGTTAAATTATCTTTCATGGGCTGTTGTAATTTAATATTATCCCACCAAATTTTTGGTTCAACATTTAAATACTCAGTTTCAAACATAAAGCTTATATGAAATTTTTTTGCTAAAATCCAATCACCAATTAACCCCTTTATCTCATTCTAGAAGGTGCAGTCTACATAAAGAATAGATACAGGGTAGGAAGGTATTGTTCAAAGACAGATTTCTTATGATGGTAATGGGAAAGCTGTAGGTACAGTCCAAAACTAGTTTTTGGAGTGTAGGGAATATTTTGGGAGCTATTCTTTTTAGTTATTTATTTAGAGATGGACTAATTTTTAATAACAGTTGAAGAATTCATTTGCACTTCTTTTGACTGAAAATATTTTGAAAATAAATATCAGATATATGAAAATATCAAGAAATACGACATTTAAAAAATAAATATCAAATGTATGAAAATGAAAATATCGAAAATATCAAAAATCTTGATATTTTGAAAATAAATATCGGATATATATCATGATATATATCAAGATATATATCATTGATATATATCAACGAACCCTGTATATGTATATATAACACTGGTGCCCGGCTAACCAAAAAATACTAAAAATAATTACATGTGTATAATTACTTTAAATAAAGTAATTTTTTCATGAAAAAACAGTTAAAGACAAATTTAAAGCAATATTTTTTTCAGATGAGTGCAGGAGAATTTTCGCAATTTTTTCCCGCAACCAACTGATGAATTTTGCAATATTTTATTTCTACCAATTTGCATTTAAATGTTGCATTTTTTCTTGCACCCAATTGGTAAACTTGTGAGGTTTTTCTTTTTCTTATTTTTTTTTTTTTCATGTGATCGCTGGGTGAATTAAGCAATTTTTTCCCTGCTACAACTGAAGAACAATGTGATTTTTTCATCGTAACTGACTGGTGAATTTATATAATTATGCATTCTTTTTTGTTTACATTGATGTTCAATAATTATTATTCAACGATAATATTCAATTGTCACTTAATGTGATTAATTTAGCGATTTTTCGCTAATTTTCTGCATTCCATTTTTTTCTGCAACCGAATGAAGAATCTCATGATTTTTTTCTCACGATTGATTGTCCGCTACATTTCATTATTTTTTCCATAGCAGATTGACAAATTTCACAATATTTTAAAGCAACACACTGAAGAATTTCTCTTTTTTTTTCCCCCCAATGACCCAATAGCAGAAAATTCTCCAAGTGTCTGCGACAGATCTTTCAGGGACTGAAAATAATCTGCAGGTAAAATGTTACAAATGAACCTTTAATTAATTAATCATTTACTTTTAATGCTTTTAAGCATTTTACTCATTTTTATTAATAATAAACTTAAGTTTTAGTAATAAATAATAAAGAACTAAACATAATATAAAGTTGGAAAAAGATCCAATGGAAAAAAAAATCTGCAAAAGGGAAAAGAAAATCTGCGGCGCACCTCACCCGTCAGGAACTTTCTGCTACCGGGCCCAATGATTACTGGTGAATTTCTCAGATTTTTTTTTTTTCCCCTGATGACTGAATGAAGAATTTTGCAATTTTTTCTTGTAACCAATTGACGAATTTTGGGGTATTTTACTTGTACTGATTGGCAAATATTGTATTTTTTCTTGCGAGCAACTAGCGGAACTGAATATATATATACATAACAGTCGGTTTATGAATTTTGCCGGTCCCCCCCCCCCTCCCTTACCTAAGCTGATCAACAGATCTCGTTTTTTCTGATAAAAAGTTGATAAATTTCCATATTTTCCTCCCACAACTTACTAACAAAACATTTTTTTTCATGCGATCAATGGATGAATTAAATAATTTTTTCCCCCCATGACAATCAAAGAACTGTGTGATTTTTTTTAACCCTTTACTGACTGATAAATTTCTTGGGGTTTTTTCTTTTTCATATGACCAGTTGACAAGTTTATGATGCTTCCCCCTGACCTAATGATGAAACTTAATGTTTAAAATTTAGCAAAATTCTTCATTTGATTACGGGAGAAAGAAATTGTGACATTCGTCTGTTGCTTGAGAGGACAATTGACAAATTTCAATCAGTCGTGGGAAAATATCAAAAAATTCTGTTGAGAAATGGGAACATTAAACAAGCCAGTTCCAAATATTGTTTTTTTTTTTTTTTTTTTCTGTTTCTTTACAAGGTACAAGTGTGTAGTGTGTCCTTTATTAAAAAAGTCTGTGTCTGATGGGCACTGACCCGTTTTTTCTACAGTAAACTTCTAGAAAAAAGGGCACTCGTATGCAGCGATGTAAATGTAAAAAAAAAAAACAAACAGAGGGTATATTCAGAGTTTCTCCCATGTTTAAAAAAGGGCAGGGTGCTTCTTGTAGGAAAGGGGCACTTTTGGATTCCGAAGGGCAAGTTTTGGATTTTTAAGGACACTTTTTTTAATTTTTAAAGGCATCCTTTTGATTTTTAAAATTACTTTTAATATTTAATAGACAGGACGCTATTTTAAAGACAGCAATGAGGCAATTTTTACTATGCAAGTAAATTTTTTAATAAAGAAAGGAGTAAAGGCACTTTTTTCAGCTGGGGGCAACAAGGGTGCTAATGTTTTCCATCAGGGGTAAGAGGGCTGCTGTTTTGTAAACCTAAGGGCAGGCAGGGTGCAGCACCCTCCTGACACTGTCTACGGGAAACTCTGGTATACCTTAGAGTGTATATACAATAGCTTTTTTGAGAAACGGAAGTTAAGCAGTGTTACTGAAAAGAACCAGAAGGTATACGACATTTACCTCTGTATACCCTCCACTTCTGACAGCAAATTTTTTCTCTCTTTTTTGCGAACGATAATATTTTTTTCTGGTACCGATCGACGAATTTCACATTCTACTCGTGACAGATCAGTGAAAATTGTGATATTTTTTCACAGTCGAATGATAAACTGTGTCTTTTTTTCAACTGATTGGCCAAATCTCGAGGGTTTTTTTTAGCATGGCTGATCGACGAATTTCCATTTTTTTCTCTGATCTACTGACAAATTTCGCTTTTTTTTTTTTACCAGTGACTGATTTTTAAATTTTGCTATATTTCTCTTGAACCAGTAAGTATATCTTGAGGCCGATTGGAGAGAGTTTTTTTCCGCTACTGATATACGAATTTTGCAGTTTCTTCCGTCGATCTACTGACGAATTCCGCGATTTTTTTTAGCTACGACCGATTTGTAATTTTCTGGATTTTTTCTTTTAACATAGGTGAATTTTGAGACTTTTTCTTGCGACCGATTAGAGAAGATCGTGGGTTTTTTCTGGCGGTGCACTGACGAAGTTTTTTACCTGCAACTGATTAGCAAAAATCATGGATTTTTTCTCGCAACTGTTCGTCGAATTTTGTATGTTTTTCCACAACAGGCTGAAGAATTTCATGGTTTGTTCTCCATGACTGATGAACTGTACGAGTTTTTCTCGTGACCCATTGATGAATTTCACAATCTTTTTAATAAAGATGAAAATAAGGAATTTTGTTTAGTAGCCACTGGCCGGTAGGTTGACTTTATTTAGTAGCCAGTTACTAGCGAGTGAGAATAATTTCTTTAGTAGCCAGTAAGTACATTTATGTCAGTGAATATTTAATTTATGGGTATATTTTAGGTATGTTTATCCACTGAGTAGCTGGTATGATTCAAAATTGAAAAAAATAGGTTTAAAAAATCTGAAATTTGCAGCAAATTTTCTGAAATGTAAAGGGAGGGTTGGTAGGGGATCCCTCCTGGTACTAATTATGCATTTTTTCCAGATACTTTAACGAAATTCACGTTTTTTCCGGATCTATTGGCAATGTTTTCGTTTCTTTGGCGTTCCTTTGACAAAATGTGCGTTTTTTTCACGAACTTTTGACAAAATTCACATTCGTTTTCGCAATTCTTTGGCAAAATTCTCGGGGTTTTTTTTTCGAAATTCTCATTCCCCCCTGCGATCCTTTAACTAAATTTGTGTTTTTTGACGATCTATTGACGAATTTTGTGTTTTTGCCATGATCCATTGACGATATTTGTGTTTTTTCTTTGCTCTATTGATGATATTTGCGTATTTTCTCGATTCTTTGACGAAATTTTTGATTTTCAGAGATCGTTTGATGAAATGTGTGGGTTTTTTGCGATTCTTTGACGAAATTGGTTTTTTTTTTTTTCTTTCTGCGATGTATTGACGATATTTGTGTTTTTTTCCGCAATCCACTGACCATATTTGCATTTATTCCAGAATCCTTTGACGAAATTTCGGATTCTTTGCGATCCTTTGATGAAATTCGGGTTTTTCCACGATCCTTTGACGAAATGTGCTGTTTTTATTGTGATTTTTTGACAAAATTCTCGCTTTTTTGCGATTCTTTGATACAATTCGCTTTTTTGGTGATCCTTTCATGAAATTTACATTTTTTTTTTTTTTCGTAATCCTCTGACGAAATGTGTGTTTTTTCGCGATCTTTTGACAAAATTCACATTTTTTTCTTTCCCAATTCTTTTACGAAATTCCTTTTGGAAAATCTTGCGTTTGGCTGGTACTTTCCATATTTTTAATCGTCAGTTTTTCACATTTATTCGTTGAGTGGCGACTGGCGATTGCTTATTTTCATCTTTACTTTTTAAATGAACGATTAAAGAATTTGGTGATTTTTTTTCTAACCAATGAGTGACAAATTTTGCGATTTTTCCTACATTGAATGGTGAATTTTCTTGAAAATGAAAATTTGAAATGTTCTGCAGTGAAATCCGTTGTTCTGCGATGTACGTCGCATTTATAAGCATATTCTGCTTTGGGGGATTTCATTATCTCTTACTTTTCGGACTTTTTTTGAAATTGCAGCATTTTCATCGGAGGTTTCCGATAAATAATATTTGTAATATATAAAAATTTCAAGGGGGGTGGGGGGCACAATACTAAAGCCCAAAGTGCGGCACTTTTCTAACTTTTACCAACACCTGTCCCTATCGTGTAACATACAGTTGGAACGGCCTGTGACCACTTATTCATGTTATACACATCCGATATCCATGCTGCCACTTTGCTCCCCCCTGGGAGGGGCACTTTTCTAAATTTTGCCGGCACCTCTCATGTGACATATCGTTCAAAAGGTCTGTGACCACTTATTCATGTTATGCCCCTCCCCCCACTTTGCCCCACCGGGGGGGGCACTTTTCAAAATTTTGCTGACACCCCTCATGTCACATATTGTTGGAAAGGCCTATGACCACTTATTCATGTTATGCATCTCTAATGCCCCTCCCCCCACTTTGCCCCACCCCCTCGGGGGCACTTTTCTAAATTTTGTCGACACCCGTCATGTGACATATCGTTCAAAAGGTCTGTGACCCCTTATTCATGTTATGCACCTCTAATGCTCCTCCCCCCAATTTGCCCCCCGGGGGGGCACTTTTCTAAATTTTACTGACATCCCTGATGTGACATATCATTCAAAAGGCCTATGACCACTTATTCATGTTATGCACCTCTAATGACCCTCCACCCACTTTGCCCCCCCCCCCGGGGGGGAACTTTTCTAAATTTTGCCGGCACCTCTCATGTGACATATCGTTCAAAAGGTCTGTGACCACTTATTCATGTTATGCCCCTCCCCCCCACTTTGCCCCACCGGGGGGGGGCACTTTTCTAAATTTTACTGACATCCCTGATGTGACATATCGTTCAAAAGGCCTATGACCACTTATTCATGTTATGCACCTCTAATGACCCTCCACCCACTTTGCCCCCCCGGGGGGGCACTTTTCTAAATTTTGCTGACACCCTCATGTCACATATTGTTGGAAAGACCTGTGACCACTTATTCATGTTATGCACCTCTATTGCCCCTACCCCCACTTTGCCCCCCCTCGGGGGCATTTTTCTAAATTTTGCCAACACCCGTCATGTGACATATCGTTCAAAAGGCCTTTGACCACTTATTCATGTTATGCATCTCTAATGCCCCTCTTTCCACTTTGCCCCCCTGGGGGGGCACTTTTCTAAATTTTGCCGGCACCTCTCATGTGACATATCGTTCAAAAGGTCTGTGACCACTTATTCATGTTATGCCCCTCCCCCCCACTTTGCCCCACCGGGGGGGCACTTTTCTAAATTTTACTGACATCCCTGATGTGACATATCGTTCAAAAGGCCTATGACCACTTATTCATGTTATGCACCTCTAATGACCCTCCACCCACTTTGCCCCCCCGGGGGGCACTTTTCTAAATTTTGCTGACACCCCTCATGTCACATATTGTTGGAAAGACCTGTGACCACTTATTCATGTTATGCACCTCTATTGCCCCTACCCCCACTTTGCCCCCCCCTCGGGGGCATTTTTCTAAATTTTGCCAACACCCGTCATGTGACATATCGTTCAAAAGGCCTTTGACCACTTATTCATGTTATGCACCTCTAATGCCCCTGCCCCCTACTTTGCCCCCCCGGGGGGCACTTTTCTAAATTTTGCTGACACATCATGTGACATATCGTTCGAAAGTCCTGTTACCACTTATTCATGTTACGCAACCTCCGGTGCTTTCCCCCCCTTAGTTTTTTTTATTAATATGTATATATGTTTTATTAATATGTTTAGTTTATTAATATGTATCAAATCAATGTCGAACTGGATATGTAATCATTATTATGTATTGATCTGATGCGAATTTGCACAGAAGGCTGTCCGCATGCAGGTGCAACGATATAATGTAAAGAGAAGATACAGCTTTTATACCTAAAGGAAAACTGCAGATATTTCTGCCAAAATCGGTGAAGGGAAATAACAGGTTTTTTACCTGAAGGAAAACAGCAGGTATTTGGAACTCAGAAGGTTAAGGGAAAATACATGTTTTTTACCTAAAGGTAAGCTGAAGGTAATTTTAGTTCCAAATACCTTCAGTTTCCCTGAAGATTATTTTTAAGGTTTCTTGCTGACTTTTTTACCTGGGTATTACATGATCTTTTGACGAAATTCGTGTATTTTGCACAATATTTTGAAGAAATCGGCATATTTTGCATGATTATTGGTGAAAATAGTTTTTTCACAATTCTTTGATGAAAATCGTGTCTTTTTCATGATTCTTTAACGAAAATCGCATCTTTCGCCAAAAATCTCACATTTTCCATGATCTTTTGCCATAATTCGCTCATCTTGCACGATATTTAGTAAAATTCACGTTTTTTTTTTGCGACCATTGATAAAAACCACATTTTTTCGCGATTCTTTGAAGAAATTAGTGTTTTTTCCACAACCTTTCAGACAAATTCACATATTACACGATCGCATCATGTTTAATTTTTTCTCCAACATTTTTTAGAAAATATTTGTAAATTCCCTGACTTTTCCTATATATTTTGAAATTTCCCCGACTGTCCATGACACTGGGAACACAGTAAATATAAAAAATATAATCATTGAAACAGCCCTCAGTCTCAGTCAGGGCTGTCTGCCCACCTACCCGCCCCAAAAAACCCGGTTGGGCTTTTTAAAAAAACTCCACTTAATAAAACCCACATAAAAGTGGGTTTTATTGGGTTTTTTTGGTTTATACAAGTTTTTTGCTGCACAGTATCATTTATTTTTAATTACTACTTATTTGTTATGATTCTGTTATACATGCAAGATAAAAATTTAATTAAATTTAGGTTTTCAGACATCTTTGTATAAAAAGATAAAAATGATTTGAAAGAGCTGCAAAACCCAAACCTCATCAAATTAAAATTATCCAAAAGGAAAAAATGACTATTTTTTATCATTCATTATCTAATATGTAAAAATGAAAATTTGTCCGTCTGTAATTCTATACAAATCGACAGTTTGGAAGACAGGAATGTGAAACGTTACATATATGTGTATTAAAACACGGCCGAGGCAACTAAATTAATCTGGATCTAAATAATTTATAGTTAATTTTTAATTAATAAAACATCACCAATTTAACAGCAAGTTCCTATCAAATTTAAACATTTTACGTTATAGCAGTTGCTAACAATTAAAATTCCCCAATAAAATTCTTATCACAAAAATTCCTTTTCTATTGCAAGATTTCTATGTGGAAAATGAAATAGTTTGACGAATATAAAAAAATTAATATTACATCATAACTTTTCTATTGCAAGATTTCCAAATAAAAAATGAAATAAATAGTTTGACAAATTTAAAAAAGAAGTTAATATTACGTCACATTGGAAATGTAATGGATGGTTTAGGAAATGTAATGTAATGGATGGCAGGTGAATATATAATGTCATATGAGTTTGAAAAAGCACATTGAAACATGATAAAAACCTGAGCATAAGGTCGATAAGATAATTGGCATTTTAACATTTTGAAGTTCTCTGAATTTGTTTTCGCCATTTTTAAATCTATTCCATATACATACTCTTGTGTATGCATGTATATTAGAATTTCCACAAAGGTTTAGGTCCCTAGAGCTCATTCTTAGTGAAGAACTGAAATAAAGATGACAAATTGCCATTTTTCTTTAATAATGAAAAACTCTGTAAATAACAAAATACTCGGAAACAACTTTTCATCAAAAGGTTTTAAATCTCGGTCTCAATCCAGATCACAGATTATATTTACTAAGTAAGTAGGTAATCTGTCGTCTGGATTAAATGAATAAAAAAAAGAGTGAAAATTACGTAAATTAACAGGCAATCCTTGATTTTTTCAAAAGAAACATTCTTAAAATTCTGTGTAACGCCGGCTACTTTAGCTAGCATTATATATATATATATATATACTATTACATATCATTCATTAAGGTCCATATAATTTATTTTAAAAAAATTTTATAACAGTTGCTTAAAAATATGTTTATAATGTATTAAGTATTTTAAAGTTGAACTGCATTTAATATTTCATTTTGTTTTACACTCAAAAATCCCCATTTCTGTTATTAAGAGGTACCACGTAAAATAACAGATACGATGAAAATCAGAAAATGATAAAGGAGGCATTTGTAGTCTGTACCTGTCTGAATAAAAAAACTTTTTTTTTTAGACACTGCATATAAGTAAAATTGAAATCTATTAAATACAGCCACAACTGCAAAAATACATAATACATTATGAACACATTTTCTATGTACTATTAAAAAAATGAATTATAACCTATACACTATAGTCATTTTTCCTATGTAGTCATAAAAAATTAAAAATAAAAGTTCTATCGCTTATATTAATTTGGTGAGGGTTGGGTCTTGCAGTTCGTTCAAATCATTTTTAATTTTTATGCAAAGATGTCTGAAAATCTAAATTTAATTCAAATTTTATCTTACATATATAATAGAATCATAACAAGTAAGTAATTAAACATAGTTGGCACTGTTCAAAGAAATGGCAGCAAAAAACTCCAAAAACCTGAAAGAAACCAAAAAAACCCCAATAAAACCCACACGGGTTGGGCTTTTTTTAAAAAAAACCCGGGTTTTTTTCAGCCCTGGTCTCAGTACACAAAACAAAAGTAAAAACATTAAAAAAAAAATCAGAAATATTAAGCAAATTACTTATAAATAAAAGAAATACTTCTTTGACGGGCATAAAGTAAACACCACCCATATGTACTGGTTTAAGACATAATGTAAACAAAAGAAAATTACATAAAATAAAATTTATATGCACTTAGCAAAACACACCAAGTTGCTATGCTTTATTAGACAATTACCAACCAATTATGTTCTTAAAAAGAAAATAAATCACTTACCGGTGAAATGGTAATCCAACTTTAAATCAATAAGCTGTACAATAAACAACTTATAAATGTAATACATCTTTATTTGGCACAGATGTCATATACACTCGATATTGGCACGATTTTTTTCTGACGCCAATGTCATATAAGCACCGAATACTTAACTAACACCAAAGTGTCATTATTTTGCTTGATATGGTAAACCGGATATAGATGATATGGTAACGAGGTTTGGTTGGTGTTATGGTAACATCTGTGCCGAATATTTTTACGAGTGCAGTGACATGCTTTTTTAAAAACTGCCAAAATGCACTCCTACCAGAGTTTCCTTAGGCAGTTTAGGGCGGGGGTGGGGGGTGGAGGTTGAACTGCACACCACCTGCCCTTTGGTGGATTTGATTTGATTATCGGAGCCTACGCCCGATTATGAGGTTTTCAGCTTCGCTTCACTTGGCGTCTTTGTACCTCTAATGATCCAAAATTGCTAATACAGTTCTCTATAAACAGCTCTTTCAGTAGAAGTTACATCCATAGATGAGAACTTGTTTTTATTGGGATTAAATTCCAGGAAGAACTCCCCTTCATCAGAATCTGTTGGTTCTCGGTAGAAAAAAAATAAGGTGCTTGGAGGCAGATTTGCCCGCTGCTACAGCCAGGTCACATATATCATGGAAAGTCGCACTGTCAGCAGACAGATCTAATCGCTGATAGAGTTGAGCTTGCTCTGTGCGAAACTTTCAGCACTCTAGAAGGTAGTGGTCAGTGGTTTCCAAGACTTGACACTCTGAGCAGAGGTATGAATTCCATAGGCCAAAACGATGAAATTGTGCCATGGTAGGCAACGAGCGGGTCTGTAATGCCCTTTGGTTTAAAAAACAGCGTTCGAAATCCTTGGTGGTCCGCTGGTCCGAGACCACCAAAAGCGCAATCGGACCACTAATTTGAAAAACCTAGTGGTCTGCAGGACCAGTAACTTTTCCCCCCCTTTCTCACAGGTAAACTTAATTTACCCGTCCCCTAGAAAACCACAACCAAACACAAATCACATAGTAATTTTTAAAAAATTGCATTAAATCTCAGTCATTTGAAATAAATAATCAGATGAATAAAACATCTCATTAATAATTTTATAGTTTTTCGTTATGTATACAGTTTATTTAATTTTTAGTAAATTATAATTTTACATTTTACTATGCTGAAAATTTTGGATGGCTGTAAAGGAAGTTTGGTTTATATTCTAAGGGGGGGGGGGGGGGAAGGTCACTCAAGGGTTAAAGGGACTTAATAGAATTTTATGTAGCGGGCCAGTGGTGATAACTGCGGACCAGTAAATTCTCATGCTTACTGGTCCTTGGGATCAGTGACTTTTTTTAATCAATTCTACCACTGTAAAATATCACTCTTCTTGTCCCACATCCATAAAATTTGCATGCACATTGTTTTAAATAAATTATATATCAAAGTTAAAAACATTTCATTGTTTAAAACCAGCAGCACTACTTGAAAATTTATATATTAAAAAAAAAAAAAAAAAAAAAACGAGCAATACACAAAAACTGCAACTAATCAATAAAATACTTAAATTGATTCTTGAACGCTTTTGTTTTGCAATAACAATGACTCAAAAACTCTATAACTCAACTAGCTTCTAGTTAACTAGGAAAAAAAAAAAAAAAAAAAAAAACACCTCTATTATTTTGAAAAAAGCAAATAACAATAATGATAATATCTTGAAACTACAAAATTCTCCTCCGAAATATTTGTATTGGTAAGATTTGTTTTTAAAAAAGGGGCCTGATTTTTGGAAGTATACGAGTCCTTTGCTAAAATTATGTACCGAGCTAGATCTGCCCTTTTGAATCTGCAGGCATGGTCTCAGAGTCCTTTCAAAGAGACAAATCTAGCTCGGTACATAATTTTAGCAATCTTGTTGTTATGGACATTCATTTAAAAAACAATAATTAACGAGGGAGTATTACAAGAACGAAAAGGGATATAAAAATTAAGAGGAACGATCAAGCGTAGCATAAGAAAAAGTGAGCGGGAATGGAGTCACATGTATTGTAAACAATCGCCGGATATCGACAGTTGAGTTGAGGAGTTCTTCTGCTGCCGAGATACAGATACATTTACGCTGTTATCGAAATGAGATTGACCAATCAGAAAACTTGCTTCCTTAAAGCAGGGAAAAGTTCCCGAAATACAAGCTTCTGATTGGTCGATCTTGTTTCGCTAACAGCGCAAAATCTATCTGGATCCCAGAAAAAATTTAGAATAAAAAAAATTATTTAAATGATATTAATTATTATATATTATTAATAATTATTAATTATAAATATTTATTATTAATTATAAATATTTATTATTAATTATTTAAATTATATTATTTATATTATGTGATATATAATTAATATTACATATTAATATTATATTATGTGTTATTAATAATTATTAATTATAAATAATTATTATTAATTATTTAAATTATATTACTTATATTACGTAATATAAAATTAATATTATATATTAAAATTATATGATTTATATGTTAATAAATATCAATAATTATTAATTATAAATATTATTATTAATTATTTTATTAATTATTTTATTAATTATTATATTAATAATTTACATAATAAATAATTATTTAGAGTCAGAAATGCAGCCTCAGCTGCATAAACAATAATCAAATATTCCAATGTAAATTTAAAATAAAATATTTAATAAGAATTATTTTTTTTTCATTCGTTTTTATAAAGTAGAAGTAATTTTCTTACAAACTGGAAGTCATGTCTTTTCGGGGAGAAGGGCAAATTGCGCATTTAGTAAATCCGGGTCCGGGTGTGCTATGAAAAAGAAGAAAGGGGGATGGGATGCCTTCTCCCTGGATTTTGAAATTAAAGTAAAAAAAAAAAAAAAAAAAAAAAATTCTTCTTTTGAAAAACATAGTAGAATTTATTCTTTTCGAGTAAGTAAAAAAAAAAAAAAAAAAAAAAAAAGGAAGCGTTTTTCCGTTTAGGGGAGGAGGGTGACATAGGAGAGCAACTGCCCCTCCCTAGATTTTCAATTCAGTAACTAATTTTATTTTCTTAATTTGAAAATCATAATAAAATTAGTTCTTTGCCAGTGATAAAAAAAAAAAAAAAAAAAAAAAACAGAAACCAATAATTTTCCGTTGGGAGGAGGGGGGGGGGGTGTCATATGACAGTCATTTGTTCCTGCCTGGATTTAAAAATATAAGTACCTAATTTTTTTTCACCGATTTTGAAATACTGAAAATTTTTTTAATTCGAGTGATTTAAATTAAAAGAGGAATTAAAAGTTTCAGTTGAGGGAGCGGTATAGGAGGCCCATTGCCCTTCCGTGGATTTTGAAATTGTACAAACTAAATTTTCCTTTTTTTCCTATTTTGAAAACATAGTAGAATTTTTTTTTTTTTTTCGAGTAACTTAAAAAAAAAGGAACCAAGAAATTTCTGTTTAGGGGGAGGTGGCACAGGAGACCAACTGCCCCTCCCTAGATATTTCAATTTAAGTAACCCAATTTTTTTTCTCCTGCTATGAAAAACATAGTATAATTTATTCTTTGCGAGTAACTTAAAAATTAAGGTAACCAAAAATTTTTCGTTAAAAGGGGGGAGCCTAGGGGAGTGTCATTGCCGCTGGATTTTGATATATATATATATACCTGAATTTTCTTTTTCTCCGATTTTGTATAAATTTTATTTATACGCAGAAACTTAAAATAATAGACGGACAGTATAGCAGAAATATCAGTTGCCCGGGGTTGGGGGGGGGGGATAAGAGAAAAGCCATTTCCCTTCCCTGGATTTTGAAATTTAAGTAATTAAATTTTCTTTTTTTCTTTCTTTTTTTTATGAAATGCATAGTAAAATTCATTCTTTTTCAACATTTTAAAATAAAAGAAATAAAAAAATCCGTTAAGGAGGGTGGGGGGGGGATGGAAGGCCCATGCCAATCCCTGCAGTCTGAAATTTAATTAACGGAATTATGTTATTTTCTCCGATTTTGACAAATATAGTAAAATTTATTTATTCCGTATAGCTTAAAATTAAACAGAAACTAAGAATTTTTCTGTTGGGGGAGAGATTCACCCCCCCCCCCATGTCTCATTCTTAGTAGTTAATTTCGGTAGAGTTTTTTTTATGTTTATGTATTTAAACTTTATCGTAAAGTCAGGTTAAAAACAGTGTAATTTTTTTTTTTTTTGGGGGGGGGGGGAGGAAGATGTAGCCCGAGGTCATCGGCATTCCCCTCCCGGATTTTGACATTTAGTTTTAACTAAATATTTTCTTTTTCTCTGATTAACACATAATAAAATTTATCCGTTTCGGCCAAGTAAAATAATTAAACACTAAGAGAAAGACGGGAAACTGGTAAAATTAAAGAGATGAAATTACTTCAATACTGCTGTATTACTACAGACGCAAAATCTCATAATTTTAAAAGTTTATGATGACTTCACTTAAACTATAGTCTTTTTGAGGTTAATAGCACAGAGAATTTTTGAAATAAAGGACCACAAAATTACGTCACATTAGCCGCAGAATTTCTAAAGTATTTTTATAGTCGAGATTTCACTACAGAAAATCTATAGTTGACTATAGAAAAACATCAAAAATACTCCACTTCTGTAGAAAAACTGCAGTTCATTTTTAGCTGGGGGGTGTCATGCTTCCTCCCACCGCAACATACAAATGTATCCCCCAGAAGGTTTGTGATTTTATTCTTAATGCACAAAAGTCCTATCCCCTCCCCCTCCGAACTGTCACTCCCTGGATCCGCAGAAATCTCTCCCGGAAAAAATTGTCTGAATTCAACACTACTGATAAAATGAGTATAGCAACGCCTCCAGTTGGGCGATTTACACCGAAACCTAATAAGCAACAATTTATGCCAACATCTAACTGAATGTGAAGTTTAATGAAAACCCGTGCATTATTTCTTGAGATATCGCTCTTACGGAAATCATGAAAATGAAGCATAGCAGCGCCACCTGTTGTGCGATTTTCACCAGAAAAAACAATCAGCATCAATTTATATGAATGTCTAACTGAATCTAAAGTTTCAACATATTCCATGCATTTGTTCTTGAAATAGACCTTCTACAATTTTTTGGTCAGAAACAAACAAATAGACAGACCAGCAGACAGACAATTCATTAAAATAGACAAATCGTATTCCAGACAAGACCTTCTCTACAAATCCTTCAAAAACCGGAAGTCGAAATCTTTCACGAATCCGACATTTTCTTTTTCTAAAGAAAAAAGAAAGCAGTCGATTCTACACGTAACGTAGGATCAGAAATGTTGAATAGATTCAGTACAGATTCGATGTCGATCTTTAGATGCCTGTAGAATCGATATTTTTTTGTTTATTTCAATTCAAATCGCATTGCGGTCGATCCACAATTCGGGATGAATCTATCTTCATATTTTACTGTTTTAGTGTCATCAGAATTGCAGTAAAATTTTGTATCCTTTTTTTCCCTTCTAGGTTCAGTGTTGAATGGCGGGAGGGATTTCTCCGACTTCGGTCAGGATGAGGGGAGGGGATATTTTAGAGTTCCGTGAGGGGGGCATGCACATTTGTCCATTAAAGATAATAAAATCTCAAACCGTTCGGGAGGGACATTCCAATGTACCCCTGGGCCACCTCCTGAATTCAACAATAGGTTGAATCGATATACTTTTGTTTAGAAGCCTAGTTATTTGGATTACTAGTTTATTATGTTGTATTTTTCAAGTTCGTCCATTCTAATCCCCCCCCCTCCACTTCCTCGCCAATCTTAATTTACAAGGCCGTTCAAAATACGCATGCAATATTTAAAATGTCCAATATATTAGTTATTATAAAGCCACATTTTGAAACCTTGACAAAAGATACATTTGAGGTTACCCCTCCGACCGTTTGGGGCTTACCTGCCCCCTCGGGGGACACATTTTTTGTTTCTTTCGAACCATATCGTCTAACATATCATTGGAAAGCTTTTAATGTGGTCTTTTTTTTCTGTCTCTACCCTTGCTTCCTTTTGGTAGGGGTTAAACGTGCTCCAATTTTTTATCGATATTTTTGTCAGTAATTTCAAAGCAATACATATATGTATATATTATTTCGGTTTTACTAGTTTAAAGGCAGAACTATTGTCAAATTTCACATGAGTCTTTTTCTTTCAAGGTTAAATTGTTATATTTTTAATTTAGGAGTCAAGTCATTTGGGTTATTTGTTTATTAAGGTGCACTTTTCTAGTTCGTCAACAATCACAATCCCACCTCACGCCCCCCTCCCCATCACAAGTTTCTTAATTATGGTCCGATTTCAATGGGACCTTTTTTGACATTGTTCGCGAGTTATTTGCTTACCAACTAAACATTGATATTAATTCTTCAGCTCTTGGTGAGCACTATTCATGAAACACATGATAACACATTTCGGGTCCAGTTTAAACTTATGATTCTTGGTTTAAAGCCACGTTACTCAAATTTCTCGTTAGTTAAGTGGTATTTCACAAGTTTGTCAAAGTGTTTGTGCAAGTTGTATTTTAAAATTTCCAGTCCTTTACAATCAAACTTTCTGATTTATGATACTTTGAATTTTAAGAAATTTCAGAGCTTTCCGACACTAAAGGATCCTTTGTGTGTTATTAATGTTTTTCAAGTGTATAGGTATGAAAATACGTCCTAAAATGCTTTAAAACTTATTTCTTCAAATAATATATTTAACAATTTAAACAAAGGTGTCCCCGAGAATTTTGTAATGTTTTTTATTACTATATATGTATACAGGAGATACAGAATACACTTGAGGATGTTGCAATTAGGTATCAAATTTTTATATAGGAATGTTATAAAAATAAATAAAAATAAAAGCCTTTACGGAATCACTAATTTAAATTGACTAGAAGAGGATATTATAAGAAGAATATCCGGCGAATATTGGATAAATAAATGTTGCGGAAAAATAAATGAATTTGAGACAATGTATTGAGATTAAATATTCTTAAAACACAGATAGATTTTTTTTATCGAATTTCTTCTAATATTACTAGCTCTAATGCTACAGATTTCCAAGGATTATGCATATGTAAAACAAATCTTAGATATAGAACTTCGAAATATAATAAATTTTTAAGCAATAAAATACATACACAGACACAAATATGCAGTTATATACACTGGTTTCCAAAAATTAAAGAAAAATCACAAAAAGAGCGGAAACTCGTTCAAAAATTAACCTATCCGTATGAAATTTGGATATATTGTTAACTCAAAGATGCTGATTAAAATTACAAAATGCAAATTAGTGGCGCTGCAATCGCACTGCGTCATCTATGCGGAGTATAAAAATGCATGCTAGAGAGTAATGCTGCTAGTGTCGCTGTGATTATGAGATAAGAAAACTGAGATAGCCAATTCATTAGTATGACCTCGAGGTATCATTTGTCCAAATAACTGCGATATAGAGCTGTTAGCAGATTGGATGTAATCCAAAGTCAGACAGAGGTGGCCAGATGGCTAAATGTGAGTCCTTCTGTTGGTCATAGGCTTTGGCAACACTTTTAAACCACTGGTTCGACCTCCAGAAGGTTCAGCGAAGGACGAGCAAGCGCTACGACAAGCCCCGATGATCGATATTTGCGCTTATGTGTACGAATCGACAGAACAGCACACCCCTCTCATCTGAAATCCGTCTTTGCTGCAGTCACTGGAAGGTTGGTATCATCGTCTACTGTGCATAGAAAGCTTCATGAAGGTGGTCTTTATGCGATGCGATCAGATACTTGTGTGCCGCTCACCTCATGTCTCCGGAGGGAACGTTCAAGTTGGGCACGTGAACATGTCCACTGGACGGCTGATCAATGGAGGCGTTTTCTCGTCACAAATGAGTTCCAGTTTAGCCTCCAAAGCGATAGTATGTATTGTTTGATTTGGAGAGAACAGGGAAAATGCTGTCATTAATCAAACATTCGTAAAAGAGATTCGTATGGAGGAGGCAGCGTCTGTGTTTGGGATGGTATCTCTTTGGGCGGACGTACAGACCATCATGTCTTTCCACGTGGAACTGTGAATGCTCACGTCTATAGAGATGACATTCTTGATGCTTATGTGCACCCTTATGCCGGTGCAATAGGTACAGATTTCCTATTATAGGAAGATAACGCTAGACCGCACAGAGTTCACATCGTAGAAGATTATCTTCATCACCAAACAATTCAGCGCATGGAATGGCCAGCACGATCACTGTACTTGAATCCCATTGAGCATCTTTAGGAGGCTTTAGGAAGATTTGTCTCTGCTCTCAATCCCCCTCCTCAGACCCTTGCCACGCTTACAACTGCTTTAAAAGAGAAATGGCTTGCACTTCCCAGAAAATGTATCAATCGCATAATTGACGGTATCACATTTCTCTGTATGTGCTGTAGTTCTTCTAGGTTTGATCATACTCCATATTAAAGGTACTTTTCCTATACCAAACTGATACATTTATTTTGTTTATTTTATAATTGTATTAATTTCTGAAACACCACAATCGTCTGGTAATTTCTGTTAATGTTATTTTATACCTTACTATGTGTTGTAAATTGTGTCTCAGTTTTATTAAAATCTACTAGTAACATTTTGAGTAATCGCTACTTTTGTTGTTTTTCCTTAATTTTTGGAAATCAGTGTATGTTACCGTTAAAGTGTATAATTCAGTTATTTCATAGAATACCTAGTTATTTCATGAAATAACTAACCAAGTCCGCTAATGTGTATAATATTATTGGATTCTACGCTTTAACTAGTTATTTTATAGAATAACGATTGCCTAACCGTTAAAGTTTAAAATAAACAATTTGACATTAAAACAAATCCATTGTTTTATAAATTAACTGATGATAAATAGTTAAAGTCACTCGAAAAATACATTTCATATTACTGATAGATTAATTGATAAATAAGAAATAGAAACAGGATATATTATATAATTTTATTTATTATGTTTTTTAAATAGTAATAAAAAATAACAGAATATAGTGAGAAAATAGTTATATTTAAATTTTTACAACTTATAAATACATAAATTATTAGGCTGCTTAGTCTTATTGGCAAAAAATGTTAAGCTGTTTAAAAAATATTACAAAATTTGTTTATCGAAAACTCAAAATATAAATAATACTTACAAAAGAAATAATAATAATAATGTTAAATATTATTTAAAAATGACATGCTGGAGGGAACAATTATGTTATTTAATAAAAACATAAATATTTAATAATTCATAATTTTTTTCCCAGAAGTGGGCAAGTTAGTGTAAATACTACAATGTGTTAATACTATTAGCAATCAGACAAGTATTAACAATCGCATTAGAACTTTGTGATTGGTATCTAGGCAAATCCATGGAAAAGTCCCTGGTGCTAGCTTTCAGCAGAACTGACCACAGAAAAAGGAAAGCTCAGTTTACCTCAGCAGTTTTTGTCTTTAAGTTAGTTAAAATTTTTAACCTGGAAGTAATAAATTGTGGGCTGAGAAACAAAATTAACAATATATAATAAATTAGAATATTTAATAACAATATATAACTCTAATAAATAATATAAAATAAAATGAAAGTATTTCTTAAATTTTTAAATTAATATGATCTTACATAATTGTTTTGAAAAAAAATTATGAATTATTAAATATTTATGTTTTTATTAAATAACATAATTGTTTCCTCGAGCATGCCATTTTTTTAACAACCTTTAACATTATTATTACTATTTCTTTTGTAAGTATTATTTATATTTTGAGTTTTGGATAAACAAATTTTTTAATATTTTTTAAACAGCTTATAAACTGCTTAGTCCTATATAAAAATGTTTTTTAAACATTAAACATTAAAAAAATGTTTTTAAACATAAAAACTAGCTATAACCGATTCAAAACTGACAAAAACCAGCTATAACAGGTTCAAACAGCTTTCGCCTGACGTCTTTAATACTTTAACGGTTAGGCAATCGTTATTCTACAAAATAACTAGTTAAAGCATAGAATCCAATAAAATTATACACTTTAACGGATTTGGTTAGTTATTTCATGAAATAACTAGGTATTCTATGAAATAACGGATTATACACTTTAACGGTAACATATGTATAACATGAAACTTAAGTCAACAATTAGAACCAAGACAAAAAAATAAAGTTGAGGAATAGTTGCATAGTTTTATTACACATATTTTTATCAGTAACTTCATGTTAATAAATAAGCGTCCACTATCCTTTTAAAATTCTAATCTAAAAACTAATCCTTTTTAAAATTAATTGAATTTTTTTTTCTAACAGGGAAAATTAATTTTTCACGCCTAGATGATTCCTTTTAAATAAAGGAACTTCGGTAAATTTTGCTAGTTACATGATTAAACTGAAATTGTAATAATACTAAATCGGTTTTTTCGGCAACATGAATTATGACCCTGAAAATTTTAATTTTAATTCAGGCAGGACGAAAATCACAATAATTCAAAGTTCGTTTGTTTTGAGACCGAAGCGGATATAGACCTCATGGTTATGCTGCCGAAGCCAGTAGTAGCCTCAACTCCAGGTACGTTTAATTTTGAAATTCAGTCTTGAAGAGTACATAAGAAAAAATAAATAATACAAAACATAAGTTATGTGATTAGCATCAGTATTTTATGGATGTAAGGGAAACTGTTAAAAGAAAAAGGCCGAACATCAGCGGATATGCAGCGAAAGGTTTCTTCTTATAGCAGCATCCAACGGCATTATATATATATATATATATATATATATATATATATATATATATATATATATATATATATATATATATATATATATATATATACTCGTACATCTTAATATAAAAATATGGGAGTCTAAAATTTTTAACATTGGACCTACCTTTCCCCCCAAGCTTATTGGGGACTTAAAATGACTTAAAAACAACTTGTATCTGTAAATAAAATTTACTACCTTCAAAATTTTGTCCATCTGGGCATTTTTAAAAAGATTGACGATTATAGAAAGTAAGTCCCCATCTGTTTGATTGAACGAAGTAAAAATAGAAAGTACCGCTGATCCGGATGAAATCAATATTTCCTAATGATAAAAAAATCATTAATTCCTTTTTTTTTTATCTGACCGAGATCATCTTTAAAAAATAAATTTAGATAAAATATAAATTACAATATTATTAAAATTACATTTTAAAACTAATGATTTTAAAAGTTAAAAAATTTTATTATTCGACTCAAAGGTTTGTCATAGCTTACGACATTAGTATCTCACACAAGACTCTTACAAGACAAGAACAAAGCCGATTCGTGTTTGTCCAAGGTCGGTGACTCACAGTAAATATTAAATCTTGTGCTGCGTTTGTAGCCTTGCTAACATATAATAGTGAGAAATTTTCGAGGCTGGTTATCGTTCCATGTTATCTAGTCGGTAGAACGTCAGTCCGCTATGCTGATGGCTCGGTTTCGATTCCCGACATGGAATCTTTTTCACTATGTTGGCCTTTGCGCCTCTTAAGCAATTACTTTGAAATTTGATTTTCATTTGAAATAATGAGTATATGTATAATTAAAAAACGCTAAAATTGGTGTTAGAAAAATAATTAGATTTTTTTTAAATAGATAATAATATGGAATAAAGGATTAAAATTTTAGGCTTTAAGTGCGTCGAATTCGGGTCGGGAGAATTTTCAGTCTTTTGTTGGTATAACTTTAGGAGAGCCGGCTTACAATATAACAATACAGGCTTGCCACAAAATTACGACTGCTATAACGTGCATTAGTTCCTTGATACGTTTTCAGAAATTTGGGACAAACAAATGGCAACAACGCAATAACAAATAAGTTACATAAACACACTGAAATAATTCTGGTGTGAAACTTTAAATCAAATCTTATTATTAATTCTAAGTACATTAAAGATTTTTTTAAAATGAATTTTGGCATTTTATCTAAATACCAATGCACTCAAAATATCGATATGGATTTATTTTCGGAATAGTTTAAGAATACCTACTAGCTATGCTAATATTATAAAGAGGTAAAGTTTGTTTGTTTATTTGTAGAAGGACTCTGGAACTACCGAATCGATTTCAAAATTAATGGTATCAAAATGATGGAGTTAGTTCACGTTCGAACATAGACTGTGAGTCATTCCATGTTAGTTCAGGCAGGCATGTAACCCACCATAACAGATTTTGATGTAATTTCGTGTGTTTGTTCCTACTATTAAGGTATGATCAACAGTATTTCTTTTTACTACTGTTTGAAACTGTTTCTTTAAAAAAAATTGTCACAATTTTGAAAAACTGCAGTCAGTTGGCATTCTTGTCTGTTCGGTTTTCAAATGTAGCATGTCATAAATATGTAATCATATTTCAATATCTACAGTACAAATAATGCACAAATAATTTAAGCATGCTAAATAAGGTATGCAGCTTATGAAAAGAAAATCACTGTTACGCTTATAACATTTTAAGTGTGTCTATTTTTTTTTTTTTTTTAATCGTGAAATGTTGTATTAAAAGTAATGTATTAACAAACAAGTAATATAAAAATTTTGTTTTTAAAGTCAATTCCTACTTAGGTGATCAAAGAAAAATTTAATATAATCCTTTAAGCTAATATTAGTTTTTGTTGCATTAAAGTATCTCAATTTGTTTATTTTCTATAAGCAAGTAGGTTTACAATGGAAGTCTATGGGAATTTTGCGAAATATTACAGATTTGCCAAGTTGGTGTCACTTTTGGCGACTTATTTTGGTCGCCAAATTTGGTGATATAACGCCAAGTTGGCGGCAAACATGGCGGTATTTGGAGACAGAACAGAGTCCCCCTATGGTAACCCCCCCTTATAGATATGAAGATGCATTAAATGCTGTTCAATAACCAATGGCCGCCATTTTGTCTCCCATATAAAAATAAAATTAATTAATTAAAATTTAATTAATGAATTAATATTTGAAAAATCTGTATTAACATCAATTGTCTTCCAGTACATGTTTAAAAAAATTTATTTCAACTTGATAGGGTGAATAATAAGTATTTTATTAACAATTGAAAATTTGAACAAGATATATAAATAAAGATAGGGAGAGTGTGAACTAATAGTAGGAATTGAAAAAAGCATTATCAACAAAAGGAGAGTTTGTATTAAATTTATTTTTTTTTTGTGGGGAATATACTTAAATGTGTTATTTACTTGAATATGAAATAAAAATAGTTGCATTTTGGGTGTTTTTAGTAGTATTTCTTATTTTAAAATATGTTGAGGGGCATTCCAAATCAAATCAAGCAGAGTCATTATATGTAAGTTCCCCTAATCCATTTAATCCACTGTCACAAATTTCAACGAAATTGAGTATCTTTGTAGCTGATTTTAAGACATAATAACCATTAATTTTCTTGATCTCGAGTAAAATATTTTTAAAGATAAAAATAATTAAAAATTTTAAAAAAAAGTCTTCATTTTTTTAATGGCTGTTCTATATTCAAAGACTGGATTAAAAATAGTCGTTTCAATATGAAATCACTAAATAAGTTTTAAATAATTTATACGTGACAAATAATTTACGCAGATTATTATTTTTTGTTTTTTGTTGTGTTTAAAACACTAGAGTGTCTATAATCGTGCTAATTTTTAAATTCAAGAATTTTGTGAAAAATAATGCGTTAATCAAAAATTTACTATTAACCGAAAGCAGGGTGCTATTTCTTTTTTTTTAATTGTACGTAAAATTATCTTTTAAATGGTTATAAAATAAAAATTTAAAATTTGAGTTATTTTAACAAAATTTTGATAAAATGAAATTTTTAATCATAAATATTGAAGCTTTTTATGCTAAGATATAGTATTATGCTTAAGATATAGTGTAATACTACTCTTGCTTAAATATACTATATACAATAATAACATAACAAACATTATTTAAAAAAATAAAAATTAAATAATATTCAAAAGGCTTACTCTTTGTTACAGTAAAAACAATAAATGTATAAAAGTTCACTTTCTAAACATGTGAAATCAAATTATTATGCGCAAACAGTATTTTCTTCCCTTTAAACTAACACGTTCTTCCTTTTTTGAAAGTGCAGGAGGAGCTAACACAAGAAATTGCTTGAGATAAAGATATATGCAATGCAACTTCTTTCTTTCCTGGGGGCCACTCCCCTCGCGCGTAATTCGCTTAGCTGCTCATCTCCCGGAGTGTGCTTTTCACTGATTGCTTCGTTTGTGCGCTACGTCGGTTTTTTTCCTCCGCCAGTTTAACAATAAGCCGATGCACTGAACTCGGAACAGAGATTCCGTTCGTTTTTCAAGTGCTAAAGAAGATGTTATCTGGTGTCTCTTCAATCTCGTAATTTTCTAAATTGTTGTGTAAGATCTTGTCGCATTGCATTGATCAACATACCAAAACGTCAAGGCTTCACGGAACTTCATTACAATGTGGGAGTTTTAAAGTTTTTTTTATGTCTGACGAATAAACGCATTTGAACGACAAGGTGACTTCATTTTTCTTTATGGAGAAATCACCGGATTCCTAAATCCGTTGCCTTGTTTACATTTACCCCATGATAATATCAATTAATAAGACGACTGCAAACGAGCGTATAAATTGATAACACGACTGCAAACGACCATAAGAATTTACGACTGCAAACCGCAATCATGTCTTCTCACAAGGAGCTATACCTTAAGACATCGAAGCATTCCTCCCATCGGTCGAATAAATTAGCATCCTAGCCATGATTTCATAATTAAATCATTCGACCTGATATTAGCTGTTACAACAAACTTTACACAAGTCGATAGGGTTTCACACACACATATATATATATGCATGTGTGTGTGTGTGTGATAGAAACTAAAATATATATAAGAAGAATTTGTTTTAATATTCATGGGTTTAAGTCGGTTCTCGATTTTTTCCAGCTTAACAATAAAAAGCTTTCTGAGCCCTTCAGTAGCTCATTTTTAAACGTAAAAACATGAAACTGGAATAAATATTGAAATAATTTGGAATATAGTAGCGTTTTTCATTTTTCGATATATGTACTTCATTTTGATTTATAAGTGATTTCTGTTTCATGATGACATTGCTCCGAGTGTCATGCTTGGAAATTCGGTAAAAAACGTCAACTTATTCAGCTTTTTTAGAAGTATATTGTGCATATATATATATAAAAAGAGTAAACGCTGTTCGGTTTTATGTTTTCTGAGCAAGATCCGGACACATTACCTTCATCAAAAATTTTTACAAAAAGGTTTGGTGAATGTGTCAGAAAGAAAATCCCAAATTTCCAAATTCAGAAAAGCGAGTTCCCAAATCATTTCAATTTCCATAAAAGTTTTGCACAAAAATAACTCTGGCTTGATAATAATAATTTGTAATAAAAAATTCAAGAGATTAAATAATATGATTAAATCATAAGCTCGATTATAAAAGATCTTTTGTTTAGTGCAAGAAATCTCATTTCTGACTAATATACCTAAATCTGTATTAAAAATTTTTAAATTGTCTTAATGAGAAACAAGATTCTGCGTCCGTAATTACACACTATAAATATTTTTCTGTTATTAAAACAATATAAAGTTTCTTTAATTTGAAATTTTAAACTTCCCGAATAGTTAAATTTGTGTTTAAATCTACATTTTGTTAGGTAAATGGACTATCCAAATTCACTATGTTTGGTCACTTCGCTGTAACCAAAGTTATAACGAAAAAAAATATCCAATCTCAAAAATATTCCGTCATAATCATCATTCCGCAATTATACAATTTGTTCTTTAGTAGTTATCCAAAGCAATATATATATATATATATATATATATATATATATACATATATATATATATATATATAGTACAATGAAGGACCTGCCTCTCAAAATGACAAAACTGAGCAGTCAAGCCTTTTCTACTAAGATACAGATATACAAATTAATAAAAACGTATATTCTCTTTAAAACATGTTTATTTGACGTGAAAAAGAGCGTCACTTTTGGTAGTTAAGTATATTTACACAATCGGATTTCCCTGTGGCACTAGCAGATATACGAGAACATGCTCGAAGGAACACTGATGAACTCCTGATTGGAGGAAAATGAAAGTGTCCCTTCTGTCCTCAGAATCGCTGATTAATCGAAAGTTTAAAGCTTTTAATATTTTCATGTAAAAAATTAAAAAAAAATGTATTTAACCATATTTTTCTTGAAACGACGTTTTTTCCTGTACCATTGTTTCCGAAAATACTACTCGGTTGATCTCAATGAAATTTTTAGATATTGTTCTAAACTCATAAGGTTGGAAACATGACGTAAAACTTTTAAATGTAATCGACTTTTTCAGATCTCATAAAAAAAAATATATATATATCGATGTTGCATCCCATTTTTTTTTTCAGATGTTTTGACAAGAAACGACATTTTTTTTTTCTCGGTTCCAGTCGTATCTATAAGCCTCCTTATTATAAAACTATTCAAAAATTCTATTTCTCAATTATAGATCTGCTGGCAAGCGTGGGACATTACAACTGTTTTGCGGCCAACTTCGCCACCATTTTGTAATATCGAAAGATGGAGTACTTTGCTAAAAAATTTTTAAAAGCTAGTTTGAAATTCTTCAGTAATATAATTTGGTTATTTTGAAAAAAAAAATCTAAAATATGTTTAGGTATATGTAGCAGAATGTACAAAGCTTCCTTAAAACAATAACAATCACAAGAAAAGCAGATTTTGTTCTTATACATTCGCATAACGGATATTTATTCTTTTGCCTTGTGTGTAGAAATCGTCTTCACCTATAGCTTGTTTTTTACTGCGTGCACAAGTTTTTAGTAAAAAGTCCTATCTTATAAACTATACAGAATATCGTTATTTTGCAAATTTTATTTAAAATTTCAAAGAGAGAGTTTTCAAATGACTTTTTTGTTACTTTCACTCAAAAATGAGACTTTAGTTTTAGCACTAGTCATGGGGAGATACGAAAACGCTAATATTAAGTCAATGGAGGAGTTATTTTCAAATTTCTCGCTTTGATTTTAACATTTTAATAATAGACTTAATAGACTAAGAATAGTAATAAAAGACTTAATAATATATTAATAATAGACTTAACATTAGAGTTTCCCTTTCTTCTGGTGATTGAAGTCGCCTCTTAAATGGTTATGTATTAAATTGACATTGCCATATTTCATTTGGAGGATACGTTATGTATTTCAAAACATTAAATAAAAATCACTCAAAATAGAAAATTGAAACACGTTTAAACTAAATTATGTAACAGATACAAATTCATAGAATTTGGTAAATATTTTATTTAAAATTTTGGGAAATGAAAATGTGGAGAGAAAGAACACAATGGTATAGATGGCAGCAATGAAATACGGAAGAAGGAGCAAATACAAGAGATGTCAAATAATGGTAAAGACAACACAACAAAGTCACAAATCGGGTAAGCAAAAGTCACAAATCGGGTAATTGTCATATTCGGGTAAAAAAGTCACACATCAGGAAATCAAAGTCACGATCAGGAAGTAGCGCCTTGCAGCAACATTATTTTTTCTTTCTGAATAGAGCATTCTTGATTCTTTTAGACAAAGGCAACCTGGAAAAAATATTTTAAGATATTATCAAAAACAACTTATTGAAAAACCTTACTTTAGCTATCTTAAAGAAAATTCAACAAAACGTCAATTGCAGAAGAAAAATCAAATGTTTCTTATTCTTGAAAATTATAATATAAAGATAAGGAAAGATAATTTACCATAACACCTTGGGAGTAAATAATTCCGAAATGCATTCTTTTTCTTTAGAATGTTCAGAACTCGATATATTTCTGAGATTTAATGATACAAAAAGATAATGCTACAAAGATTTAATTATAAACACAAAGCTAATTTTACTACCACCGAATCTCGTAAACTTTAAACAGTAGATTTTAGAGTGCATTAATCAGTTTCCTTAACCCGTAATGCATAAACCTCGGATGCTATACTTTTTCGAAAAAAGCAATTTTCTTTTCAACATGCATGTTTTACAGACAAACTTAACAAATTAACAGCGCTAACATTAATCTTAAAATCAATATTTCTTTGTAAATCCTGGATATATGAATTGAATTACGAAGCTGAAAATGTATATTTGAGAATAAGTGTTAAAAGCCTTAAAAACCGATATTCCGGTATGAGAATATGGATTAATAAGCTATAATAGCTACTCGAACAAGTTTTCGAAAGCCAGTGGTAGCAAAAGAACATTTTTTTATAAATATCTTTTTTTTAAATCTCAAAAATATATTGTTTTTTGAGGTATATATTCGTCTTTTTTTTTGCAGTGTGTTTTGGAACACTTTTTTTTGTAAAACTTTATTATGATACACCTATTTTCATTTTTTAAGAATACATTTGACGTTTAAACTAGGACTTCCCTCAGAGGGATTAGTCTGAGCGATATTACTGAGAACATAGATTTAATAATAACATGTGGAAGAAAAGAAAATGAGATGTTATCTTTAATTGTCCATATACTGCGAAAAATTGAAATGATGAAAATAAACGAATTGTAGAATTACAAAATCTTATATATAAATTCGTATACACTGTTTAAAAAAATGGGAAATCAAACCATTCAAGACAGCCATGCATGGATATAAAATTGAAAGTACGCAATATATTAAAAGTAAAATAGAAAATGAAACACTAATTTACTTATATCGGAATTTTAACTGTATAAAATGATGTCAAGAGCATAATCAGACGCTCCGCACCAATTTGAGTAACTTTAAATGACAAATATATGATGTTTAAAAAGAATGGACTATACTTTATATGGTGTGTGCTCCCCCGGAATAGTTAATATTGTACAATATCTGTTTTCCACGGATGCAATGAGGTTGTCGATAATATTTAATGAATTCTCTTCTCAAAATCTAATATAGTATCAAAGTACCGAATACATCAAAAGAGGTATGCAATGCTTCGTTAGAGTGTGTTTTAGATATGCTCGATCGGATTTAAATTATGAGTGTATGCTGGCCACTACATACGCTGTATTGTTTTGTTTTCAAACATATTCTGCACAAGTTGAGCTGTATTTAGCATGTATTAAATAAAAGAAATCGGCAATGTTTACAACATAAAGTATGACGCAAGATCTGAATATATCATCTGCATAACTTTTGAGCTGTCAAAGTGTCATTTGAAGTAATTTACAAATCCATACATATTTATTCAGCAAATCATGCAAGCTAACATACGCTAATATGAACCCGATTACAAAATTTCACCAGAATAAGTTAATATATAAAAAATCTACTAATGATAATTGAGATTATGACCTTATGATAAAATGTCTAGAAAAATGAATCGGATAAAAAAATTGTATCGCATTTAAAATGGCACTTCCCTCTGTTAGTGGCCTTGACGAGAGAGAGAAAAGCCTAGAGAAGGAACACTTTAACAAGTACTTTCGGGCAACCTACTCACTGTTTCATACAGGTCTTTATTCAATATTTACACAATTTATTTAATGCTAGGTGGGTATCTATCAGTTTTGTTGCATTTAAATCGCATGTTTTGCGGAGGAAATGCAGCATTATGAAATATTTAAAGTTGCTGTACCTAATAATTCCAAATTAATGGTAATTGAGATCGCTTTCCGTTAATTTCATCTTTTTAAATTTTTTAGAAACCATGCATAGAGACAATTGCATATTTTAAAACTAACCCGAAGCAAAATTTCAAGATTTTGGGCTCAGCAGTAACAGAGAAATAGAAAATTATTGAAAGTTTTTTGTTTCTGCACTGTTTTTTATAGCGACATTTTTAGAAATTGTTCTATTGCGAGAATTTACGTCATGATAAATACTGCCATGTCAATTTTCATGTTTATATTCCTAACAGTTCCATGTTCTTCGTTACTTAGATCATCTTTAGATCTTTTTCCGCTTTGTTTAGTCTTTCTATTTTTTAGAATTCGTTCTACAACGAGCATTTACATCTTATTAATTACTACCATGCCAAAGTTCTAGTTTCTAACCCCAACAGTATCAAAAAAATTTCAGTATTCCAAATAAATCATAGTTTAGTACCTTTCTAGAAATTTTTACGTTTATCCGTCAAATTGAACCTTTTAGAGAGCGTTCATTACGAGTATTTACATCTTAAAAGTAACTACCGCACCAAATTTAAAGTTTCTAACCCAATCAATATCGCAGAAATCACAATTTTAGAACTTTTTTGCTCCTGCAGCGATGTAGGTTCTTGCACTGACATAAAATAGTATTTTTTTCGGGGCAGAGATGGCCGCCAACATTTTTTTAAGTTTGGCTATGTAGTTTCAGAGATAACACCTCACAAACGTACAAGCATTAATAATATTATATACTTTATAATATTATAACGCTTTATAATATTAGCATTAGATGTACTAATACAAAAGCCATTTATCTGTTACAAGCTAAAGTGCCGGCGTTGCCCAGAATTTGAAGGATGTTTGTTCTGAAAAATCAATTTCAAAATTTAACATACAACACAAAACAAACATTAAAAAAAGCAGTCGAAATGTTGTTGAATGAATCATATGAAAACGCTATATAAAAATGTATAAATGTATATAACAGACGCAAAAGAATACAGCTATAAATGAACTTATTTCAATTTATAATTGGAGCAATAATGTTAAAATACCCCAATATTTCCCTAATCGGGTTTTTATTATGCTTCAATACATTTTTCACACTCATATGACGTTATACTATATCCGCCATGCCCTTTATATTTCCAATATGACGTAATATTTTCCTCTTTCACGTGGAAACCTTGAAATAGAAAAGTTATGAAGTTATATTAACTTTCATTTAAATTCGTCAAACCATTTATTTCATTTTCATATTTCACGTGAATATTTTGCAATAGAAAAGTTATGACGTAATATTCATCTTTTTTTTTTTTTAATTCGGCAAACTATTTATTTCATTTTCATTTCTCACGTGGAAATCTTGCAGTAGAAAATTAATTGTTGTAGTAATAATTTTATTGTGTTTTTTAATTGTTGGCAACTGCTATAACGAAAAATGTTTAAATTTGATAAGAAATCGCTGTTGAATTGGTGGTTTTTTATTAATTAAAAATTAACTATAAGTTATTTCGATTCCGGATTACTTTAGTTGTCTCGGCCATGTTTTAATACACATGTACGTATCGCTTCACAATTTGGGCTTCCAAATTGTGGATTTTTTATAGAATTACAAACAGACAGATAGACAAGTTTTCATTTTTATATATCTCTCTATTCTATGAAAAGTAACTAACGCTGTCACCGCCGCCGCCGGTTTCGAATTTTTTGTGACCGGAGGTCTTTCTTCGTTAATATTAAGAAAACTATTGCATACAAATATATGAAAATCGGTGGTATTATAGCGAAATGTTTGATCAACACACTAATGCATACAGTTTTCAAATCGAAGAATTATTTTAAGATATATTTAATGCTAAAGTTGGACAAAATCGTTCCATTAAAAAAAAAATTATAAGAGCAAAAGCTATACATGGGAATTTAATCATTTTTAGATCATTTTATTCAATAGAAGATCCCGGTCTGCAGATTTCATTAATTTTTTTTTTTTAATTTGACTCATTTTTTGAGGTTTTATTTCTATTTTAAATTCAAATATTCAGCATTTTGACAGATATTTTTTACATATTTTTGAAAATGGTATTAATTTAAACTGTTGCCAACTGTATAAACAGACAACAATAATGTAACAAACAATACAATAATGTATAAAACAATAATGTTTGCTTCAAATAAAAAAAATTATTTACACGTTACTATTATAAACAGAAAAAAACCTTCAAATTACAATTAAATAATTAGGTATAAAAAGCAGGCACTTATTGGAAATTACGCCATAAAAACTATATTTACATGTGAATTTTAAAAGAAAAAGGATATTGTAAAATAAATTCATTAACATGCGTTAGAAATCTGAAATAGAACAAATTACGTCACATCACACTTATTATGCAAAAGGAACAAAAAATAGTATTGCAAAACAGTTTAAATTTAAAAATTGCGCGATACATAATATTAGAGGTTAAATATTAGACTTTTTCAAAATTTTATTATTTGCTGTTTGATGTGAGGTGTTAAGCTATAAGTATGCAAAATTTCATGTCTCCAACTTAATTAGGAGCTGAGTTAGAAAAATTGCTTAAAATACACAAGTTAGAGCCCAGAGGGTTAAATAATAGACTTTTTCAAAATTTTATTATTTGTCGTTTGATGTGAGGTGTTCAGCTATAAGTACGCAAAATGTCATGTCTCCAACTTAATTAGGGGCTGAGTTAGAAAAATTGTTTAAAATACACAAGTTAGAGCCCAGAGGATTAAGTAATAGACTTTTTCAAAATTTTATTTTTTGTCGTTAGATATGAGGTGTTCAGCTATAAATATGCAAAATGTCATGTCTCCAACTTAATTAGGGGCTGAGTTAGAAAAATTGCTTAAAATACAGAAGTTAGAGACCGGGGGGTTAAATATGACTTTTTCAAAATTTTATGATTTATCGTGTTATCGCAAGTGTTCAGCTATAAGTATGCAAACTTTCATGTTTCCAACTTAATTAGGGCTGAGTTAGAAAAATTGCTTAAAATACAGAAGTTAGAGACCGGAGGGTTAAATATGACTTTTTCAAAATTTTATGATTTATCGTGTTATCGCAAGTGTCCAGCTATAAGTATGCAAACTTTCATGTCTCCAACTTAATTAGGGGCTGAGTTAGAAAAATTGCTTTAAATACACAAGTTAGAGCCCAAAGGGTTAAATATTAAGCCTTTTTCAAAATTTTATTATTTGTTGTTTGATGTGTGGTGATCAGCTATAAGTATGCAAATTTTCAAGTCTCCGACATATATAGTTTCTGAGAACGGGCTCTGTGACAGACGGACAAACAGATAGACAAAGGAGTGAGAATTTGTTGGAGTGGAAAGGTTTCGTTAGATGGACGAAACTCTAAAAACATGCTGCGGATGACTGTAACAACATCCTAAAATTACATTACCATCAGCGATCTACCAATCCTGAATTTAGTTTATATTCGTTTCATATATTTTTATTCTTTTGTGCGGCCCTGTAAAATAATTATCAATATTTTATACAGTAAAACCTCTGAATTGCGGACACCCCGAGAATTCAGAATTTGTCCTCTATTTAGAGGTGACCGCTACTGAGAGTAAAACATGTACAGTTATTTAAGAGTTGGTAATCGAAAAAATGTCCGCTAAATAGAGGTATCCGCTAATCGGGTGTGTCCGCTATGGAGGTTTTACCAGTAAAACTTCTGAATAGCGAACACCTCGGGAGGGCAGAATTTGTCCTCTATTTGGAGGTGTTCGCTACTGAGAGTAAAAAATGTACAGTTATTTAGGGGTTGGTAATCGAAAAAATGCCCGCTAAATAGAGGTGTCCACTAATCGGGTGTGTCCGTTATGGAGGTTTTACTGTATAATAATATCATGCTTTACAAGAAAATTGCATGCTGTATTATAGACAGACAGACATCCAGAGAAAGATAACCTCCGGATCAATAAACACTCATGTCTTTTGTTTTAATCATCCACAATTGTATGTCATACAACATGCCAGATTTTATACAACAGGCTAAAAACGGTCACCGTGGTACGGAATACTGTATTATTATTTGTTTGCCCACCAAAACTGGTTGCCACGGGTTGTTGCAAGGTTTGTGATCACGTGGTTGAAACTGATCTATTCAATATTACTGCGTGCGTATTTTTTTTTTTTATTTGCTCCATGTGTTCAAACCAGTTGTCTACGAAAACATCAACCGGTGAAAGTGACGCACACCAAATTTCTGTGACGTATGCAGATAAATTGTGCTTTTTAAAGAGTTTTTTCTATATAATTTTTAAACGGTTTGGAACTTATTTTTCATAGTAGGTGCATTCAGTAGGCGACCCTCATAGGTACCTTCTGGTGCAATCAGAAACGAAATCCGACAAATATTTTTTGAGTTATGCTTGACGAAAGGTTTTTATTAGGCTTTTTTCTAGTAGGACATGGCGTTAATATCCATCGTAGTAGTAAAGTGTCCGGACAGTAATATTTCGCTGAGTATTAGCCTTCGCTTCGCTCAGACAATTATTACAATATGTTTTCTTCTGTTTTTTTTATAACTTCTATGACAGTATGTTAATACAAGAGCTAAATAATAAATATGGAAAAAAATTGTACAATTAATGAATTATTTCAATACAAGTTTCAGGCTAGTAAAGAAGTTCACTTTGAATTTTGCTACTTTTATTATGAAAGTTATCAGCTAAAGAGACTTATTTTTGAAAATGAATTCAGAGATTAACAGCTTTCTTTGGTGCAATCATGAGGAAATGTACGAATGAAACCCCTAATGTACAAAAATATAAAACAAAAACATTTAAAAAAACGTTTAATCGAAATCTTTCACCTATAGATTTGAAATGAGACCGAATGCAGGATTTGAACACATCAAGGACTTTCAAGCACCTTTTACGAACATTTTAGTAAAGTAATATTTACCTTATTTAACCCCTTAACGCTCGATTTGAATTACGGTTTAAAAATTCAAATTGCTTATTTCCACCACCTTTTTGAAAAAGAAATATTTACCTTATTTAATGACAGGTAAAAAACAATACTAAGATAGAGCCAATTACACTATTTTATAAAACTGGTGGGAATCAAACAATCTGAGTAAAAGACACAGCTCGCGAATATGACGGGAGCGAGAATTAAGGGGTTAATGAAAAAAATTCTACCTTCAGATATAGCAACCAATACATTACGATTTTTCTGATCCTAAAACACCTAAAATAGCCCGTATACCTTGATGTGTACGAACCCTGGAATACCGTCTTTATGGTCGATTTATAATATTATTTATTTATTATCTTATTGTTTTATCATATCATTTTGTCCAAAACCTAGACAACTAAAGTCTGCAGTACTTGAAATTTTTATTTTATGGCAAATTTGCCTTTTACACTGTAAAAAAAAAAAAAAAAAAAAAAAAAAAAAAAATGTTGATTTCACAGAAAAATGTGTCAACCAGAAGCCATTAAAAAGCATTTTATTTTATGGAAATAATTTGTATTTATTCCGAACTGGCAGCCAAGATCTGTTAAAATAAGAGACAGTTCGTAGTCAATACAGATTATTTATATAAAATAGACAGTTTTTAACTGGTGTCTTGACAGACAGGTTTTTTTTTTTCGGAAAAATAAACAGATTTTTTTTATATACAGTGTATGTTATATCTGTATATTTTTAGTACTAAATAACTCGAAACACCACAGATTAGTTATTTCTTCGGACAACGGGCAACACTTGCTGAACAGAATCTAGGGAGGAACATTAGTTTTAAGTAAGTAGGCCTAATGTAATCACAAAATGCTATACAGAAATATCACAAATAGGAAATTCTAAATGTCTAAAAGAAATCTCTCTCTCTCTCTCTTTTTTATTTATTTATTTATTTATTTATTTATTTTCTTAACGGAGAATTGAAATAATTTATCCTTTTACGTCAGGGATGTGCGGATCAATGCACTAAATTAAAAATAAATAATGCATCATGAATAATGCTTAAAATGAAGTAGAGTGTGGCACATATACATCCCTTTGAACGGCACGTTTAAGGTAATGTTTAAACACATGAAAGGAAAAAACCTATGTTAATTTTCAATAACATTTAGCTCTAACTCTTTTCTTTTAAATCAGCTTGTCCCACTTTCAAAAACAATCGCTCTTATCTTGAGTTACCATCGATTATTTTCTCATGACGAACTTGCCGCGGATGTTGTGTCCGAAAAAATTACCTTAAATCTAATTTGATAACATTTTGAAGAATATCACTTGCCTTTAGAAAAAATGTCAAACTTTATAAGATTTCTTATTTTCTAAATAATAACAGCTGACAAATTCTTGCATTTAAGAAGAAAGAAACATGTGTCAGAAAGAAGCTATTTTGAACTTGAAAAAACACTTAATTGAAACTGTACTTTTACTTCAAAACGGAGGCTATTCATGAGGATTAATAATACGCAATTTTTTCATAATTATTATTATTCAGCGTCTCCAACGATTTAGCAATTGGAAATTAATAAAGGATTAATTATTCATTTCAAATTACGAGCAGAAAAGTAATAAACATTTGATCCGTGCAATTATATTCGATTAAAATAATTTTTCGATTGAAAAAAAAGATTTAATTAAAAAAAGAATTATAGAAATATCATTTATTTTAATTTAAATGTAAGAAATTTGAGCACTTTTCTAAAATACTCAGAAAATATCTAGAGTATCTTAATTTTATTTGACCCGTCATTATATAAAACCCATTAAATTTCAGTATAGAGTTAATCTGATCTTAAAAATGCACTTATAATATCTATTATCACATTGCATATTTATTATTACAATACGATTTTTTAACGCATCTGTTGTGTTTTATTAGAAAAGTTGCCATTGCATTACTCAAAATTCCTTTTTAAACATTAATAATCAATGCTATTACTAGCAAGTAATAATATAAATAGTAGTAGTAGTAATAATAATCATAATAATAATAATAATAATAATGTTGCTTACGCTTTGTGTCTAAGGATAAACATTTCCAAGATGGTAAAATTAACTCTACGCTGCCATTCGTATATATATCCTCTAGATAAATCATCCATATCACGCCAAGCAGCATCGGCTTGGTTTATCTTAATTAAGTAAGGCATGGCGCTTGACAAATCTACGCTCTTTTCTCTCATCAACTTTCTCCAAACCCTTTCTCGTTCTACTTTCAACTCTCTTTCAAACCATTTTAACACTAGAACGGCGGGAAATTTTACTCAAGTTTTATAAAAATATTTCACATCAGAATTTTTACTTAAAACTATGTAACTTATTTATTTAAGTTACTTTTGTGCAACATATATTAATCTTAAATTATAAAAAAGTTTCTGGTTCGATTCGACATGTATTCGTTTGGCAGGGGTCAAAATGACCCCTCGCCGCCGTTCTAGTGTTAAGGCCTCTTCTCGAACTTCAGATGATCTTTTCATTATCTTGAAGGCAGCTTCAACTTTATGATCAAACTCAGCAGAATCAAACATGAATCTGAAAACAATTTGGGAAGTATAAATAAACATAAAAAAGAAAGAAAAATAATGCGTCATGGATAGAGTAAGAAAGAATTCCCAACATATTCAGGATAATGTAATAAAACTTTCTGATTTCATAAGGTGTAAAAAAAAATCGAGAAAAAAGCGAAAAAAATTTAAAAACCCCAAAAAGTTTTTAATGTTTTACTGACAATAATTAACGTCCATAATATAGAAGCGTATTCAAATTCTTTTGTGAAGCCCTGTATATGATCCGTAGATTTTTATATTCTGCATAATATGTTAAAATTTAGTTCACTGGGAAACGCATAACACAGCTGAAATTTTTCTTTCAAGAATTTTTGCAAATAAACGAAAATGTTCTCAAATTCTTATGTGCAGCACTGTAAAATTTTTACACAGATTTTATAGAATATAAACACACCAAGTGGTATACAACAAATTAGTGAAATTTAAAAACGCATACTATAGTTGAAACGCACTTCAATAGTTATTCCTCATGAACAGTATTGTAACCGAATTATTTTTTGTATCTCTGTAAATGAGCGATAAAATTTTATACATAAAGCAAGCTGCTTATAGTGCCCCTCAGCGATGTGTATCAGTTTCAATAAATTTGAAATAGAATAACATCATATAATATATACCATTTCCCAAAGACCATAAAGTAATAGAATTCTCTTGAGAGTTCCTCAAAACTATAAATGCTACTTAATTAATTTTCAATTCTGATCATGCCATAATAAACCTCAATAACCTATATCAATTACATGGCAATCTGAGCTTATTTAGGCGACTCAGAGATCGGACAAACTTACAAAGAGACGGACAGACAAATCGAATTCAAAGTACATAAGTATCTAAAAAAATATCACCCGATATGGGTAAATTTTCCCAGATATGTGCATTTTCAACGATAAAGTTTTTGAAAATAAATTCAAAAGAAGGGTAAAAAGATCTTTTTAATAGATGTGAACTTATCTATCATCATACCAGCATTTTCACAGATTGTGAGAACTATTTTGTTAAAATTGCATTTTTTGGATTAAGTGGTTGCTGTGTTCGGAGCCGTAATTTAGACAGACATGATGTTATGTATATATATATCGTTAAAAATATCAAACGGAATGGGGTTATTCTGTTCAATTAAGTTTAATATTAATATAATTGATATTACATGTTATACGATATATTTTACTATTTTAAAAGCATTGGCGATTTTATCTAGCCCACGGAATTGAATTCTTCATGTTCCTGATTTTTCCACAATTGATATTTAATGTACAGGATCATCGAAAAAGATGTCCCTGACTGAAAAATAAATCACACGACAAATATTTAACCAATCGATACGAAACAATCGTGATATCGTACAAAATCTGAAGGAGTTTTGGCAGTGGTGATGACTCTGAACTCCGCTGACGCCACTTTGTGATTCGATGCCATTTTGCTCTTAACCCTTTAACGCTCGAATTAAATTACAGTTTAAAAATTCAAATTGTTTATTGGCACCACTTTTTTCAAAAAGAAATATTCACCTTATTTAATGACAGGTAAAACGGTACTAAAATAAAGTCAATTACACTATTTTATAAAACTGGTCGGAATCAAACAATCTGAGTAAAAGACACAGGCCATGAATATGACGGGAACGAGAATTAAGGAGTTAAGTCAGTTAACAGCAATCATGGTGAGTTTGCAGCAGAAAGCTCAGTGCGTTTTGTGGTACGCACAGTTTACGTTTGTTATTGTGGTACAATGTCATTTTCACAGTACTTATAGAGAAGATCCCCCAAAACACAAAACCATTGTTCATTGGTTTAACCAGTTTAAAGCGCAATTAATTGGAGGTCCGGCGACCTGTTAGATGTTTGCTGGGAAGGGACAGCTCATATTAAAGTTTAATAATAATAAAAAAGAAGTAATGTGAAAAACTTCACAGATTTTACTTATCTAACAGTGTAAAAATAAACGATTTTAATGTATTAAATCCTTAGTTATATTAATTCGAAATCAGGAACACCTTATATGCTGAATCTGTATATATATATATGTATACATAATATATATTACAGAGATAACACTGGCAACGAATTGTCACATTGAAAATTACTACCAGGCTTCTTTTCTAATTTGTTGTTTTTATTTTTTGATTCATTTATTGAGCTATCTAGTCAGTTGTTAACTGTCTATCTGCGGCATGACCCATTTTTTTCTGACAGTAATTATTTATAAAATAAAACTCTAAATAAACAAGATTACCCATCGAATTTTAGTCTGAGTGAATTTTTAAAATGCACTAAATTTAATATAAACAATATATCGTGAAAAATGATTTAAATAAAATTTATAGACGCAGTAAGTGATACAAATACAAATTAGAGCTGTGACAGTTCACAGACACGATCCGCCCGGTCCTGTGAACACATTCTTTCTGTGGATTCTTTTATTATTAATTAGCTACATTTATTTTTGTTGTTAAACATAAATAATAAAAAACATTTTTCTCATAACCATGTGATATAAAATAATCTAAAGCCCATTACTCATATATCTGTAGAGACACAACATTACTATTAGAGACATACACTTAGAGACATGCAAGTGTCGGTATAAAAAAGTAAGAAAATATATCATGAATTAGCTTATAATATATATAAAATAAATAATTAATAGCGTTTCAATAAGGTATTACATTGTTAAATATGAATATCCTAACACTATATCATACTAGAGTTAAGCGATTAAACTCCACAATCTAAAGTTTTTTGTCCTAACTTTTAAAAGTTCTTTTTTTCATTCAAATGAATATATTTTTTAACTAATTAATAATAAAAGAGCAATTATAAAAAATCCTACCTCTCGCGCGACATTATTCAAGAGAAAAAAATCTATGTTTTCTATTTGGAAATTTAAGAGAAGCATACAAAAAATATTTGAAAGTGTTATTTACTGCGTGCATAGTATTATGGGGGGAAAATCAGTACAAATGAATGATTTACCAGACAATTGACAAAACATTCTATAGAAATTTAAAAAAAGGAAAATTATCAAAAATTTCTATACCTATCAACTACAACTTCTTTTCTCAAAATTTTCCAATACTTTTCTTCTTTCCTACTATCCTGATCGTCATCGAAATCTTCACGAGATCGAAATCTGAAAATATATATTGGAGAAATATAGACATAGAAATGTAAGTATAATATAAACAGCAATTACAATTCATCATACATAAACGGTATATATACATAGAAATATATTTGCATTTTACTTATATAAAATTATAGAGCTTCTTAAAATACTATAGAAGCCTTTTTAGTTCAAAGTAATTGAATATGTATCTACTAAATTTCCCCCTTTTTTTTATTGTGTATTAAATCTATTTTATTCTCTTTTACTTTATTTTTACAAAACACAGTTATGAAAATAAAGTTTTCTTTTGCTGCCTCTAATTTTCGGAAACGTTTCAACCTTTTTTTTTTTTATTTAATTTTATTAATCAGTTCATCGCTAAAAAAAGTTGTAGATCGTCAGTTGTGTCCAAAAGGTTATAGTTTAATGCGCAGTTAACACGTTCACGCCGGCGCGATGGGTCACACTCGACTGTCGCAGAGTTGCCAAGTAGCCGGCTTTTTGCACACCACTATTATTTTAGAGAAAAGGTTGTTCCTTTAAATCGCCCAATTGTTCTAATTAAATAAAACAACATTTTCTGTATTAAAATACTGGTATACAAAAGGCCGGAGACTTGCCAGCTGTGAGACAGTCGAGTGTAACCCACGGCGCCGGCGTGAACGTGTTAATAAATACATAAAAGTGTTAAAAAATAAATAAAGTAAAAGCAATCTAATGTAGTATAAAACAGTAATTTAATTTATAGTTATTAAATACTTAACATCATTTTGACGACTTTTAAAAATAAATGATATTAACGATTGTAGTTTTATTTCCGGAGGATATTTTTGCTTCTCAGAATGAATATAAATAAATATTGTTAAATATAAATATACTGTATTAATTAATATATTATGTTATAGCTTTATCTATGCTATTTCATATTATACACTTAGTATACGTATATAAATATTTCTGCTACAGTGTTTAATTTGGCTAATATATAACATTTACTATGCAGTTACAATTAAAGACAGAAACAAAACACGAAAAAGAAATAATGGAACATATGCTGTATATTCCCTAGGCCGTCATCTTGGATTTTTTTATGGTGTAAAAAACACTTTCCGCCAAGCAGTAAATGTCTCCAAGCTGCGATTTATGCGCATGGTAGGCTTAACGGGTTGCATTGTCGATAAACAACGCCAACAAAAATCGCCAAGAAATCCAAGATGGCGGCCGACGGAATATACAACATCTTAGGGGAAATAATTATTGTATAATTATTGTTTTTCTGGCAATTGTTGGTGCAGTAAATCTGGTCTGTCCCGGATAATTCATAGCTACCATGTTAGCAAATGTATATCGTGTTTTAAAAAGAAAAAATGTGTTTGAAAAATGCTGTTACTTACGTAAATTTCTCAAAGAATCCTTTAAAATTCATTTTTCTTAAACTCATATATCGAAATATAACAATCTTTAAAAATATCAAACGTTTTAAAGCAAAAATCGTTTAATCATAGCTCTTAGCAAACATCAAACAAGAAGATTTTTACCAGAACAAAACGAAATTGAAAGCTTCTATCATTGTTAGAACAACAGTGTGTACAACAATGCTACTTCGTATTAAAAGTAACAGCTTTAAAAATGATTCGAAGCTGTTTTTAACTCTTTCAACAATATAGATTTGTTTTCAATTTCGTTTGTTATAAAGTTATTGTTGTTTATTTCACATTGTTTACATTTTCACTAAAAGTTCTGATTTCAGCATTGTTTAGAGTATTTTTTACATGCTGTTAATTTAATATTCAAAATTTTAAAAGTGGAATTTTGTAATCAATTTTTTACTCACTTCCTGGTAAGTTTTGTATGATTGCGATAATAATGCAATTTATTAAAATTTTTAGATCTTAATAAAGATTGAATCGATCAATTCTAATCAAAACTATCGATAATAATTTGCCTAAACAATGGAATAAAAATAAAGCAAATAAAATTAACATACATTTTGAATACTGTTAAAATTCCAATTTACATTGGGTATTTCTATCAGCATCTTACATTTTTTTTGTTTTGAGATCGAGACTTTCCTTCAAAAAAGAATATTTTCTATTTTTTAGTGCATCAATAGAAGCGGATTTTTTTTTCAAATATCTATACTTTTAGTTAATTTTTTGAATGTTCTTACATTTTGCAATTTAATAAACATTTATCATTAAAAATTAGGGCATCTGCAAGAAACTTAATTCAAAATTCAGACATATGTATACATATTTTTGCAAAAATGTCAAATATCAATGCCAATGTTTGTAAATTTGGTCACTTAGCTAATCAGTTTAATTCAACAAAAATATTAATTAATAATGACGAAAGAAGTTCTCACATTTTAAAATTTAATAAAGTAATATCCATTTAGAAATATTCTGGACTCTTCTATCTGTTCTTTAAAAGCAGAGTTTTACTACTAGACCACACATAACATAAAAATACACTACTCTGCTGTCATATAACTATTTATTATATTTTTCATCATTTGTGCAATGCAAGGTTTTGGTACTGGCCCGCTGTTTCAAAAACAGAATATTCATTTTATTTTTATATGGATCTCTTCTTGTCCCGGAAAGTCGAACCACGCTCAAAAACTTTTATTTGAAAAATATAAATATATATCGACCACAGCTTAATTTGATATCAAGTATAAGATCAACAAAGAATATGTAACTAGTTGTGTATAATACACTTTTTTATGCTTATGAAATACTCGATTTCGAATTCTATAAAGGGAAAGAACTTGTCATTATTTTAGAAATCAAATATTTTATCATTCCGAGAGTTATTTCAAAGAGAACTTGGATCTTTCATTTACATGGATGTTTTAATGAAATTTATATATATATACATATATGCATATGCTTCAGTTATGAATAGGGTTGGTATCCTAAAAAAAAAGAACTGGCGATTTAAAAAATGAATAACAAGTAAACAGTGGCAGCTATTAAAGCCACTCTTGCTGGATATTAGGAAATTTCTTTTCTAAAGTTCATCGTTGTAGCTCCAAATTTGACCGATAAAAGGACTTCACTATCTCAAACTGTCATCATGCTCAAAATAAAATTTTTATTCTAACATGCAAACTTTTTTCAACCCCCCCCCCCCCCTTCCCATTCCGCTTTTTTACGCTTATACTGCTAAGCAGGGTGAATCGTTAAAAACTGATTTATTGCTGATCCATTTTTAATCGATAGTTTGGGTGTTCTGACAGTTTCGTTTGACACAGTGACCTCTAGACTTAATACTTGGAACTAAAGCAAAGAAGTTTAGTAAAGAAATAACCCACTTCAATATACCCCAGTATGTTTCCCCCATTTCCTTGTTACTGAACTTAAAAATCTGGCAGTTTATTTAGGATGCTCTGCGTTTTCTCTCAATATTATTATTATTGTTATTATTTTGATTTCACCTTGTAGCAAAATGTGTTTGATTATCTTCTCTTCATTTACATACATGTATTTATATGTACATACAAATTTGTATTTACATACAAATATATGTATGTAAATGAATCACGTGATTTTCCCATTTTTCTGAATATATGGGAAGAATTAAAAATATTTTGTTAATCTGTCAAAGGATAACTATTAAGTTCAACAAAGTTTCAAATATTCCAATTCAATATAAGTATACATTCAATATAAGTAATTCAATTAATACATGGAAATTATTCCAGAGAGAAACATTCGCCTTGCATACAATATTTGAAATGAAAATCAAATTTCAAATTTCAAAGTAAAAGGCGCAAAGTTTACTCTGAAATTTGAAATTTAATTTTCATTTGAAATAAAGTAATTCAATGTAGTTTTTGATAAAGAACACTTGCCAATTGCGTGTGTTCGCGAACAAAATTCAATTAAAAAATGGATCAGAAGGTAGTCAGTTTGGATTTGAGAAAAGTCTTGCGTTTAAAAATGAGTCTGTAAATGTGTCAGATAATTTAGCGTTGTTGAAAAATATTTATTTGAGAACCGCTTTCAAAAGTTAAACAATCGAATATGTAGCAGTTTACAGTATCAGTTTCCCTACAGTATCTAAAATTGACTGACTGCACTGAAAATCCAATAACTTGCAAATGGTGGCAACTATTTAAAAAATTCTTCTAGGAATATTGCGTAATTTGTCAGGAGTTTTTTTTTTTTTTTTTTTACTTTTATTTATGGTTTTAGTTCCGAGTACCAATGATAGATGGCGCTACAAGCAATAAACATCTCCTTAGGGCAGAAACAGAAATCACTCAGCTATGGTGCCAACGATGGAGGTTAAACGTATGGAGTAGGTGTCATTCGCCAATGTAATATTATATTATTAAGCAATCGAATATACTTTAATGTATACTCTCTAAAAAAAGAAAAAAAAACATTTTTTTATTATTATTATTTTAAGAAAATATAATATTAACACAATCACGAAGATATACAATTATCTCATCCGCGTCACCCATGCTTCCGAAGAGCTTTCTTTAGCTTTACAAACCTAAAATAAACCAAGATATTTTGAAAATTTAAAGGAACATTTATCAAAACAGCGTTCCTTTGGCTGCCACTGTTTCCCAGTGTATTATTACATTTTCTCAATCCGGAATGCACTATTATTGGGTGCTATCTATTTTCAAGTAAACATTTTTGTGTTCAACAATTATTTTTGAAGACGAATATTATAATAAATGAACAGCATTAACATCAACATTAAAATTAAAATTATTTTGTAACTCTTTCATGTATGAATTCAGTTGCACAACTGAAAATGCTTAAGGCCTACATTTAAATGACCGTTTCGGTGAAAATTTCCAAAAAAATGTTTCTTTTTTTTTTTTTTTGAAAGAGCAATTTCCTACAATTCCTAATCTGCTTTAATTTTATTTCTACGAATATTATAAGATGAATTATGGCGAATTTAATAAATACGAAGTCATGAGTGAAATATCTGAAAGGACGTTGGAAGGCCAAAAGAAAAGTAAACTATCTTTCTATGCACGATTTTCTTACTTTTAGACATAAAAATCACAATAAACCTTAATTGACATTTCAAAATTAATTTTATAGACAAGAAGCAATATAGATAAGAAATATTTAAATTCGATTTCTGTAAAATTATTTTTTTCGTTATTTCCTTGTCCGATAAACTCATTCATTACATAAAATGTTTTAAACAGATTTCAGTGAAATTTCGTCAAAATGCTTTCCAGATTACTCATTCTGTTCTGAACTACGCTCTAAGTGATAATTTGCTCGAAGTGATAGTTTAATTATTTTATAGTTACTCCAATATAAAAAAGTAATTCTTAATTTAAAAAATATGTATTTTGAACATATTTTGAAGATATTGTGAAATTTCTAGTTCACTGCATAGGTAAATGTAATAGTTGTATATACTATTAAGGAAATTGAAATATATTTAGTTGAATTGAGCGTACGTAGTTTTGCGTAAGCAATTTTTTTTTTTTTTTTTTTTTAGAATTTTTTTTAATGTTATGAAGCTATTGTTAAGATTTTACGTTTTTCATCATTCTGTAATACAACTGAACTAAAAATATGTGGATTATTCAAAATTTAACATTTACAATAAAAAGCGCTCCGAACGATGGCAGATACCTTAATTGAGAATGGACCCAAAAACCGAATATCCAGTTTTAGAAATGTGATTAATACACTATAAACAAGAAAGAAAAAATCATGCGTCAAGCAAAGATTATGAAACACTATTTAACACATTCAGAATAATATAATAAAATTGCACCGTTTAAAAAATGAAAATATTACGTCTTCTTCAACCATATGGAAACGCATAACACATTTCAAAGCCCAATTTCAGCTGTTCCCATCTACAATCGGAAAATTATCCGAATTTATCCAGCAGCCCCGTATATAATACATAGATAGCATCTATTAACTACATGCATGCTAAAGTTTAGTTCACTTAAGAAATACATATACTTCAGTTTAAAATTTCCCTTCAGCAATTTCCTCTAATAAGGAGAATGGTGCGTGAATACTTTTGTGCAGCCCTGTATATGAGGTATAGAATTTCTATGTAACAAGTAACATGCAAAACATTAATTAAAAGTAAAAATGCATACCGAATTTTAAACCGTACACTCCAGCAATTTTAACTCAAAGGCATTACTGTAACCGATTTCTTATGTGTGTCCCTGTAAATTAGGATTGCACAACCTGTTTAAGAGAAGGGCCACTTTAGAGGTCTGCACGGGCCCGAGGCCGTACCCGGCCCGCGGGCCGGGCCGGCGAAATGGAGGAGAATTTTCAAACGGGCCGGGCCGGGAGAATTAGGACAATTTTTTCAACGGGCCGGGCCGGGCCGGCAAAAAAATTGAACGGGCCTGCAGGGCCGGGCCGGGCCGATAAAAAAAATTAATCGGGTCTATCGGCCCGATATAAGAATTTGAGAGTAGCAGATAAAATACGAAGCCATTTCCAATGAATATGACTTTTTCGAGAAGTATAAATGTGCGTTACGAGCCGATGCGAGTTTAAGAACATCAATACAGAAATGTAACATGTCCATCGTAGAGATCGGCATCGTACAGTTACATGATGCCTGATCCCGGGTTTAATTTTCGGCAGACTTGTGCCGGGAGGGAACTGGAATTAATCGTTCTCAGGATGTGTAGGACAGGCATTATGTTTTGTAAAAGTATTAATAGCGATAATGAACTTCTGTTAACAGTATCTTTGGAAATGTACCTTAAGGTGGTTCTCATATTTACTGCTCAACAATGCGAAACTCTCAGACACATTTTCTGACTCATTTTTAACTATAAAAGCATAAAATTAACAGGCCTGAGTATTGAATGCATTTGGGATCGAATAGCGGTTCCATCTTTCATAAATTACGTACAGAGATAACAGAGAGTCTTGTCACTTGACTGTACGTTTTTCTCCTTTCCTGTGCTATCGCTTCCGGAAATTCGATTCAAAACGCTAACTTTGCCAGCATTTTCTGAAAGATATATTACTTTTATCTAAGAAAAAAAACGGCATTTACATGGTTTCTGAATAAGAATACCTGCCAATTTCAAGCGTTTCCGAAAAGAAATGAATTCATAAATGTATCAAAATGTAGCTCCTTTGGATTTCAGAAAAGCCTTAAAAATGACAGAAATATTTTCACAAATCTACCTTTTATTATAAGCTTCAAAAGTTATCATGTTTTTTTACCCTTTATTCTAAACTACAATAATTTTTTAGTGAACCCTTATTTAAATTTTGAAACGTCTGTAGAGATGTTGACTAAAACACTGTAAGTAATCGTTAATGTACTATTGTGTGTTTTCTAATTTGCGAACACATGGTAATTTAAAATATACTTTAAAATGTTCCCTTAAATATGTATGTAGTATTCATTAAAAGAATCTTAATTGTATGTCGAGAAAAAACGGAATTTTTTGTAGAAATGTAGTCGGGCCGAGCCTGTTTTCACTGATTTTTGTACGGGCCGGGCCCGGGCCAGGAAATTCCGGCCCGTGCAGACCTCTAGGCCACTTACAAAAATGTATGGGTTATCGGGGGCCACATCAGTAACACAAAGAGAATTCTATTTCGAGGAGGTGATCTGTGGCCTATAATCAGATACAAAATATGGTTTGAGAGGGGGGAGAAGAGTTTTACCCCTATGCGTTCCCCTACCCAGTCAACATAACCAATTCAGTTGGTAATAATATATCAACAGTGTTTACGTTTGTATATATAATAGATCTATCAAGGATTATTTTGGAGAAGTGATAATATTCCTTGACTTTATGTGCGATTCTTAACTGACTCTGACGAAATTTGAATTTTTTTCCCGTGGCAAATTGACGAAATTTGCGATTTTTTCTTGCGATAAACTGACGAAACTCACGATTGTTTCACAGCCGATCAACTAAATTAAAAAAAATTCCACGCATCATTTGCAAAATTCGTGAATTTTCCGTGCCCCAACAACGATATTTGTGATTTTTCGGATCTCGATCGACAAAATTCGCAATTTTCGTGCCTGATCAACAAAATTCCCTATTTTTTCGTTTCTGACCACAAAATTCGCGACTTTTCGGATCCCGATCAACAAAACTCGCAATTTTTCCATACCCGATCGCCTGATCGATGAAATTTGAGATTTCTCCGCAGCTAACCAACAAAATTTGCAATTTTTCCGCACATCATCAACAAAAAGGATGAATTTTCCTCACCCGATCAAAAAAATTCGTGATTTTCAGTGCCCGATCAAAAGAAATTTGCGATTTTCCCGCGCCTGATTGACACATTTAGCGATTTTCCGTGTCCTATCAACTAAATTCGCAATTTTTCCGTGCCCGATCAACGAAAATCGCTATTTTCCGTGCCCGATCAACGAAATTCGCTATTTTTAAATGAAGAAATTTTCAATTTTCCTGCGCTAAACTGATGAAATTCACGATTTTTTCCTGCGACCTATGGACAAAAATTGCAAATTTTTTCCAGTTATAAATTGACGAAATTAGCTGGCCCTACGCTAGCCCATCGCGGGCCACAGTTAGTGCATCCCTACTGTAAATGAATAAAAAAAATGCCATGAATGCCATGTTCTAACGTGATCGTAGTGAAATTCAGTGATTAATATCAGTTTCAATATGTTTGAAATAGTGTAATGTCTTTAAAATACTCTGCAAGCGATTTTCCCCTATATACTATAATTTAGTGGAATACTTTTGAGTTTCCCTGTAAATGAACTATTATTCCCACATATTTCATATGCAATACCAAACGTGCTTTGGTGAGCCTAAATAACGTTTATCAGTTGCATGAAAATCCGAGTCTATTTACAATAGTTGGAGCGTGGACAGACGGACAGACAAGCCGGATGCTTAAACACTTTTCAAATTTCTATATCCCAGAATTTACTTAAAATATATGTATGAAAATTAATGTATAACAATGATAATGTAACTTGAGCCCAAGATTTTTTTCTCTTTTAATTAGAGGGGAATCAAAAGTCTCTCTGACAATGAGCGCATTGCAAAAATAATTTCTTTTGGGATTCAAAATGTTAAAACCTATGCCAAGTAAATGTAGTGACATGTCTTTGTTGTGTGAATATACCCTTTTTTTTAAACAAAAGTATAATAATCTAATTGCCACCATGACCAAAACCGCTCTAAAACGTGAAAAATAACAATAGTTCGGAAATTAACTTAAATTTCAAAATTTCAAGAGTTATTGTCACATCATTACAAATAATTTGTGTTTCTTTCATCTCGAATTTCATTCTATTCTTGTAGGAATAAATATAAAACATAAGCACATAATCAGATATTAACATAACAGTTTATTATAAGAATAAAATTTTCAGAATATTATTTTTTATCACTTCAACATTTCAACAGCTATTTTTTTCCACAATTCAATATGAAATTTTGCATTTTGTGAAATAATATAGTTTTTATAATTAAATACAGAAATTTGGTTTTAGTGTTTTAGCAATTTATTACAGAGTTCATTTTGCTTAGTTAAATACAATTCATCTTGTGCTCAAAATTAGAGTTATTTTTTTTAAGTCATAGATAAAAAGTAATTTTAGATACAATTAAGTTAATAAATGTATATCACCTTTCAAAGATAAAGGTAATATATTTCAGAAAAGCTATACTTACGTAAATTTCTCGAAGAAACATTTGAAACTCATCTTTCTCAATATCATATATCAAGAACAAACAATCTTATAAAATAACAAACGCTTTAAAGCAAAAATTTTTTTTATCTTTAGCTCTCAGCAAACTTCAAGCAATAAGATTTTTACCAGAACAAAACTTCTTTGAAAGCATCTGTCATATTTGCAACAACAATGTGCACAACAATGATGCTTGTTATTGAAAAGTAAAAGTTTAACAATGCATCAATAATGTATATGCAGCATGTTTAGTAATTAAAATTTATTTAATAATGAAAACTAACAAATATAATTTAACAATCAATTTAAATATTTTAACAATTTGAATTGTTTAAAAATTTTTGTTACAAATTCAAATCTGTATTATAAAAACACGTGTCCGTGCTGACGTCATGATTTTACGTCGTGAGGCGATGATGTCATGATGCTAAAACAGAAACTTCGAAGATGTGTAGCATTCCGATCTGATGTGGAGTGGCATAGTAATGCTTGCATGCATTTAAATGTGTACTTGCGCACACACATTTGTTAAATTAACACCACACTTAGCGATAAGATGAAATATTGTCAAAAATAAGTTAAATATCTGACTAGCTTAACGGTTTGGCGAAAATTTCAATTTTCTATATAGTATGGTAATATATGCGATCAAGTTTCGTGAAGAAACATTTTTTTTGGTATACTAGGGGGCCCGGCCCCCTACGAGCTACGCTCGCCAACCCCCGTCCAGACACCGCAGACTCTAAATGCACGCTAATTTGATCGGCTTTAAAAAGATTTCGAAAGATTGAATTATAATTTAAAAAACAGTGGCGATCTCCCTATAAACGAATTTCTATTCATTTCTCTTTGATTGGGGAATTTTAACGCCAAATCCGCTGCGGTACTACTTGATTATCCTGTCGACCAATTTCGCCAAATTATATAAATCGACAAAACCACTCGCCAAATTATACAAATTGATATAATTTTTATTTTAAATAACGAAAGAACAAATAAATTCTTACAACATTAATAAAAACACAAATAAAACGTCGAAATAAAAATAACTTGATGACGTATACACGTGTAACAACATTTCAAAATAAGCTAATATAAAAAGAATTAAGTAAAGAGAGTCTTTATCTCCTGGTATTTTTTAACAAAGCGAAAAGAAAGTTCTTTTAAATGAGACATTTTAAATTAATTCTCAAAATATCAAATAAATGTCTAGCGCAATTTCTAAATTTAAACTTTTTTGCAATATTATTTTGTGTTCATTTTATGTAATAACTATAATGTGACGTAAATATGACGTAATTTCTCCTAAGACTTCTAACGCATGTTAATGAATTTATTATTTTACAATATCCATTCTCTTTTAAAATTCACGTGTATACTTTTTATGACGTAATTTTTAATAAGTTCCTGCTTTTTATACGTAATTATGTAATTCTAATTTGAAAGTTTTTTCCTGTTTATAATAGTCACGTGTAAATATTTTTTTTAATTTGAAGCAAACATTATTGCTTGCGCTTTTTATACAGTTGGCAACAGTTTAAATTAGTACAATTTTCTGAAATCTGTAAAAAATATCTTTAGAAATGCAGAAAATTTGAATTTAAAATAGAAATAAAACCTGAAAAAATGAGTCAAAATAAAATAATTAATGCAATCTGCACTCCGGCAAGTTCTAACGCATAAAATGATCTAAAAATGATTACACTGCCATGTATAGTTTTTGCTGCTATAAAACTTTTTTAGTGGAACGATTTTGTCCAACTTTAGCATTAAATAACTCTTAAAATAATTCTTCGATTTGAAAACTGTCTGCATCAGCGTGTTTATCAAACATTTCTGTATAAAACCACCGATTTTCATATTTTTGTTAATATTAACGAAGAAAGGTCTCCGGTCACAAAAAAATCAAAACCGGCGGCGGCGGTGGTTACTTTTTTTTAGAATAGAGAGATATAAGTGACAGATTGAAAGGCTATTTCTTTCAGTCAAAGAGCAAAATGGTTTTATCAAAAAAAAAAAAAAAAATAGATCACATATTTTGAATCATACATTATTATCTCCATTTTAAGACTGCTCTCAAATGGAACTTGGCAACTTTCTGACACATATATATATATATATATATATATATTTTACGCAGATGTATCAAATTGCCAGGTAATCTTATTAAGGCTCTAAGAAATGTAACTGTTTTGTATGTAACTGAAATGTAACTGTAACGCAGAAAATAATTCAGGAAATTCTATTAAAAATCTGCCGTTGTGAGACACCCATCGCTTATAACTCAACATGTAATTTATTTATCAGAAAATGAAACCAAAATGTTCGATTTTAAATCACTTCTTTAACCATACCTGCAATTGTCGTACTTTTATGTTTACGCCTCGTTGGATGGAGAAATATATATGTATATGAATTAGTAATAAGTAAATTGAATGCGGAAATATATAAATTTTATATATATATATATATATATATATATATATATATATATATATAAAGTAAATTATATATATATATATATATATATAATTTTACATACATTAAATTTTTATATTTTCCCATTTAATCTACATTATTTTCAACCATAAAATATTTTTTTTTTCCGTAGGTCAAAATTCATTTATTTTTACGATTTTTATCATAGCTTTTCTGTATCAAAATTCGTTCCATTTTAGAATATTCTACTTATGTTATACGCCTCTTTATAACTTTGAAAAGAGCTGGATCTCAGATTTTTCTCAGCTATTTTCGTCTTACATCATTTTTACTATCTTCTATCTTTACAAGAAGAAAGTATTGGATTCATAAAAATTTCCGAATCCGGTTATCTACGGATTTACACGTTTTAGGGGTCAGAGATTCCAAAAAACATGTTTTTACAAAATGTCTGTCTGTGAGTCTGTGAGTCTGTCTGTCTGTGTGTATGTGACACAAATTTTGTAGGCGCTCTATCTCAAGAACTAATGCACGGAATTTAATAAAAATTTATATTCCATTAGTCCTTAATACAAATTGATGCTGATTAGTTCTTGGTGTAAATCGCTCAACAGGTGGCGCTGCTATGCTGCATTTTCACGATTTTCGCAATAACCCTATCTCAAGAACTAATGAACGGATTTTGATCAAACTTCAGATTTAGTTCGTCCTTGATATGAATAGATGCTGATTACGTTTTGGTGTAAATCGCCCAACAGGTGGCGCTGTTATGATGAATTTTGCAGGATTTACACGATTTCCCCCAATAGCTCTATCTTAAGAACTAACGCACGGATTTTCATGAAACTTCAGATTCGGTTAGTCCTTAATATGACTTGCTACTGATTATGGTTGGTGTAAATCGCCCAACAGGTGGCTCTTCTGTGCTGCCTTTTTCACAATTGCATCAATAGCTCTATCTATAGAACTAAAGGACGAATTTTCATCTAACTTCAGATTTAGTTATATGTTGACACAAGTTGTTGTTAATTAGGTTTTGGTGTTAATCACACAATATGCGGCGCTGCTATGCAGGAATTTTCACGATTTTCGCAATAGCTCTATCTCAAAAACTAATACACGGATTTTCTCCAATCTTCAGATTCAGTCAAACATTGACATAAATTGTTGCTGATTAGGATTTGGTATAAATCACCCAATAGGTGGCGTTGCTAGGCAACATTTTGCTGGATTTAGACGATTTCACCGATAGTCATATCTCAAGAACTAATGCACGGAATTTCGTATCTTTAGAATCCTCATGAGATGCATAGATTGCCATTTAATTTTTGCAGTGTAATAGCGAATGTTAAAGTATTAACATGTATGACATAGAAGAAAGTTTTGGGATTGGAACATCCGACTAGTTTTATATGCCTTTAAACAGTACCTGCAAGTGGTTTTGTTTACCGACACAGTCTACCGGAGAGAGGAATTCCGTGGCCTTTTCTTCTCTCTCTTGCCCATGGATCTATGAAAGCTGAAGCACGCCCTTAAAGACAGAAATTTTTATGTTTCCCACTGTCATTCATCTCCGCGATCAACGATCCCTGAAATATTTTTTGAAGTTGTTTATGTGTGATTATGAAGCCATTATAGCCATTATCAACATTAAAAGGCTACTTCATTCACCTGAAATGACCCGCTCACTAATGCTTATCCTATGGAAGAAAATTTTAAAGATATCTTGTTTGCATTTCAGTATTTTAAACAATTCTCTTGCATTGGTTAGCTGAGATCGATCTGCACAAAGGGCGTTTTGTACTTTTTCGATTTTGTTTACAGATATTTTTAATTAGGATACTTTCATTTTTGTTACCAATTTTGATTTTTAAAGTGAAAGAATCCTCTTGAAAAAAAAATATTCAAACAAAATCGAAAGAGTAAGAAAGGCCAGATTAGACATCAATCTCAGCTATTCGATGGAAAAAAATCATTTAAAAATGTTAAAATGCAAACGAGATACCTTAAAAAATTCCATAGGATTAGCATTAGCGGGCGATTCTTTCCATGTGACTGAAGTAGCCCCTTCAAGTAGTACCGAAAACTTATGGATAGTATCGGGTAATAGCGATATTATAGAGCTATGGAGAATTTATAAAATTATGTAAATTGGCCTGTCGACACAAAGCAATAATAAAATTCCTGGAAGACAACAGTGTAGACAAGCCCAATATGAATATTTTAAAAACGATTTACAAGATAACAACAGCAACCATTCGTTTGGACAGAGGGAAAACATAGATCAAGATTGGAAGAGGTGTTAGACAATTTGGTACCGTATCGTAAGCCGTTTACTTTGGAATGAAATAACATCGGGCAACGATATCATGAATGAAATCAATAGAAGAATAACAAATGGGTGAAGTAATTTTGATAAGAGCAGTGTTAATCTGAAGAGTATCATGTCCCTTTCTTAAAAAGAATGTTGTTTAACGAATGTGTTTTACCTGTACTCTCTTATGGAGCCTGAGAAGGCTCCTACCTGCACATATTAATATTAATACCTTTCTCCTTTTCCCCTTTAAAATTACATTTTTTTTTATTCTTTAAATTTAATTATCTGTCTGCATTCGGATTCAATCTGTTTTTAGCGCTCTTTTCCCTTAATAAATTCAGCAATCATTTTTCTGTATCTGTAATATTTTAACCGCAGCGCACTGCATTTAAAAGAAAAGAAATAATTTCCTCTTCTCGCCTAGCAACTGGATTCTAATTTTCATCCTTCTGCCTTAGTTTTGATGATATGCAGAAATTAGTCAGACATATTACTTCTACATTTTTAGCCGTTAGTCCAGATGCAAGATTTATTAGTCATTTCAGTTATTAACCCTGCCCTGTCTTTAATTTGTTTTATTTTATTAACGTTCTCTTGCTGGCGTTTCAGTCCCGTGGGATCTCTGATAACCCCATATAGAATGTTAGGTCGCGGTTTATGAGCTATATTTTCTACGCAATCAGTTGGCGGTAAATATTTCTTATTACTCTTTTACATCCCCATTCAATTTCAGTTATTGTACTTTGACCACATGTCTCTCTCTCTCTCTCTAATCTCGCCATATAGAATATGTATTTGGCGAAATTGTGCATGTACGCTTGCCAACACTCGAGCATTTTCGAGAAAATGTAATTCGGACACTTGCTTCTGAACTCGCATGCTCTGAGCATAAGAATGTAACGAGGCTCTCTCTCCAACGCCCGGCTCCGGCCGAGGGCTCGCCTTGCAAAAAAAAAAAAACATTCCGAACTTGGTGTCCGATTTGGTCAATAAAGAATTAGTTGTAACATTCGGCTTGTCTCTATCTGCAATATGGATTAATTCGTTCTGTTAATATTGCTTCCCATATTTATCAGCACCATCTGCCATCCGAACTATTCAATACAAATGTACAGAAATCCCAAAGCTCCTGTACAGAAAATTGGTGCAGTTCAGGCGCAAGCGAGATCCAGTTGGAGAGAGGGGAATTTTTACGGTATAATAGACTATAATTTGTCGATTTTCTAAAGATATTCGGTGGAAACTTTCGATGCTCATCAAGCACCATGACTGCTCTGCCTCCTGGTGTTGTCGTGTACAGGAGTGCACAATTCGCAAAAAAATACTGTTAAAATTTAAGAACTAATATCAATAATTTTTCATAATTATGGACTATGCTCATTGCGGTGAATTTCTGCACGCTTATCTCGCCTGAAATGTCCTCTACCCCAGTACTGAGATGCAATAATTATGACACCTGTAGTACCCGGTTATCCAGTTTGATCTTTGTGAGGGTGGTATCCAAAACAGATGTCTGAAACTATTTTCTGCTATTCCAGAACAGATTCAGTGAATGTTACCTGTTATACAAAAAAAAAGAAAGAAAGAAACTGGTTTTCGTGATCCTGAATAGATGTACAAATGAACGGCGCCCTCGTACAGCACTGTACCGCAGATTCCTTGGTGGTCATCTGAAAATCCATGCATCGCCTTGCCGCGGGATTCCGTCACAAAGTCCGCCAAACACCTTCGTTTTCTTCCCCGCATGAAGAGAGAGAAATAAAATTATCGTTCAGGATGACTCAACATACATTTTTTTATTCTCTCGCCATCGAAGCAAGATTTTTTTTTTTTTTTTTTTTTTTTTTTTTTGGATGGATGCCGTTTTACAAACTTTTAGCAGTCGCAGACTTTTTAATTATTCATCGCTTCTGTGCGTGGTATTTTGGGACATCTACAAATAAACGAAAAAAATTAAGAAAATCTGGAACGTACTTCGCAAAATTCGGTGGAATATGTAGATTGCAATGTATAAAAACAACTGATGGATTTTACAAAATAAATAAGAACGTTCATTGCTAAAAAAAAAAAAAAACTTTAAATACAGTTAAAAATTCTCTGGAGGCGCACACACATTAAATGATTTTTTTCTCTACTTAATATGATGGAAAAACACAAGAAATTAATTGTAAAAAAAAAAAAAATCATTTTTCTTGTCTTTAGTATAACAGGTAAGCTATTCTAATTTTTTTTCTCTTTTACAGTGTTCAAGATTAAGTCATTTTACTCCCATAACTGTATTTTATTGCTCCTATGAAATGAAGGCATGCTATTTAACCCTTTGAGCTCTGATGGTTGAATTTTCTACCACTTAATTTTAATTCCGAAATGCTACAATCGCACCGGAATATTCGACCAGATTTATTTGAAAAAGGTTTAATGCATTTTTTCATGTGTATCGTAAACCAAATTTTTTCTTAGCAAGATACTGGTGCCAATGTGACATTTGGAATTTTGAAGAAATTTATCCACCAGAGCTCAAAGGGTTAACTAATTTCAAGTGGTATGAACTCTTGACAAATACATCATATATTTATTTTTTTTAAAAAAGGGCAATGAAATGAAATTTGAAAGATTACTTTTGGTTCTCGTGTACCTGTTATTTTCTTTAAAGTATAAAATTTGATAGTTTGATGGCAAGTTTTATATATATTTACAGTGTGAATTGTAAAGTATGTTTTTTTTTCTACTTTCACTTTTAAATGTATTTTTTTTTTCTCTTATCATTTTTGTGGTACACTTAGAATTATACTTTTATGTTGATTCCTAAATAATACAGTATAGATACTGTTTGGTTTATTTTTTTATTTATTTTATTTATTTATTTATTTATTTATTTTTTTGCTACTTTTTTAGCAGTGGATATTGAAAATATTATAGTATTTAAAGGAATGATGATTTAGTTATGAGGGTTGATTTTGCCATACATATAGATAGAGATAAAAAGAAAAATAAAATAAATCCTCATGACTGGATTAGGTTGCTCTTTTAATATATAGATATTTCCATAAATGGCTTCTTATTAAAAATTAAGCATTTGGTTTTATTATTAATATGCTGAGATTTTGTATGTCTAGAGATGCACTTCATACCCAGTTCAGTTTGAAAGTATTTTTTATACACATTGCATCGTATATAAAAATGTTATCTCTTGTGATCACAGGCAATGTTCTTATTGTTTTCGTTTGTGTAACTTTTAAATCTTAGCAATGCTGTTGAAATCAAGCAGTCTTTCACAGTGGAAGAGAAAACATACTTAATTTTTTTAAAAAAGGGGCATATTGTAAAAAAAATACATAAATAAATAAGGTAATATAAAAATTTCGCTCACTAAACATAATGTAATGTTTATCCGACATAGATAAAAAAAAAACGGCAAAAGATTGAAAAGCTCGATACTGGTATGATCGTATTATTATTATTGATTTTCTTACTTATTGTGCTTAATATTTTTTTTGTTGTTGTCAATTTCATACAGGTAATTTCTTTTTATTTTATATTCTATGTGTATATTATATGTTCGGTCAATAATTCATATCAATAAGATATGAAACTTTTAATACTCTAGATTACTATAAATATAAGTCTTGCAACTTGTATACTTAAGGATAGGCACTAGTGACATATACAAAAAAAAAGAGAGAGAGGAAGTGACCAGTAATGGTAGTTAATTTTACTCATTTTTTAATATTTTTCAGTTGGTTGATACTAATTTGAGAAAATTAAATTTGATATCTATACAGTACATTGTTATGTTTATATAATCTCTCATATTCCCGTTTGCACGGATTTTATACATTTTTTTTTTTCACGTTTCATTAATTTATTTCTATAACATAAATTAAGCTCCTTTATTTTATGTATAGCTCGAGTCATCATGTTATTGGTCCAATTTTTTCCCCTTTCATTCTCGTTTCCTTTTACAAAGGAAATGGGATGTACAACATAGGTTAGGATGTTTTTAAACAGTTTTTTATTTTTTAATTTTATACGTCTCAATAACATACATTCACACAATACATTAGTATATTTTTCTGTAAGGTTTATTACTAGTACTTCTGTCATGTTTTATGTAGGATACTTCAGTCATTGCGCTATTTTTTATGGAATAGCAAAGTGTCTGAGGTATGTATTTCGATCTATGGTTAAGCAAGTTGTCCGCTAGCTTAATCAGGGATCGGATATGTTTCCTGACTTAATTAATGGAGTTAACACTAATATTAATTCTACAATTTGACTATTGTTCACATTTTTTTAAATTTGCTAAAAATTCATCAGTAACAGTTTGCTAATGCTGAGTACAAATACCACTTTTGCACTAGTTTACACTTTTCTCGCTAACTTGCTATGGGCAGATAGCATTGTTAGGTATTAATCATACATTTTTTAACTCTCAAGCACATATTTGTTGTGATGTCATGTTTAACCTGGTACTTCATACACACACACATTTACGCTTTCAGTTCAGCTTATGTAGTTTTATAATAATTAACACTCACCGTAGTTAATGACATTTATGACTATTCTGTGCATGTATTGGTTTCTTTTTATCAGCGTTGGTGTTTAGCTAAAAATTGCATTTTTTTTTCACTGAATTTACAACTTCGTATTTGTTTTTAGATAGATTTGTTTTAAAGTAAGATGTTTTTGGTTGGTGTGTTTAAAATGTTTGCAGAAATTTTGACATAATTTAACTATTGTACATTGTTTGCACATAAATCTTAAATTTTATGCAAGGAATAATTAATTAGGTGCACATTTATTCTTTACACATACAGTTAATGTACTGTTTAATGTCATTGTTTACGCACGGCTGGTGACTCGTTGCTATTTCATTTATATCATAAGGTATTTTATTATAACTGACATGATATTTCATATCGTTAAAAAGGTTGTTTTTATAAAATTTATTCAAAGGCATAATGTGAGCTGTTATGTACACTTTGTTTATTTTTTTTTTAAAGGGGGCTATTCACATATAGTCATTAAATTAAATCTTTGACAATTTCTCATATTTAAAATTTTTTTTTATTTAGTGAGTTATAGTCTCACCAGGTGTCTTGTGACGGATGCATACACTCATATTTCATAAGGTATAAAGCTTGGTATTTTGCTATTCATTTTTTTTTCACTCTTCCATCCCTTAACTTAGAACAGGCTTGGCTTGGCATAACTTCTACATTTAGCGTAGAGTTATGCAATCTGTCGAGCACTCGTACATTTTTTTTGCACTCTTCTTTTTAACTTTATACGGTAATAACTTTGCCAGATATAGTTTTATTTTAATTTTAACTCTTAGTTAATCATTTTTCAGCAGTATTTTTTTTTTCTATACAAGTACTTCATGTGTTGGGTATTTTGTTTGTGTTACACAAATTGTGCTCATTTTGAATACAATTTTGTCCATTCATATACATACATTACACTAGTTCATGTGTTGACTTATATTCATATCATGTGTTGTTCATATTTTTGTTCATTTGTTTTTACACATTGTACTTTGCTAACGATCTATTCGACAGTATTTCTTTTTGTTTTTTTTTTCTCACAAGTAGTTCATTGAGTATAACACATTGTTCATTGTGGCTGGTTTAGAGTTTAACCAGAGTTTTTTCACACATTACACGGAGTTCATTGCCTTTATTAACCCTTATTCATTACATTTTGGTGATTAACTCATTAATTATGTAATTGAATCTCACTCGTATGTTAGTGTTTTGGGTTATTACACACATACTGTCCGTATACTTTGTTAGCAAATGCATAAAAAATATTAGTTCATTGAGACATTATTACAAGCTGTTCATGCGGAATTATATAATTTGTTCATGTGTTTACTTACACGTTGTGTATGCTTGCGTACACACTTGTTCATGTGCTTTATTTCAGGTAGTTCATGAGTTTGGGGTTTCATTTTCCCCTCCCTACACACATACAGCTTTGTTCCTGTCACTTTTCTATCTTTTAAACTTTACACCATGTTTCGATCTTAAAATGTTCTATCAGTTTCTTTTTTTTAATCTAACAGGGTGGTTTTTGTTTATTTTATGTGTTTGCATAATGTCATAACATATCAATGACACCATCACTTTGTCTATGTACAAAGATTTTAAGGTTTCAAGGAGCTATTCGTCACATGACATGTTAAACTACACACACATTTCGAATCTGTTTACTTTTAACATGTAACATTTTTTTAACATTTTCATTAGATACTTCTTACTTGAAGGTGGCAGATCGAGTAAGGCATCTTGTTACACTATATTAAATCGTATGCAATTTTTTAGTAGATGTTTTCAATATTTTTGCCAGGAATTAAATTTTAATAAATACACAGAAGGTCTATACGGGAGACTAGGGAGGGTTGACCATGCGGGAGGCTTGACCTACCCATCAGTTTTCATATTTAAAAGAATTTCAGAGTTTTATCAATATGTGTCAACCAAAGCTACCGGAATGTTCGGACAACAGTCTTTTTTGCATTCAGATAATCGAAATAGGTGTGAAAAAAATCAGTTGTGAGGCATTTTCAGCCTAAAAGTTGTGTTTTTTAGAAATGTTTTGTAAGCTTTTTTTCAAATAAAATATATCACAAAAATTTATGTATGTAGGTTTTAAGTAATGCAGAAATATGGAGCTTTCATTCCATGCATAAAGATTATACAGTAAGTTAGGCTTACATAACAATGTGCTATTCTTTAGAAAATGACTATGTGGGGTGGCTTGACCCAGTCAATGTGAGGGAGGGTTGACCAGATCTTCAAGATTCACATTCACGACGGGAAATGAGAATTATCGTTTTCATTCAAAAAATATCCTTGACTAAGGGCGTGGCTTCTACTTTACAGAAAATGCATTTATATCATGTTTTTAGATTATAATACATTTTATATAAAATTCGTTCATTTAAAGATATTTACAGATGCATGAACGTGGGAAACCTTTCTAGAACACCAATTTACAAAACACTTATAGAAAAAGGAGGAGCTTCAACTGTTTTAAAATTTGGATTTGATAAAAATTGCCCCGGCAGTATGTTACTTAAGGGGTTTTGGAAATATTTTTATTATACACTTTGCTTAACGAAATACCAATGGTTATATATAAAAATTAATGTAAATTTACTCTACAAAGGTACAGTAAAATGGGGTGATGGAAAAGAAAATGTTTAAAACTGATTAAGGGAAAATGTAAAAAATTGCTATTTGCACTGCACGAAGAAAATTAATGAAATATAAATGGGAAAGTTGATGGGAATTTTTTTCCCATTTAAATATCACATACAATAGCTAATAGAAACAGCGGAAAAGACTAGAAAGTACGAAAGCAACAGTCTTAGCCGTTTCAGGGGCAGCAGTATGTTTATGAAACCACTTTATTTAATTTTCCAAACTCCACGATGACACCAGAATTTTGCTAAAATCTTTTCAATTTAATCTGTATGCGAAATGTGGCATTTTTCATATTTCTAAATAAATTTGTTCGTATATTCCGGTGCCAGTCATTTATTTCAACATTTTAGTACTGAAAGTACTTTGTCTAGGAAAGTGCTAAAATATGTTAATGATAAGTTAAGTACTCATGCGGCTGCAAAAGAACATAGCATGGATAGAAAAACTTTAGGAAGTTATGTAGACAAATTTCAACATAATGAATGGAGTGAGATGAAGCCAAACTATATGGTAACTTGAGTTGTGAGGTCGAATGTCACAAAAAGTAGGACAAGGAGACAAATAAAGCAGGACAGTGGCTACTAAATCCAGACATTATGATACATAAAACCCTATGGAAACGGAACCTGTCTCTAGCAGAATACTTTCTTAAATGTTAAAATTTCATTTTGCCTGTTGTACAATTATACCTGCTCCGACAAAATCCTGTTTAAAACAAAATTTTTCTCCTCTGACTTGCGATTGCTTCTAAACAGGTTTGTTTAAGCATCATATTTTCAAAAATATGTTTTTATAATAATTAAAGCATTAGCATAAAGTTATTTTGCTTTTTTAAAACTGCTTTTATATCTTAATATTTGGAAATTTTTCCAGAGAGAAACATTCGCCTTGAATACAATATTTCAAATGAAAATCAAATTTCAAATTATTTTTGCTTAAAAGGCGCAAAGACCAACTTAGTGAAAAATATTCCATGCCGGGAATCGAACCCGGGTCATCAGTATAGCGCACTGACGTTCTACCGCTAAACCACATGGAACGATACCCAGCCTGGAACTTCCCACTATTACGAGTTGGCAAGGCTACAAACGCAGCACAAGATGGAATATTATCCGTGAGCCACCAACATGGGGCAAACACAGACACTTAATTAAATCCAGCATCGATGAATCTATATTAATATTTGGAAATTTTTCCAGAGAGAAACATTCGCCTTGAATACAATATTTCAAATGAAAATCAAATTTCAAATTATTTTTGCTTAAAAGGCGCAAAGACCAACTTAGTGAAAAATATTCCATGCCGGGAATCGAACCCGGGTCATCAGTATAGCGCACTGACGTTCTACCGCTAAACCACATGGAACGATACCCAGCCTGGAACTTCCCACTATTACGAGTTGGCAAGGCTACAAACGCAGCACAAGATGGAATATTCCATCTTGTGCTGCGTTTGTAGCCTTGCCAACTCGTAATAGTGGGAAGTTCCAGGCTGGGTATCGTTCCATGTGGTTTAGCGGTAGAACGTCAGTGCGCTATACTGATGACCCGGGTTCGATTCCCGGCATGGAATATTTTTCACTAAGTTGGTCTTTGCGCCTTTTAAGCAAAAATAATTTGAAATTTGATTTTCATTTGAAATATTGCTTTTATATCTCTTCAGAAATATTTCAATATAAAACAAAGTGGGTCAAGCCTCGCATATAGTGGGTCAAGCCTCCCATATATGGGGAGCATTGACCCATTATTTTCTCATGATTAAAATCGACCATTTTTCAAAATTCTGATATATTAAACTTGTGTAGCAATTTTGTTTTGATAACTGATTGTATAACGAATAAAATGATATATAAAACTTCATTCTACGCTCAATATTTAAAAAATAAAAAATCATTTTGTAAAAAGTGGGTCAACCTTCCCTAGTCTCCCCTACATGAAAATTCAGCAAAACTAAAACCTTTACATTACCATTTTTTTTCATGGTAAATTTCATTTCCTGTGTTTGATTCTCACTGGTTATCGAGTGAGGAATTTTTTTTCACACTCATGTGTCATGATTTTAAAGATATTTTTGGTAAACAACACTTCTTTTTCTATATTTTTCAAGAGACAGTTTATCTTTTGCGGTAACACTCCTTTTTCTTTTTTTGTTTATTTAACTTAACCCTCCGTCTACCAGACGGGTCCATTGGACCCGACAGGTACATACAAAATATTCATTTAAACCAGAAATTTCTTTAAAATAAACTAAGTATATAAACCAGACAAAAATAAGGTAAATAAATAAGTTAAATAGTTTTAAATAAAAATTCTGGTGTAGAACGTTTTATTAAAACTTGAATAAAATTCCCGGTAGATCTAGGGTTAAAGGTATGGATCCTGTCAATTTTACACTGATGCGTTTTGAGTAGATATTTTTTTTTCAACGAATGCAGCAATTTCTTATGAAATTTACAGTTAAAATTAAATTGAACCCTTTGCTGACGACTTTATTATACGGTATTTTTTTTTCTCTTCTTTTTCTACGGTTACATTTTGCTGTTTGATGCTTGGTGCATGTAGAGATTTTTGTGCATAGTTAACACACACAGTAGTTCATAGTTTATGTTAGTTCATAGAAAAAAAACTCTTACACTAGTTCATTGATTTGTCAATTCTTTGCGTGCATCAGGGACTAATTGTCAATTTTTTTTTTTTTTTTTTTTTTTTACATCTGTTAAAAAAAAAACTTAGACATTTTACCTCATTAATACTCACATTAATACTAATTTACTTCATTAATACTTCATTAATAATTCTTTTGTTCCTTGTTACTATTTTACACTTGAGGTCACTGTGATACACTTCTTTGGTTCTTTGGAATAATTGCACACGGTTGTTCTTTGTTTGTTTGTTTTTGTTCTATAACAAAAGTTTTTTTTTTCACATTCAGGAAAATTATTTAAACTTTTTCCACGTTTATTTACACACATATTATTTTTGTAGTCAGCATTTAATTTTATTATGTCACACATGCTTTTCTTTTCTTTTTTTTTTTCAAAAAAAAAAAAAAAAGAATAAGCGCTTGTTGCATCTGTTAGGTATCTTACTGATGTTTATAATTTACAATAGTATTAAACTTAAAAGTTTGTCTTGTTGAACATTAGTGAATATTCTTTCAGTTTTTTTTCTTTTGTGCAAGTTTACGGACAGGTACTCTATACAAATGTTTCTACAAAGGTTACATACATTGTTTAATCATAGGTACTGCTCGTGGATTGCTCATTTAGATGTGCAGCCTTTTTTTTTTTTAATGGTAATTACACATATATGTAACAGTATTTTAATTTCACATTCTATTTCATTCTTTTTCGAAAAAAAAAGAAATGGAATGTACATTTTTTTCACATTTCCATGGCATTTGATTGAAATCTGTTAACCTTTTACTTAAGGGTTATTTTAATTTAATCGGTAATAAAAAAAAAGGTTTCCTTTTTGGCAACTTTACAGGACCACACTTTACTATTTTTTTATTTTAAATTTTTCATTCTGTACCCTCCTTGGCTATTCAAAGTAATTCACGTGATAAGGTAGTTTTCTTATTCACGATTTCTAATCACTCAGTACACAGCTGTGCATTGTTTTTTTTTCATTGTTTTCTTTTTTAGGTTCATTGATACATGTGGTTTAATACTGGTATATATGCCAGTCGTAGCACCAAATGGTGTTATTATGACTACATTCACACACACACACATACTTTTTGTGTCACATGTTGTACAATTCATATTAAATTTCATTAAAAGTCATGTACATTTTTCTCATTTATTTTTAAAGGGGTACTTTCACTGGAAAGTTCTCACTACCTCTTGTTTATACCTTATAAGAAGGTAATATGTTTTAAAATCCACTTTAGTTAAATTAGAATCTCAGTAAAACACATTCAATCTTTGGTTACAAGATAAAATGATGGTAACTTTCAACTTTGAACAAATAATTTACCTCCATCTTCCTCACCTTTTACCAGTTATACCACTTTTTAAAACTTGAAATCTCACAAATAGTGCTGAAAATGAACAATTTATATATTTATTTTATTATGCAATGTTTTGTGTTTATATACAGTTCATGCCTCAAAAAATATAATTTAATAAGTTGGAGCATAACCAACTTTTGAAGCAATTGTGGAAATTACTCTTGCTTGGAGTGGAGGTTCAAGCAATTTTATATTAAAATCTTCTGGAAATTATTAAAAAAAAATATAGTAAATGTGTGCACACGTAAAAAAAAAATAAAATAAGAAAACAGCTGTCCAGAAGTATTCAACTGCAGTTCAAAAAATTTTCAATATATTTTATTTTGGCAAGTTTTTGGTACCAACTTGCTTTGCCATCCCTTTGCCATGCTTTTATATGAGACATGATTTATTTGTTCTTTATATATTTAGTATTTCTGTATATGTTTATAGAAACTGTTGGTCACCGGGTTCCCACTACAAAATTTTATATTTTTACATGTTTCTTTATGTGTAATGTATTTGAGAGAAGACATGGGTCAATTTTTTTTTCTCTAGCGGTTTACTTCGTTCTTTTTCGGTTATTCGGGAGATATATGTGAAGAGGCTACCTTCACATATTATTATTAATACTTTTCTTCTCCCCCCCCCCTTTAAAATTACATTTTTATATTCTTAAAATTTAATTATCTGTCTGCATTCGGATTCAATCTTTTTTTAAGCGCTCTTTTTCCTTCAAAAATTAAGCAATCATTTTTCTGTATCTGTAATATTTTAACCGCAGCGCACTGCAGTTAAAGAAAAGAAATCATTTCCTTTTCTCGCCTAATAACTGGATTCTAATTTTCATCCTTCTGCCTTAGTTTGATGATATGCAGAAATTAGTCAGACATATTACTTCTACATTTTTAGCCGTTGGTCCAGATGTAAGATATATTTGTCATTTCAGTTATTAACCCTGTCTTTATTTTACTTTAATTTATTAACATGCGCTCTCCGCCGCTTCAATCCCATGAGAACTATGGCAAACCACTATAGAATGTTCTTTTGCGGTTGATGTGCTATAATTCCTAAGTATTCATTTGGCGTTAAATATTTCTTATTACTCTTTTACATCCCGCATTCAATTTCAATTATTGTACTTTGACCACATGTCTCTCTCTCTCATTAATCTCGCCATATAGTATATGTATTTGGCGAAATTGTGTATGTACGCTTGCCAACACTCGAGCATTTCGAGAAAATGTAATTGTGAGACTTCCTTCTAAGATCTCATTCTGTGAACATAAAAAATGTAACTTTTTGCTCCCTTCTCCAACATCGGTGCTAGTCGTGTAATTTCGGCTATGTTCGAAACGATCCCTGTGGACAATAAAGACCTTTAAATAATTTCTACCTTTCCTTATCTCACCAGTTTCTTGCCTTCTTCATAAAATAAGTAACAGTTAATTTTCTGCCTTGTATTCAGTATGGAAGCTAAACAAAATGAACCACCTGTGCAAGACATCGTCGTTACAACAGGGTTCGTACACATCGAGGAATTCAGGGCATTTTAAGTGTTTTAGTACTAGAAATTTCGCAAAGTACTGGTCAATATATCGGAAGATAGATTCTTGTTTTTTAGAGAGTGTGGATTGTCGACGATGGGATTTGAACCAGTGATCTCATGATCAGGAGACGAGAACGTTATTCCAAGCTAGTAACTCACTGTATACTGATCAAGCGAGATGAAATCGCTACAGTTTCATAAAATAAGGCAAATATTACTTTAAGAAAATTCTTGTTACAGTCTTTGAAGCGTACGAACCCTGTATAATGATGATTAAATTGCAACTTTGGAAGATAGAAATTTTAAAGTTTACATGAAGGTCTCTATTAAGATGTTATTCCCCCCAAAAAAGCTTTGAAAAAAAAAATCAAGTTTCAAAATGTTGAAATGGGAAGAAAATGTTCCACATTTATTTTTTCAATAATATTTTTCTTAAATTTTCAGCCTAGAAATTTTCAATTTCCCACAGGAATAACTTCTAAGAAGCCTGTTACTCTAAGTCCACGAACAAAGTTTTTGTTTTAATTAAAAATTGTTTAATTTAAAATTACTATTTTTCATGCTAAAATTAAGTGTAAGTTTTCAATATAATTTAAGAATGGGATAAAACGGAAGTATCAGTAACTGTTATAATTAATTAAAATTATAATAATAAAGAAACATGAATGTCAGCTAAATAAGGAAGTAACAATCCCTAAATATTTCCGTAATTTGAAGTTATTTCACTAATCTACCAGCCTTTACGTGGCTCATATATAAAAATCTCTTCAAAAAATAATAATTCATCTACGCTGAAAATCGAAATTCAGGTAACCAATAATTTAAGTTTTTTTTCTGCTAATATCCTAATGATCCGGGAATCGGAAAATTCATCTCTTTCTAATTTCTTCGGAGGGCGACATGAGAATTTATTTTGCAGCTAAAAACTTTAATAATTATCCAAGTAAGCAGACAAATTGCCAAATGAAATTTTCCATAATTAATGAATATAGTAGAGATCAGAATGAAACATATTTACATGATTATTTTTAACAAATGAGCGAATTGCACTTAATCTAAATCTTAACCCCTTCACGCTCGAGTTAAATTACGGTTAAAAAATTCAAATTGCTTATTGGCACCACTTTTATGAAAAAGAAATATTCTCCTTATTTAATGACAGGAAAAACGATACTAAAATTTAGCCAATTTCACTATTTTATAAAACTGGTGGGAACCAAACGATCTGAGTAAAAGACGCAGCCCGTGAATATGACGGGAGCGAGAATTAAGGGGTTAAAAAAACTACTAATAAATATTCTAATGTTATTGCGCAACGCTCTTCATTGTATCAAAACATGAATACACCTGTACAGTTTTTTGAGAAGGAAAAGTTTTTAGTCATTTTTGCGTGCATGGCATGTGCCTTCGGTTCATATTTCGACGATCACGAGAATCAAAGCATACAGATTTAGGGATTATGCAATCCGCATTCCGTGTTACGAGAATATTCAACATTTCGTCGCACAAAAATGACAGTTAAATATACTAAAGCGAATGCAAGGTTCGTACGGATCAAAAGATTCAGGGGATTTCAGACGTTTTAGTACAAGAAATTTCGGATGCTATATCTGATGGATGCTATAGCGGAAAATAGAACTTATTTTCAATAAATAATGTAAATATTTCTTTACGAAAATTCTGGTAAGACGTACTTGAAAGTCCTTGAAGCGTACGAACTCAGGAATGATCTCAATTAGTTACTTTAAAATATTTGAGTTTTTATAACGAAATTAAGTTTTATTAACGCATTGCGATGGCCAATTTTCATCAAATCTAAATTTTAAAACAGTAGAAGCTCCTCCCTGTTCTGAAAGTCTTCTATAAATTGGTGTTCTAGATAGGTTTCCCAAGTCATCGGGTCAAGTGCATCGGGAAACATCTCTTAATGTATGAATTTAATGTAAAATATTTTACAATCTAGACAAATATGGGCAACACGATATAAATGCATTTTCTGTAAGGTAGAACCACGCCCTTAGTCAATAATATTTTTTTGAATGAAAACGAGAATTCTCATTTCCCGTCGTAAATGTGTTAATATTCTAAAAATGTAAAAAAAAAAAATAAAAAAAAAATTGTTTGTTTGTGCTCTGAAGCTATTGAATCCATTTTAACCCTTAAATGCATGATTTTGTATTTTGTTTCGAAAAAATTATATCTGATTCTTTGAAAGGTTTATAACGCAGGAAAATTATGAAAAAAAAAATAAGAGATACATTAATCGCATAATACGTCAACTTTTTCTTATGCTGCATATCTGCAATACAAGTAAAGACTAAAATACAGTAATTCATTAACATTTGCGAGAGTTAGGCTCCCGGAAACTTCCGCGAATATCAAAATCGCGAACGTTGAGACCATCTTTCCGTGCATAAAGGGGGGGGGGGGGGGCTAGGTTTTAAGATTTTTTTTAAATGGTAAAAAGTTATTCAAACGTAAAATGTACATTTATTAAGCATTAACAAATACATGCTGAAAGAAATTTGAATAATTACAAACATATTGTACAAAGTTTATTTGCTAGTTCAGCTAGTACAAGGATGACAAAATTTAGCGATATGCGATTGATTGGCGGAGCAGATCGTTTGTTTATGAATTTCCATCTAAGGAAAAATTGCGTCCTCGATTCCTCTTTTAAATTGAAGACTTCTTCACTAGTAAAAAACCGCATTCTGTTGCTTTCACAACCAGTTGTGGTGGAAGTTTTAAAATTTTCCGACAATTTTTGCAGAAAGTATTTCACTTGTAATAAAAATTTTGAATTTTATAAAATTTAAGATATTAAAAAATATATTCTTTATAAAAAATATTCTTTGTAGAAAAAATCTTCGCCAAAAATCTTCTTCTTTGTAAAAAAAATATTCTATGCAAAATAAATAAATAAATAAATAAATAAATTCTTCTTCTTTGTAAAAATATATTTTTTATAAAACAAAATTCGCGAATAACTGAGTTCAGTTTTCGAGAATGTTGAAACGTTCTATATTTTTTATTTCGCGAATAATTAAAACTCGCAAATTTTAAATCGGTGAATGTTAAGGGATTACTGTACTGCGAATTAGTAAATATTTTAATAAATTGAATCTGCCTTATTATATATATATATATATATATATATATAATAAGGCAGATTCAATTTATTAATATATATATATATATATATATATATATATATATGTAACGCCATTAAATTATGGCCAGAGGGCGCTAAGGTCGTGGTTCCTTGCGCACGGAATAAATTACATACTACGCAGTTATGAGCTAGCCAAGGTACTTACCGGGTCACATCCGTTGGCCGGAAAATTGAATTCACCCAACCTGGGTGTTATTGATATTTATATATGTGAAATTTCTGCTTGTTATTGGTGTCGTGTCTTCTATGTATATGTATTTATGTTTGTGGTGTCAACAATAAAACTTGTTTGTGCTTTTCAAGAAATTTCTTCAAATTTCTGTTAAAGTCTGCCATCCCCGTTATAATGACGCCCAACGTGGGGCGTTCGAATCCTTCGAATCCCAAATTGTTCAAGTGGTGAAATACGTATGTAAATTCGGAGTGTAAAAAGTATCATTAATCAAAGTATCATCAATCATTATTGATGTCAATTATTATATTTGTTACTGAAATGTCGATTTTCAGAACACATTGAAAATTATTTGTTGTGATTTAAGAGCACGTATTCGTGAATAATCGTGAATAAATTGCTATTTCTTGTGTATAAAAAATAATTAATCTTCGATTCTCATAACAGAAGTCAGAAAAAAAAAAGCCATTTTGAAATATTTTTGCTGCGAGATGACGTGATTGCGCTTAAAAGAAAATGTGTTTCATCGTTAAAAATTTATTTTCGATTGCTTAATATGATCGAAGTAAGTTCTATTAAGTGAAAAAAATAACGTTCGTTTAAGAACAAAATAACTGAAAATATTCTAAAAACATCAGTGCAAGTTGTGTTTATTTTGAAGTACGTTAGAAAAAAAAAAAGCAGTTCTTTGCTGTTTTACGGACACATGTTTATCTTAAAACATTTTATTTCTAAGTCTGCTATACTTTGATTATTTTATGCTGTTTTGTTTATTTTCTTTTTCTTTTATGAAGTTAAATAAGTGGTCATGACTATGTTTTATTTTTATTTATTTTTGGTTGTGTGAAGAAATATCTTTAAAACTCTGCATTTGATTTATTTTATAGTTTTGTTTTTCATTTCGTTTCTATCAAAACTGGTACCAGTGTAGGTAATTAACTTGAGTTAGGAAATTGTTTTATTTTATTTATTTTTTCATATATATTGTACTGATATGTTTATTTAAGTGTAAATTATGAGATTATTGATTGAAATGTGACCACGTTCGTTAAAGTAATTAGGTTGGTATTTACGTTAAGTATCTAGATTGGTATTTAGTAACATTGGTATACGTAAATGATATAAGCAAAACAAATTTATTGTTTTAGGTAAGAAAATTTATTATTTGAATGTTATTGCCATATTATGTATATGTTTATTTTTATTATTTTGTTTAACTTTTTGGTAAAGGATTTTCCGTAGGCGAGGAACCAGAATTTGTTTCGGTTGTTGATTTTGTAATTTACGGAGTTTAAAAATTAAAAGTTGGTATCATGGCTTTCCTAGGGAAAGGGAAAAAAGAAGATTTAAAAATTTTGGCTGCCGAATTGGGGGAAACCGTATATGCTAATCATAAAATCCTAGATTTACGGGCTATAATAGAAAATAGTTCTAATTACAAAGAGGATTTTGTGAAAGAAATGTTAAATACATTTATAACCACTAGGAAAGAAGAACAAGCGGAAAAAGAGCGTCAGTTAGAAAATGAGAAGTCGTTCGAACTTGCGAAATTAAGAATCGAAAATAAAGTTGATACTAGTGATTCAGGTTTAAATGCTTCGGATGAGAAAAATCTTAAATTCAAATTACAAAAGTTGGTTCCCAAATTTGATCCGAATAATGACGACATAAGTATTTTTCTAACATTGTTTGAACGGCAATTAAAATTTCTAAGATTTCCAGAAAGTATCTGGGTTACGCATTTAATTGGATCTGTGCCAAGTGAGATTGCTAATTTAATAGCTAGAGAGCCAAAGGAATTATCTCAAAATTATGCGCATGTGAAATCAGTGCTCTTAAAAAGATTTAAACTGAGTTCGGAAAAGTTTAGGCAGTTATTTAGCAAACATAAGAAATCCGTAGACAGTACATGGAAGGACTTCTACTTTGAGTTGAAAAGCTATTTTAATGGATGGATTTCAGATCTCAATATTAGTACTTTTGATCAATTAAGGGATCTCATGATAGCTGATCAAATAAAAAAGTGAGCTCCGCCAGATTCTAGGGACCATTTTTTGGACCAATGGAGTGATATAACTTCTCCAGAGGAACTAGTAGAGAAGTTAGATAGTTACGATAGTATTCGGAAAGATTCTGGAAAAGAAACATATAGCAATATCCCCAAAAAGAAATACCTAGTTCAGGATAAGGTCTACGAAAAACATGAAAAATTTAAAGGTAATACTTTTAACACGAAAAAGGAAAACATTTCAGATAAAAATAGAATGCGTTCGGAAAACCATAGCCCCCCTTAACGTGTTATGGATGTGGCAACCCTGGGTTCATTCGTTCAAAATGTCCCAAATGTAATCTTTCTCTCAAAGCAGGATCTACAGAATTTAATAGCGTAGTCTTGTAAACGTGTATATCAGACTCTGCCCACCTTGCCATTCTAGATCTCCACATAAACGGATTTTATGGTACAGAATGTACAATACAGGTGCAAGTAATTCCATTGCGGGAGAGGCCTTATATAACTTATTAAAAAATCAAGGAGTTGATTTTAAGTCCAAAGTAATTACCATGACTTTAGCAAATGGAAGTACAGTAAATGGTGAAGGTTATGTACTGAAGTAACTATTAAATTAAAAAGAAAAATTTTAAAACTAGAGTTACTTGTTTTACCCAAAGTTAAAGGTAATCGTACTTTCTTAGGTATAGACTTTCTGCAAAAGGCAGGTATTATCCTTGATGTAAAGAACCGGCAGTGGTATTTTCATGACAGTCCTCGTCAAATTTTTGAACTTTTCCCTAATAATGATCCATTGCTTCCGCAGAACCTGCCGAATGTTTTTGATTCATGCGTCTTACGTGAAGATGAAGGGAATCATTTACCTGAAGACCAAAGAGAAGAATTAAGCGAACTGATACGAGAATATGAGGATATGTTCAAACCAGTGAGAGAGCCCACTCCTTTTATAGAATACCACATACCTACTGGGGATCATGCACCAGTCGCTGGACCACCCTACCGAATGTCACGTATAAAGAAAGAATTGGATGCGTTACTAGAACAGGGTATAATAGAAGAATGCGAACCCCCGCATGCAGCTCCTGTTGTCCTTACGCCGAAACCTAACGGTGAAGTTCATCTTTGCATAGATTATCGAAAGCTCAATGATGTTACGACTCCAGACACTTATCCACTTCCCAGAATGGATGACTTATTACAGAATGCTATTCCCACAGCGTACATGTCAACCATTGACCTAAAGTCTGGTTATCACCAAGTTAATGTGTATCCCACTGATAGAGATAAAACAGCTTTCGTTTGCCAATTTGGAACATTTCGTTACATAAAAATGCGTTTTGGATTACGCAATGCTCCAGGTACGTTGCAACGGTTAATAGATAAATTCCGCTATGGACTTAGCAGTGTCAAAATATTGACATATCTAGATGATATAATTGTATTGTCTTCGACCTTTGAACAGCATCTTTCTGACCTAAGGCTAGTGTTTGAAAGACTGTCTAAATTTAAACTTCATGCTAACCGTGATAAATGCCATTTTGCAAGTAAACGAGTCAAGTTTCCCGGACACTGGATTACCAAGAAAAAGTCCCATCCATTATGAATATACCTTCTCCAAAGACTGTTAAACAAGTGCAATTCTTTTTACAAACTTGTTCCTGGTATCATAGGTTTATCTGGAATTTTGCTGATGTTTCACGTCCTCTAAGTAATCTTACTAAAAAGAATGTTCAGTGGAAATGGGGGACTGAAGAAGAAAACGCTTTTTCCACTTTAAAGCAATGTCTGGTCACCGCTCCTATATTACAACAAGCTGATATGACAAAACCATTCATTATTCGAACACATGCCAGTGCATACGCTCTCGGAGCAGTTCTACTCCAGGGTGAAGGATCCGAGGAACATCCGATCGAATATGCCAGCAGACTTCTTACTTCTGCTGAGTATAATTATTCCACCACAGAGCTTAAAGCTTTAACCGTTGTGTGGGCTCTAAATAAATTTCGAGGGTATATTGAAGGTTCTGAAATCATCATATCCTTAGACCATCGACCACTCCCATGGCTGATGAGCCTAAAATCTCTATCAGGTAGATTGGCCCGATGGGCGTTACAGATACAGTCCTACAATCTAAATATAGAGTATATCTCAGGCAAAGCAAACGTGGTTGCGGATATGCTATCTCGCCCAGAGTATTCAAAAGATTCATGTGAGATGAATGCTGTTATAGTGGACTTTCCCACTAAAAGTTCTAAAGCCATTCGAGAAGAGCAGTTGAAAGATCCAGAGCTGAAGAAAATTATTGATTGTTTTGAGAGTAGCCCCCCTGTTGCAGATTTAGTTAACTGGACCGAAAGAGGTTATTTAATGAATCAGAGTGTACTGTACCGATATGCCCCTGACTCTCAAGTCGAAGAAGCTCAGTTGGTAGTTCCAACTCAGGACCGTGAACGGATCCTAAAACAATGCCATGATGCCCCGACCGCTGGACATTATGGCGCCGAGGGAACTTTCCGTCGGATTATTAAAAGATATTACTGGACATGTATGAGAAAATTTATATCAGAATATGTTAAAGTTTGTCCTGATTGTAACAGATATAAAGCCTCAAATCAAAAGCCAGCTGGACTGCTACAAACTCCAATTTATGCTCAGAGATTTGAAACTCTTTCTATAGATTTGTTTGGACCACTTCCCGAAAGTAAAACTGGAAAACGATAGATTTTCATTATTGAGGATTGTGCAACACGGTGGGTGGAGCTGTTCGCATTATCGCAGGCTACAGCTAGGGAATGTGCATTAACACTTCTCAATGAAATATTTTTAAGTTACGGGTTACCTAGAAGATTAATTAGTGATAATGGACCCCAATTTGTGAGTGATGTCATGCAAGAGTTGTGTCATCTATTGGACATTAAGCAAAGTCTAATAACCGTTTACCATCCTCAAGAGAACCCTGTTGAACGTAAAAATCGCGATTTAAAACCTCGACTTGCTATTTTAGTAGGAGACGACCATGGCTCCTGGGAAGAACGTTTACCCACTGTTAGGTTTGCAATGAATTCAGCAAAGTGCGAGACTGCAGGTGAAACTGCCGCGTATTTGCAGTTCACGCGTGAAATGCGTACACTCGACGATGTTACGCAGGATTTAAGAACTGTGATAGATAATGATAATTTCGTTCCTAAAATTACAACGTACCTTAAAAATTTCGCAAATTTTTCATCTAGGGTACACGATCTAGTCGAAGAAAAGCAAGATAAGCGTAAATTCTATGCAGAACAAACCGTCGACCAGGTCCAAATTATAGTCCTGGAGATCAGGTGTGGGTGACTTTACATCCAGTTAGTAAGTCTAAACAGAGACGCAGTGCTAAATTCATTCCGTGTAGAGATGGTCCATATATCATCCTAACTCAAAAATCATTAACAACTTATGAGATAGCTCATCCGAGTAATCCCAACATTTCGGTAGGTACTTACCATACATCTCCACACTCAGCCCATATCGAGGTGCTGACGAGTTGCCCGTGCAACCACTACGGAAGCGTGGTAGACCGCCAAAGGTTTCTGGTTCCTCATCAGGACGGTTTTGGAACCAGAGGGAAAGATTGTAGCGCCATTAAATTATGGCCAGAGGGCGCTAAGGTCGTGGTTCCTTGCGCACGGAATAAATTTCATTCTAAGCAGTGATGAGCTAGCCAAGGTGCTTACCGGGTCATATCCGTTGACCGGATATGACCCGGTGTGGTATATAAATGTGGTAAAATATTTAGCAAAATAGTTAATCGTTAATTCCAAAAATGCAACTCTACCTATATCAAGGAAAATGTTATAAAATTTGGTCCATTCCGATAGCTTTCGAAGAAGCTGACAATAAACCATATCAGTTTAATTGTATGGGAGAAATCAAGCAGTTCCCTAGTTACAACTCTCTACTGTTGCACGCTCGGAAAGGGCGAAACTCCGCCCATGACGATTGTAAACAACCCGTTTTAATATCTTTCAATTATACATTTCTGATCAACCTCTATCAATACCCTTTCATTATTCAGTCTGGTCAAGTGAATGACATATTGTGCAGCTCTCGCCTTGTCTTAAAGCAAACTCCGTGACTGCTGCGTTTCCTCCATGAACTTTCAGGATGATGAAGAAGAAGTACTTTTTATGCAAATTTTCTATGTGTATAGGAAGAAAAGTGTAATAAAACAGCAGTCATCAGTGGGCGTTATGTTAAAGGGAGGCTGTTGCAAGTGGGATTGTAGTAAGTTGATGTATAATAATTATGCCGGAATACTCTAATGAATAATATGCGGACATGCATCTGATGTACGGGCAAGCTCATGGAAATGCATGTCTAGCACAGCGCATGTACCGTGAGCAATTTCCAAGGAGACGTTGCCCAAGTTCGAAACTCTTCATAAAAACCGATAGACGATTACGGGAGACTGGATCGTTTAATACAGCAAGCATTGATGCAGGGAAACCTCGACATGTACGAACACCTGCAATGGAAGAAGATGTACTGAATATTTTTAAAGATAACCCCTCCACGAGTACACGAGCTGCTGCGTCTGAAGTCGGTGTTTCTCACCAAAGTGTGTGGCGTGTTCTGCGTGCAGAAAACATGCACCCCTTTCATGTGCAGCGGGTACAACTGTTATCAGTAACAGATTGTGCTCAGCGGACAGAATTCGTACGCTGGTTGCTTAGTGTAACAGAAAATAATCCACAATTTCTGGAAAATAATTTTATTTACTGATGAAGCAACATTTACGAGAGAGGGCGTGGTAAACACGCACAATATGCACACATGGTCATATACAAATCCGCACACTGTTTTCCCGTCGAACGCACAACAAAAGTTCAGTGTGAACATATGGGCAGGTGTCCTCGGCGATTATCTCATAGGACCATATTTACTCCCAGATGTACTCAATGGCAGTACGTACTTGGTTTTCCTACGGGATATCTTACCGCAGTTACTGCAAAATGTGCCAGCAACATTGCGCCACAATATGTGGTTTATGCACGATGGCGCACCGGCACATTTTTTCATAGGTGTTCGCAATCACCTCAATTCAACATATCCTGGGAAATGGATTGGACGCAGTGGACCTGTTGCTTGGCCTGCACGCTCTCCAGACCTCAATCCGTTAGACTTTTTTGTTTGGGGACACCTTAAATCGCTGGTGTATGAAACGCCTGTGGATACACCGGAGGATTTACTAGCGCGAATCGTTGTCGCTGCAGGAGACATTCCCAACTCCGTCGGAGTTTTTCGGCGTGTTCGCCAATCTTTACGACGTCGCTGTCGGCTGTGCGATTCTGTTAATGGGCGCAACTTCGAACACCTATTATAATAATGTCCGTTCGTCTGCCTTCCGACATTGAACTGTGCAGCGCAGGCCAGAAGACTATGCTTCACATATGTCATAAAGTACGTGGAATGTAATTCTTTATTTGTCATTTTTCTTTTATTTTCAACACTTTTTGGCACAGTATTTTGTAAGTCACAGACTGTGGTGTACTCAAATTGTAAATTACAAAGTTTGTATGAATTAATTTAAAATTTAGTGTCTTTTTTAAATTTATAATTAATAAAATTATTATGCTATTTGTTATTATTATTTCCTATCATAAATTATGATGCACATATACATACAATAATTGTCCATGTAAAACATGTACTGAAACTTCTTGCATAGTTACAAATCGCAATATTTTTAATTATTTCCGAATTTTCACCACTAGTTTAATTTTAAAGAATTTAACTTAAGCTTTATATCAATAAAAGACCGCTTTAAAATGTTGACTATTATTGTAAAGTTATTTTGGTTCATTCAACTCTTGAATAATTAACAATGTTGCATCTCAGAATAAGCATGATCGAAAATGTATAGTTGAGAGTAATTAAAAAGGCGGTGTTTCCAATCGTGATGGGCGGAGTTTAACCTTTGCTAGTGTCAAAGAAAGCGGAGTTGTAACTAAGAAACTGATTAATTTCTCTCACACAATTAAACCGATATGGTTCATTGTAAGCTTTTTCGAAAGTTTTCGGAATGGACCAAATTTTACTACATTTTCCTTGTTGTAGCTGGAGTTGTCTTTTTGGAATTAACGATTAACTATTTTGATGTATATTGGATTTCGTACTTTTTTCACTGTTTCAGGGCTTGTAACTCGTCAATAAATATTGCTATTTTAATACAATTGATGTCATTTTGTAGGTTTTTTTCTGCTCTTTCTAAATATGTGCTTCGTTTTTATGTAGCATTATCGATAGTTTAGCAATGAGGTTCTTTTACAATTTTCCGAATTTTCATTCTATTTGCTGTAACTTGAAAACTATTGAGATCCGACCAGGCTTTATATACTGATTTATGATCCATGTGATCTCCTCTATTACCCCTATTAATATTGGACCCCTTTAACGGAACACCCTGTATATATGTTTCTATAGTGTGTACCCCTATTACGGAAGATTAAAACTTTTGTACTTAAAACAATTCACATAATTCCGAATTTGTTTCCGTTAGGGTTGTAGTGGGTAGCTGTCCGGCTACCCGTCCAGCTACCCACCCGGGTTTTTTTTATAAAAACCCCGGGTATTTTACAACCCTGGTTTCCGTCTATTAATCTATATCGAAATTAAAACTTCATCTAAAAATAAATGAATTACAATTAATAAAATAAATAAAACAGAAAATTAATAGACATATTGAACTAAGCGATTTATGAATATAATAGGGCAAATTTATTATAAAATAAGATGAATTTAAGCTGCTGTACTACTTTCTTCCACATTTTGGTTCATTGTGAGCATGTGCATTAATAATTAGGATATATGAATTCCACATTTATATAACCAATTAAATTATTTAATCACAAAATTCTATGATTTAATATAGCGAATAATGCTATTCGCAAATAGTGGTAATCTTAATTCGTAATATATGGAACGTATAAACTTTATACAAGCCCTTTACCTTTAATTACTCGCTCAGTGAATGCTACAAAATTAAACATGATACAAAATCACTTTATTGGAAAATATTATACATATGCCTGCCTTGAGGGGTTTTCACTTAAAATTGACCTGAAAAAATTTCTTTTTCTAGAAATTTAGACACATATGGCGTGCAAAATACGGCGCACCGGAAGTTTTTTTGTATGCATTTTTCCGGGTATTTAAGGGTTAAGATTGAGACTTAAATGATTTATGTCTATTTTGTCAATTATCCAATAAAAGTGTGATCAATATATATTTTTGTAGCCTTATACGACACCGAATACCGGTAACTTCAAAAATAGCCTGTCCAAATGTTTTGATCTGACTTTTTTTCTTCATTTTAATTTTTATAAAATAACTGATCTTCAACATACATATTTCAATGTTTAAGAAATATAGTGAGTGCAGGAAATTTCCTTAAACATTCGTGTGTAGCACAATTTCTATTCATTCCTGAAAAAAAAATGGTACAAATTCACATTGTAGGAAAGAATTTTACGCATTAGTTTTATAATGTTAATTGTATTTGACTTACTATTAGTCATATAAATCACCAATTTGTCTTCCTAGAAATTTAGACACATATGGTGTACAGAATACAGCGTACGGGAAGTTTTTCTGTATGTATTTTTGAGGGTATTTAAGGGTTACGATTCAGATGTAAAATATTTATGTCTATTTTGTCAAATATCAAATAAAAGTCTGATTAATGTATATTTCTTGTAGCTTTTGAATGACACCAAATATCGGTAACTGCACAAACAACCTGCCCAAAGGTTTTTTTCTGAATTTTTTATTCATTTTAACATTTATAAAATAACTGATCTTCACCATACATATTTAAGAAATATGGTGAATGCAGGAAATATTCTTAAACATTTGTGTGTAGCGCAATTTCTATTCTTTCCTGAAAAAGTTAAATATTGGATAATGTAGTTTCTTAAATCGCCCATTCAATTAAAATTTCCTTTGTTACGTATGAATGTGTAATTTCAACTAGTTAACATAAATAATTAGGTGATTTTTTCAGTGAATATATTATAAAATAGACATTTCAGAAGAATGTAATAAGAGTGAAGGCATTAGAAATAAAATCCAGCGTTATTGTAGACAACATTTTATACATACTTATCGTATTATAAAAATGTTTTACTTAATTTGAAACCAGTATTATTAAGAAAAATATTTAATTTTAAAATTTTGTTATCAGGAAGACGCAGGTGCATCAGCTACAGTATCATTCACGTATCGAGAAACTGCTGCTTACGATAGCAATTGTAAAATAAATAAATAAATAAATAAAAAAGAAAAAGAAACACCATTTTCTAGTTGTATTAATAACGGTTACTTTGCAGATATATTTATCTACCACCGCTTGTACTAACGTATCTAAACTGAACTAAATTTATCCAGGGTCCGCACGGGTCCTTGAATTTCCAAACTAAGAAATTCTTTGGTACCAGTATTTTATTATAGAAAATCTCTTCTTAAATAAGCCGGAATTTCGCCGGTTTAACCTAGATTTATTTGTCTCTAAAAAATTACTGATATTTGACGTTGAAAATAACGGTACCCGTACGAACCCTGTTATCGGGAATACGTTTTCTGACTTTTCCGATTAAAATTTGAAAAAAATACATAACATTCGTAACTTCAGAATAATTTAGACTATATTTCTCTTTGCTGTAACCACAGAATAAATGAAAGCTTACAGAAATTGCAAAAGAATTTTTTTACACATTGTAACATATTTTCATGTGTATTGAAAACACACAGAGGATATCGCACTTTTCGAGAACAATATGTAATATCCATGTTTGACAAACAAGCAAAACGTCATATTTGACGTCATAGTGAAAGCATCTGTTTTTTTTTTGTTTTTTTTTTTTTTTTTGTATTTCTTTTCCTTTTTCACTTGAAAATCATTCAATTGAACATTAATTATTGGAGGAGAAGTGATTATTATAGATCTCTGTTTTTTGGCAGCGAAAAAGAAATATAATTAATTTTTTTTTAGAAAAAAAGTCAATTAAATTCACTATGAAAATAACGAAATTTTGAAATATTAATAAAACTATTTGAATAAAATAAATAAAAAATAGCCTATGTTCTTTCCCATTCTATAATATTTCAATAGACTATGATACGAGGACGGTAATTCATCCGTTTTGATGTTGACTTCATTCAAACATTCAGACACACATCTGCATTTATGATATTACAGGGCTGCCACTGGCAACTACTGTTATATTCGGTTCGCACCAGTATTTTCTGATATAAATTTTGAAGTTTGTTTCTCTTGCAAATTTTGCCAAAGTATGCGTTAAAGATTTATGTTTTATGAAAGTGGTTCCAGTTAAAATAAAAAAATATTCGCCTGTAGCAGCCCTGACATTATAAAAATTTCAAAATGAATGTAAATGCGTAGACTAATGCATTAGACACTTATGCAATTATTATAAAGTAGATTAGTCTCTATATAGAAAATTTTGAAAAAGGAAGTAATTTCGTTGCAAAATTTTTGTACGTATTTTTATGCAGAAATAAAATTATTTGTTGAGCGGAGAATAAACTTATTCGATTGATAAGAAATCTTGCAGCAAACGTCTAAGGACCAAGACATATGGCTATAAAAATCACAGTTTAAAATTGAAATCGTAGTCTAAACCCTTCCAATATTTGAGCACCTCTATTTATGAATAGTAATCTTTATCTTACTTAATCAAAATATCTGCCATTCGGTAATGCTAATATATGTATGTAATCTCAATACGTATGTAGCTTTAATAGGAAGTAGTACTACTCAAAAATCGAAATTTTTGTTAGCTATTTTGAAGCCTATAGAGAAATAAGTTTGCGTTCGAAAAAAAAAATGTACGTATAGGATATTACAGTCAAAAATTTGAACTAAAGCATTTAAAAATCTGAGTTTGAGCTGAATATAATATTTTTTAAAACGAAATTGAAGGTTTAATGTCGAACACCGAATGACAGCTATTATAAATGTAACTTCAGTATAATTCTTTTAGCAAATTGCATTTTAATCGTTTGAAGGGTAAGTGATATGCTATTTAAACAACTCAATTCTAATTAAAAACTACCAAATCACACACAGAAATTTTAAATTAAATTTTCCCTTTATAATAAGCGTAAAAAAAAAAATAATAATAAAAAATAAAAAAATAATAAATCAGTATGTTCGTGGGCCCTACCAATGGCCGAGAAGTTTTGATCCTGAAGCTGGTAGACAGGAGGTGCTGGGTTAGAACCCAATCGCACCCGTCGTCCTAATCGTTCGGAGTTTTTCGTGGTTTTCTTCGAACCTTGGATTTCCTTGCGAAAAATAGAATGTTGTTGTGCTTAAGCGGCAATTGTATGCTATGCCGAATCTGTGTTTCCTGTGATCGTCTGCTGTAAAATGTGTTCGTTATTAAATACTTGTTTAAGCAAGATGTATATATTATTCTTGTAGATATATCTCTCCACGCAATGATATTTAAGTCCGTAAATAATACGCGACACCATCCAAATCGGATTTGTGTTGTTTAACACTAGAATACCGTGGGCCGTCATTTTGACGGCTACCTTAGGAATATGTTTCAGGTCAAACCAGAAATTTGATTATGAAATAAGTTTAAGAGATACAAAGAATAAAAGCATTAAAATATAAACTTAAACTGTTCTAAATCAAAATTCTGGTGCGAAATATTTTTTTTTATATAAAACTTGATTCAAATTTCCGGTAGTTTTTGTGTTAACCCCTTGGGGATGAGCGACCGGTATACGTGTGTAGGATGATCAAAATAAGTGATTATTCTCGCCAGTAAAATTTTATTGTAAATTGTGCCTTATTTAATACAAGGATTTTCCCGATTCAATTACATAAAAATTTCTGTTTTGAAAAACTGGTGATAAAATATTTAAAATTCTGTAAAAGACGCTCCTCGCGAAGGGGTTAAAATGGTTTTATTTTGCAGATCGACCAGTTCCAATATCATTGGGATAAAAAGCGATAAGGTTTTTTTTCTGTTTGTTTCTGTATCTTTTTTTTTTTTACTTTAGGGATTTTGAAATTGCCAAAAAGGAACTAGTTCGCACGAAATCTTAATATGGTGTTAAAGTTACACTATTACGGTGTTGCACTACTTTTCATTTTTAAAACAATCGTCATATCATGTATAATTTTTTTTTTTGGTACAAGAGCACACGAAATATTCTAATAAACACGAAATATCATTGTTTCTTGAAAATAAGCAAAACTGTGATTTAAAATAAATGTGGATACATTGCTGCATCAGGTCGGGTAACCCGCTATTATCTGCTATATACCTCACAGGCTGATTTTTCTGTGGTTTACATTTTTTTCGTTCCAAATCCGTTTGATTCTAACTGTTTCATGTTAAGCTTGAGATTTAACTTGGTTGAGAGGGTAACCCATTTTTCTAAAAGAATGTACACAATATAGTTACAAGTGTAAAATAATACTATGTATTTTAACAATAATGAGTACATATATATTTTTAAAAAAGTTAAAATGGATTTAGAAAAATAATTACAGAGAATTTTTTCATAAATCTATTAAAATATGGAATAATGTATTAAAATTTCAGGTTTTTAGTGAGTCAAATTCGAGTCGGGTGAATTTTCAGACTTTTGTTGGTATAAATCCAGGCAAGAAGGGCTGTAATTTGGATGATACACTATTACCACAAAATTACGTAAGGAAGAAACAACCCCTTGACGTCCTTTAAAAAAACTTTTTTTATATATATATAATCTCATAAAATCGGTAGTATGCCAAACGTGGATGTTATATATTGTTCTGAACAAATTCAGTCTGAAATAAGGGGCTTTTTTTATTTTTATTGAATACACATTAGTAGGACTACGAGATTATTATTCGTTTAAAAGAATAAATCATTAAGTATTTCTGAAATAGTAAGTTCTGCATATTTTTATAATATGTGATTACGGCAAAACAAATTAGGCAAAAATTTTGTAAACATACAGAGGATTTTTTTTTTCAATTTCCAGGTGAAGAGGCATTTTTTAAAAGAATTCTCGTGATAAGTTGAATATCCTTAACATTTCCCCGTGCTAAATAGGTATACGCGCACATTACATGTTCCCGTTAGTAAATATAAACGCCTAACACTTCATTTATTTCAACTGCTATAACGAGCAGTAGTTTCTCGATATGCTTCAAAAAACGTAAAGTGCCATCTGATTAACTGCGGGATATCAAAAATAGATAATATAAATACACTGAAATAATTCTGGTGCGAAACATTAAATAAATTTTTTTTAATAACTTTAAATTTATTGGAAGATATTTTAAAAAGAAGGAATTCTGGTATTTCATCTAAATACCAGGTATACTAAGGTTTTGATATCGTTTTACTTTATAATGGATTAGTTTAAAAAACCTACATAGTTATTTCATGTAAACTTGTTGAAATCTCACTAGTTCATATACTCATTATATGAATCTAAAAGAAATAAGTACTTTCTATTATTTTTTTGGCATTAATTAAAGTTGTGTCTTTGTAATAATGCGTAATTTAAATGTAATGTTCTCAAAGTGCTTGGTATTCACATTTTTTTTACCACTATTTCCCAACAACATTTTCGTGGTGGATTTGTATTGCAAATAATGTAGTCATTTATAACAAAAATGTAAGTTTTGAAACAGTAGGAGCCAAAAAACGAAACAGTTGCGTCCTTTCTATTCTGCTTAACCCTTACCGGCGCGGAGTATTTCTGGTTATAAACTAATGAAATAATGGGCTGACACCGCAATTTATAAACGAATTTATTAGAAAATAAGAAATTGCTTATTTTCATGTACATTATAATAGAAAAATTTTAGTTAAATATTCTTGGTGCCGTTTGGCAGTTTTGGAATTAAAATTAGGTGTTATTTTTTTAAGGACACCTTGCCGGAAAGGGTTAATACTTACTATGGAACATCGCAAACTGTCATTTTGGGATTTTAACCATTGTGGTATCATTCGAAAGCTATTGTCACGAGAATCAACAAATGTATAGGAACTATACTCCCGAATCCAATAGTTGAAGAGATATGTACACTTTTCTGTTTTTAAAGAAGACACATAAAGAAGTAAAAAAAAGCATGACATTCTTTCAAATCTATCGAAGGCTGGAATTTTGTCTTCTAACAAACCGTGATAGTATTTTCTACATAAAAGTGTTGAAATCACTAGTGTTTCTAACACCATACATAAATGCGGAATTGCATTTATTTTATTTGACAATCAATGCAAGTTTGCTTAAAAAGAGTGAATAATATATGTTTTTTCTGATCGAAACACTGCGTTCGTGTTTCGCATTAAAACCTTTTGGAAAGTATACTGATGCATTTTACATAGTAGGCGAAGGGAACTTTTTGTTGGCCAAGCAGTTTTTGAATTCAGATACATTTCTCCGAGAAAGATTTCTGTGGCTCCGGGGGAGGCGACGTTATAGAGGTCCGGTGGGGGATTGTACTTTTGACATAAAATTTCAAATGTCCCGGGGGGACGTCTCATTGCTGCTGATCGCAATATCCACCCTCCCTCCTGAGTTAAACACTGTGACCAATTAATGATTTTTAGTATGCTTTATATAGTGTTAACCTCACAGACAATACTCCGATGAATTTTTGAATATTCACTTGTTCTCTATACCAAGTACAGAACGTTTTACTAACCTTATCCTGAATTTTAAAAGGAATAATTAATGTTATTCAAACTCTAAGAACGTTTCATTACTATGATTCTCAGGTTTATAAAGAATAATTAATTTCGTTGCAATTTCAAAAATGTTTTCTAATCTTTTTTCTAAATGTGTTATTATGGTGGAGCGCATAATAAAATGGTTAATTTTTTTACTCTACTATGACAGTAAAATAGTTTGAAGTATGAAAAATATGGGGATTGGAGAGAACTTTAACAAAATCACTTTAGACGAAAGTTATCATTTTAAAGTTAGCCTCTATCAAGTTAAATATAAAAAATTATTACCTCAAATAAAGGAGGCAATAGCATTATATGCCTTTCAAATGAACTTAAACGTACATAGGTGTATATAATGCGCATTCTGTTTTTGTCAGGTAAAAATGAACAGGTATAGAAGATGTGAAGGTCCAGTAGCTGAAGATATTTTATCCATCCAGTTGGGAGGAAGGCTGACAGATTAGCAGAGCCTTGATTCTTGATGCATGAATTTTCATCTGTTTGGCCACTCCATCTCTCCCGATACCAGGATAGCTTTCTCATTACCATTCAATTGTAAAAGAATTTCGTGGGAACCACATTTATGATTAATTATATTACAAAATTCCTCCGTTCGACAACTTTAGAAGGAATATTATGCTGTTTTTCACTTCTTTATCGCTGTTATTCTGAAACAGAAAAGGTCCCATATCTCATAAATTTTTGATTTCGAGAGAAAAGTTCTTATGCATTTCTTTATCATCGGAACATGAGCTCTCGAAAAATACCACTCTCCTCAAAATCCAGATTTGACTGTAGGTGATGATCCCTAGTTAGTCCTCATTTATAAGACACTTTTATTTGCTTTCGCTTGAATAATTAAAAAACGTTGTGAAACATTTAACGTAGGTTTTGTTTCATTCTTATATAGAATCTTGTATCATTTTTTACATCCAATTTTAGATTTTTTTTAAATTTATTGATTTAGTTTTCCATATCAATACAAAAGAAAAACATAAATAGGCTTGTTTTAACACTGAAAATATTTGCACCTAAATGTTCAGTAGTATAATAGTATATTAAAAGTTATTTCTTCATGTGTTAAAGTTTTGAGAATATTTCGTTACATATGATTCACATAACTTCAGACTACAACGCTTTTTTTTCTTGTCACTATTTGTGAGCAGTAATCTTCGCCCTATTTAACAGCACAAGGTTTACAAGACATTCATAATCAATAATTTTAGATTCTAAAATTCCGTTAAGCTAGTTTTATTTAAAACTACCTATGCTAATAAAAGAAAGATTCGCTCTGTCTGTGTATCTGTCTGTCTGCGATGGAAAGTCTACCGCTTGCACAAAGCTGAAGATTTTTGTGAGAGTAGTCGAAAACCTCCCTGGTGCAAACGCGGCTCATATTTTTATTTTTCCAAGACCCGGGACCCTGCGCCCCTTGAAGCTTTTATGCACCAATTTTTAAATAACTTGCGTCCTTTTTTATTCTATCTTCTCCGTATTTGGGATCCTTTTTCATTTTAGCTATTACCCAATTTTTGCATTCCAGTTAAGATCCTGCCCCCCCCCCCCCCCCCCTGCGGTTAAGTACAGGTCAATTGAAGATTTTGTGCCCTAAATTGTTAATAAATTACCTCCTTTTAATCTGGTCTTCGATTTTGAGGCAATTTTTTCAAGTTAAAGGAGACTAGAGAGGGTTGACCATAGGGGAGGCTTGATCCACCCATCACTTTTCATATTTGAAAGAATTTCAAAGTTCTATCAATAATTGTCAACCAAAGCTACACTCTTAATAAAAAAGAGTGACTATTCACTCCGGAGGATTGAATAGTCACTCTGTCGCAGAGTCAAAATATAACCAACCTCTCTAGAGTGACCATTCACTCTAAGCAAAAGTGAAATTTTTGACTCTCTGAAAGAATGAATTGTCACTCCTGAAAAGTGAATATTCACTCTAAACAGGGGTGGATAATCACTCTTTCGGAGGAATAATTTGTTAGCAGTATCTAAACTTTGCTAACAGTAATTGCGTGATGTTCATTTTCCTCAAAAATAAACTATTTATTTCTTCAATATAAAACAAAAAACATGATGGATTTATAACCCTCTCAGATATGAACAGTAAACTACTTTAGAAACATTATACAAGCAATAACTTTCAAGGACATAACACTTTAAAATACTTGAACTAATTTAGTAGCAGTAAATCAATTCATAATGATCTTAGATATCATTAACTGATTTCAAAACAGGAAGCAATTCAAGAATACAAACATTTGAACACATAAATAAATACATTAAGTAATAATAAATCATTCTACAATAAACAAACTTTCCGATTACTGCTAAATCATCCTACTCAAGATAAACAATGATATTAATATGTGAAATATGTTCGCGAAATTTGTTTTTAATATCAACCCACGAATGCTGCAGCTGTCTGACGTCATCAAAAGAACTCTGACTCAAAAAAAACTCTTTTTATTATTAAGTTAGTTGCCCACTTTATCTCAAAAGAGAAACTTGTAATATTTAATTTGTTGCTGCAAAAGGCAGCTGTTTGTAACGCATTAATTTAAAATGTAAAGTCAAAATTTTTAATATAATTCTCTATAACGAAAGTGATCAAGTCTCAAGTGTGGATTAAATATAAATAATATAATACATTTAACCAACACCTTTTGTTTTTATCAACACTTTAGCTTCGTAATAAATGGATTACCCACCGGAGTTAAAAATCTGCACCAAGCCGAAAAATGAGGAATATTGCTGCTGAAGAAAGATAAAGGTAAGCAATTACCTATATTATTATATTAATTGTGTTTTAATGGCCAGAATGATATCTATTTATTTATCTAAGTTCTAGTGCGCGTAACCTGCTGTGCAGAGTAGAGGTGGCTTTTTGCCAACAATTTGATTATGAGACTGAAAAGGTCTGTATTTAGTAGGTAAATAATATGTGAAAAAGAAAAAAAAACTACTGGCCATACATGTGTGCACATTAAAAAGAAATTGAAAATTATTGAAAATATAGTTAGTTATTTGATGATGAAATAAATATTGTGCATTTTTATTGATATATATGAAATGTTAAAGAATTGAAGAAAATTAAATATATAAGAAGTTTTATATAGAATAAAATAAAAACAGCAATTCCTCACATAATTCCTCACATAAGTAAAACTTATATAACTAGAGAAATGGCCGCATCACGTGAGATACAGTTGGTAGAAAAATTAAATGCGAGTAACTACAACAATTGGAAATTCAAAACTGAAATGTTACTGATTAGAGAAGACTTGTTTAACGTAGTTAGCGAAGATAGTCCCACGCCAATCACGACCGATTGGGAGAAAAAGGACAAGAAAGCCAGAGCGATAATAAATCTATCAATTGAAGATTCACAAATCGTCCATGTAAAAGGGCTTAACACAGCCAAAGACACATGGAACGCACTTAAAACGATACACGAACGGGCGAACCTCTCTAGTAAATTATTTTTGTTAAGAAAGCTTTATGGAGCCAAGCTCCAAGAAAACGGGAACTTAATCAAACATATAACATACATTCTAGAACTAAAAGACAAACTCTCAGCGATCGGGGAAACAATTAGCGACTCCCATCTTTCAGCTTTATTGCTGTGTTCGCTACCCCCTAGTTATAACACTTTGATCACTGCACTTGAATCACGAAATGAAGACGAGCTTACACCACAATTTATTAGAAGTAAATTAACAGATGAGTACAATAGAAGGGTCGAAAACACAGACCAGGGTGAAAATTCAACAAAAGCGTTTAAAACTCAGAAAAGATTTCCTAATGACAACTTTAAAAAAGATAAACAGTGCACGTACTGCAAATTGAGAAATCACACGTACAGAGAATGTTGGCATTTGAAAAATCGAAACAATCACCCAAATACACAAAAACAACAACAAACATACAAAAACAAACATTACTCATCATCGTTGTGCTATCAACAATCTGATAACCAGATAGGAAACACTGACCACGAATCAGTAGAAAAGAGAAATTATAGAACGGAAATAAAACCAGATCAAGGCAGCGACGCAGCTTTTCTAATAGACAAAGCAGGAAAACAAACCTGGATTATTGATTCTGGTTCATCTTCACATATCCTAAACAATAAAAATGAGTTTACTAAATTAAATGACACCGAAAAAACAACGGTCATAGTTGCCAACGGCAAAACTCTAAATTCGCTAGGTACAGGAGAAACTACATTCACGACGAAAACATCTGATGGAGGTATAAATAAAATTACGTTGAAAGAAGTGTTGTATGTACCGGAGTTAGAATCTAATTTAATTTCAGTAAGTAAAGCGACAAAGAATGGGTATAAATTATTTTTTGATAAAGATCGATGCACGCTGTCCCGAAATGGGAAAATCTACTTGGAGGCAAAAATGAAAAATAACCTATACGAAGTTGAATTATTAGAAAATGCTGATAGGAATATAGTAAATATGGCACAATCATGCAAAAGTAAAGACTGCCTGGAATTTTGGCACAAACGCCTAGGGCATCGAAATTACAATTCCATAAAGGAAATGGTTAAAGATGATTTAGCCTATGGCATAAAATTAAATAATTGCAATCATGGAACAACATGCGAAACATGCATACAAACAAAAACAAGCGATGCTCCCTATCCCAAAACAGTGTATAGAAACAAAACAGGTAGAGTACTCGATCTAGTGCACACGGACGTATGCACAGCGATAGGAACCCACACAATAGGCGGTAAAACAATGTTTGTAATTTTCATTGACGACTACTCTAGATTTACTGTAATATACTTATTAAAACATAAAGATGAAGTACAGGATAAACTAATCGACTATATAGCTATGGTTCGAAACCAGTTCGGGATATATCCGAAAGCAATAAGATCCGATAACGGGGGAGAGTACATAAATAGTGGGATAGAGGATTACCTAAGAAAAAGGGGTATTAAACATCAATTAACCGTGCCGTATTGTCCGAGCCAAAATGGCATTGCGGAGAGAAAAAATAGGTCGCTATTAGACATGACTAGAAGCCTACTCAGAGAAGCAGATCTGCCACAAAGATTTTGGGGAGAAGCAATTAACACCGCGAATCATTTACAGAATCGCTTACCAACAAGATCGACAAATAAAACCCCATTTGAGCTATGGTTTAATCGCAAACCAAATTTACACTATTTGCGAACATTCGGATGCAAAGCTTACGTATACGTGAATAAACAACATCGAGGAAAATTGGACGACAGGGCTCAGGAAGGGATTTTTGTAGGATACGATAACAACTCAAAAGGATATCGCGTATACACTAAAGAAAATAAAATTGTAATTGGCAGAACAGTGAAATTCATAGAAAATACCAAAATTAACCTAAAAGAAAATAAAGTGACAGAAAACTCATATGACGACAAACATTACATTGAAACAGAGATAAACAACACAACCGAAGAACCAACCACGTCCAAACAACCGACCAATGAACCAAGAAGATCTGAAAGATCGAACAGGGGGGTACCACCAGACAGATATGCCTGTTATGTAAAAAATGACGATATGACAGAACCCACTAGTTGGAATGAAATATTGGAAATAAATAATCCCAAAGAAAAGGAAAATTGGCTTAAAGCCACACAAGCGGAAATCAATTCGCTGAGACAACACAACACATGGGAATTAGTGGATCCTCCACCTAACAAAAAGGTTATAGGTTGTAAATGGATATTCAAAAAGAAATTAGACAGTTACGGAAACACTCAAAAGTACAAAGCACGTTTAGTAGCCAAAGGGTTTAGTCAAAAATATGGGGAAAACTACGACGAGACTTTCGCCCCAGTAGTGTCACAAACAACTGTGAGAACATTTTTGACAGTAGCCGCACATAAGCAGTTGAACGTGCGACACGTAGATATCGACACAGCCTTTCTCTACGGTGAGTTAGAAGACGAAATTTATATTAAACAACCGGGGGGTACATTGAGAAAAACTCAGAAAACAAAGTGTGTAAACTAAAAAAATCGATCTACGGACTAAAACAGGCAGCCAGAACTTGGAACAAAAGAATAGAACAATCTTTAAAAAATTTAAACTTTCAACAAAGCACCGTGGACTCATGTCTATATACACGAAAAGAAAAGAAAACTTCAACTTACGTAATAGTGTATGTTGACGACATTTTGATAGGCGGTGAAAACGAAACGATTGAAGACATAATAAAATCTTTAAAGGAAGAATTTGCATTAAAGGACCTTGGGGAAGTAGCTCACTATTTAGGCATGGAAATAAAGAAATCAGAAAACGGGTATAAACTGAATCAAAGAGTAAAAATAGAAGAACTTGCAAGAAAATTTAATTTAGAAAACGCAAAACCTGTAAGCACTCTTATGGATGCCGGTTTTCACAAATTAGAAGACGAAGAAAATTTATTACCCAACAAAACGAAATTCAGACAAGCGATAGGATCGTTGTTATATATAGGAACCACTACGCGTCCAGACATATCAGCCGCTGTTAACATACTCAGCAGAAGATGTGAAAATCCACGCCTGAAAGACTGGAACGGTGTGAAACGCGTAATAAGTTACCTGAATTTTACAAAAACTTTAAATTTGACACTAAACAAAAACAATGAACCAAAGTTAATCGGATTTTTCTGACTCCGACTGAGCGGGGGACACACGAACCAGAAAATCAACTACTGGAAACCTATTCATGTTGGGAAACAGTCCCATTCAATGGTACACGAAAAGGCAAAATTGCATTGCCTATTCATCGGCAGAAGCTGAATTTGTAGCTGCAGCTAGTGCAGGACAGGATATTGCCTGGCTGAGGAAATTATTAGCAGAACTGGACTTGAAACAAAATTTACCAGTAATACTGTATGAAGACAAACAGAGCGTCATCAAGATGGTGGAGAACGAAAAATTTTCAAAACGCACAAAACACATTGATGTGCGCTATCACGCGATAAAAGAGATGAAAGAAGACGGTATACTAGATCTTCGTTACTGCCCAACACAAGACATGACAGCAGACACGCTGACCAAACCACTGGCCAAGCATCAATTCCTGAAACATCGTGAATCCACGCAACTATTACCGGATGCATCTGAGATGGTTAAGGAAGGGTGATGGATTTATAACCCTCTCAGATATGAACAGTAAACTACTTTAGAAACATTATACAAGCAATAACTTTCAAGGACATAACACTTTAAAATACTTGAACTAATTTAGTAGCAGTAAATCAATTCATAATCATCTTAGATATCATTAACTGATTTCAAAACAGGAAGCAATTCAAGAATACAAACATTTGAACACATAAATAAATACATTAAGTAATAATAAATCATTCTACAATAAACAAACTTTCCGATTACTGCTAAATCATCCTACTCAAGATAAACAATGATATTAATATGTGAAATATGTTCGCGAAATTTGTTTTTAATATCAACCCACGAATGCTGCAGCTGTCTGACGTCATCAAAAGAACTCTGACTAAAAAAAAACTCTTTTTATTATTAAGTTAGTTGCCCATTTTATCTCAAAAGAGAAACATGTAATATTTAATTTGTTGCTGCAAAAGGCAGCTGTTTGTAACGCATTAATTTAAAATGTAAAGTCAAAATTTTTAATATAATTCTCTATAACGAAAGTGATCAAGTCTCAAGTGTGGATTAAATATAAATAATATAATACACTTAACCAACACCTTTTGTTTTTATCAACACTTTAGCTTCGTAATAAATGGATTACCCACCGGAGTTAAAAATCTGCACCAAGCCGAAAAATGAGGAATATTGCTGCTGAAGAAAGATAAAGGTAAGCAATTACCTATATTATTATATTAATTGTGTTTTAATGGCCAGAATGATATCTATTTATTTATCTAAGTTCTAGTGCGCGTAACCTGCTGTGCAGAGTAGAGGTGGCTTTTTGCCAACAAAACACAGGTAAGATAAATTGGGCTTACCTTGTATTTATATATGTATATCCATATATTATCTGGCATCCGACGTCGGTAAGGGTAATTATATGACTACAGCTTCTCCTTGTTTTTCTGATTTAATCTATTCATAGCGATGCGATATTCTGTGTCATCTTAAAACACGCGTAAAGAGTTTTGACTTGTGAATTCAAATACGTCGGAACTTTTAAATAGAAAGAAAATTAATATATAATTCAGCTTTAGAAAATACATCTCTCCTTTGGAGAGTTTAGTTTGCAAGTGAGAGTTGTAAAACATGTATAATATATTATTTGCAATAAAAAACAGGAAATTAGTGCCATAAATCTTAATATTAAATTATTTCTATCAATATTTACACTTATAGTAATTTAAAAATGTTTATTAATGTTTTTTAATGGCTTTAGTTCTTGAGTATCATGAAATGTTTATAATAGAATGTTTGTTTACAATTGTGCAATCACTTTTCATTTCCTTGTAACACTTCCTTGTTTGAGATAATAATCACTTTTGATAATTGTTTTATAAATCACATTTGACACATGAAAAGCAATTTACATAGTTAGATTATTTTAATGTTCTTGTTTGGATATTATATTTCACAATAGCTGTCAACAATTCCCCCCTTAATCTCCTAACGAGGATTGTTCTGTAATTTCAGTTTGTTTCTATTATTTAGAAATTCAGGCTTGGGCTCCTGTTTCATGAGTATGTCCGCTGTTGTTGAATTGCTTGGGCAATAACGCAATTCAATAATTTTATCTTCTTTCAGCTGTTTAATTACATTATATTTGATATCAATACGTTTCGTTTTATTGGGAAACTTTTCGGATTCTATCATTTTTATACAAGATTTATTATCTTCATAAATGACTATAGGCAATTTTTGCGGTATATGAAGATCTTCTAATAGTTTTATCAGCCATATTAATTCTTGTGTTGCGCTCGCCGCTGCGACGAACTCTGCCTCTGCAGATGATTGTGCAACACATGTTTGTCGTTTCGTTATCCACTGTATTGGATTCTTTCCTAAAAGGAATAAATTACCTGTTATCGATCTTCTTGTTTTTAGATTTCCACCCCAATCTGCATCAGTATATACTTCCAGAATGGGTTGTTCTTCCGTGCTTATTACTAAATTTAGTTCTTTTGTTGAATACAGATATCTTATTAATCTTTTAGCACCTTTCCAATCTCTTTCAGACGGCGTTTCGTTTTATCTACTCAAAATGTTTACCCCTACTAAAATATCGGGCCTACTTATTGTAGCAACATATAACAGCGCACCTATTGCTTGTTGGAACTTGGTGTTGTTTGGCATTTGTGTTTCCTCATTGTCTAATCGTTGAAAGCCTGTTTCCATTGGAGTGCCATATGGCTTAGAATCTTCTGAATTAATTTTTTTTGCAATTCCTATTATTTTTCTGTTTGATTTAGTTTAAAGCCGTTGTGAGTTTTTTGTATTTTTATCCTAAGGTAATTGGGAATTTGACCTAAATCTTCAAGTGCGTACTTAGATTTTAGTTTATCTGTTATCTCATTTATATCTTCCTCTTTTTTTTGCGATGAGAATATCATCGACATATACTGCTATATAAACCGTGTTATCACCTTCTTTTCTTATAAATAAGCAGTTATCAGCATTGCTCTGTTTAAATTTTAATTTTTTTAGTGTTTCACTAATGTTTCAATACCATGCTCTTGCAGCTTGTTTTAGTCCATATAGGGCTTTTTTAAACTTACAAACCTTATTGGGTTCTCTAGTGTTTATATACCCCTTAGGTTGTGATACATAAACATTTTCTTCCAATTCACCATGTAAAAATGCCGTTTTGATGCCAATCTGCCTAATATTGAGATTGTGATATGCTGCGGCAGTTATGAATACTCTTAAATTCGCATGGGAAACATCTGGCGCATAAGTTTCATCGAAATCTACTCCATATTTTTGTCTAAATCCTTGTGCGACCAATCTCTCTTTGTAACGCTTGATTTTTCCGAATTCATCGTATTTCGCTTTAAGAGTCCATTTCGACCCAATTACTCTTGCTCCTTGTGGGGGATCAACTAAACACAAGGTTTCATTTTCATTAAGGGAATTCATTTCCTCATCTGTCGCTTTTATCCAGTTCTGTTTTTCTATAGGATTTTCTATACTCATCATGTCTTCCCAACTTTTCGATACATATACTGGATCGTGCCGGACTGCATAAGCAAACCTGTCCGGCGGTACACCTCTATTGGTTCTTTCTGATCTTCTCACTTGTGGGGTTTGTTGCTGTGACGCAGTGGTGGACTTAGCTCATTTTGTGTTGGTGTCAAATCTATTTCCATTTCATTCGTGTCTCTCTGTTGTGTTTGTTCGTTTGCTTCCGCGATTAATTCTCTTCTGTCTAGATTTTCGTTAGTATCTGGATTATTTTTATTTTCTATAAATTTTACGCTTCTGCCCAATATTACTCTTCCGCCAATTGTATAGATTCTGTACGTCTTAGAGCGACTGTCGTATCCGACAAAAGTGCCTTTTTCCGCTCTATTGTCTAATTTTTCTCTCTTTGATCTGTGTATGTAGGTGTATGCAGTACAGCCAAAAACTTTGAGATATTTCAAATTTGGTTTTCTATTCATCCATAGTTCATAGGCTGTGTTGCTTACCGATTTTGAAGGTAGCCGGTCCTGTAAGTGATTCGCGGTACATATGGCTTCCCCCCATAATTTTTGCGGGAGATTTGCTTTATTTAGCATACTTCTAACCATATCTAGTAGCGACCTATTCTTACGCTCTGCGACACCGTTTTGACTTGGTTTAAATGGTACGGTGAGCTGATGATGAATCCTATTTTCTTTTAGGTGTTTTTCGATTTCGTTAACCGTATATTCACCACCGTTGTCCGATCTTATCGCAGTAGGCATTTTTCCAAATTTGTTTTTCACCATTGAGATGTATTCTTTCAATTTCTCTGAAGCCTCACTTTTATTTGCCATTAAATAAATTACACAAAATCGCGTATAATCATCCATAAAAATGACAAAGTATTTCCCTCACCAATTGTGGGTGAATTTGAAGGGCCACATACGTCAGAATTAACTAGTTCGAGCCTTTTTGTAGCTCTATATGCACCTGATTTAGGAAATGGGGTCTCGCTGATTTTTGACTTGATGCATACCTCACATTTCGCGTTATGTTTGCAGTTTTTGATTTTAATTCCCTCAACTAAGTCCTTTGATAACATGGGCTTTATTGTGTCATAACTCCTATGCCCCATTCGCCTATGCCACAAATCTATGCAATTTGCATTTGAGCAGTTGCAAGTGACATTTGCCTAGTGCTTGTGATTTTCATCTTTACTAACATGTATTTCGTACAGATTGTTTTTAAGTTTACCTCGAAGTGTAAAGTCGCTTTCGTGAATTATATCACATTTATTTTTTTTCAAATTTGACTGTGCAATCGTTTTTAGTTGCGGTATTCACTGACAGCAGGTTAATTTCTATATCAGGAACGTATAGTACGTCACGCAATATAACTTGTTTGTTTTTATTTTCGGTGTGAATTATTACCTCCCCAGATCCATATGAAATCAGGTTATTACCATTAGCGACTGTGACGTTTGTTTCATTATTATTTATAATTTTAGTAAAGAATTCTTTTGAATTTACTGTGTGGCTTGAACTGCCACTGTCCACTATAAAAGTGCCGTTATTTTCGGACTCTTCGGTTAGTAAAGCAACACTGTTGTTTTCATTTACTGTGTGTATTCTTTCTTCAGGTTCCGCGTTTTTATGTAAATCATTTTATTCATAAACTAGCAAACCCCGCGGCTTTGCTCGCGTAATATTTGAAATATGCCAAGTGATGTTTGCATGACTATTTTTTATTAGAAGAAAACTTTTTGAAATAATTCAAAAATTACAAATTAAGCCACAGTTTGATTAAAATTTATTATAAAAGTGCGATAGACAGAAATGAGATTTTAATTAATAAGAAGGACTAAAACTAATTCCAAATAAAGGATAATTTAGAAAATATTTTGAGTCTTTTTTGCTCATTTCATACACTTATTTCAGTATTCATTTGAAGATTTGAATTTTTTAGAAACCATCTTAACACATTTACACTTTAAAATTAACCATCATGTCAAATTCCAGGCTTCTTGTCTAACAGTCTACCCCCTCTCTGGTGTTAGTGGCACCAACATAAAATGCCGAAATAGAGTTGAAATAGAATGTCTCGAAAAATGTTGAAACAGAGACTGTCACCATTAATTTGCCAACATTAGCCTTCAAATCGGTTGGTATTTCCTAATATTCTATAGAAAACGGAATTTAGATGTTTTTAAAGGCTTTCTTGTTGTTCCTGCCAACCAGATGGCAGTAAAACCGGCATAAAATATAGCCCGTATAGGATCAAGGACTATCACTCTTGATTCGCAACCAGTAACTTCTGTAATCGGTTTATTATTTCCAGAGATTCCACAGAAATCGTAATTTAGGACTCTATTAGAATGCTTTTCGCTCCTTATCTTCACTTCACCCCTTTTTAATTCGAATTTATTTTCGACAGTCCTTCGAGGGCATTTATATTTTATAAGTAACTATCATGCCATATTTAAAGTTTCTAGCCTTTTCAGTATCACAGAAATTGCAATTTAGAAAATTTTTTGCTCCTGCAACCCTCGAGGGGTTGTGGTACCGACATAAAATATAGCTTATGTTTGAGCAGGTTCTATCACCATCAATTTGCAACCATTATGTTTGAAGTCGGTTTCGTACTTCTTACGATTGCCTAAAAATCGTAATTTAGAACGCTTATAGAACGCTTTTCACTCACTTCACCATTTTAAATTTGGAATTTTCTTTCGGCAATACTTAGAAAGCATTTGCATCTTTGAAGTAATTACCATTCCAAATTTAAAATGTTAGACATCCTCAGTAACACAAAAAACGCAATTTAGAACATTTTTTGCTCCTGTAACGCCCAGGTGGCAGTGACAACAACGTAAAATATAGGGTATGTTGGAGCGAGGGCTGTCACCATCAATTTGAAACCATTACTTCTGAAATTGGTTTATATTTCCTGAGACTGCGTAGAAATCGCTATTTAGAACGTTTTTAGAAGGCTTTTCGTTCATTTTCACCCCTTTTAAATTTCAAATTTTTAAGGAACTCTTCTCAGAGAGCATTTAAATCTCATAAGTGATTACCATGCCAAATTTCAAGTTGCTAGCCCCTCCAGTACCCAAAAATCACAATTTAGAGCGTTTTTTAAAATGCAACAGCAAGGTGGTAGTGACGCCGACATGAAATAGATCCTATACTGGAGCAATATGTCATAATCAATTTCCAACCATTACTTTTGAAATCGGTTGGGTACTTTCTGAGACTGCATAGAAATCACAATTTAGAACGTTTTTCGTCACTTTTCACCCCTTTTAAATTTCGAATTATGTAGGAAATGTTCTTAGAGATCATTTATATCTTATAAGTAACTACCATGCCTAGTTTCAAGTTGCTAGCTCCTGCAGTATTACAGAAAAACGCAATTTAGATCGTTTTTTGCTCCTTCACCCCTTTTTGGAGTAGTGGCACCGACATGAAATACAGCCTATGTTGGAGCGACGGCTGTCATCTTCGTTTTCACACCATTATTTTTTAAATCGGTTCGGTACTTCCTTATATTCCGTAGAAATCGCAATTTAGAAAATTTTTTAGAACGCTTTTAGCTCATTTTCACCCGTTTAAAATTTCGATTTTTTACGAAATGTCCTTAGAGATCATTTGTATTTTATAAATAACTGTCCTGTCTAATTTCAGGATTCTATGCCCTTCAGTAAGACAAAAATTGCAATTTAGAACGCTTTTTGCTTCTGCAACCCCTAGGTGGTAGTGACACCGACATGAAATAAAGGCTATGTTGGAGCAAGGTCTGTCATCAATTTCCTACCATTACTTTTGAAATATGTTCGGTACTTTCTGAAATTGCATAAAAATAGCCATTTAGAACGTTTTTAGAACTCATTTAGCCATTTTCACTCTTTTGAAATTTCGATTTTTTTAAGAAATGTTCTTGGAAATAATTTATAGCTAATAAGTAACTATCATGCCAAATTCCATGTTTCTAGGCCCTTCAGTAACACAGAAATCGAATTCTCGAACGTATTTTTGCTCCTGCGCCCCTTTGGGGGGCAATGACACCGACATGAAACATAGCCTATGTCGGAGCAAGGGTTATCACCATCATTTTGGCACCATTATTTCTGAAATCGGTTAGGTACTTTTCTAGATTGCGTAAAAATCGGCATTTAGAACATTTTTTAGAAGGCTTTCGGCTCATTTTCACAACCTTTTAAATTTCGAATTTTTTAAGAAATGTTCTTGGAAATAATTTATAGCTAATAAGTAACTACCATGCCAAATTCCATGTATCTGGGCCCTTCAGTAACACAAAAATCGCAATTTCGAATGATTTTTTGCCCCTGACCCCCTTTTAGGGTAGTGGCACTGACATAAAATGTAGCCTGTGTTGGGGCAAGGGTCACCATCAGGTGTCACCATCATTTTGACAGCATTATTTTTTTATATCAGTTTGGTACTTCTTGAGATTGCGTACAAATCGCCATTCAGAACGTTTTTAGAACGGTTTTTGCGCATTTTCACCCCTTTTTAATTTCGAATGTTTTAAGAAATGTTCTTAGAGATAATTTATAACTAATAAGTAACTACCATGCCAAATTCCATGTATGTGGGCCCTTCAGTAACACAAAAATCGCAACTTCGAACGTTTTTTAGCCCTTGCATCCCCTGTAGGGGTAGTGGCACCGACATAATGTAGCCTATGTTGGAGAAAGGGTTGTCACCATCATTTTGACACCATTATTTTACTTTCTTCTATCTTTACAAGAAGAAAGTATTGGTTTCGTGAAAATTTTCGAATTCCAGTTTTCGACGGATTTACACGTTTTAGGGGTCAGAGATTCCGAAAAACATGTTTTTACAAAATGTCTGTCTGTGAGTCTGTCTGTCTGTCTGTCTGTCTGTCCGTCTGTCTGTCTGTATGTGACACAAATATTGTGGGCGCTCTATCTCAAGAACTAATGCACGGAATTTAATAAAAAATGATATTCAGTTAGACCCTGATACAAATTGGTGCTGATTAGTTTTTGGTGTAAATCGCTCAACAGGTGGCGCTGCTATGCAGCATTTTTCACGATTTCTGCAATAGCTCAATCTCCAGAACTAATGCACGGATTTTCATCAAACATCAGATTCTGTTAGTCCTTGACATGAATTGAAGTTTTGTGCATTTTTGTGTAAATCGCTCAATAGGTGGCGCTGTTGTGCAGCATTTTCCACGATTTCTCAAATAGCTCAATCTCCAGAACTAATGCACGGATTTTCATCAAACTTCAGATTCAGTTAGTCCTTGACATGAGTTGAAGTTTCATGCATTTTGGTGTAAATCGCTCAATAGGTGGTGCTGCTGTGCAGGATTTTTCACGATTTCTGCAATAGTTCAATCTCCAGAACTAATGCATGGATCTTAATCAAACTTCAGATTCTGTTAGTCCTTGACATGAATTCAAGTTTTATGCATTTTGGTGTAAATTGCTCAATAGGTAGCGCTGTTGAGCAGCATTTTCCACGATTTCCCAAATAGCTCAATCTCCAGAACTAATGCACGGATTTTCATCAAACTTCAGATTCAGTTAGTCCTTGACATGAGTTGAAGTTTCATGCATTTTGGTGTAAATCGCTCAATAGGTGGTGCTGCTGTGCAGGATTTTTCACGATTTCTGCAATAGTTCAATCTCCAGAACTAATGCATGGATCTTAATCAAACTTCAGATTCTGTTAGTCCTTGACATGAATTCAAGTTTTATGCATTTTGGTGTAAATTGCTCAATAGGTAGCGCTGTTGAGCAGCATTTTCCACGATTTCCCAAATAGCTCAATCTCCAGAACTAATGCACGGATTTTCATCAAACTTCAGATTCAGTTAATCCTTGACATGAACTGAAGCTTTATGCATTTTGGTGTAAATCGCTCAATAGGTGGCGCTGCTGTGCTGCATTTTTACTTTCTTCTATCTTGACAAGAATAAAGTATTGGTTTCATGAAAATTTTCGAATTCCAGTTTTCGACGGAGTTACACGTTTTATGGGTCAGAGATTCCAAAAAACATCTTTTTACAAAATGTCTGTCTGTCTGTCTGTCTGTCTGTCCGTCTGTGTGTCCGTCTGTCTGTATGTGACACAAATTTTGTGGGCGCTCTATCTCAAGAACTAATGCACGGAATTTAATAAAAATTTAGATTGAGGTAGTCCTGATGTAGGTTGGTGCTGATTAGTTTTTGGTGTAAATCGCCCTGTAGGTGGCGCTGCTATGTAGCATTTTGCAGGATTTCCGCAAAAGCTCTATCTCAAGAACTAATGCACGGATTTTTATAAAACTTCAGATTCCGTTAATCCTTGATATGAATTGGTTTTGGTAACGTTTTGGTGCAAATCTCCCAACAGATGGCGCTGATGTGCTGCATTTTGAAGCATTTACACGATTTTCGTAATAGCTCAATCTCAAGAAATAATGCACGGATTTTCATAAAACTTCAGATTCAGTTAGTGCTTGACATGAATTGACGTTTTGCCCCTTGTGGTGTAAATCGCTCAACAGGTGGCGCTGCTATGCTGCATTATTTGAGATTTCCCCAATAGCTCTATCTCAAGAACTAATACTTGGGTTTTCAACAAACTTCAGATTCAGGCATACCTGGATATGAATTAGTGCTGTTTATGTTTTGGTGTAAATTGCTCAACAGGTGGCGCTGCTATGCTGCATTTTCCACGATTTCCACAATAGATCAATGTCCAGAACTAATGCACGGATTTTCATCAAACTTCAGATCCAGTTAGTCCTTGACATGAAATGATGTTTTGTACCTTTTCGTGTAAATCGCTCAACAGGTGGCGCTGCTGTGATGCATTTTTGTGATTTCCACAATAGCTCTAGCTCCAGAACTAATGCACCGATTTTCATCAAACTTCAGATTCCGGTATACCTTAATATGAATTAGTGCTGTTTGTGTTTTGGTGTAAATCGCTCAACAGGTGGCGCTGCTATGCTGCATTTTTCAGAATTTCCCCTACAGCTCTATCTCAATAACTAATGCGCGAATTTTCATGAAACTTCAAATTCAGGTATACTTTGATACGAATTGGTTCTAAATTGATGTAAGTTCTTTTACTATTTAAATGATTTAATGGACGTGATTTATATAGAAGAAAGTTTTGTGATGGCCACAACATACTAGTTTAAATCGGTTTGGTACTTCTCTTGATTGCGTAAAAATCGCCATTTAGAACGTTTTTTAGAACGCGTTTTGCTCATTTTCACCCCTTTTAAATTTCGAATTTTTTAAGAAATGTTCTGGGAAGTCATTTATACGTAATAAGTAACTATCATTCCAAATTCCATTTATCTGGGCACTTCAGTAATACAAAAATCTCAATTTCGAACGTTTTTTTAGAAATGTTCTGGGAAGTCATTTATACGTAATAAGTAACTATCATTCCAAATTCCATTTATCTGGGCACTTCAGTAACACAAAAATCTCAATTTCGAACGTTTTTTTTGTTCCTGCACCTCCTTTAGGGGTAGTGGCACCGACATAAAATGTTGCCTATTTTGGAGCAAGTGCTGTCACTATCATTTTGCCACCAATATTTTTTATATCGGTTTGGTACTTCTTGAGATTTCGTAAAAATCGCCATTTAGAACGTTTTTGGAACGCTTTTCGTGCATTTTCACCCCTTTTTAATTTCGATTTTTTAAAGAAATGTCCTTAGAGAACATTAGTATGTTATAAGTAACTACCATTCCAAATTTCATGTTTCTAGGCCCTTCAGTAACACAAAAATAGAATTTCTAGAAAGTTTTTTGCTCCTGCACCCCCTTTTGGCCAGTGGCACGGACATAAGATATAGCCTATGTTCTAAGTTGGACTAACACCATCATTTTGATACCATAACTTTTAGAATCGGTTCGGTAGTTCCAGAGCTTACCTCCTACAAATAAACAATTTTTACCTCTTTATAATAGTAGTATAGACTAGTTATGTTGAATTGTTTTTGTTTTTATTGTGTCTGTTATTAGTGTGACTGTTGTTGTTTTTTGTTTTTAGAAACCAGCAGTCTTTATTTGAATGATTTTTCATTTTACTGTGTGAGCAGTACTTATAGTTGCCTCTTTTCTGAATTATTAAATTTTCCTTGTGTTTTATAAGCTTTATTGCTGTTTTCGGAATTTTCAGAATTATCCATCCTGCGAGTATATTCATCCATAAGCTTGCTTTTTATAAATTGTATGGTTAACTCTGCTTCATCTCTGGCCTCCAGGGCAGTAACTAGGGTATCGTAGGACGGTGGCGACGAGCACAGCAGCAATGCTGAAATGTGCGAGTCAGTTATGTGTTCACCTATGACTGACAGTTTGCTCACTATCTTTAAAATTTTTGTTATGTGGGCTGTCATATTGCCACCTTCAGTTAATATTGTACTGTACAATTTTCGAAGCAAGTACAGCTTACTAGAGAGATTAGATCTCTCATGAATTTCTTTGAGTGCGTCCCATGTTTGCCTAGCTCAATTTAAATTTTTGACATGCACTATTTGACTGTCGGCAATAGACAAATTTATTAAAGCTCTTGCTTTTTTGTCTTTCTTTGTCCAAGCATCGGTCAATGAAGTGGGGGCCTCTTCCGTAATAACTTCAATAAGCTCATCTCGAATCAATAGCATTTCGACCTTGAACCGCCAATTTGTATAATTGTTGGCGTTCAACTTTTCAATGGTCGTGCTATCTTTTGTAGAAGGCATAATGTTGCTAAGATTCGTTTTATTTTTTCTAATAAATTACTCTATTAGGATTACCAGATTTTTATTTTTATCATTCAGTGACGATGTTGTCATTGAGAATTTTTTCACTCTCATAATCAATTTGTTAGCAGTATCTCAAATTAGCTAACAGTAATTGCGTGATGTTCGTTTTCCTCAAAAATAAACTATTTATTTCTTCAATATAAAACAAAAAACATAGGTAAGATAAATTGGGCTTACCTTGTATTTATATATATATCCATATATTATCTGGCATCCGACGTCGGTAAGGGTAATTATATGATTACAGCTTTTCCTTTATTTCTCATTTAATCCAGTCATAGCGATGCGATATTCTGTGTCATCTTAAAACACGTGTAAAAAATTTTGACTTTTGAATTGAAATACGTCGGAAGTTTGAAATAGAATGAAAATTAACATTTAATTCAGCTTTAGAAAATACATCACTCCTTTGGAGAGTTTAGTTTACAAGTAAGAGTAGAAAAACATGCATAATATATTATTAGCATTAAAAAACAGGAAATTAGTGACATACATCTTAATATTCAATTATTTGTATCAATATGTATACTTATAGTAATTTAAAAAAGTTTTTTAATGTCTTTAGTTCTTGAGTATCATGAAATGTTTATAATAGAATGTTTGTTTACAATTGTGCAATCACTTTTCATTTCCTTGTAACACTTCCTTGTTTGAGATAGTAACCACTTTTGATAATTGCTTTTATAAATCACATTTGACACATGAAAAGCAATTTACTTAGATTATTTTAATGTCCTTGTTTGGAGATTATATTTCACAATAGCTGTCAATATGACTATCCACTCTTGCTAAAGAAGTGCGGTTTTTCACCCTTGGTAGGAGTGAATAGTCACTCTTTCATAGGAGTGAATGTTCATTTTTTATGTAGTCGGTTCTTTTTTTTATTTTGCTTTTATGGACATTTTAAATGAATCGCATCTTTTACGGCATGGAATGAAAATAGATACAAGCGTGGTAAAGATTGGAATAAAATCTTTATTAGCAATATTTATTTAATTCATAGTTTTTTACACTAATTGAACTTTTAAGGAAAAATTCAGTTAAAGTTACATAAGAATTTAAATTAGATTGCTGACAGAAATAAACTAAAAAGTTTTATTCCAATCATATCCTTTGTGTTTGCTTTTATTGCATGCCCTATAAAGATATTACTTTTAAAGTTTTATTAATAACTTTTTAATAGGTGGATGTTATATGTTTAACAATGTTTGATTTGAGTTTTATTTTTGTTTTAAATATAAAACCTAACTTTTTCCTTAAATTATTGCTATTTTTGCAAAGTCGCAATGCTTATAAACTCACTTCTTTTTTTAAAAATAAATTTTAAGCATGATTTAAATGTTAAGAATGTGTATTTTTTTTATCCACTGTGATTTGCTTTTGTATTATTAAATATGAACATGGAGTCTAAATTTTGAGTTCTCTGGAATATGTATATATTTTTCTTTTAAACATATACCTTAACTTAATCATGATTTCTAATTTTCATCCGTTATTGCTGAAAAATGGAATTAATACAATACTTACTAATGAAACGACACGATAAGTCATATTTAATTAAACAAAATTATTCGCGTATATATTGTATTTTGTGACTATGAGCAAAATAGATTTTATATGTTTTATAGGGAAAGATTTCCTCGGAAATAGAAAAAAAAGGAAACTTAAAAATAAAGTAAATGACTGCATTAGTAATATTCTTATTGTTTGAAAAACATTTTAATGTAAAAAAGTAGTTATTAATCTCTTTAAATAATATTCAATCCTGTATTATGCAAGTAAATATGCACATTTTAAAAAATATATACTAAAGTAGTCTTATCCATAAACTTCAAAACATGCATAAAAAAACATTTTATTCCAATGCTTAAATATCATGTTTTATTGTTGAGCGCCAGAATTTACGTGTATTAAAAACATAGAAAATGTTTTTATAATAGAAGGAAATTTAATAACTGATGCAGAATATCTATAATTATTTTTTTTATATTACTCAGTCTGGAATTTTAAAATCATAACCGCAGAAAAATGTTTACATACAATGTAAAAAAAATTAATGTACAGTAAAACCTCCCTAAAGCGATCATGTGCCGTTCCAATAAAAATTGGTCGCTCCGAGAGGTGATCTCTTAATGGAGGTCATGTTTAACCCTAGAACTACCGGAAATTTTACTCAAGTTTTATAAAAACATTCTACACCAGAATTTTTACTTAAAACTATTTAATTTGTTTATTTAACTTATTATTGTCTGATTTATACATTTAGTTTGTTTTGAAGAAATTTCTGGTTTGAATAAATATTTTGAATGTACATGTCGGGTCCAATGGACCCGTCTGGTAGACGGAAGGTTAAATCTAGATTTTAATTGTTGAAAAATGGTAACAATTTTGCTAAAATTTATTTTTTACATTAGGAAAAAATATAAAAATTTAAGTATCAAATTAAAAGTTAATTACATAAGTTAATTACTGCAGAGTTTTAAAAATGAATACAATGAGCTGTGCTTTAATTTTGCAGTTTTATATATATATAAGTCCTTTCGAATTTCAGTAAATAAATGCATTTTTTGTGGACGGGAACAAATAATGACGATTTCATTACTTTATCTATTTCTTTGAGAGTTTTCTGACAGAAGAGGGCAGAGGTGTTTATTGACCGTCATACTTAATTTGTAATCAGAGTTAAATTCATTGCCTAAAAAGGCACAAAGGGGTTTAAACACTTAAAAGTTACCGGGATAATAAAACAAAATCTAAATTTAGTTTAGAAGTTTGATGAATAATGCACTCCCCGGAATTATTTTTTAATAAAACCTTCTTCAAGTGACCAAGAAAAAACGGAATTTATTTCATTTTCTTCAAAGAAATCGGCCTCTCATGGAGGGAGTTCAACTGGGATAGTCTCTGAATGGAGGTAAAATTAGTACTGAGCCTATGGGAATAAATTTCGTTCCATGAAAAATGGTCCTTCAGGGAGGTGGTCGCCTAATTGAATTGGTCGCACAGGGAGGTTGCACCGTACCAACCTTTTTGTAATACCATAAACATCAAATATCAAGTTTAACTCGAGAAACAATGATAAATACTCTTAACTGTATATAATCCGAAACCAGTAATACAGGGTTCGTACGGGTGCTTGAATTTCCCGACTAAGAAATTCTTCGGTACCAGTATTTTCTTATGGAAAATCTCTCCTGCAATAAGGCGAAATTTCATCCGTTTAAACTAGATTTATTTTTCTATACAAAAATTCTGATATTGGGCCTTGAAAATAACGGTACCCGTACGAACCCTGTAATAAACAAAAAAAAAAAAAAAACTCATATAACGACAAATTGTTTTCGAATGTGTGTTCTACTAATTGCCAAAATCCGGATAAGAGACTGACTCATAAGAGACTGAGTCAGTCACCCTTTCAAATGAAAGAGATAAAACTTTTTGGTTTTGATCGAAATTTGCAACACAGCATTGAAAGGCAAGAATAAAATATTTACACTCATTTTTTTTAAATTCACATTTCCCGGGACTAATGAAGTTTTGATTATTTTTGGGGGAGCATTGTGCGTATTAGAGGTCTGCACGGAAGCAATTTCCAAGCCCGGGCACAGGCCGTAGAAAAAAAATTGGCCCGGCCCGGAAAAAAAATAATTAAAATCTCGGCCAGAGCCTGGCCCGGTCCGAGTGATTTTCAACAAAACTTTTTTTTTTGAAGTGTTAAAAATCTGAAAAATGCTATACCGTAAGACGGAATTGCATAGAAAAGAAAAAAAATGAGACAAGTTCCTTTCTTAACGAGTTTAAATGTATTATATATTCATTTCTTATGTATTAGTATATTGATTATGCATGGGTCAACACATTTGTGAGTATAAAACTGTGTTCCGTCGTACGCAGGTTATTTTTCACACGTTTTATTATGTTTTAATTTAGCTATATTTTAATAAGTGCAGAAATCTTGTGTTCTTTAAAAAGAATAAATTTTAAAGTTTAAGTGTAGAATAATGGCGATTTTAAAATATATGCATTTTTTGGAAATTTTTTTGGGGCAGAACTATTTTTACTGACCTTTGATTAGACCAGACCACGCTGAGATAATGATTTTCATACGGGCTGGGTCAAAATTGGGACTGAAAATTTTGGGTTGTGAAAACTCGGAATGAACCAGTCTCGGCTTTGTACAAAAAAAAAAAAAAAAGTTAGACTCGGCCCGGCCTGATCCTTCAGAAAAAAGTGTTCCCCAGTCCGTATTCCGTGAGTGAAAATCGGCCCCAGCTCGTGCAGATCTCTAGTACGTATTTAATTGTTAAAAGAATTGTATTTCAAACCGATACATGAAGCAATATAACAGACAATCACTTTTGAACACTCTAACGATCAATCTTTTTCTATACAACATACAACTATTTAGCTAATAATCTTAACATTCCACATATCTACACGGATAAATGCTTAAAATTAAATAAGACACCTTTATTTTATGTATTCCACAAAGAATAATTTTAATGATATCCTAATCTGTTAATCTTAAGATGGCGGACGAAAAGTGATCATTTTTCTTATCTTTTAAGGGTGTCGTCGCCTTGCTTCTCTGATTGGTTAATAAGCAATGCATACGCAAGTCACCCTTTCAGGAAAGAGACATTTCACTCCTTTCTAGAGAGTGGAAAAGTCCACTCTTTAAGGAATGTATTTTTATAAAATTCACTCCAAAAAGTGTAAAATCGCCTCTCACTCTTTCAATGAGTGAACTTTTCACACCTCCCAGTTTTAGAGTGTACTGAAATGCTCAAGCAACAGTCTTTGTTTCATACAGATAATCGAAATAGGTGTGGAAAAAATCAATTGTGAAGCATTTTGAACCTAAAAGATTGTTTTTTAGAAATATTTTGTAAGCTTTTTTCAGATAAAATATATCATAGAAATTTAAGTAAGTACTTTTAAGTAATGCAGAAATATCAAGCTTTCATTCCAGGCATAAAGCTACAGCAAAGCTACAGCAAAGCTACAGTAAAATGGGCTGATGGAAAAAAAGTTTAACCCCTTAATCGTCGCGTAATTTTGGGAAAATCCCTTCAAAAATCGTCGATTTTTTTATTGCGCGATTTTATTATTCATAAAATTCTGTGCTCATTAGTAAAAGAAACAGAGTATTTTCTTAATATTTAACCCTTTTAAGGGTGGTTTGAAATGTATGAAATCCCTTAATTATAATACCCAAAACTCCAATAATCCCAAAAATTTTTTGTTTAGTAAATTTGCGAAATTTGGCTCTTTTTAATATTTTGCCTCTTGTCAATTTTTTTATTATTACTCTCATTCTTTTTTCTTTTTCTTAAAAAAAAAAGAAAAGAAAGAAAAAGAAAAAACCTTTATATATTTTAATATATAGGAAAAAATATATATATTGCCCTGATTGGTGCCTTTTTTGTTAAAGTAAGCAGCCTTGCTGCCTTCCTTTACCGCTTTTCCTGCCCAATCTTGGTGAGTGTTATCCTGAACTAGTGCTAACTTTTAATATTTTTTCTTAACATTTATTACTCTTTTATATAGCAGTTCTTGTAACTGCAGTTTTACCTTTATTTTAATATAATTCTATCTATCTTTCCAAGTTTTTAAACTTAACTAACTTCTATTTTTCTTTTATATTAAAAGCACCTATGCTAGTAAAATCTCTATTTTTTCATATTTTAGTAGTTGGAAACAACTACAGCTACAACAACTACTGCTTGGCAACTAGGTAATCTCTCAACGCTGCTTCACTGTTCAGCACTTCACTATTCAGCTCTTTTTATTTCGAAATAAATCTTTTCATAAATTCCGATTTCATCCTTTATTTAGACCTTTAAGCAATGAAGGGGCTTTGTTCCTGAAAGTGCTCCAGGGTTCGTACGCATGAAGGGAGTTAGGGGATTTTAGTGGTTTTAGTGGAAGAAAATTCGTAACGGTCGCTATATCTGATGACAGGTTTTTTTTTTTTTTTTTTTTTTTTTTTTTTTTTTACTTCATTAAGTAAAGAAAATATTACTTTAGAAAAATTCCGGTAAAAGGTGCTTGAATGTCCTTGAAGCGTACGAACCCTGTGTTCAGGATGAATAAAATTTTTAAAACTTACAATTTTATTTATCTTTTATTTGATTTAATTGTACATGATGAGCAGAGAAGCTTCGATGCAATGCTGTAACGTGTGGTTTCATTTTAAGTAAAGACATATATAAATCAAATAATTTTTATATTACTACAAGGACGATAATTTCATTCAAATTTAATTTGAAAATCGGCATTCAATATATTTTTCAAAATTTAGTAAATTTTCAATGGAAGGATAACTTTTAAACGTGACATGCATAGTCCTACATTACAGTCCTTGCATTCATATTTGGTTTATTTTATAATTTTGTTTCCATATTTATTCTCATGGGAAGAACAAATTTTTCATTCTGTGTAAGGTTTTATCTATAGGGGTCATAACATCCAGAAAAGGGTGTTCATATAAAGGAATTTATGTTGATATTTGTTCTTCTATACAAATCATTCAGATGCGTACAAACAGTTGAAGTTTTGTACAGTTTTGGATTAGGTGGATTTTGAGGATCGTGAGCTTCATTATTCCAAAAAAGTAAAATTTTTTTTTAATTCGCTGTACCGATTGGAGGCCATAATATCGCGAAAAAATGGGATTTTAATAAAGAAAGTGCAGTACCAAATATATTTTCTTTAACTTTTACTTTTAAATATATTTTTTTTTTACAATTTTTTCCACAGTAGTGAGAGCAAGAAACAACAACATTTTATTTTAAGAAATAGGCTGCCATTCCAATCTGCCTGTCTCTCTTTTTTCTCAGTCAACACTTCCCCACTTCTCATCATAGCGATTAGTTTCAATCACAATATTACTTGCGAATTCATCATTTATAAAATGTTCATAGTACTGCGAAATACCCGAAATAGCTTTAAATGAAACGATAATCTTAAGCTTCGATTTGAATTACAAGCATGGAGGTGCGTAATATTGGGTCATCATCACTATCTTCAGTTTCCGATTTTTCGGAGTCAAAATTACCTGAAAAAATGGAATCTTCTGATTCCTTTCCAGATACCTCAACACTAAGTTCTTTATCTTCACTTGAGCTACTAAACATAGAAATTTACAAAACGGTAACCCAGATGTACTCAGATTTGAAACAAGTAAAACATGTGTTTCAACTCGTACAATTCCTTAAATTAAGCATTACGACCTTAAAAACAAATTTGTAATTTCAGAGTTTCCCATCTTTTAAGCGTTTAAGACTTCCTTAACATCTTCGGGATCGGCGGATTTTCTCTATCGTAAATTCCAGGCCCGCTTTAAGAAATCTATCAGGCGGGCCAAGTGGGCCCATTATAGGTCAATTCTAGAGGAAATTGACCCGGGTAAACCATTTGGGCCGCACTTTGATTGGGCAAGAGGAAGGGCCACAGGCCGCCTCAAGTTAAGCGCGCTGGCCAAAAATGACCGATGCATCACCTCGGATTTCAGCTCAACTATAGAGGAGTTAGTGGATTATCACTTTCCCACGGATATAGCAGAAAGGGACGAAGTTGAAATAATACACACAGACGTCGCTGACGACCCCCAATTCTCCCTAAAGGAACTTGAAGGGGTTTTCAGGTCCCTGAATAAGGGTAAAGCACCAGGAGTCGATGGCTTACCTCTAGAGATAATTGAAGCTCTGTATCGGACAAATAAATCATTATTTCTAGCGTTGTTAAATAAGTGCTTGAAGGATGGGGGTCTTCCCCTCCTCATGGAAGCAGGCAGATCTAGTTCTGTTTAACAAATCTGGCAAAGATCGAAAGGCCGCCAGCTCGTACCGCCCTATTTGTCTCCTTCCCGCCTGGAGCAAAGTGTTGGACAGACTGGTGACGAACAGGTTGAATTACCATGCACAGTCCCAGGGATTCCTTCACAGAAACCAATTTGGATTCACTCCGGGAAAGGGAACGGAAGATGCTCTTCACGAGTTGAAGACATCAATAAACAGCAGTCATGAAAGGGACAAAGACTGCTGTTTGGTTATGTTAGATATAAAAGGAGCCTTTAACAACCTACGGTGGTCTTCGATCTTCAAAGCACTCAAAAAGATGAAATGTCCGAACAACTTATTCAAACTAGTCAAGAGCTTTCTCTCAAAGAGGAAGGTAACATATCGCACGCCAACGACTACCATGGAGCGTGAATACACGGTCGGTTGGCGAGATTCTAAAAGATAGTCACGTTTTAGCATTATTGGTTTTTACTGCGTTCTCATTCGCTGTTCTCAGTCACGTGTCATAGACGCAGTTGTCGTTTGGCGATTTTAGCTTTTTCGCTCTCCTATATGTCTTGGAAAGAAAATACATACATGAGTTTTTGTCAGTATTTTTTAACCTGCGAGTGTGACAGCTGTTGATAGAATTCAAATCTAGAGCTAAAATTGGTCACAAACCAAAGACGCTTTTTACTTTCTTCTATCTTTACAAGAAGAAAGTATTGGATTAGTGAAAATTTTCGGTTTTCGGTGGATTTACACGTTTTAGGGGTCAGAGATTCCAAAAAACATTTTTTACAAAATGTCTGTCTGTCCGTCTGTTTGCCTGTATGTGACACAAATTTTGTGGGTGCTCTATATCAAGAACTAATGCACGGAATTTAACAAAAATTTATATTAAGTTAGACCCTGATATAAATTGGTGCTGATTAGTTTTTGGTATAAATCGCTCAACAGGTGGCGCTGCTATGCAGCATTTTTCACGATTTCCACAATAGCTCAATCTCCAGAACTAAAGTACTGATTTTCATCAAACTTCTTATTCAGTTAGTCCTTGAAAGGAATTGACGTTTTATACATTTTGATGTAAATCACGCAACAGGTGGCGCTGCTATGCTGCATTTTTTGTGATTTTCACAATAGCTCTGTCTCGATAACTAATACACGAATTTTTATCAAACTTCAGATTCAGGTATACCTTGATATCAATTAGTGCTGTTTATGTTTTGGTGTAAATCGCTCAACAGGTAGCGCTGCTATGCTGCATTTTTCAGAGTTTCCACTAAAGCTCTGTCACAAGAGCTAATGCACGAATTTTCATCGACGGATTTATAGGCTTTAGGGGTCAGAGATTCTGAAAAACATGTTTTTACAAAATGTCTGTCTGTGAGTCTGCGACTCTGTCTGCCTGTCCGTTTGTCAATCGGTATGTGATACAAATTTTGGGGCCGCTCTATCTCAAGAACTAATGCACGGAATTTATTAAAAATTTATATTCTGTTAGTGCCTGATAGAAATTGGTGCTGATTGATTTTTCGTGTAAATCGCTCAACAGGTGGCGCTGCTATGCAGCATTTTTCACGATTTCCGCAACAGCTCAATCTCCAGAACTAATGCACGGATTTTCATCAAACTTCAGATTCAGTGAGTCTTTGACATGAATTGACGTTTTATATATTTTGGTGTAAATCGCTCAACAAGTGGCGCTGCTATGCTGCCTTTTTTGCGATTTCCGCATTAGCTCTATCTCAAGAACTAATGCTTGGATTTTCAACAAACTTCAGATTCAGGTATACCTTGATATGAATTAGTGCTGTTTATGTTTTGGTGCAAATTGCTCAACAGGTGGCGTTCCTATGCAGCATTTTTCAGAACTTCCACTTTAGCTCTATCTCAAGAACTAATGCACGAATTTTCATCAAACTTCAGATTCAGGTATACCTTGATATCAATTAGTGTTGTTTATGGGATTTATATAGAAGAAAGTTTTGTGATGGCCACAACATACTAGTTTTGTAAGTGTATAAAACTGTATTTTAACTGTACAATGAAGTTTTCATCACATGTTCCAATCTGTTTAAATTTTTACATAGGGATATGCAGATTTATTTATTTATATTTATATGTATGTATAGTCGTGAAAAAAAAAAAAGTAAACATGTCCTACTAACTTTGCAGCAAATTATTGTAGAAGAAAGTGACCTGTACCTAACGATTGGATATAAAGTCTACTTTTAAATGATGCATACAAAATTTGCTTAGGGGGCCATCTACATATCAAAACGAACCCAATTTTCTTTTTTTTTTCAATAGCAATACCCAAGTCTGACACCATAAATAAATTCTACACCCTTTAATAAACCTAAATGAAAATTTTCAAGAAATTCAGGCGATTACTTTCAGAGAAATTAATTATTTTAAAATGACCATATTTTAGGGGCTGTATCCAAATTGAAGTTCGGTACTACATTGTTTAAATGCTACAGAATGAGTATGTCACTTCTATTAATGTATTATTTCTTGCCAATATAACCATTTCACTCGCTTAATATGTTCTATCGCCAGCCCAAGCTCAAATGTTTCAATAAAATGAGTAAAATATATTTTTTCAAATTATGCTTTTCTGCACATCATAGACGGCCCCCATAAACAATCATTTTGATGTTTTTTAAGCATAATTCGAAAACTAGTTGAGAGAAAAATTTTAAATTGAGAATTCGCATCAAGCATGACCTAATAAATATAAATTTATCAAAATTGTAGACTACAATTAATATTTTTTCGAATATTAATTTCATAAATCATATTATAATTTTTTTTAATTATAAACTCAATGCATTTATGTTTGGGTTTTTAGTATATAACCATACAAAATATTATTACATTAGGATTATAATTTCAGGAGTTATTAATAAAATATGAAAATGTAACTTAACATTAGAAACTCTAAATTTTCAATGTTTATAATGCAAAAACTTATCATACAAGTGACTTGAAACTTCGTTTCTAGGTATAGCTTGAACCGAGGATTTAAAATATTGTCTAAACTGGGTGTTGCCATTGAAAAAAACAAATCTTGGTTTGGTTTTGATTTGTAGGTGGTCCCCTAAGCAAATTTTATGTAAATCATTTAAAAGTAGACTTTATTTCCAATTCTTTGGTACCAGTAACCTGCTTCTATTATAATTAGCTGCAGAGTTAGTAGGGTGTGTTTACTTTTTTTTCCACGACTGAACCCATACCATTAAATATATAATTTTTTTAAACATTTTCTTTTAGTGTATTGTATCCATATATGCATTAAACTGTATGTATTGTATGAATATATGCATACATAATCTAACATTTTCCGGAATTGGAGCCCTCCATCTTTATTAGACCATTTGTCTAGATCCATCCTTCTACAGTATATAAATTTATAAATCTGTGTATGTCTCACTGTATACATATGTTAAATAGATTAGCTAAAAGTAAGCTATAATTCTCGCTAAAACTATTTTATATATTTATATAAATGTGGAAAATTGTAGATAGATTTTTAATGTTTTCCTAGCTTTACATAGAGAATATGGACTTCTGAATGAAAATAATTATAAAACATATATAAGAAAAAAATTTTATCAATAAAATCTGCAAATGAGACCTATTTTGATATTTTCCTAGAATTACGTATAGAAAACAGGTTGCTTAATTAAGATTACTATAAAACCTATACAAGAAAATTTCTGTATTACTAGGGAGCAGGTGCACTTGAGGTAAATTTTTCAATGTTTTCCTGGTGTACCTAGTGAAAATGTGTTGCTTAATGAAAATAATTATAAAATAAATATATAATATAAAATAGATGTATCAATAAATTTTGCAGATGAGGCAAATTTTTAATGTGTTTTCAATATTACATAGAGAAAAATGACTTCTGAATGAAATTAGTCACAGCAAGTATGTATGAAAAGTGTCGTATTGACATATATTATTTAATCTTCTGATTACCTGATATTAGTGATACTTTAATTTAATTTACGTCTGCAAAACACTTAAAATAAAAATAAACTCGCAATGCACCTGAATATCTGATATTAGTCATTCAGCAATATATTATTTCTACGTAATGCGAAATATAACATGCTGCTTTCTCTGCAGATTTTCCTTTTTTGTTCATCTTTATGGGTGGAGGACAAAATTTACTTCTAAAAAATAGTGTTTATTAGTCTTAATTATCAACCAGGTGCAAAAAGGAAATCTGTCAATAAAGCAATTTTCTTCCTTTTTTCTGTAATCCATTTCATTCGGCAACAAATTTTCTTTACATAATGCTAGGAAAATATTAAAAATGTGCCTCATTTCAGATTAAATTATTACTAAATTTTTCTGATTTATTTTTTACAATTGATTTCATTTATTGAACCATCTTCTCTACGTATTGCTGGGGGGAAATTAAAATTCTGTCCTATCTTCAGATTTTACCATTGCAGAAATTTTCTTATATATTATAAATTATTATTAATATAAATCTTATATGTTATAAATTATTATTTTATAATTATTTTCATTAGCAACCCGTAATCTACATGTAACGTTGCGAAGCATTAAAAATCTGCCTGATCTGCAGATTTTATCGATACAGCAATTTTCTTATATATGTTTTATAATTATTTTCAGTCAGAAATTCGTTTTCTCTACGTAACACTGGACAAACACAAAAAATCTGCCTCATCTGCAGATTTCATTAATAAAGAAATTTTCATATGTATTTTTTATAATAAGTTTGATTTGACGATTCCTCTTCTATATACGCGATCCTGCGGAAACATTAAAAATCTGATTCATCTGCAGATTTAATCATTGCAGAAATTTTCTTATATATTTTTTATAATTATTCTTATAATCAACCATTTTCTCTACTTAATGTTGTGAAAATACTAAAAATCTGCGTTATCTGCAGGTTTCATTGAAACATCAATTTTCCTTACATAACTTTTATAAATATTACCATGCTGCATCATATCTACTTTATGTATTGCTCAGAAAACATTAAAAATGAGCCCCATCTCAAAATTTTGTTGATTGTCTACATGAGATGTTTGCGAAAAATGTACTTTAATTACTTGCGTATAAACTGCGTCTAAAATAAATCTGTTCTAAACCAGAAACTTTACTTAATAAATAACGGCAAATAAATACCAATTGGAAATAAGTTGCATTTTATTAAATAAAATTTCTGGTAGGAAACAAAGTTATTAACAGCCTAGGCTGTTTGCAAAGAACCGGGTTTTTCAATTAGCTTACGATATATATATAGCAACAATTTTAGAATAAATGAATTAAAATAATATTTAATATATATAGAAACAATTTTCGACGAAAGGAATTAAAATGCAATAATCAGGGGAAAAAAATCTGTTTGTATTACTGTGTATTATTGTCACTTTAAACAGCATTTTAAACAGAAAGTCCGATTTTTAATACGCCATTCATTTACATTTGTATTAGGATATATAAATCTCGCAATTTCATAACAAATGAATGACATCTCTTAATTTATGATGTATCTTGATCAAATGTAAAATAATGAAGAATTAACCTCCTCCCACATTTTTTTTTTCTGGATTAAACAAACACACGTTAAAAATCATTTTAAAACTTCTATTTTAAAAAACTTTATCTTCTTTTTACAAAGCTCGCATCCATGCGTCCGATAACGCGTATGTTGTACTAACTGGTAACTCAAAACATACCTTACAACACATATAAGAATGCGCCAAATCTAAAAGCGCCAGGCGCCAACAGCATACATGACACGTGACTGAGAACAGCGAATGAGAACGCAGTAAAAGCCAATAATGCTAAAACGTGACTATCTTTTAGAATCTCGCGGTCGGTTGTCCGCAGGGCTCTAATTCCGGACCTTTCTTCTGGAATTTGGTGGCAAACTCACTGTTTGCATTGGAGTTGGGCGAGTTTGTTAAGATAATAGCGTACGCTGACGACTTTGGCCTCATTATAGAAGCCCCCAACGCATATGCGTGTGGGAAAATTGCCAATGTTGCTCTGGCAAAGATTGCAGAGTGGGCTGCAAAACATCATCTGACCTTCAGTGCCGAAAAGACCACCTCCATCTACTTCAGAAAGATGCGAAGATTGGGGAGCCACAAGCGCAACCCGAGGACTAATCCTCGGATCTCCTTTCTGGGCCGTCCCGTCAAGGCGAAGCCCACGGCGAGGTATTTGGGGGTGATCTTGGATAAGAAGCTAAACGGCATGGCACATGTGGCGTACATTAGAGAATGTATGGCGACCTACTCGAACGCAATTTTCTCTCTCAGTCGTAGAGACTGGGGCTTAAGTGGGATGGTGCTCAAGAATCTGTATAAGCGTGGCTTTGAGAGGCTTGCAACCTACGCATGTAGCTTCTGGTGGACCGGCACCGATCGGATGAGGAATAGGTTGGAATCTATTCAGAGACTGGCCCTTCTTCCGATCACTAAATGCTTCCGTACCACAAGTACGGCAGCTTGTCAAGTCTTGGCAAGTGTTGTTCCTCTGGACCTACAAATCGAACGCGAGCAGCTCTGCACGCGAGTCCTCCGCCTCGGAGAAGACGTCTACGTCGGCTCTGAGGAAATCAAAGCCAGTGATGTGCAGACATTTGCAGAGCGCTGGAGAGTCCACCCCGCTAGTGCTCCTTTCATACACTGGGAGATGGCCCCCGAAGATCTGGGGAGCCCCTCAGAACATCGAGGAAGACTCATCTCTCCAGATGGGTCGCGAACCCCAAGTGGGACAGGTTCGGGGGTTGCCATATACGAAGGAGGAGTACCAACAGGAGAATACTCCTACGGTCTCCCACCACATGCCACGGTCTATCAGGCCGAGCTCGTCGCAATTATGAAGGCGCTGGAGGTCTGCGGCTCAAGAGAAAGAATAGCTACAAAACTATTCAGTGACTCGAGGTCATCGTTACAAGCACTCGCCAATCAGAACAATCTCGACCCCATCTGTGCACGGATACATGAGCTGAGGGATGGAATTGAAATTCAATGGTTCTGGGTAAAGGCCCACGTTGGAATTCAAGGCAATGAGTTTGCCGACCGTCTGGCGAAAGCTGGTACGGAAAAGTCCGCGGTTGATGTCCACGTAGGAATGTCCCACCGATTCGTCAAGACCAGAATCCGCGCAGAGATACTCAATCTCTGGCAAGAAAGATGGGACGGTGAGAGAAAAGGGCGAGACGTATATTCTGTCCTTCCAAAGGTATCAGAGTCTTGCGCTTGGACATCACCATTCCTAAACTGGGCATTGACGGGACACGGGCCTTTTCCCGCCTATTTCCGTAAATTCAACATCCGTCCCACGGCTCGCGGTTGTCCTTTTTGTACAGACCCGACTCAAGCCACGAGCTTTCACTTGCTCGTAATGTGCGTCGGAACAGAGCCACTAAGGCGAAGGTTGTGCCCGAAACTAACAAGAGCCAACGTCCGGTACTACTTCACAGTCCCGGAGTTGAGAGGGTCACTCATGGCCTTCCTCAAAGAAATGATGCCTAAATTAAACTAGGTATCATTAATGGGCGGTCCCTTCGTAAGGAAGTTACCTAAATGTGCATGTTACGTCACTATTAAAAGGAATTGAAACAGAAGCCGAGAAGATGAAGTTTTGAAGATTGAAGTAAGAAGATCAAAGACTAAGTTGTTTGTAAATATATTTGTAAAAATTATTTTTGAAGTTGAATAAAAAGGAATTGTTTTGAAAGTGTGTTTTTATTTATTATGGTGGGCCCGCCATACTTGTTAGTTGTAAATATACTACTGTAATATGAATACTATGTAAATCCGCTCTGCGGATCCTACCTCAATCAAACGCCGAAGTGCAAAATCTAGATGTAGCACGGAGTTTGAATGTAAATATGTATGAAGTTATAAATAAAATGGCCAATAGGCCGCGTTTGAGGGTGGGGTCGGCGGGGGTTGGTGGACATTCCCGTGAGAGTGTGAACTCTCACGACCCGATCAGACTCATTCTAAACTAGGAAGGCAAGGCAGTGTGCTCGGATGAAGTGCCAAGGGTCGCCGCTAGAGCAGTGATCATGCGATGGCCAATTTTGGCTACGGGCATTACCTAATAGTTTTACACAAATTTTATTCGGTTGGCACTACTTTTTACATAAAAGTTACCTTTACTTAATTAATAACGAAAATGTTCTAATTAAAGAAAGCAAATATTAGTTTTCTTTTTTACTTGTACCCAAAACAAATTCTGTATGGCCTTTTTAAAGGTGCATCTATGCACTCATGGTCCCGAATGGGTTAACGGACGCAATCTAGGCTACAATATAGGCATAAGACAATTTAAGGAAGAACCACTATTTGTTTAAAGAACAATAGTACTTGATTTTCGACAAGGAGTGCAGGAGAAATTTACTAAAAACTATCCTTTAAAAATATAAAGGTGCGACAGAATATAAAAATAGAATCAAGTATTTAAGGCTTAAAAATATTTTCGGGAAAGAAAAATGCAAAATAGATACCAGAAAAAATTAGCTAAAGTCATGAAATGCCCCATGGTTCGTACGGATACCGTTATTTCTCCAGGAAAAGTACCAGTATTTTTCTATAGAAAAAGTAATCTAGGTTAAACGCGCATAACACCGCCTTCTTTTAATAAGAGGTTTTCTTTAAGATAATACCGGTTCCAAAAAATTTTCTGGTCTGCAAAATTCAATGAGGAGTACGATCCATGCTTAGTATCACGGGCGCGACGAAATTTGTTCATACAGGTTTGCCCGTGAATATCTCGCGCGCGACAATTAACAATTAACAATTAATTAACGACTTCAAGACACATGAATTGGTAGACACCGAGAAGGGCAATGTCAGCCATGTCACCGATGACTGACACTGAACTTTCCGTTTAGAACGCTGCATTCGTCGATGACTGGCGGTCTAAAATATGATATAAAAATAAAAATATATACAGGGTGTTTATAAACTCATGGTACAAACTTTAAGGGTAGGTAGAGCATACATTAACAATCATTTATTGTATAGGAATATATGGGGCAAGGGACGCATTAAGGTGAAAACACCAGGGGGCAATTAGGCCCCTTTTTTAATTTTAAAAATTTCTCATTCATACTAGAAATTTTTATGCTATCCTTTTCTTGACATTTCATATTTACGTAACAAAAACACTCTTATTTCAAATGAAAATCAAATTTCAAAGTAATTGCTTGAGAGGCGCAAAGGGCAATATAGTGAAAAAGATTCCATGCCGGGGCTCGAACCCGGGCCATCAGTATAGCGCACTGACGTTCTACCGACTAAAACACATGGAACGATACCCAGCCTGGAAAATTTCTCATTATTATACACTTCTCAAAACAATTAGGGAAGCACATGGTTTTAACAAAATTACGCAAATATTTACGCGGATCAGTAACGTAAACTAAAACATCCGTAATTTAAAGAGTAGTAGAAAAGCGATAAAAAAAATTTTACATGCCAATTAAAGTTTATGACGTCAAAAACTAGAAAAAGGAGATAAGTGCAGAAATCGGGATTTTGCAGAAACGTCTGTTTCATTGTTTCAGTTGTGAAATTCAATTGCTCAGCTTGTGTTTTGAGAAAAGGTGACTTGAAAATGTCACAATAATGTGCTTTAACGAAATCCATGGCTTGGCGTGTAATCGGGACAGTTGGATCTGGGGAAAAACAATGAAGTGTAGCAGACGCTGTTAGGGTCGCAAAAAGTGTCAATGCAAGGCTGTGGAATCGACTTCAAGACACATGAATTGGTAGACACCGAGAAGGGCAATGTCAGCCATGTGCTGCCACAGAAACTGATGCCCGATATGCCCTGTTAACAGCTCGTCGAGACGAAACGGACGATTCTACCTTGCTGCAAATGCCGTTGTTCTTGGCCACAGGACGAAGGGTGTCCAGCCAAACAGTCTGAAATAGGCTTCATCAGGGAGTATGCACGTACTCTATGCACGTAAGCCAATGGTCTGTATTCCGTTGATGTCAAGAAACTGCGCGGCCCAAAGAAGGTGGGCAACTGAACATCGAGTTTGGAGGCAACGTTGATGGAGTCAAATTCTGTTTACAGACTAATCTCGATTCAGTCTGGATGTGACATCTGATGTGTTTTGGCATGGAGAGAAAGAGGCACTAAAAATAATCCCACATTCCTCCGTGAAAGATTGCATTACAGACGAGGTGGGTTCATGCTATGGTCTGGAATCAGCATATGTGGAAATACGGGCCTGCATATCATTCGGAATGGCACTTATGTCCGAATTTATACAGACGAGATACTGAGACCTCATGTCGTATTTTATTTTACAGCAATTAGTGATTTCTTTTTTTTCCGTGAATGATAATTCCAAACCTCATACAGTTCATCTTGTGGAATGCTTATATACAGCGTATGGAATGACCATCCAATACAGCGTATGGAATGACCAGCATGCTCTCATGACCTAAGTCCGATCGAGCATGTTTGGGATATTTTCAGACGACGTATTACTGCGACACCAAGGTCTCCTTTTACTGTCCGAGACTTGGAAATTGTAATTCTTGAGCAGTGGAACAGTATTCCCCAAATTCTTATCGATAACCTCATCGCATCCATGGAAAACAGATGTGCAGCAGTCTTAGCTGTTCGAGGAGACCACGCGCCATATTAAAAATCTAGCATCATTTCTAAACAATACTTTTTTTATCATTTACATGAAACCAAATTGTTACCCCAAACCATCTTTTCATGTTATTTCCATCTTTTCAAAGGATGAAAGCTCCCTTACAAATTTTTTTTCATCTTTTTTTCCGTATTGATCATTGATACACGTGTACTATCCATTTTATGACCATACATGGCTGTCTTGCACTGTTCTCTTCACATTTTTGCTTGCTCCCCTAATTTTTATTAGCAGTGTATGTTGGTAAGGCTACAAACGCAGCGCAAGATGGGAAATTTATCGTGAGCCACCGACATGGGGTGAACACGAAAATTTGCGCCTCTTAAGAAATTACTTTGAAATTTGATTTTTATTTGAAATATTATATGCAAGGCGAATGTTTCTCTCTGGAATAATTTCCAAGTATTATTAGTTTTTATCGATGATGGGTTTAATTATTTAAGTTTCGTGTTCGCCCCATGTCGGTGGCTCACGATAAATTTCCCGTCTTCTGCTACGTTTGTAGCCTTGCCAACATGTAATAGTGAGAAATTTTCCAGGCTGGGTATCGTTCCATTTGGTTTAGTCGGTAGAACATCAGTGCGCTATGCTGATGGCCCGGGTTCGAGTCCGGCATGAAATTTTTTTCACTATGTTGGCCTTTGCGCCTCTTAAGTAATTACTTTGAAATTTGATTTTCTTTTGAAATATTGTCTGCAAGACGAATTCTCTCTGGAATAATTTCCATGTATTAATAAAATTCTTCTTTGAAAATTTTTGGTATGAAATCGAGATTTTTGAATTAAAAAAAAAAGCGCAAAACTGGCAAACTTATCAAACGAAATACATGATTTAAAAAATAAAATGTTTATTTATAATGTAGTTTACAAGTAAATAATAATGCATGCAATAATATTAAAATAAGTGTTCAAAATTGCGCCCACCAACTGCGATACATGCTTCGCAGCGTCGGTGGAACGGTGGAACGGCTTCACCATTTTTTTGGCTCTTATTATTTCAAAACTTTTACTTTCGTTGTAGATTTTAAAATATTTGCAATACAAATCTACCACAGACTTTCCTTTTTGGAAATAGTGGTAGAGAAAAATATGACAAATAATATTTTTGAGAATATTACATTTAACTAATATTATATATAACTTAAAAGAAACAAATTTAATTAATTTCAGAATAACAAGAATAATACAAAATTCTATTTTTTTCGTTTTATATAACCGCGTGATTGCAACTACTTTAAATCAAATAACTATGCAAATATTTTTAAAGCAATCCATTATGAAATAAATTCACATGGAAACTTTGTGTGCATTGATATTAATCCTCCGTCCGTCGCAATAGGACTGACAGGCATAGCACAATAATTTCCGTTCTCCTCTCCGCCAATAGAGCACGTAGGTTTACTTACTTTGAGTGTAATAAACGAAAACTTTTTCATTCAAATTTGAAGTATTCTTTCTTTGTAAATCCTAATGAAGATCACTGAAAGAGAATTCCGTTGGAATTGCGTCAATTAATTACTAATGACAATTTTCTAACATGCTTCTGTTCGGTTTATTGCGTCTAAATTTGAGAGTCCCAAAGTTGTGACCGACAGAGGGTTAAGCTAAAATATCACAATTGTTTTACAAAGCACGTTTTATATAGTTAATTATTAATAAATAGATTTTATTTAATATTTCACACCAATATTATTTAAGAAAATATATGTTATAAAATTTTGATTTTCGAATTTCAAAACGGAACCATGTACTTTTGAAAGACCTATCAGGAAACAACTGCTCATAATAGCAGCTGAAATAAATAAATAAATAATTTTTTCAAAAGCATCGCAATTGATTAACATGCAAATACGTAGCTGCCAACATCTTGCGCTTTTTAAGACCACAAAAATTTTATAGCAAATTTTATCTTTGTAAATCGCCATAATTTGCCGATTAAACAAGTAAAAAATTTCTGTTAAAATTTGTGGTCTGAAAAAGCGGAACAGTTGGCAGCTATGCAAATTTATTTGTTTAGCGCAGCATTCACACAGCGAATTCAACTTACAAAGAAAATCTTTACTTCATTTGAGGACGTGAGTTTCAGAACCCGCCTTATCCAAAAAATCCAATTTAGGAAAATCGCGAAAAACTTCTGACTGCGTCCATTGGTTTTCATTGTAAACCAAGATTTTAAAGTACCAGTAATAAGTTATAAAACGTATTTCAGCAGTTTTGCAGATAGTAGTATTTTTTTTTCGATGCTGGTTCACCAAAGAATAGATTAATAGAAAAAGCTCAATTTTTTAAATTTTGGATAAGGCGCGTGCTTTGAAACTCACGTCCTCCGAGCTGCCAAGTCTCCGGCTATTTGAATACCAGTAGTTTAATAGGAAAATTTTCTTTTATTTAATTGGAACATTCGGGCGATTTAAAACAAAATTTCCTCTAAGATAATAGTGGTGTGCAAAAAGCAAATCTGGGTCATCATTTCTTTTCATCTGAAAATTGAAAAAGAAACAACTATATCGTTACAAAATTGTTGTCTACTTTAGTTTTGCTGTGACCACGTAATAAAAAAAATATATCTAGAATAATCCGATATACAACGAATTTTTTTAAGATGATAATAATAATCTCTTAGGCATTCAGATGTGTATTCAATATAATATGTATTCGTGAATAGCCCCTTTTCACAGATAGAAATTCTTGATAACTCTGTGTCTAAAAGATTAAATTTGAAGAAAACAGACAACGAATAATACTAATAGTAATAGTAATAATAGTAATAATAATAGTAATAATAATAGTAAAAATACTTCAAGGGATTGCTTTTCCCTTTTGTGTTTTTCTGACAATCCTGTATTTATATGTAAATCACACCCCTGTTCATGCCGAATTATAATAACCAAAGTCTGAGAATTATATTTGAAGTTCAACCGATACGAAGTGCAGACCGTAAACTTTTAATGCATTATTCCATGTTTTAATCTTTTTATGACCCTGTTATTATATTTTATATATCAATTCTATCTTTAAAAAATATATACAAGGTGGCCATAAATAAACTGATACTACTCAGAGTGCTCTGTAGCGCGATCTAATTGAGAGAATGACGAAAACTTTTGTGAAGATTAAACAAGACGGAGGACGAAAGAATCCGAGAAAAAATAGCCCCAAAGTCACCGCTAGGAGAATTAATGAAAAGATATTTAAAAGATAATAGAAAAGATATTTAAAATAGAAAATATATTTTAAAAAATTAATAATAAATTAAAATTATATTTTATTTAACGCATTTAACGATTTAATTCCAGCTCAATAAGGCAACACTTTTAGAAAAAGCTAAAACTTTTTATAAACACTGATAAATGCTCGGTATCTGCAGTTTCACTTACCGAGCTCCAAAGAAAGCAGCAGCAGAGGGAATAGATCTTTACTGAAATTTCACCTTACATCATTTGGCACAGTGTTATCTATTTGGATTTTTAAAGATTACTTTTAGGAATTATTTGGTTGTAAGTTATGTGCAATAATGTCTCCTTCTTTTGTAGAGCGTACTTTACTTGTCAAATACTTTTACCTCAAACAGGGTAACGCCTCAGCCGCTCTTCGTGCTTTTACAACACACAAAAAATGCGTAATGGTAACTGTCCTTTGTCAATTAATGGTTTAAAAGCAATGTTTGCGAAGTTTGAGAAAACAGGTTCTCTGAAGGCTCTGAGGTAGTGGACGAAAAGCCGTACCGAGTGATACAATCGAAGCAGTTGCAATGGCGATTATCGACACAGCACAAGACAATATTGTTCTACTTTAAGTGCTCGTGTAATAGCTCGGAATATGGATATGCATTATAGTACAGTTTGGAAAGTGTTACGAAAGTTTATCCACTTCTATCCGTGCAAGATCAGTCGTGTACAGCAACTGACTTTTGCTCTCATCTTTCTTGCCAAAATTGAGGTGGATGATGCTTTGACGTGGAAAATCTTATGCGGAGACGAGTCCCACTTTTACCTGAATGGAACTGTAAATATCCAGAACTGGCGAATTTGGGATAACAGATCACCCAATGAATTCAAAGAAATCCCTTATATTCAGAGGAGGTAACTATTTGGTGTGATTGCACATCGTAAATGATAGTACAGTAGGTCAATTCGTCTATGAGAACATTACCCCGACAGGACCGGTAACCTGTACTGTTACCGGAGAGAAATATCGCCAAATGTTAAATAACTTTGTCATTCCGGCACTTCAGAAAAGACAATGCCAGGATAAAATAATTTTCAGTCAAGTTGAAATCCCTTCACACATCGCTTTGCGGGTACAGCAGGTGCTACGACAGAAATTCACAGCAGAAAGAGTCATTAGCCGCTAATTTCCAACAGCATGACCACCTCAGTCCCCTGATCTTACCCCATGCGACTTTTGACTATGGGTTTACCTATATTCTAAGATCTATCACCGAGTTTTGCAGAACCTGGTTATGTTGAAATATAACATAACTCGGAGATTCCTACAGACATCTTACTTTCTGCTGTTGTACATGCTGTGTACAGAATCCAATATGTGGTCCACAAACACCACGGAGAGATTGAAACTGTTTTGAATGCGCTAAATAAAAGTTAATTTTATTTCAGTATTGATTCTGCATTTTTAAAACTCACTTTTCTATTAAACAGCGTCACATATTCCCCTATCGGTGACGTTTTGAAGAATTATTTTTTCGCGGTATCCTTCGTCCACCGCCTTGTTTAAGAGGGCTCAGTGCTTGATAGATACCGAAAAACATGTAAAGAGAGATCTCGCTTCGACTGCATATAAAAACAGAAGTATTAAATGTAACTAATTTAAACTTTCTGATATTTTAAGGTATGTTTGTAGTCTTGTAAAATTATAAAATGAAGTACTTCAATGTAATAAAACAAAAAATATAGCAAAATTTATATAACAAGTTTTCGAAAAAAAATTATGTGTCATATCAGCATCCGTCAGATATCGTAACGTTGAATTGACATAAGAACCTAATATTTGCTTTAAAATGATCAGGAAACTTTACTCTACATAATGAATTAAGGATGTAACTATCACTTAAAGGAAACCTTATTAAAAAACTCTCAAATATGATAATTTAATATTTGTAAAACGACAGAAATTTGGGGACCCAGTCATAGTTTGGTGTGAATTTGGATTTCTTTGTAAATTCAACATCGTGTTTTCTTCAATGCATTCAGCTACTTGAAAAGGAGATAATGTCTTTTCTTAATGCAATTGCTGACCTTTATAAAGATCGTAGCAGAACAATGCATCCATCCATGCAGCAAACAGCACATGGGAATGTTTCCTGAATAATTGCGTGAATGTGATAACAGGTCCATCGCCTTCTACTAATTTAAACCCAATGGAAAACGCGTGGCGTCTAGAGCAGTAAGAGAAAATAGATTAAAATACATATAGAGGTTTGTTTTGCTCCATTCCACGTGGTGTTTTTGCATTAATTAAAAAACTGTAGTGCATACACTGGCTACTAAGCTGTATTTGAAATCAGTGTTCAATAACATTGCAGAATCAGGTCGGGTGATAGGATATTATCCTAAGGGGAACACACCGGCGATTTGGATTCGCAAGTATTATTTTTTTTTTCTTTACAGGTCCGGTTGATTCTAACTGTTTCACGTTAAGACTGAGATTTAACTCTATTTGATAACCCATTTTTCCAAAAGAATGTACCCAATATAGTTACATATGTAAAAACTATATATTTATAATAATGTGTACATATATATTTAAAAAAAAAGGTAAAATTCATGTTAGAAAAATAATAACAGATAATTTTTTTCATAAGTGGATTAAAACATTGAATAATGCCTTAAAATTTTAGAATTTAAGTGCGTCGAATTCGGGTCGGTTGAATTTTCAGTCTTCCGTTGGTATAACTCGAGACATGCAAGACTGTAATTTGGATAACAATGCGGGATTGCCACAAATCACCTAAGAAAGAAAGAATACACTGAAGTCTTTTAAAACATCTATTTTCTGTTAAATTTATTCTCATAAAATTGACAGTTTGCCACACGTGGAAAATATATATTGTTTTGTACAATTTCACTCTGTAACAAGTCGCAAATTATGCGTCAAACGTAACAAATGAGTACTAAAACTAGTTTTATATTTATTCCGATTTCTGTGTAATAACAGATGTACACAGAAATATTATGACTCCATCTTAAATATGGCATAATCACCGAGGCAACCTAGAATCCTTACCTATCGTGGGATATCACTGAATTAATTACGTATGAAATTATTTAATAGAATGAAGAAAACTTTTATTAACCCTTAAATGCGCGATTTCTTATTTTGTTTCGAAAAAATTATATATGATTCTCTGAAAGGTTTATTACACGGGAAAAATAATGAAAAAAATCAGAGATACATTTTTCATATAATACGCTAACCTTTTCTTCTGTTCCACATCTGCAAAATAAGTAAAAACTACTGTAGTGTGGCTGTTTGACACTAAAATATTGCAAATTAGTAAATATTTTAATACGTATGTCTCTAAATACCTTATTTTATATAATTATTTATTTTATAAAACTTAACATTTTACCCTTTAACCCTTTCCGACGCAGTGTGCCCAGGTCGGGATACATAATTTTAATTCAAACTTGTGATAGGTAGCAAGAATATTTTAGTAAAATTTTGTTTTTACAATGAATATATAAATTAACATGTTTTTAATTACTAAAAAAGTCGTTTTTAAATTCCGGTGTAGATCAATTATTTAATCATTTTACAACAAAAATTGTCTGTGCTGGAAAGTGTTAATTCCCATGATAGAATATGTTCTAGAAATTTAGTAGTTCAGGGAATCTGACTTTACACCAGAAAGTTTCAATGGTTAATTTCGCTTTATTTAGTACGGAATGTCTGTTAATAATTAAAGCAAATATTGCTACTTTAATTTTCTGATGTGAATTAGGTATTTACGAATAAAAAAATCTATTGAATTCACAACACTGCTTTTTGCATATATGCTAAGCTGCACACTGAAGGGATAATAGGATTTAATTTTTGATTCGAGTTTCCTAAAATTTGAAATGAGTCTACAAAATTCTGTATCGATTATATATATTAAATTTCAAACCATTCTGTTGGTAGTTTTTGCGCTGTTATATGCGGACCGACGGATGGACCAGACAGCCATTATAGGTGCTAGGTATTTGTATAATTGCGAACGAACCAAATAATAGGTCTTCTGTATTGGTATTGAATACACATTAGAATGATTAGAAGACTGTTATTCACAAGCTTAAAAAATATATTATTGCAGTTTCTGAAATTGAAAATTCAGGATATTATATGTGGTTCCGGCAAAAACAAATGAGACAAAAAAGTTTTAAAATTTCAAGTGGAAACGAATATTTTGTAAGAAATCTCGTGATAAGTTGAGTCTCCTTAATATTTCTTGTGCTAAATAAACATATTCGCATGCTATATATTTCCTGTTGTGGAAGTTACATATTTTATTTATTTCAATTGCTATAACTAGCAGCAATTTCTGGATACGTTTCAGAAATATTTATGACCGATTAGACCGTTAACTGGCAACATCAAATCTAATAATATAAAGTCTCTGAAATATTTCTGGTGTAAAACATTTAATAAATCTTTTTATATATTTTAAGTTTGTTAAAGGTTTTTTTTCCCAGGATTCTGGCATTTCATCTAAATATTAATGTACTCAATGTTTCGATACGTATTTATTCTTTAACGGATTAGTTTGAAAAATACCTACATAGTTATTTCATTTAAAAAAAGTTGAAATTTCAACACACGCAATAAATATAATTTCAAAGTTCACGCAATTATTATATGAAACTAAAAGAAATTAGAATTTCATATTATTCATGTTATTTTGGCATTAATTAAAGTTGTTTCTTTGTAATTATATAATACATAAGTTAAATGTAATATTGACAAAGTGCTTGGTAGTCACGTTTTCTTTTGTTACCACTATTTCCCAACAACATTTTTTGTGGTAGATATTTATTGCAAATAATATAGGCATCTATAACAAAAATATAAGTTTTGAAATAGTAAGAGCTAAAACACGGGACAACTACGTTCTTTCTATTCTGCTTAGCCCTTAAATACGCGATTTTATATTTTGCTTCGAAAAAAATAATATATGGTACTCTGAAAGATTTATAACACAGGAAAAATAATGAAATGAATGAGAGATACATTTTCCATATAATACATTAATCTTTTATTCTGTTACACATCTGCAGTACAAGTAACAACTACTGTCCTGTGGCTGTTTTACGCTAAAATAATGCAAATTAGTAAATACTTTAATAAGTATGTCTCCAAATACTTTTTTTTCTATAATTATTTATTTTACAAAACTTAACCTTTAACCATTTCATTCATTTTTGTTCGGAAACGCATAAAACTGGAAGGTGTTGTTATGCAGAAACTATCTAATTGAAAAACGTTTTCCGTTTTTTTTTTTTTTTTTTTTGTAAACACAATAGATTTTTCAGAAAATACTGTCAAAGTTAGCGTTTTGAACAGAATTTCCCGACGACAGCAGAAACACCAGTGAACGAAGGGAGGAAATTGCCCTGTGGTAAGTGTTCCAATTTTATACCTTTACGTTTAAAAATGCATACGCCATTGTGTCAGAAAGTAAGGCTTGTTGAGTAGTGCAGTTGAAAACACCCTTAATATGGTTTTGACAAAACCAGCTCATACAGAAAAAGGAAATTAACAACTTGTCAAAAGCGCTAGATAAACTTGGTAAACAATATTTATCTCTAATCTTGATTTAATATTGTAAGTGAAATTAGTATTTACTCCGAAATCTACCTGTGCCGTAAGCAGAGATGGCAGTGTCTTTTTTTTATGTTATAAAACTTGAGTGAAATTTCCGGTGCTTCTAGTGTTTGTTTTAAGGCACTTTTATTTTGCCAGTCGCATATGTTCAATAGGCAAATAATCTTTACGGTTACAACTGTTTATGAGACTAGGGGGCTCGGCCCTCTACGACTTACGCTCTCCAACCCCCGTTCAGACACAGCAGTCTCTAAAAGCACGCTAATTTAATTGGCTTTAAAAAGATTTTGAAAGATTGAATTCTAATTTTTAAAAAAGTGGCGATCTCCCTGTAAATGGGTTTCTATTCATTTTTCTTCAATTGGAGAAATTTATGCCTGTTTTCGTCTTTGATTAAATAATATCAGTTAAACATTTCAAAATAAGCTAATATAATAAGCAAATCTGCCTCAAAATGCAAATATATTTTACAAATTCCAATGCTGACGGAAACAACATTTCACGAATCTTAACTAAACCATTTAATCAATTTCTTTATTTTCTACTTCACAGATTTTTCTCTTTCAAATCATATTTTTTGTTGATGACACTTCATTTTCAGCTTGTAATCTTTTTTATTTTTATTACATTACTAAATAATCGCTCGAAATTTCGAAGCGTCTAAACGCGTTCAATAAAATTAATATTAATCTTATTTATATAATCTCAAAATATCAAATTAATGTCTCACGCAATTTTTAAATTTAAACTGTTTAGCAATATTACTTTTTGTTCATTTTACGTATAAGTGTCGAGGCTAACGAAAAAGACAGGCTACCGCGGTGGGTCCGATTGTTCTTTTTTTACAGACCGCTGGAGTCACGTGATGCTCGAATGCATCAATGAAGTTGTGCGAAAAGAGTATCACGTGACTACAGCGGTCTGTAAAAAAAGAACAATCGGACCCACCGCGGTGGCCTATCTTTCTCGTTAGCCTCGTATAAGTGTAATATGACGTAAATGTGACGTAAGATCTCCTATTTAAGACTTCTAACGCATGTTAATGAATTTGTTATTTTACAATATCCTTATAAAATTCACGTGTAAATATAGTTTTTATGAAGTAATTTTCAATAAGTTCCTGCTTTTCACACGTAATTATTTAATTCTAATTTGAAAGGTTTTTTCCCGTTACTAATAGTCACGTGTAAATAAATTTCTAATTTGCAGCAAACATTATTATTTGCGCTGTTTATACAGTTCGCAACAGTTTAAATTAATACCATTTCCTAAAATAAATAAAAAATATTTCTCGAAATGCTGAAAATTTGAATTTAAAATAGAAATAAAACCTCCAAAAATGAGTCAAATTAAAACAAAATATGCATTCAGCACACCGGAAAATTCTAATGTATGAAATGATCTAAAAATGAATTAATTCCCATGTATAGTTTTTGCTACTATAAAACTTTTTTAATGGAACGATTATGTCCATCTTTAGCATTAAATATATATCTTAAAATAATTATTCGATTTGAAAACTGTCTGCACCAGCGTGTTTATCAAACATTTCTCTATAATACCGCCGATTTTCATATTTTTGTATGCAGTATTTTTTTTAATACCTCCGATCACAAAAAATTCAAAACCGGCGGCGGCGGTGACAGCGTAAGTTACTTTTTTTTTAGAATAGAGAAATACAAAATCAATGGAGTTAATGATGAGCCAAACCACTTTTGGCAAAATATCCGAACTGGATGGTAAATTGGAACAAAGAAATATTTAAAGAAAAATGAAGGATGTACCGTTTGTTAAAAAATACACCTTATCATTTAACCCCTTAACCTACAATGACGGGCATAGCCCAAAGCGGTTCCAGGATATCCTATATAACCGCTTTGGCATAGCCCGCGTACGATGATCAAGCCAAATGTAAATTCTTCTTACCGCTAAAATTTCACAGTACATATAGTTTAATTTAACCGTAGAAATTCCATGATTAAACATAACGAAAATCTCTATTAAATTTTAGTGGTAGCTATGGATTTGCCAAACCGTGGAGGTGTTGGATGTAAATCGTAGGTTAAGGGGTTAATAGTTTTTACAAAACTTTTTTCTTTTTCCCAAGAGTATATCAAAGCGGATAATTTGCAGTAATCGGAGTACACATAATAAATAAGGCGCTTTAATGGAATAATTTTTGAAGTACAGTCATAAGAAGTATACATTACATATTTGGAAGTACACATTATATATTTGGAAGCACACATTACATGAAGTATAGTTAAAAAATTAGACGTGAGTTTAAAGATAAATATCGAATTCGTATAAAAGAGTGATTGTTTCCAACTACTTTTACCTTTTGTACTTTTTATTATGATTTGTGGGGGTTTTTAGATTTTTTTTTATTATTCGGTAAGACAAATATTACTTTACTAAAATCCTTGTAAAAGGTCTTTGAAAGTTCTTGAAGCGTACGAACCCTGGATCACTTATAAAGAGTTAGAATTGCGTTAATTAGTTGCTAATGACGATTTTCTAACAAGTGCATTGCGCTCGATCTCGTGTGTCCCATACTTTCGCCCGACGGAACGTTAAATGCAATCCCCAGAGTTACCAATAAATTTTTAGTCCAAGTTTTACTCTCAAAACATACATGAAGAAAAGCTTTTGATTATCTTCAAATAAATTTGTTCGTAAATTGTGATGTTCAGTTACTTCAACTTTTTTGTGACGATATAGCTTGCCTTGAAAGGTTTAAAATGTTCTGTTGCAAATCACGGTCGAAATGAAATGATGCAGATAATATCTCACCGCTTTCTAAAGGGTTAAGTGGATTTACAATATAACGCAGACGGCATAGGTCCGCGATTTTATTTAAATCTGATCTTAAGAATTAACTGGTGCGGTGAGGTGTTTTGCACCCCTGAGGAATCGTATATGAGCTCTAACTTTGCAAACAAAACTTTTATAGATTTAGATACGCTAATTTGTATGTATATGTATGCACGCTTACATTACTTGTTCAGTTGCTTTATACAAGTATATACTACAAAATTCACAGGAAATTTTCTTATTTTAATTCGCTAAATTTTAAAGAGTGCACAAGATAATCAAATTTTTGTGTTTCATATAGCACACTTCACCACTTACACTATAAAAAATCAATTATAATTCGAAATCATCTATCGCTAATTATGTACCTTAATATTTTGCACACGAGTTTTTGTTATGACCAGATTCGGAATCTTATCGTTAAATCTCTATTTCGAAGATAGGCATTTCCTTAAACGTCAGATTTTTACCGTTTTATTAGCTATCACAATTAATATTTGCCAGCTATGAATCCTTAACTCCAACTATGTCATTTTTTGTCTAATGTTTACGTAATATTTTCAACAAAAGAAAAAGACAGAAAGATACTAAAAGATACTAAAAGACACTTTCTACGTATTTGACTGCTAGGAAATTTTAAATAATATATATAAGGCGTGTTCAAATGAAAGTCATTCGAAGCGTCGCATACGAAGTTTTCAAACAAACGCAATAGTGAAGGTGTATGTAGCACGCGTGAGTAAGCGCAATCAGATTTTTGATAACATCATTCATAAGAACGTGGCATTTAATTAAACATGGCTGGTGTGGTTGCAACTGCGTCCAAAACGGATCAGCGAGCTGTAATTAAGTTTTTAACCCTAGGAGGGTGCAAGCCGGTAAATATTCATCACACGCGTGTGTCAAAGCCCACGGTGACAAGGTCACAACTTTGTGCGCCTGACAGAACCGCGGCAAATCCGTTGTCTCCTGTCGACCGTCGCTAAACATTCTCGACCACCACGCCACTGTGGGCTTTGACACACATGTGTCACCGTACACAGCCAGCATTTTGTGATAAATATTCACCGGCTTACTACCTTCCAATGTTAAAAACTTATTTACAGCTCGCTGATCCGTTTTGGACGCAGTTGCATCCACACCAGCCATGTTTAACTGAATGCCACGTCCTTACGAATGAAGTTATCACAAATCTGCATGCGCCTGCGCACGCGTGGGACATACACCTTCACTCATACGTTTGTTTCACTAAAATACATTGAAAACTCTTCGCATTTCGCTTCGAATCACTTTCATTTGAATACCCCTAGTATATATGTATATATTAAGAAATTTTAATTGATACATAAACCTGCGAAACCTATCTATAGGTTTCCCAGGGGATTTTAGGTGTTTTAGTACCAGATATTTTGTAAAGTGCTGTGTGCTATATCTGAATCATAGAATTTCTTTTCATTGCATAAGGCGAATATTACTTTACAAAAGTTCTGATACAGCTCCTTGAAGCGTACGAACCTTCACAAAGGATTGCTATTTTTAAATACCATAACCTCCAAATAGGCACACTCTCTGTATTTAAACGAAGAATTCTATATTTATATAAGATTAACATTACTATTTGTAAATAGTACAGTTCAAAGTCTGTAATCATTGGCAAGTCTGTGGATAAAAAATCCAATTACTCATATTTTATTTTAACTCGAGTTATTAATTTCTACGAGCTATTATTAAATTTTCAGTTTTTTAAAAGCATTTAGAAAGAAAAATGTCTGCGATGTAACTCTTGTATGTACGCATGTTAATCAAATCTCTTATTGCATAGACATTATCCCAGAAGGGTCATTCCATGTCAGTTCAGGCAGGCATGTAAACCACCATCACAGATTTTGATAAACTGCGTGTGTTTGTTCCATTTATTAAGATATGATTCCCAGTATTTTTTTTTACTCCTTGGTCAAATAGTTTCTGAGAAAAAAATTGTCAAAATTTTGAAAAACTGCCGTCAGTTGGCATTCTTGACTGCTTGATTTTCAAATGTAGCATGACATAAATATGATCATCTTTCAATATCTATTCTACAAATCATCTTCAAATAATTTATGCATAATATATAGGGTACGCAGTTTATGAAAAAAAAATACTGTTACGCTTATAACATTTTAAGTGTGTCTAAAAAAATGTTTAAACTTTGAAGTCGTGATTTTTTTATGAAAAATAATGCATTAACTAAAATAGCATTATCAACAAAAGGCGGTATTTTTACTTAATTTATTTTTTGTGTGGGATATACTTAAAGGTGTCCTTTACCTGATTCTGAAATAAAAAATAGTGGGATTTTGGGTGTTTTTAGTAGTATTTCCTATTTAAAAATATTTTGAGGCGTATTTCAAATCAAATCAAGCAGAGTCATTCCATGCCAGTTCGACTAAGACATTTAATTCACTGCCACAAATTTCAATGAAACTGGGTATGTCTATAGCTCATTTTAAGACAGGATCAAGGAAATTAAAGGTGATTACAAGTAAAATATTTTTTAAGATTAAAAAAAAATCTAAATTTTGAAATTTTTTTAAAAATGTTTTTAATGACAGATCTATATTCAAAGACTGCATAAAAAAAAGTCATTTCAATATAAAATCACTAAATAAGTTTCAAATAATGTATATGTGACAAATAATGTAGGCAGATTATTATTTATTTTTGTTTGTCATGTTTAAATGCTAAGAGTGTGTTTAATCTTGTGAATTCTTAAAATCAAGAATTTTGTGAAAAATAATGTGTTAATCAAAAATTTATTATTAACCGAAGGCAGGGTGTTATTACTTTTTTTAATTGTACGTAAAAATATCATTTCAATATTTATAAAATAAAAATAGTGAAAATATGAGCAATTTTAACAAAATTTTCATAAAATGTTTAATGATAAATATTGAAGCTTTTCATGCTAAGATGTACTATAATGACTACGATATCATGTATTGCTACCCTTGCTTAAATATAATACATACAATAATAAAATAACAAATATTATTTACAGCAATAAAAATTAAATTAAATAGTACCAGTTCCTTTACCAACACTACATTGCTCAACAGCCGACTTAAAATCAACAGCCCACTCTTATTGAAAAACACTTTCAACTGCTCAAATAATAAATAAACTGCATTTAAAAATCTTAATATCAACTTATTATCTTAAGATTATAATAATAACTAAGCAACATAATGAATTTATAAATCAGCTTTTAATTGAAAATTCATGAAATGGTCCCTTTAAATGTTGTTGTTCATCGAGTCAATCAAAACAAATTATAAAAAAATAGTGAACCTAATATGCTGACTGAAATGACACTTCTAACAAAACTAATTAATTCATTACCATCTGAAACCAAACCCGAAAGATCAAAAAGAAAAAAAAAATCATCTGTAGTGTGAATGTGACATATTCAGTGGTTGTTGAGATAGGAATGTCTTTGTGACATTTTCACCTGTACTTCAATAAAATATAAACATGTAAGCTTTTTTCATTCATCCAAATTAAGTAAAACAATTATAAAATTTTGTTGTCATTACACCAGATGTTAAATTTTTCGTTACATACTATTAGATAAATTCTTTACTTTTTAGACATTATTGACATAATATCATAAAATTTACTATATGTATTTTCTATAAGTGTATAAACAATATATATATGCTTTATTAAACATAAATGAATAATTTTTAAATAATTTGTTTAAGAACAGGGATAGAGATACACACATATGTATGTTAAAAATCCAACTTTCAGCAATATTGTGATGAACTAAATCAAATTACCGTAATTTCTGGTGTTAAGCCCGCGGATCAAACAATCGTGTTTCGAACCAGAAATTTTTAAAAATAAAATGTAACTTTTTAGATCATAGTAAATATTGGTCTTCAAATACTGAATAAAATTTCTGGGTCCAAACTGAATTGTTTGATCTGCGGGCTATACACCCGCAATTACGGTACATATCATTAGAAACTGAATAAAGTTACAAAAGTGCAACTCATTAAGTTTTAAATAATTTTTTTAGATATAGTTATTTGAAAGATATAAATTAATTATGCATTTTTTGCATATATTTCAAGCACAATACGTCAAAATTTTCTTCAAAAGAGTGAAATTTGGTATTTTCTTCCATATTAGCAGCTCAATGCTAAATTTTCAATATTAACAGCCAAATATGAGTTTAAAGATTAGGACTGTCATTTTGAAAATTTCTATTGGGCGGTGAGGAGCTAGTGATTTTTCTCTTTTTTGGAAAGGGATAATTGCTCTTCGCCCTAGAAGTTTTACTAAAAAACAATATTGTTTATTTTTTTTCCTTAAGAAACGAACATAAAAGATAATTTGAAAAATAAAATAAATGTATAAATAAAAATATTTCCAGGGATGATACATTGGATAGATTTTACATCTGAAAATATTGATAATTTTAAATATGATTTAAATACTACTAAAACCAACCAAAATCCCACTATTTTTATTTCAGATCCAGTTATACTGTAATATTATGTACAATTTAAAATTAAAAAATTAGTCATAGAAACTCCGCCTCTGATTAATAAAGATTTTTTAATAATTTCATTATTTTTTGTAAAATATTTTTGATTTCAAAGATTATACAATTTTTTAGACACCTTTAAATATTTTTTAACATTATAGCAATATTTTTTTCATAATCTACATACTTTATTTACCTTGGTTAAATTATTCGAAGAAGATTTCTTTATTAGTTATTGAAATATGATTTTATACATAAAATGAGGCCTTTGAAAATTGAACAATCATTAATGGCAACTCGTGGCATTTTTCCAAAACTTTGATAATTTTTTCTCATATTTTCACTATTTTTATTTTATAACCATTTAAAAGATATTTTTACGTACAATTAAAAAAAGCAATAACACCCTGCCTTCAGATAATAATAAATTTTTGAATAACACATTATTTTTGACAAAATTCTTGATTTTAAAAATTCACAAGATAAAAGACACTCTTAGTGTTTAAACATGATAAAAAACAAGAAATAATAATCTGCCTACATTATTTGTCACATATACATTATTTGAAAACTATTTAGTGATTTTATATTGAAATGACTTTTTTTTTAAATGCAATCTTTGAATATCGAACTGTCATTAAAAAAAATTAAAACAATTTTTCAAAATTTTGATATTTTTTATCTTAAAAAATATTTCACCCAGGATCAAGAAAATTAAAGGTGATTACGTCTTAAAATTAGCTATAAACAAACCCGATTTCATTGAAATTTGTGACAGTGATTAGAGGGCTTAGGGGAACTGACATGGAATGTCTCTGCTTGATTTGATTTGAAATGCACCTCAAAATATTTTTAAATAGGAAATACTACCAAAAACACCCAAAATCCCACTATTTTTATTTCAGAATCAGGTAAAGGACACCTTTAAGTATATCTCCCACAAAAAATAAATTTAATAAAAATACCGCCTTTTGTTGATAATGCTTTTTTTGTTAATGCATTATTTTTCATAAAAAATACACGACTTCAAAATTTAAATATTTTTTTAGACACACTTAAAATGTTATAAGCGTAACAATATATTTTTTTCATAAGCTGCGTACCCTAAATATTACGCATAAATTATTTGAAGATGATTTGTAGAGTAGATATTGAAATATGATTATATATATGACATGCTACATTTGAAAACCGAGCTGTCAAGAATGCCTGCTGACGGCAGTTTTTCAAAATTTTTACTTTTTTTCTCACAAACTATTTCACCAAGGAGCAAAAAGAATTCCTGGTGATCATATCTTAATAGTAAGAACAAACACACGCAGTTTCATTAAAATCTGTGATGGTGGGTTACATATTGATATTTTACTGCCTTATTTGATGTGGAATGCCCCAGAACTGAAATGTAGATAACGAAAACTAGACATTGCAATCGCCTCGCAGAGTACAGGAGAAAGATTATTGTTTTTTGCAACTATTTTGAAACAAGTATCTTCGTGAGATAGTTCGACTGCATATTTTAAAAATATGTATGCTAAAGAGATGTCTGGTAAAAACAATAAAAATGTTCCTATATGTGCGACACCTGCATTCGTCTTACTAGGGAACGTTCCCAGGTGCAAGTTGTGGATTTGGACGAGAGTGGTATCAAAAGAAAGGTCTCGTCATGTACATCAAAATGTCCAATGGAACTACCCGTCGGAATCCAACCGTTTTAGAGATATCTTCACTTGAAGTGTGAATAAGTAAATAAATGAATTGGCTGGCAGGCATATAAATTGTTCGCAAGTTAAAAGTTTCTTTGCATTGTTTTAATCCTCTACCAATACCTTTTCCTGAGCTACGAGCAAAATCCTTTACACCCACACATTGCCGGTTATTTCCTCTCTATTAGACAGGCACTTCGCATTCTACGAAGTTTTCGTGTAGGGCTGCAGTCGGAGAGTTTTTCCATCTGTTTTTGCTATTTCCAGCACCTTGTTTTATGCAAATATTTCGGCAAATGTGTGGGTGTAAAGGACTTTTCTCGTAGCTCGGGAAAAGGTATTGGTAGATGATTAAAACAATGCAAAGAAACTTTTAACTTGCGAACAATTTATGTGCTTGCTTGCCAATTTATTTATTTACTTATTCACACTTCAAGTGAGGATATCTCGAAAACGGTTGGATTCCGACGGTAGTTCCATTGGACTTTTTGATGTACATGACGAGACCTTTCTTTTGATACCACTATCGTCCAAATCCACAACTTGCACCTGGGAACGTTCCCTAGTAAGTCACACCGTAGGGTTCCTTAGATTCTGAAGTAAAAAATAAATAAATAAATAAATTTAAAAAAGAATAAAAAATAAAGCTTTGCAATCATGCAATGTAAATGCATGTCATTTTTTTTCTTTTTTTGACGTGAATGAAAGGTAATATTATTATTAAGCATGCCGGTTTTTTCCATATATCTATAGGAGCGATGCTTTCACAGAAAGCTTTTTGAAGAGAAAGTGACCTAAATTATTGATCACGAACAAGAAACTATGAAAGCCATCAAGAGTTATCCCACGCGGGACATTCAGATATTGAATCCGCCAACAGTCCCATAAATTGCTCCCAGAATGCTAATCACTAGATTAAGTGGGCAGTCTTTTTTGGTACTTTTATGTCAGCCAGGCACAAATCTGGTGAATATCATTTATTTTAAATTTAAAACAACGTTAAGAACTCCAGAATATGTAGACATTAAACAGACTAGTTTTGATATCACCTCAGTGTAAAGAATAACGGAAACTTGCTCAATTATATAGGAGAGATCAATAAGAACGTTAAGATAAAAATGTTAAAATAGTAAAAAAGTTTTATTAGACGGTTTATATGTTTCGACTTCACCCGGGCCATCATCAAAACAAATATGAATATGCTAAAATTGCACGATCTCTGATATAATCATTTAAAATGTCACCATTCATTTTTTTTCACGTACTATTTCAGACTGCAGACGTTACTTTTTAGTTTTACTCGGACGTTTATTTCCATATTCGTAATTATGGACTAACTCAAGTCATAATTTTGCTAAATTAAATAATGCTGCTTCGTTAGATATTAAATTTTTTGTGTTATAATCATTATAGTTTCTCATATAATGGATGGATAGAATAGATTAGAGGGGGAAATTAATTTACTTTCACCGAAATGTATTTGGATGGTTTCTTCTTTATATAATCTTGACAGAGCTTTTTTTTTCTTTTTTTTTATATTAGCTACATGTTCCATTTTTTCTATAACTAAATTTCTAGCTAGTCATGTCAATATACAGTGTTCGTACGCATCAAGGGATTTAGGGGATTTTAGGTGTTTTAGTACCAGAAATTACTTAAAGTACTGGTCGCTATATCTGAAGATAGATTTTTTCCCCCATTAAATAAGGTAAATATTACTTTGCAAAAATTCTGATAAAAGGTGCTTGAAAGTCCTTGAAGCGTACGAACCCGCACATAGTAATTCTTCAATGTTTTAATATTTTTATATTTCACCTTTTAGCAATTGAAAGACGTTTAACCCTCTGTCTATCAGAAGGGTCCAATGGACCCGACATGTATATTCAAAATATCTATTCAAACCAGAAATTTCTTCAAAACAAACTAAATGTATAAAACAGACAATAATAAGTTAAATAAACAAATTAAATTGTTTTAAGTAAAAATTCTGGTGTAGAATATTTTTATAAAACTTGAGTAAAATTTCCGGTAGTTCTAGGGTTAAATAGTTTCAAGTTAAACTATATTATCTCGGTTTATGATCTTATTTGTTATTATTATCCGCATTTCTTATCTTTTTCATTTTTATTAAATGAAAGACATATTGTTTATAGGTATGTTTTTTTTTTAAATTAAAGTTATGTACTTTAAATAAAATGAGCGAATGATTTATATTTTGAATCAAATGATTGCAAAATGAATGAATGCGACGGGAACAATATTTGACGTTTTATTTGTTATAATCACATCTATCATCCCATCTATCATGAAACTATCTAGTTTTATTAAAAGAAAGAGTTTTAACTCGTACATTTTTCGAGATACGAACTCTAACTCCAGAATTTACATTAAACAGTAAGTTCTCCAAGATAACACATAACCGGTTTATTATACCTGCGCATCTCATTTAAGGCTGCAGCTAACTTTGATCTGCCACTATTTATGTTGAAGCCTACTTAAGCATTCACCCTGTTTATTAATGTGTCAGCATTCATCAACTATGCTTTAAGAACGCTGTATTCGATAGCTCACTTTTATAGGAATGTGACTGTACTGTGGTCAATGGATAGATAGTCCACGCTTCTAAAACACAACACAACATTTAATTATTTACATAAAATTCAAAGGAGACTGGCAATGGTTGATACATTGCGCTTACGTCGTAACTTACATGGAGAACAACAACAACAAAACTGGCGGGGAATCCTCGCCCGCGCCCCTTCCAGTCCAAAGCGCTTGTAGCGCCCTCTCACAAATTATGATATACGGAGGAAACACTCCCCCGGGGATTGAAATGCAAATTTCAATATACATTAACATATAAATTTGCAAAAAAAAAAAAATGTTCACACAAGAAAAATTATAGCATATAACAACTTACATACACAATAATAATACAAGAATAAATTCACTATAACACTAGAATAAATACAGAAATAATATATACATTTTAAAGTTTGCTTAGGGAAAGAAAGGAAATTTGTTACTCAACTGGTAATATACAGACATCTCGGACGTTTCTTTTAAAAATTCGCCCATCTGGTAAGCGTAAATTCACCGTTCGAATTATATTATCCCTTCCCTTAAAAACTTCTACTATTCTACCAACCAACCATTTGGTGGAAGGTAAATTTTCCTGCTTTATTAGTACCAAAGTTCCTTTCTGTACATCATCTTTTTTAAATTTCCATTTCCCCCTCTGTTGGAGATTATTCAAATAATCGCGCTTCCAAAGTTTCCAAATTTGTTGGCTAAATTTGGTGATTATCTGCCATTTTGCCAATCTATTTTCATTAATTTCATCTAACTGAGGTTCGGCGATCGAAGTAATTGGCCTACCGATAAGGAAATGTGAGGGTGTCAAAGTTTCGAAATTTTCAAAATCTGGGGATAGTGGGGTAAGGGGGCGAGAGTTCAAAACTCCCTCAATTTCCGCTAATATCGTTAAAAATTCTTCTAAAGTTAATTTTTGATCACCTATTACCCTTTTCAAATGAAACTTGAACGATTTTACTGCTGCTTCCCAGATGCCGCCAAAATTAGGAGATTTGGGGGGAATAAATTCCCATTTGATACCCTCCTGGGTTAAAAAGTTACACAATTCCTCATCTGGGACACTAACCAGTTTATGCAATTTTTTCAACTCGATGTCAGCTCCAATGAACGTTTTTGCATTATCAGATAGAATTTTGGCACATTTCCCTCGTCTGCCAAAGAAACGTTTTAAACTAGCTATAAAAGCTTGAGTTGTGAGATCTGAAACAAAGTCCAGGTGTATTGCTTTGGTGCATAGACATATATACACTACTACATAAACCTTATTTAATACACCCTTCCTTTGATTTCTAAATTTAATAGAAAAGGGTCCACAGTAATCCAGGCCTGTCACGGAAAATGCAAAATTTGGGGTCACACGTTCCCTTGGCAGATCGGCCATCAACTGGGAGCTGACAACAGGCTTATTTTTGAAGCATGTCACACATTTGTGAACAATTTTCCGGCAATTATTCCTGCCATTAAGTGGCCAAAATTTCTGTCTAACATGGAAAAGCAAGGCTTGTGGGCCTAAATGAAAATACTTCAAATGGAAATAATTTAAGATAATATTTGTTAACTTATGATTGGCAGGCAACACAATTGGAAATTTAGAGTTATGCGGCAAATCGGCATGCGATAAACGGCCACCAACTCTAATTAATCCTTCATTTCCCAGGAATACATTTAAAGAAGATAATCTACTATTATGCTTAACAGGCTTACCCTTTTTGAGACATTTTATTTCATCTCGAAACTCACCCTTTTGTGCTGACCGAATTAAAAATAATTCGGCTTGTCTCACTTCATCTAGTGTTAGTGGTCCCCTTGTTTTCTGTGGGTTGCGACAATTCTTGTAAAATCTAAAAATAAAACTAATTATACGTATTAATTTTATAAAATTATTAGTCAATGAAAAAATGTGTTCAATTATAGAATGTTCAGTGGTGATAGATAAGGTGGTAAAGTCATGAATATTGTCCACGGAGTCTCCTTTTAGTTCATTTAAATAGATCTCCTGATCTGGAACTACTAGTGATTGTTCGTTGTTACAAATATCTAACGAGTCCTTGAGAAATTCTGGACCAGTCCACCATTTGTGACTCTGAATAAGATCTTCCGATTTTATACCTCTAGTCAGCAAATCTGCAGGATTCTCAGACCCTGCACAATGAAACCACCTGGATGGGTCTGTCAGTGATTGGATTTCTTTGACCCGGTTAGACACGAATGATTTCCACCTATTTGCAGACCCCTTTATCCAATAAAGGGCAATCTGGGAATCGGTCCATAGAAACATAGAAGACGGTCCCTTGCGATCTAGCACCTTCTTCACCTCACAAGTTAGACGCGCTGCTAGTAATGCACCCAACAGTTCCAGCCGGGGTAATGACACCTTTCTCAGGGGTGCCACTCTGCTTTTCGATGTTAGCAATTTAATGGAAGACTGGGTCTTGGAATATATGACAGCACCGTATGCTTTGGGACTGGCATCGGCAAAGGTGTGCAGTATTACTTTATATTCAGAGTCTTCAGGGAACTGAAACACATTTCGAGGAATATTTAGTTGTACTAATTGAGGTAACTCGGAACACCATTGTTCCCACAGCTTTGAAATATCGGGGGGCAATTCTTCATCCCATGTTAAATTCCTATTCCACAATTCTTGAAACAACAGTTTAATTCGTATTGTAAATGGCGATATGAGACCCAAGGGGTCAAAAATTCTACCTGCTACTTGCAGAACGAACCTCTTCGTATTTTTTGCCTTGCACAAAAATTCTACTAAATTATCAATATCGATCATCAACATGTCCTGTTTAGGTTGCCATAACAGTCCTAATACCTTATGTGGTTTATTTTCCTCAAAGGGCTGAGGTAAAGTACTAAACCCGTTCTTCTCCCACGATTCCATTACTACTTCGTTGTTCGATATCCATTTTCGAAAAGTCATACTAGCTTCCTTCATAATTCTGTGTGATTGTTGTGAAATGTTCAGTGCATCTTGTACCGTGTCGCTACCGGCAATGAGATCATCAACATAAATACAACTATCGAGTATTTCGGTTGTCACCGGATATTCCTTCTTAAATTTACTAAGATGTTGTTTTATAGTGGCTGATAGTAAAAATGGGCTTGAGTTCAACCCAAATGTTAGGCGTAAGAATCTGTACATAATAACTTTAAATTCATCACCGTTGACAGGATTGTCATCTATAAACAAGAATCTTAAAACGTCTCTATCTTTTTCGTTGATAGAAATTTGTAAAAAGGCCTTTTCTATGTCGGCCAAAACAGCAATTTTATTTAATCTAAAAAAAAATCAACAAATGGAAAATGTTCGGATTTAGGTTACTGCCTGCATCCAAACAGTCATTCAAGGACAACTCACCTGCTTCATGCGAACTCGCATCAAAAACAATGCGACATTTTGTGTATACACTGTCTTGTTTAAATACCGTATGGTGAGGTAAATAAAAAATCGGGTTGTTAGAATTTTCTTCTGACTCAGGAACAATTTCAATAATTTTCATCTCTAAATATTCGTCTAAAATTTTACGATAATTTTCATATAAACTTGTATCACGTTTCATTCTTTTTACGAGAGTAGCGAGCCGTGTTTGGGCTATCTGGTAATTATTGTTTAGTTCTTCCAAATCCCGTTTCCATGGGAGACAGATTTCATATCTGTTATTTATAAACCGCACCTTTTCCCGAAATTTCTCTAAAATATCTTCATTTTTTACATTAACTGGGTCATCCCTAATTCCTATTGTCTCTAAATCCCAGAACACCTTCAAATCTAATTCATCTTGATTTTCTAATAAATAACAATTATATTTAGTTTCGTTATTTTCGTTTTCATCATGTATAACTCCACCTGCAATCCAGCCTAAATAAGAGTTTTGTAAAATTATAGAAGTCTCAGGAATTTTCATTTGACCAGTTAATAACAAATCATAATAAACATCTGCCCCCAATAGCACCTGAATTCGCTGTGGTTCAAAAAACTTTGGGTTAGCATAAACCAAATTACGTGGTAGTTTCAGATTAGAAATATCTACGCCACTCATAGGATTTAAATCAGTTATTTTAGGAACCAAAAACATGTTACAGAATTTTTTAAATGTTCGATCTTTGTTTGAAATTTCGACATGTATTCTGTTTTTAATTTTACAGATTGCATCATTTAATCCGGAAACAACTGACCTTACTTTATATTTATCTAATCCTAATAATTCTGCTGCAGAAAAGGTAATTAAAGATATATTACTAGCTGTATCTAAAATAGCAACAAAAGGAAAAAAAAAATCATTTCTTCCCCTCAAATAAACTGTCGCTGTTGAAATCAACGCATTATAGCTGGCGCCGGACACTGTCTGGTTATAATTATTTTGACAGCTCAAGGTCTTCGCATTTGAAATAATTTCCACAGAATTAGTATTTATTTTTTCTTCATTTTTAATCGGAGATGAATTCATGATATGATTACTTTGTTTATTTTCATAACAAGATTTCGAAAAGTTAGCTCCATGAAGTGTGGTATGGTGATCTGAGTAACAAACCTTGCATTTATTATTTAATTTATTATATCGGTTAAGGGTATGAGGAGATAAGCAATTATAACATAATCGTAATTTTCGTATTTGATTTAATCTTTCCTGAACCGGTGAAGCTAAATACTTTTGACATCGAAAAATCAAATGGGGTTGTTTACAAATTGCGCAATTAAGTTTGTCACCTTGTAAAACGAAAGATTTTTGCTTAGAGGCAATTTCAAACCTAGGTTTCGTAGCGATATTGTTTTTTTGTACATTTTCTAAAGCTTGAGCTCTTTTCAGTAAAAAATCAATAAAATTATTCCACTCAGGTAACTCGTTAGAATCAAGAGACATTTCAAAAGCTTTTCTTGATTCATCATCGATTCTTTGTAAAACAAAATACATTAAAATGGATTCTGATAAAGTGTTTTGTTCAAGTTCTAATTGTTTTAAAGCTCTCAAATGGCTCAATAAATTATCTACCAAATTGCGTATTTCCTTCGCGTTTTCAATTTTTATTTTGTTATTACTCAATAATTCTGAAATATGACTATTTACCAATAATCTTTTGTTTTCAAATCGTTTTTTTAAAGCTTCGAATAAGGAAGTATAAGAATCGTCAATATTTTGTAATTGTTTCACAGGCCCGGTTAAGGATGATTGTAAATAATACAGCTTTTGCGCATCATTTAACTCAACGTTACTATCTATTAAAGTGGTGAATTGTAACTTAAAATTCATCCACTCTGTATATCGCCCCGAAAATTGGGGTAGATTAATTGACGGCAATTTGATTTTTGCCTCATTAGAAATGCCTCTATCATTACTATTATTTTGACTTTCAACACTAGAAATACTAGGTTTTATTAAATCAAGAAGGCTTACTTCGATAGCTTCTAACTGTTCTTCGATTTCAGTCAAGGAATTTTCAAACTCCTCTAAATCCTCGTCGGCTATAATAGAGTATGCTTCGTTTCTTAATTCATCAGTCTTCTTTTTCAACGTTTGAAGAGAATTTAATTTCAAATCCAATTCTTTAGGGCCAAGTTTCGATTTCAATGCATTCGATATTCTGGTTACCTGGCCGCGTATATTTCCTCGTTTCCGATTAAGAACCACAGTTCCTGAAATCGCTGGAGTAGCAACAGACATTGTACTCTAAATTCTGTAAATAAATAATCCGAAATATCCAAGGGCTTGATTCTTCACAGTGTTCTAAATGAGCGCTCCGGCTCGACGGACCAAAAACTTTGTATTCGATAGCTCACTTTTATAGGAATGTGACTGTACTGTGGTCAATGGATAGATAGTCCACGCTTCTAAAACACAACACAACATTTAATTATTTACATAAAATTCAAAGGAGACTGGCAATGGTTGATACATTGCGCTTACGTCGTAACTTACATGGAGAACAACAACAACAAAACTGGCGGGGAATCCTCGCCCGCGCCCCTTCCAGTCCAAAGCGCTTGTAGCGCCCTCTCACAAATTATGATATACGGAGGAAACAAACGCTTTTCGATTAAGTTCAACAATGCAGTGTAATGTTACGTACATATTATGACTTCTAAGCTTTCCCGTAGGATTACATAGTTTCGCGAGTAAATAACTGTTAAAAGCAAACGCAAGACATACGTTATAAGCATGTCAGAAAACTGCACTATCTACTTTATAATTTTTTTTCTAGTACAGTTTTTTTTTTTTTTTTTTTTTTTTTTTTAACTGAACTGTTAAAACTGATAAATATTAGAATAAGAAAAAACTGAATGGCAGTTGCTATTATTTATATATAAAAACTATATTATCTATTAAATTATTATTGAAATATTAATGTTAATAAAATCCTGTTTCATCAGTGCTAAAAGAGCTCAGATTTAAACTTACTAAACAATTTAAATGTGCTATAAAATTAGAATATTTTATTAATGTATGATATAGAGTGTTATTTTTAAATCCTTGTGCTCTTTTCACATAGTGTTTCTAGCCCCATAAAAACACGTAAAATAATTAGTACACATTATCATTTATTGAGGCTCTTTAAAGTTTAGATTTATTAAAATTACTATTTTTTCAACAAAATTTTAGAATATTATATAGATTTTTTTAGTTCGTCATCATCTAAATTCAGACTGCAGCTTCCTTGAACATTCTAATCTTAAAGCGAAGTGGCGCCGTGTCAGTCGGACGGATTGCAGCATGATTTCTTTTAACCACTTATGTCCCAAAATATGAATTATTTAGCAAACCAACACAATAAAATCTGCAGAAAGATTAGAAAACTTAAATAAAAATAATAATATGAATTTTAAGAATTAGTTCATTAACCCCTTCGGGACGAGCATCTTTTACAGATTTTTTAATCTTTCATTACTGGTTTTTAATAACAGGAATTTTTGCCTCATTGGTTCGGGAAAATGGTCGTATTAAATTTACGATAAAATTTTACTGGTGAGAATAATCATTGATTTTTGAGCATCTTATACGGCACGAATACCGGTCGCTCGTTTCCAAAGGGTTAAAACTGATCTAAAAATTGAATAATTGTCTTCCTTTTTACAAAGTATTTACAAAACTATATAAACTATATAAATCAAAAAATACTAATATGAATTAAAATTTGTTATGTGAAGTTAACATTATCATCTTGAAATGTTGACCTTATCGAAGTTCAAGAAGATTCGATAAAAATATTTTCTGGCTCATTTGTTCTAAGTAATAGTTCAAAAACACTGTTACCATTTAGAATATTGAAGTTTGCTAAATTTGCAATATGTAGATGACCCTTATTTCAAAAATTTCATTTCTATTCTAAAAGAGGACAATATTCGGAGTCCAATGACACCTTTTTTGTGATTTTATCGTAACAGGACTGCGAATAAAGGGACATGTATTTTGATTTTATATATTGACTGTACTCAATGTATTTAATTGTAAAAGCGCCAGACGCGCACACATCCGTACGCATGGATTGAGAGTTACACATTGAGGACGGGTCACGTGAATTGACGTTTTCGGGGATTGTTGGAAGAAAATATTACTGGTACCGGAAATTTTGTAAGGATGAGTAAAGAAGGTGTAATCCAGGCATTCTTGCTTCTGATGGGTTATGAGCAGGTTTGAAGTACTAACGACATTTGTAAACGTAAATTTCGCACTCGTTTTCGAAAAATGACCCATCCTCAATGTGTTAAGTGATTTGTCACCTAACTTTTTTAATGGTACCTTAAGGGGTCTCAGGACTCTTAACGCTCTAAAATTTTCGAAATTTTTTTTTTTTTTTTTTTATATATTAAACTTCTATATTTTCTGAACATTTTGATATAATTGTTATCTTGAAATTACCATTAGAACAGAAGTTATGACATTTAGAATTATACTCGCTCAATAGCTGAAGCGGTGCTTCCAAAACTTTGAAATCATTTTTCTCCAAATGACGTTATTGGGCGTAACGTGAACGATATCTCAAAAACTTCTGAATACTTTTTCATGAAATTTTCAAAACATATGTTTCATGTTAGTCTGTATAAACGAAACCTAAAATTTTTATTGTAAAAAGAAAATATTTTTTTAGGGGTTTATATTGTTGAAATTTTCAAAATTTTGCAGTAGCTAAATACAACTTTGTATAAAAAATATAAAAATGCTTTAAATACAAATTTATTTAGGTTCAGTGTAATTATTATAATCTGAGGTATAAGTAGACACCAAAATTCTCATTCTAATTGCAAAATTTATTTTGTAATCTTGCGCATAAGCTGTTATGCCGATTTTCTGCTCGTCCAATGTCTGACAATTTGGATGCCCCTGTAAATGCTAATTCTGCATCTTGCAATTTTTCAAATATTTGAAATGAAAGAACATATTTGTATCTTTCATTCCCATTTAAATTTGTGTCTTAATATCAAATACATTTTAAGATATTAAATGTTGAAAATGGTTCTTTTTTTTTTTTCATTTTTTCCAATTTTAAGAGTCCTGAGACCCCTTAAGATATTGTGGAGGCATAAAGGATAAAAAAAAGAATGGTGCATCCCAGTTTGGGACACCATGGCGAGAGAACACGTAACATCTTCATATTTGGAGGTTATACATATGAGGACATGGGTAGTATTAGTTTTTGTATTTAGTAGTATTAGTTTGCCATAAAAATTAGTTTCCTGAACTGCATGATTAAGATGAATAACTTTGAAATGGAATAATGCACAATTTTATCAAAACATTGAACATAGTATTTAACTACAAATGCAGTAAATAATAATAAATTTCACGTAACTGAGTCATGTTACATTAATATTGATGTGGTCATAAGTAAAAGAATCACTTTAATGCATTTTAGATTCTCCTCGAGCAGGATCGACAACCGTGCAGAGGTCCGGCATTTAAGAAATAAACTTCTGGATGTAATGGTGTCCGATTTCATTTTACAAAACCCTAAAATTGCTTTCTTTTAGTTTTATCTTAATGGCCTGTTTCTTTTAAGCAATTTTAGCACTCATTACAAGACATATATTTTGAATTGATTTAAGATCAGGGCGATTCTCAGGTTAATCCATAGCTTTAATAATATTTTTTTTTCATGTAGGCTTACACCTAAAGTGGGAAAGTAGGTGGAAAATTATTTTATTAAGTTGTGTTATGTTGTGGAGATTCAAGCTTGCAAATTACACAACAAAATCATTTATGGATAAATTATTTTTTTCTTTCCAATTTCGCCGTGTGTCAGAGAACTATTGTTAAAAAATTCACTTTCCTGCAGTTTAATATTATTTTAAATAACTGACTTTAAACACACTTTTAAGATACCAGTGAAAACTGATGTTAAGTAATAATTTGGGATGGGATGACTAAAGTTATTAATATGTTGTACCTTAAAACAATTATTAAAAACAATTCTGCAAATATTATCTAGTTTATTACTTGTTATATATTTATTATAAACTAAATTCACACATCTATCGGTGTGAAAATACATATTCTGAATTGAGATTATTTAACCATTACTTATAAGTCAAGATTTTAATCTATGTCTGAAATGTTAAATAAAAGTGTATCCATAAATTCCTGTCAGATTAACGTGATAATTTTGATCATCAGAAATAATTTACTACTTGAATTATGAATTTTTCTTTGACGCTATTACAGATTATAATATAAATACCGAAAGGAACAACTCAGCTTTTATTTCATCCTTCTATTCAAAAATATATATACTTTTTAAAAAATGTAGAAAAAATAATATTTTAGTTGTTATTTTCGTTGATGAAGACGGAATTATTTGTATATATATTTTTAATTTTCTGCAAGAATTTTTCCAATTTGCATGATTACTCATTAACTTGCTTAAGACAGCTATGAAACGTCACGTAAAATAACGTCGATTAGAATTTATTTTAAAGCAAGTTTTTTAAAGCAAATGATTTAATTAAAAATGTCACTTGAAAGGTGGTTTGTTCATTCGCAGACATTTTTGTAAACTGAAAAAAAAAAAAAAAAAAAAAAAAAAAAAAAAAAAAAAAAAAAATCCCAACTGTATGCAGTTAAACATTTTTATCCGACTATTGCTTTTAATTTTTTGCACTCCACTGGCGCCAAAAATATGGCATGCTAAGTTTAACCACAAGTCCACTGACACCCATACGATAAACAACAAATGAACATACAACAAATAAACACATTTAAGGGATTTCCTAACATGTTATTTCAAACATGTAAAAAAGGCGTGGAGTTGCTAGTAGGTGACTGAAATTTCGGTGTGGAGTGCAAAAGATTAAAAATACATTGAAACGTTGAGGGCACTCAATACCTTTCAAAAAAGCTACATATATCCAGAGCCTGATTACCCGCGGGGCAAATTCCTACCACTAAAAATAAACAGAAAATTTTGCCTCATTCATGGCAGAAATTTTACATGAATAAGGCGTTTAGATAAGTGGAACATTTCTTTTAAAATTTATTGGTGTATGTGTGCCCCGTTGGTAATCAGGCCCTGCATATGTCAGTAGAAAATTAAATGCACTCAATATCTGCAGGATTACCAATGAATTATCTAGAATCTGTGCATTTAAAAAAAACTTATTGAGCTTACATAGCTGCCAACCTGTACGGATTTTTCTCACCACTAAAATTTAATAGTAAATTTTACCTAAATCAACCGTCGAAGTCTAACGGCTTCTAACGCTGAATGAAGACAAAAATCTCTACTGAATTTTAGTGGTAAAAAAAACCAGTTGGCAGCTATGTTCCTGTTACTCGAATATCATCATCTAGTACAGGGGTGGTGATCCACGAATTATGCGGCGAATTGCTACCAAATTTTGCATTTAATAAAATGGCTTTGTTTCTGGAACAGGAAAAATCTTCTGGTAAGTGGCGAAGAAATGAAGCTAACAATAAAATTTTAGACACATGCGATTCAATCTGAAGTCAAATTCGCGCAGTTTGCCTCCATGTGTCAATCATGGCACAGAAAGAATAAATGTAGTACAGGTTTTAACCTATGACTGTAGCTAAATGACCTTGCCATTTATTGCACTAATCGAAACATAACATTCAATAAGGAAATAGATCCGCAAACAATTTTCTTAAAAATCCGAGATACATAAGTAGAAGATATTATAATGTGTAATGATATTGGTTTCGTTGTGCTACTGTTAAAAAATACAAATTAGATTTCGATTTGAAACTTTCAAAATAAAATGTATTTAATTTACATGAACGAACATTAACAGAGTTTGAGCTAACTTAATAAGTGACAATGTCAGAATATTAAAAAGTCCCTTTTAACTCTACATAACAAAAACCTTTTTGCCAATGGTGGCATTTTTCTTTTATTTTCATTATTCTTCAGCAATAACATGATTACCGTCCCGTGCTTTGCACACTAATCGAAATCCATGTATTGAGCAACTAAAAAAATATAATAATAATATTTAACCTTAAAGATTAAAAGTGAAAACCGTTCTAGCTTAACCAGTGTTGCCAATTCGCTACTTTACTTAAATTTTGATTGCTTGGTCGCCAGCAAATTTTTTGTTATAGTAAATAATGCGAAAACAATGTAAATTATAGTATTTTTTAAATGTGGCAGCATTCAAGCAATCTGAATAATAAAAGTGAATAGGCTACGGCGACTGAAAAACTGTCCACGTATGCCACAGCTTTTGACTACCGGCATTTTTCATCTTCCTATACTTCAACAGCAACTATCTGCTTTCAAACAAAAGCAGATTGCCATGAAAAAGGGATCTATATGTATACAACGCCAAATACAAAATTTGAAGAAAATAGTATTTTATTTTTCTTTTATTATTTTTCCGGGTTGAATAATTTTTTTTTTAATCTAAGCATTATATGTAAATCTTCCAACACGCGAAATGTTGTTTTCATTAAGAAGAGATTTTCTATGTAAAAATACCGGTACCAAAGAATTTCCTGATCTGAAAATTCCAGGACCCGGGCGAACCCTGATTTGTGGTTTGCAAGCCCAACTCAGAGGATTTTGGAAACGAAACGAATGTTCACAACACTTTTGCAATAGTTATTTTTGTTATATTTATCCCAGAAATTCTGTCTTCAAATATGCCGACGAATTCTATTGAAAAATAGTGATAAACAAGCGAACGCAACAATTCGTAATGAGTCTCTCACTGGTTTGGATTTTAGAATTTAAAGATAACAAAAGACGCTACACATTAAAACATAATACTTTAAATTTTCTCGAACAATTGGAAAAAGATTTTCCATGTAACAAAAGCAACAAAATATTTAACAAAATTACGCAAAAAAGGAGCTTCAGAAAGATGTACATTTATTCGTTCTTATTATATTTACTTTTATCTTAATACATTGACGGCGAGAAACGAGAATTCTCCTTTTCGTTCAAAAAACATCATTAAATAAGGGCGTGGCTTCTACCTTACAGAAAATGCCTTTCTATCATGTTGTCCATATTTTTTTAGACTGAATAGATGTTATATTAAATTCGCACATTGAAAGATATTTACCGATGCATAATCTTGGGAAACATACCAATTCACAAAAGACTTTCAGAAGTTTTCAAGTTCAGATTTGATAAAAAATTTGTTGGGCAGATCCAGGTCCATATACCAGCACCAACTTAACTGCCCAAACATACATGGGGATTGGGGACAGGGTAAACCCCAATCTTGAAGATGGGGGAAAATAATTGGTAATAAAAGTAATTACCTAGTAATTGCAGGTTAACTACTCCTCAATTACTGTACCTGAATTATTATAGTGGGTATTTAAAAACATTACAATTTATAAACAAACATTTGTGATCGTAATAATTGAATAATGGTCCTGGCTATTCCTGATAGTTAGACTAACCATAATTATCTTAAATTGAGGCGGGAGGAAACACATCTCCAAAACTGCCTCAAACTGCGTTGTGTAATTTTAGTGAAGAAATAGCGTATAGACCGCGCAGTTATATCTAAATAAAACCTACCGAAACTACGCATAAATAACATACTAGAGAAGTTCATAATCTGAAATAAAACTTACATTAAAGTAAAACAGTGGGCTCATGTTGTATTAAAAACATAGCCAAAAATTTAACAATAAACAAAAAGTTTATTTACAGTTAATTTACATATTTACAAAAATAAAATAGAATTGTGTCACACGACACCAGCGTTCCAAAGAATGTAATTGAATTAGTATTTGCATTAAGTTTATCTTTTAAATTATCATTACAAATATTAATTAATTGCTTGGATACCATAAATTGTACATCCCTAGCACAACATAGATTATTAAAACAATGGGAATACAAAAATATTGAATAACACATACCTTCTGTAGTAGAGGCTTTCTCGTAGTTTTAAAACACACTTATATCCGTGGCTCAATGAATGTTTTTCCACACTCTAGGAAAAGTTCACAAATTTATTTAAAACAGGTGATGCATTAAAGTCTAAGAACTGTCGTTCTTAGGGCCGTCCCTTAGCGGGAAAACACGACCCGAATAACCCGTAATCATTGTTAGAAGCATCGTTGGAACACTTAAACCATCTGGGTTTAACTATCCCCGTTGCGGAATAGAACTGATCTTTATTAAACACTCATCGTTGAGAATTGGAACAACCTTGTTGAGAAACAGCACAAGTTTTTTAAAACACGCTTCATAGTTGGAAGTAGAAGTAATCTCTTTATTAAACCATCTCTATTGGGAAATCTAACGAATCTCTTATTAAACCCTCATAGTTGAGAACTCGAACTGATCTGACTGTAACTTCATTCTTCGGTGACGACATCATTTCGTCATAACAATATGGAGGATGGGCCTTTGCCCCCTTCGTCAAATGGTCGGTCAGTCTTGCCGACGCCCTCTTCTTCCGTCTTCTCCCAAACCTGTGATTTGGTATTACACTTTTTGGGGGTATACAGTACTCCGCCCCCTGAGCGTCAGCGATCGTGAGATGTGAAAACCCCGGGCCTTCTACCTCGCCCGTGTGATCTATCTTCTACGACTTCTTTATTAGGGCCAATAAATAATCTTACATCCAGTCGTAAATACAGCTTGGCAATTTATGTCAACCTTTTGTTAAACTTGGAGACTTCGTGTCTATCTAAAAAGATCCCCTTTAAAGATAAGATCCAACTGTGCAGTCGTTCTCTTATTAAGGCTTTACAGCGTAGATACATGTATGTCATATTTATATCAAATAACAATAATAATAATCAAACTAAATATATGTAAGAACACACTCTATATATACATACACACTTTATAAAATAATAATAATAATCAAAATATATAAATAATATTATTTTGTTTATGGCATTAAAAAAATAACAACCTGCTGAAGTGGTATCAAAGGTGTTTATATCAGTTATATGATAACACTTCCAGCATATCCCCTTGTTTTTATGGCAAAAAAAATTATTCATTAACTAATTTTTTTGTCGGTACTCCAACCACTCCAGGTTGAGGGACAACGGTCTTTGTTGAAAGAAAGTCCTTTCGCTTCTCGACTGATCCTTTGCTGGCGACCACTCGTTGATCACGTAAGACTGAACCGCAGCTACACGCTGCCTGTATGTCTGCACTGCTGCAAGATAGTAACTGTCCTTAGTGTGGAAGGAGAGTTCAAACAAAAGTCACAATGGTGGATCACAGTATTATGGTAACACACAAATTGTCCTTGTGTAATAGCACTAAAGTAGATTATGGACTGTTCATCATGCTGTTGTTATACGTAAACACTATAGTTTTGTGGATATACAGTTCTGTATATTTGTAGACTGGTGATGTATGTCACTGGATCACACACAATTTTTGTTTCCCAAAAATTTTCCTACCTGCTTCTAATAGCCAATGAAACACATAGCAATAATAATTTAGAATAATTCATAAGTCCAAAATTATTTAACTAAATTAAAACATGTTTCTGACTTATTTTTCGAATACAACATACAGTATGGCTTTTACATATGATTATCAATTTAAAAGAAAACACCTTATATAATACTAAAGATAATTTCAATATGATACCCTACTGTATATATATACATTTTAACAAATCAACTTGAAATATACACCTTATTTCACAAGATTTAAACACTCTGCAAAATATACATTCTTTTGCATTCTTTTACTTTTTTGAAGTTATGAATACTAATATTCATTTTCATAATACCTCTGTCACCTTCTTTTCATGAAGTATTATCTGTGATTAAAAGAACCGCAGTACTAAAAAAAAACTAAAATGACTAGCTTACTAACTGCTTACCAAAATCTGTAAGTCTAATCGTAAGTCTACTATTTTATTTATTTAATTCTTTCTTTTTTTTTTTTTTCTAAAAGAAAGATTTATTATTTAACTCTTATTTTATTTGTTCAATATAAACTTCAAACATGGTAGATTTATTCTTATCAACCACAGAATACGTAACCTAACGTGTATTACTTCACTCAAAAGATACCTGTCAATCTCTTTCCACTATTTGTGAAAGAGAGCGCGCATGAAAAACTCGTAATAGCTGTCATCAGCGATCTATCTATCTCCAAAGAATCGCTCTGCAGCTTTTTTTCTGCATATCTGAAAGGAAGCAATCATGTGTTACTTAGCAACCGCTAAATGTCACCTTGGCTGACCCCCTAACAACTGGCTGGACCAGGTCCGCTTATCTGCAACCTACTAATCGCTTTCACCCCCCCCCCCCCCTACTAACGAGCGAGAGACGATTGACACACTGGATTACACGCCAATTTTGTCAGGTATGTAAAACCATATTTTGTACTGTAAAAATGACTATATTCATAAGTAATTTTATACTAGAATGAAGTACTACTTACGAACTCTCTAACGCTGTAAAAATTATTTTAATACGCCAATTATAAATATTAAAACTAAGTAAAAGAAACTCAATCTAAAAAAAAAATGGTCAAGATTATCCCCTGATTCCAATCTGCGTTGAAAACGAGACGCTAGAAACCTTTTCTACGAAGAGCTTTCCCGCTTGTAAAAGAACAGCTACCGTACTTATCCGAAAACCTGAAATTTGTGCTTCCCGATCAGTGAAATGCCCATATTATTTTATTTAAAAATATTGCCTGGCTAGCCCTTTTTTTTTTTTGCTATGCTCATGACTTATATATACGAAATAATAGACTATTTTTCCTGGTCTCTAACATAAAATACTTTCCCAAAAAAAATTCCACCAATTTAACCTTAATTGAGAAAAACCTCCTTATAGCGGAATCCTGTTTTCCCAGATTAAAATGACACATTCTACTGTAATGTGTACCGTCGCTACTGTTGTACAGACAATTAACCTTCCATTAACGTACTTAACTAATTCTACAACAGTTGATGCAAATAAACTCAATATCAAGCACCTTCCTTTAACGGAAATCCCATCGCTGATTTAAATGAGTAATTACGCTACCTTGTGATATTCAAAACACTGCCTAGCCGGAAAATTAGAGATTCATTTACCCTTATCTAATATCCGAACAGTAAATATCACCCAATACCTTGTATTTATCCTTGTAAATACACACGTGAATACGGGTCATAACGTTACACTGTCTAAGACGGAAAACATAATTCTCTACCTACTGTCCTAACCTGACCAATTATAAACTAAAGCATTACCTTCCGTAACTACCAATACTCTGTACAATAATAAACTCCCTTTTAACAATTTACAACATGAATTTTAAAACTGTTAGCACCAAAAATAACCCAATTTAAAATTTACACTTTAGTAAACCAGAGAAATTTTTTTTATTATTTTAAAATTAAAATTGCATCTAAACACTATCTTTTTACTTTTATTTCTTTCAACTATTTAATTTCTTTATATTTACATACCTTCGCTTTATTTTTTTTATTTATAGGTAAAATAGAGATACACCAATGCGGCCGACTGTCTGCCTATCCATGTTTCCGGAAAAGGAGCACCCTCGACCCGCGAGTGTAGCACTACACGGACGAACATAATCAACAGCATTGGATTACCAAATTACCAGGCAAATATTATTACTACACTACACCTTTCTTTTAATATTAAAATTACTTTACTGTTTTTAAAAGTGCTATTAATCCCGAAAAGTTTTTTTATTTTTAGTTTTTTTCATTAGCGACTAAAAATTGCCAATTCTCGGAAAAAGAAATTTGGTGACTGGTATACACCTTTATTTATTTATTTTAATGCATAATAATTTTCTCTTAAACCAATTGTTAAATTATATTTTAATAACATAACAAAAATTTTAAGTTTAAATTTTATTTTTGAAACTTTTGAATTTTTTTTAAGTGCTAACGATAATTTATAATTAAATTATTTAATTATACCATTGCTTAATTGATTTTTATTTAAAATTAATTTATTTAAAATTTTCCTACTACAACAATTTATTTAATTAATTTTTAATTTAAATTTAGTTAGCAAGAATACTACATTCATTAAAACACAAAATATTATTTTATTTTTTTTCTTAAATTTGCCTACCTGTAATTTTCAAAATTTATTTATTTATTCTGCATATAATTTGCTCAAATAAATAAAAGATACTCTCAAAAAAATTTTGCTGAATTCGCTATCAGAATTCCGAACTTTATTTGAAACGAAAACCTTCATTCTAATATTTTAATTATCACTTTTTATTAAAACCTTCTCAAAAATTTCTTTTATTTTTTTTATTATTTATTTATTCAGTTTATATTTTAATAGCAAGCCTAAATTACGTTAACTTTTTGTTAAATAACTGGCTAAACGCGACAAACCTTATATAAACTCTACAATTTTTTTTATTTAATTTTCTTTTATTCCATAACTCATTTATTTTAACCTCATTAACGCTAATATATGCGCCGTACCAAAAGAATAGTCATTGTACTTTAAAATACGCAACTTCTACCAAATCCAAGATAATAATATTTCGCTGGTTTTTCTTTCAGATAATGACATATGTCGAAGAATTTGAATAAGGGGAGGCCCATACCCCCAATGTAGACCATGTCGCCCAAAACGACACCTCGGGAACCAACGCCTCTTCACTGGACCCTGTAAGTACGCCTACTAAATCATTATCCTACTTATAAATGCATGAAACAACTATCCTGTCTGCAGGGACACTCCCCGCCCACTGTCTGGACGAACACGTACACGCCCTGTTGTTTACCAACATGTCCCTTTAAATTTTGCCACCAGAGTCGTTTAATAACAACATACCACTTTGTGCGTTTGCACCGAAACCAATTTTAAAATTTTTGATACACATATAAACATACTTATTGACACAAATATTATATACAATTATTACCAAAAGTAGAATATTCCCAAAAAGTACCTTTTTAGGTACATTTAACCCAGAATTCACATGAGTTATTTTTTAAAAATAGTTCCGTTGAAAAAAAATACCCAAATTTTGGTACGCCTGTACCGCTACCTAAAAACTTGTCAATAGCAATTTTAATGAAAACTATGGCTTACGCAACCAATATTTGTTACCGCTGGCTTAAAATTCCTATCATTCCGAATTTATTTATAAATAAACCTCAGTTTTTGTTTTACCCATAAAACCATGTTTTACCCATGTTTTACCCTGCCGATGCATGAAAACATAAATTTTATTTTGCTATATTTATATGCCTGAATTTTTTTCTAACACGCATGCTGTCAAAATTAATTATTTATTCTTTTTTTAAACCTGCATGCTAACAACTTATTACTATATCATACTGTGAATTTCAGAACAGATGAAGTCGCTGATTGTAATCTACAACCATATTTCTTTTTGCATTTATATACAATATATTATTTATTATTTATTTATAATTTGCCATTATAAATTTTATATACCATATTTTAACGTATTTTTGCAATGTGTCCATACTACCGTAAAAACTGCTAGAATTCTAATATAAAACTCCTACCTTTAAACAGACCTTGAGAAAAAAAAAATCCTCAAAAAAATCCCCAGAGTAAAAATCCTAGAACTATAGCTAAATTCCTATATATTCTGCAACTTGAAACCAAAACTAAAATCTGTCCTCGAAACAGCCGGTTTTGAGCTCCTACGTCAAACCTGACTGCTCAACAACTCTCCCCGGCAAAAATGGGCGTGTGAGTCGATCCATCATTCTCACGGTCCACCTTACCTCCCGATCTGCCGTGTTGACAACTTGAAAACACGCTGCCTCTTGCATCACGGATGCGGGGATGGAGAGGAGTTCTCCACGGAAACTTAAAGTCTTCCTGAAGAATAATATTTCTCCCAAAGCTACAAAACTGATTCCACAATAAATTATATATCTTTTAAAAACCCCGTTTGGACACCATGCAATTATACTCTACCAGCAATATTTTATACTGTTGAATGTTTACATATTTATTTATTTACTTGTAACTAAATTCAAAGCTGGTATTTATACCTTTTCATATAAACATACATTTACACTTTTATTTATTTTATATTTATATATTATTTTTTGTTTTTTTTTATATAATTTATCTATGCAATTCCCTCAATTTTATTCTAAAAGAGAACATTTCTACCCGGACCAAAAACATTTTAATTTTGACCAAAATACGTCCTTATTTTTAGAAAAATCTAATTTATTTTTCGTGAATCATTTTGTATTTTATTTAATAAATATAAAATTCTACAGTAATATTTTTTATGCGTAAGCATACCGTTCGCCGAATTTTTTTTTTTTTTTTTTTTTTTTTTTTTTTTTTTTTAAACAATTTATTTATTTATTTTGTCATATTCTGACACCTACAAAATAGTTTATTTATTTTGTAACATTGCTACCAACCTACTTACTTACGAATTTTCGCATTTTACAATTTTTTTTGTTTATATTTTTTTGCATTTTGAAATTGCATTTTTTTAAAATATATTTACCAGTAACCATCATCTAGTAAAAATAACCGTTTACAATTCCACTGACATTCCGTAGTTTATAACACCTCCAAAATTTTTTTTTACCTATAACGTAAAATTTTGAGTACCGCTTTTTTACCCTTACGCGGCCGCAAAAAATATCGGTACATACCACCATGTGAATGAAAACACACTCGTACCTACAATAAAGACTACCCGAATGCCACTACACACTAACACCTCACTAACCAAAACTTTATCCCAAAGTTATGCTTTTATTTTATTTTTTATTTTTTTAATTTTAAAACTTATACTGAATTGCTCCCTAGAGCCACCTAAAAGTAAAATTCACAGTCTAAAAATACCTATAGGTGTTCAAAAACACTACTACTGTATAACTAACACCTTTTTAACTAATACTACCCTTTAGAACCGAATTTTACTTGCAAAAGTTGATTTTATTTGAATTTTTACACTTTTTTTTTTCAATTCCTACAAAAGCTGCTTTTTGCTTTGGAGCATGTAAAATCCTATATTTTAAAACTATTTATGCTTAAGTACTTCGAAAATAGAAAAAGGATTAATCATATTTTGTTTGAAATACAAATTTTGAAAATTTAACCCTTGAGCGTCCACCAAAACATGTCACTACCTGACACTTTCCCTACTAAACGAGAACCTATCGTTTTTCTACACTACAGACCCACGATATATCAAGTAATCTCAGAGATATATATTAAAACATGTCTTTAACGACATAAAATCCAATTTATACAATTAATTACCCTGATATAATTGAACTTAGACCCAAATATACTTAAAATACACTACACTAAAATGAAAACCAATGAACACTAACTAAATAGAAAAGGAAAATTATATACAGTGATGGAAAATTGGCGCAGAGGTGGAGCCTATTGACACCACTAAATTTTTATGGTATCATGCAGTTTAATAATAACTCAGAAATTTGATCATTAGATAAGAGGAAATATATTACTATAATTTAACGGTGTCAATAGTCTCCACCTCTGCGCCAAATTTATACCACTGTATATATACAAATTTTAGAGAAGATATTATCTAATAATATTGGATTTTATATTTTTTGCTATTTTTTATTTTTGAAAGTGCGACAATCACTTAGATAAAATTCCCATGTATCTATGTACAACCTACACTTAAAATTCAATACCCTATTTATTCGTCAGCCTCTTGCTCTGAGTCTGACTCACTAGATGCATCTCTGAATTTTCGGGCATTCCTTGTCGTTGTTTTCGGTGAGAACAAAAATTTAATGTGTCGTCTTATAGTTGTGCCATTTGATTTGCCCTTAAGACGTAAAACATAATTGTTGTGTCTGACACTTTTCACTACCTCGAAAAGTCCTTCAAAACGAGGATGTAGGGCCCTGGGTTTGTCTATTACCTTCATATATACCTCCTGGCCCACATCTAGAGTCTTAACTTCCTGGATATCGCTTTCATTAATGTATTCTGCCATTATTTTTTGTTGATTCGCGATCGCTTGTCGGTGAACTTCCTTCATGTGCTCGATCCTGTTTTTGACAAACGTCTGGGTGCACGTTAAATCCGGGGTATTGAGGATCGTAAATTGGTTTTTGATTTCCCGACCAAAGAATAATTTGGATGGCGAGTAACCAAGAGCTCTGTGCACGGTGGTGTTGAAGTTCAGTTTGAAATAATCTAGCCTCGTGTTCCATTCAAGAGTGGAATTCGACATTGCGACTAATGATGCTTTAAGCAGTTTGTGGTTTATCTCTGCCATACCATTTCCGGTCGGTTTGCACACTGAAGTAAAGCGAAGATCTATGTTTAGAGCCTTCGTGTACTCTTTAAAAACCGCACTCCGAAAGTACTGGGAATTGTCTGCGATAATTGTAGAACATAAACCATATGCTCCGAAGTATTTGTTCGACACATTCAAGATAGTTTGGGATTCCACATTTCTGAGGGGCACTGCTTCTATGAAACGGGATCCCGCATCGACTATAGTTAGGATAAAGCAGTTTTTCCTGAATGTTAAAGGTAATTTTCCCATTATGTCAATATGCAAAGTCGCCCCAATTTGAAGATCCCTTTCAATTTTTTCCAGAGGGACTTTGATTGTTTGATGCTGCTTGCTGCAGTTACATCTAACACAAATTGCACAGTAGCTAACATCCTGGTACATACCATACCAGAATAATCGTGTCTTTATAGTTTCATATGTCTTCCTGAAACCGAAATGAGCGCCATGTGCCTCTGCCATGACTGTCATTTTTAGTTCCTCCGGCACTACGATGAGCTCTGGGTTTTTGGCATTTTGTTTTAATACTAATGTTTTATTTTCATTCCAATCATTATTTTCTGGTTAATCTATTATTTTTATTAGTTTCAATTTTTTTTTATGATGGCCATTAATTTTTGCTCTGCGTATTGCTTCGCTCTTATATTGTCTTCACTTAATTGGCTATTGACTTTAAATAAATTATTTTGTAGTTCGTTATCCGTGGTAATATTTTGTACTAAATTCCTTGACAAAAAGTCCGAAGGGTTGATTTTTCTTTCGATGTAATATATTGAATAGTCAAAATCACTCAGGTTCAGGATCCATCTTGTGACAATATCAGCCTGATTTTCAACCTTTAAGGGATATGTTAAAGACTTACTGTCTGTCAAAATGGTGAATTTTCTGCCTAATAACAGGTGTTTGAAATGCATGACTGAATCATGAATCGCCAATAATTCGAACATCATGCTAGGATATACCATTTCGGTTTGTTTAAGTTTACGCCCATAAAATTCAATGGGAACAAGGAATCCGTTCTCCTCTTGGGCCAAAACACCTGGTATCGCTACCTTAGAGCCATCTGTAATGAGGAAAAATTCTTTGACGAATTTTGGAGGTTTCAGAGTTGGGTTACTGATAATGGCTTCCTGTATATTTATAAAGGCTCTGTCTGTTTCTTCCGTCCATTTGAACTTAACCTTTTCTTTTGTAAGTTCAACCGGAGGGTTGACGATATCTGCATAGCTTTGTATGAGCGAGCGGAAATAGTTAGCAAGTCCAAGTAACGACTTGACGCCTCTTTTGTTCTTTGGGCGCGCCAAACATTGGACCTTTCCAACGTTCTTCTCATAAGGTGCGTATCCGTCCTTGTTTACTTTAAAACCCAAGAACTCTATTTCCGGCTTGCAAATTTGAACTTTAGACGGTTCGACTGTCAGGTTATGGTCTATTAGAGTTTGTAAAACCTCTTGTAATAATTGAAGCATTTCTTGTGGAGAGTCAGTTGCCAGAATTACATCATCGATAAAATACCCCCACCTTATCCTTTGGGAAGTGTCCTAGCACCTTATCCATTAATTCTACAAATTTGGTCGGCCTAATTTTTAACCCGAAATTAAGGCGGCAAGGGGAATATTTGCCAAACTCGGTCACAAACGCTAATTTGTGAAAGTCCTCAGGCCGTAAATTTATTTGGAAAAAAGCGGAGTGTAGACCCAGGACTGAGTAGCATTTTTTTCCACTGATAGCCTGTAGGATATCCTTCACGTCTGGCACCTGATACGGGAAACCTTCTAATATTTCATTAACAGTTCTGTAATCTACCGCTAGGCGATAACGGACTGCGTCTTTCTCCGTACTCTTCTTTTTCACGAATAATACTGGAAACGCATAATCGGAGTCCGACTTTTGTATTATCTTCGCTTCCAGTAGTTTGCATATTTCCCCCTTTGCATACTCTTTAACCGCTTGAGGTGTTTTATACGGTTTATGCTGTATAGGGAAATCGTGACTTAAATTCACTTTTGGAGTCTCTAACGAAGTCTAACCTAACGATTTATAGCATTTGGAAAATGCGTACGCATGACTCAGTAATAAGTGCTCCATTTTCTTTTTAAAATCTTCCGTCAGGTGCTCCAAGTTAAAATCTCCTATTTATAACTCCGCCTGTCTCAAAGCACGAACTTCACTTAGATTTAACCTTCCGTCTACCAGACGGGTCCATTGGACCCGACATGTACATTCAAAATATTTATTCAAACCAGAAATTTCTTCAAAACAAACTAAATGTATAAATCAGACAATAATAAGTTAAATAAACAAATTAAATAGTTTTAAGTAAAAATTCTGGTGTAGAATGTTTTTATAAAACTTGAGTAAAATTTCCGGTAGTTCTAGGGTTAAACTGTTTTTGGGGTATATCTTACCCTCCTCTATATCGTTCTGTGCTAAATTGATTTTACTGGTAAAGTCCTGAATTATGACTGCCGCTTGTGAGTTTCGTTTCAATATACGTTTTTTTTTCGAGTTGTTTGTCATAATCAGATTAATCCTGTTGTTGTCTGCCACTTCATGAACTGAACACTCCGAAACTAGATCTACAAGCTCCTCTTTCGGTTCCAGCAGAATGAACTGTTTAGGCTGAATTGCATCTGGACATCTTAACTGAATGATCTCCGTCTTTCGCCTGGATGGAGATGCGTATCGCTATCTATGACGGCAAATATCTCACTTTGTTTATTTTCTGTTTTACCCTGATCAATAACATTCACCCCAGAACTCTGTAGATTATTCACCTTCTGAACTATCTTATTTGCATCCTGCGGTTCCAAGGAAATTTTCGTATTCTTAAATTTTAATATTTTTTTGTCAAAATCAAGGATCATTTTATTCGTTTTCAGGAAGTCGAAACGCAATAACATCTGATACTCTCCATGAAAATTCTGTGTAGTCACATAAAAAGTACCCGTGACAAAATCGTTTTTAATTTTAAAAGTTATTTTGACCCATTGTTTGAAGGGTATGATAGAGTTGTCGAAAGTTTGGATTGTAATTCTGTTTCCCAAATATTTAATCTTAACAATAGTCTGCTTAAGCTTTTCAAGCAGACCTGGAGCCAGAAGCGAGACCTCTGCACCGCAATCATAGAGAGTAGCGACTTTAACCCCAAACACATCTAAATCAATGATAGGTAACCTGTCGTCTCTCTGTAAATTCACACTAGCTATCGTGTAAGTGTTTCCCTTAAATTGTTTCTCGTTGGCGCGACCCCTCTTAGCTCTGTCACGCGAATCCTCCTTTCTATCAAAATTATCCCTCTGCGAGTCCTTACTTCTAACACTAGAGTCTCTAGAATTCTGCCTTTGTTGTGCAAAATTTCCATTATTCGAACCCCTGGGATAAAAATTATCATCCGTACAATACTCAGAATTATACCATGAAAAATTCCGATTCCCTTGAAAATTGTCATAATAATTCTGTCTATTAGATTTATCCAAGTTCCCATACCTATAATTCTGTTGTAAGTAACCATGATTATTATCATACTGTTGATTGTTATGATAATTTGGTATAAAATTGGGTGTAAAATTGGGAGTAAAATTGGGATTAAAATTGGGATATCCCTGTACACTTGGAGATAGATACCCGAAACCTGCATTTAATCTGTCATAATCACTTCTAGGATTAAAATTTTCAGAATTCTGTTTTCTATGAAGATTAGGTTTCTTTGTATTAGTTTTACCGTTAAAATAACAATTCTGTAAATCGTGTTTACTAGTTTTACAGATCGCGCAATAATTTCCCTTTTCGTCTTTATTTTCGCTACTTTTCTTTACATTTAACGAATTCAATTGTTCCGTCAATTTTGCGATATAGTTTAATTGTTCTTTATTTTGCTCTAATAAATTCTCATAAACTTTATGTTTAATTTCTACATTTTCCGTCACATTATTAACCTGTTCAATTATTGAAGAATATTCCAGGTGCAATGCTTTTTCGCATAATTTTGAGAATTCTTTGATATCCCATTTCCTTAATTCTAAGGAAATATTCGGAGAAATTCCGTCCAGAAATTTATTTATTTTAATCAATTCAAAAAATTCCTTCGCACCTTTATTATTATCATATCCTGTCGTTTGTAAATATTTATAGGCCAAAATGTTAAAGTCCTCTATAAACTCTTTTACAGATTGATTAGGTTTTTGCTTTATTTGATTAAATTTTGTCTGATGTTCAGTAAAGGATTCTCTTTTTGAGAAAACATCCAAAATTTTCTGCTTAAATTTAGCATAATCTTGCTCACAATTTAAATTGTCATTTTGCACTAATTTTTCATGTGCAACTCCTACAAATTTTGATTTTAGAATATGTAGCCTAAAATCCTCTTTTATATTTGTCCTATCCAGGAACTGATCAAATTCTTTTAAATAGAATTTTACATTAGGAATTTTCTTTAAATCAAAAGGGTTGATTAAACTCAACACCTGAGATAATAAATTTTCCTCTTTTTCGTGGGACATATTTGATTCTAATTGTTTAACTGCCTCTCTTAATTGCTTACGCGTGCTAACTCCTGAATTAGAATTATCTTAACTTTTGCGATAATTTCTATTTGTCATAAAGTAAATTTTCTAAAATCCTATACACATAAATACAGTAATACACAATAATTAAATCAATAAATTCTTTCTACTAAAAATCAATAATTTTTTTTTAGTACCATAAATACTTCAATAATTTTTTTAAAAATAATCAGCACTTCTTACTGATTTTAAACACAACCATGAATTATTTTTCAATACTGTATGATTTTTCTTTATCATACTTCAATAATTACAATTTATTTATGAAAAAGATTTTTCTCTTTTAATTTCAATAATTGTTTCAACATTTTTTTTAATTCTCACAAGTAATTGCAAATTTTTACTGAATAAATGAACTTTTTCTACTAATAATAACCTGAAATTTCCTATACACACAGTATAAGCTACACTTCAATTATAAAATATTGTTTCATGACAACACTTTTTCTTTTTCAAAATATAAATTCGCTGAGCCATACACTTTTTGGGAAAAACAACTCAGAAATAATTCATACAATTCATTGGTACCAAGACTAATTTTTAGAATTTATTTTAATTGTTAGCAATCATGAGTAACGCGTTTTTATTTTTTTGACTAAAAATACCACTATAATAAAATAATATTAACTCCATATAACGGGTAATATTAACAATAACTCCAGAAAAATCCTGAAAGTCACGGAAACCACCTAAGTTATAGAAATCTTGTATGTTGGGCAGATCCAGGTCCATATACCAGCACCAACTTAACTACCCAAACATACATGGGGATTAGGGACAGGGTAAACCCCAATCTTGAAGGTGGGGGGAAAATAATTGGTAATAAAAGTAATTACCTAGTAATTGCAGGTTAACTACTCCTCAATTACTGTACCTGAATTATTATAGTGGGTATTTAAAAACATTACAATTTATAAACAAACATTTTTGATCGTAATAATTGAATAATGGTCCTGGTTATTTCTGATAATTAGACTAACCATAATTATCTTAAATTGAGGCGGGAGGAAACACATCTCCAAAACTGCCTCAAACTGCGTTGTGTAATTTTAGTGAAGAAATAACGTATAGACCGCGCAGTTATATCTAAATAAAACCTACCGAAACTACGCATAAATAACATACTAGAGAAGTTCATAATCTGAAATAAAACTTACATTAAAGTAAAACAGTGGACTCATGTTGTATTAAAAACATAGCCAAAAATTTAACAATAAACAAAAAGTTTATTTACAGTTAATTTACATATTTACAAAAATAAAATTGAATTGTGTCACACGACACCAGCGTTCCAAAGAACGAAATTGAATTATTATTTGCATTAAGTTTATCTTTTAAATTATCATTACAAATATTAATTAATTGCTTGGATACCATAAATTGTACATCCCTAGCACAACATAGATTATTAAAACAATGGGAATACAGAGATATTGAATAACACATACCTTCTGTAGTAGAGGCTTACTCATAGTTTTAAAACACACTTAGATCTCTGGCTCATTGAATGTTTTTTCACACTCTAGGAAAAGTTCACGAATTTATTTAAAACAGGTGATGCATTAAAGTCTACGAACTGTCGTCCTTAGGGCCGTCCCTTAGCGGGAAAACACGGCCCGAATAACCCGAATAATTTGATTTTGGCATCAGTAATAAAGGGGGGGAAATTGCCTTGTTTAATCAGGGCTTTTTTTTTTTTTTAAATTCTGTACTTGAAGGAAACTTCATTTAAAAAAGTGCAGTCAACCGAATAAAATTTGCCTAATGGCGCGGAGTTGATGGTAGCCCACAGTCGAAACGACGCGGAGTTGCTGGTAGACCATACTCCATATGACGCGGAGTGCAAAGAGTTAATAGAGCATAATTAGTCGTCATCGATGTGTTCAGATGGCCTTGAATCAGGATTCTTCACCTGGTACTTTGATTATGGGCTAGAACCGACGACAGCTTTTATATTCAACCAAACCCCATTTTACAAAAAAAATAAAAAAAAATAAAATGGTATATTTCAGTTGAAAATATCCTAGTAGTACTATCCTTTAGACACGGCTGTCCCGGTCGACAATTAGCCCTTGGTATACTATTTCTTCCTCCCAGCTAATAAAGTGTCGTCTCCAAAAAACAACATTACGTTGTATAAGCCAGCCGGGAAACAAAGCAGATGTATCATTGTACTTTTAAATACTATAATTTTTAAATTTTTTTGATTTTTATACCTTCGTATTGGTACAAAAAAGTACTTTTTAGTGCAATTTGTTTGAAAACTGAATCTCAACTTATTTTTGAGATATTAATTTGTTTTTAGTTTTAGCGCAATTTGTTTAATTTTGACAACTCAAGTAGAAGGCTTCTGTAGAAGGTAAAGAAAATATAGTTGGAAAATATCTTTCTGTTACCATTTTCCCATAACTACTGAAAAAAAAAAAACTTAATTAAAATACGTGCTATTTTGAAAAAATATAAATGAATGATTTCTGATAAAACATGGAGCTATTATAAACAATATTTAATTATCTATATTAGAAACAAATGAAGGCATATAAATCATAAGTTAGCCGGGGTTTTTTGTTTGTTTTTTGTCGAGCCTCTTGAGTGACATCTGTTTTTTTGGATTTGTGTATTATTCAGCGATAGTAACATCATGAGGACATATATGAGGAATTCTTCAGAGGATGCGAATGACGTTATTTTATATAAAATAAAAGCTTGTGTTTTAAGTCTTAAAACCGAAATATGTTTCATATTATCTAGATTTATATTCATATATATCATAGCTGCCAAATTTTATGTTTTTTTGTTACTACTAAAATCGTATAGAGATTTTCGCCTTCTTCAATCCTTTCATTTCGAAGATTAAATAAGACAATATCTTCTATAAATTGCTAGTGGTATGAAAAAAGCGTAAATGTTGGCAGCTATGCATATATATATATTTTTTTTCATACTAAATTCTGAAAAAGCAGAATTCCTGTTTTCTAGTTTTTGTATCTTGCTGGCACCATTATTTTAAAAAAATACATTTTGTAGCATATTTCTCTCGCAAATGTTGTCAAAGCGTATGTAAAAGATTTTTTTTTTTTTTTTTGAAAAAGTGGTGAAAAATAGAATTAAAAAATAGTAGCCTGTGGCGACCCTGTTTAGGTGTGACAGATATAATTTTTTAATGGTATGGATAAGAAAATATTCTACTGAGACTGCCTCAACAAGTAGTCAAAGGATTATAAATTTAAAAAAATAAATCTTAACCATTTCCGGGAAAAGTGTCAGATGCATGCATCCGTAATGCACAACTGAATTTTAGAAATTTTTCATTTGAAATAAGAAAATCGAATTCCGAAATTCTTATCTTAACCAAGGATTAAAAAAAATATTTTGTTTCCAAAAATTCGATTTCAGATCTTGATTAATGTTGATTGGTACAAACAATATCCCATAAAATGTCTAAAATGGACAAGTTCAAAAGGTCGCTGGAAATATTAAAAGTTAGTGAAGTTACTTAACTTCACTACTTAACTTTACTTCACTTACTTAACTTTAAGTTCTGTGTAATTGAATCGGGAACAGAACAGTGTTGAACAGTGAAGCAGCGTTGAGGAGTTTCCTAGTTGCGATAAATTTAATACCCCGACTGTAGATGAAATGTCTTATAAATATGAGTCGTAGGGAAAAAAAGAAGAGTTATAGTTAAACTGCATTAAAGTTTAATTAAAATTAAGGATAGAATCAAAAATCAAGAAATTAAAGTACTTAATAAAAGAGATAATAATTAAAATTAAGGAAGTCTAAAGACTTTGAGAAGAAGATTGAATTTATAATAAATATAGGCAAAGCTGAAGTTAAAAACTACTATAAAATAGAAAAGGAAAAGTTGAAAGAATAGGATATTACCACTAGTTCAAAGGTTACACTCGCCAAATTTGGGCAGGAAAATCAATTAAGGAAGCGGCAAGCCACTTTAACAAAAAAGTCCTTTTCAGGTACCATATATTTTTAAATTACATAACTGTACTACATAAAATTTAAAACAAATTTCCAGTTATTAAGATGAATGAACGATGTCGTTCGATTTAGAAGGATTAAAAGGGTATTCAGAAAAAGTTAATAATTTTGAGAAAATATCATTTTTTGGCTGAAATCTTATCCAAGACGCTGCTGAGTTTTCAGAAAATTCCGAGAAGTTGGTTATTTCAAACTCGGTTTTGATTTTTTTGATAATATTGATAATTTTAGGGATTTCGTTAGTAAATTCGTTTAACTTGTAGAGATGTTCAATAGGGGGGGGGGGGGTAAACTTTTCTTTAGGTTTTTAATTGATTTTTGGAGGGTTTTGGACTTTCATCGTTTTTCCTTTGGGTGTTTTTTATTATTGGAAGTTGCATCTGCCTAAATGTTTTGGAATTGGGTCTTAACTGGATAGTTTTTGCAGCCTTTGTAGCTTGAAGGATGCGAAAGGTCGCAATTTGTACATTTTTGGAGTGGTCTAGGTAGCTCAATAGATTTTCTAAGGGGGCAGTTGGTTGAAAGATGGTCCCCACTGCATCCCACACAGCAGGGGTCAATGTTGCACTTAGCAGCTATACGAAAGAAATTTTGACATCGGTGGCATTGTGTTGCCTTTTTTGCAACTCTGAATTTTACAATAGTGATACGAATTTCAAATAATGATCTGAGATTGAAAATTTCGAAAGAAGTTTCATTTTTTGGGAGTTCAATTAGGAAAAGAGGGAGAGTTTTTGCCCCCTCTCTGCGGCTTTTAAGTTGTGAAACTTTAATTACGGTAAAGCCTTTAAAAGTTAATTTTTCTTTGATTTCATCGATGTAAGTAGAGATTGGAAGACCTCTAATTACCACATATGGGGATTTCGCTATCAGGGATAACGTACAGTTGGATTTTATTTTTATTTAGATGCTCTATTATACGCAGTTTATGACGGAGGTTGGATGGGAAAATTTTGAGATAATTTCCGGCAGGTTTGGCTTCGAATTCGAACTCGCCACCTCTCGAGAAGTTAGAAGTCAAATCGATAATATTCGTGATACCCGATACCATAATTGGTTTGGGTTTTTGGTTTCGCGTACTTCCGGTTCAATATCGTCTTTAATAGATTCCATGTCCGAATTATCGGGGGAGTTTGAAAAATCATCAGTTTTAGAGGAAGTTGAATTTTTGGAGCTATTTTTCCTACGTTTTTTTAGAAACTACCTTAAATCCATCTCCAGCAGCGTTTGGGATAGAAAAGTTCTCAACTTTGTCCTTACGGTATAGGTTATTGCCCCTTTGAGGGCATTTAATTGAATCGGGAAAATGCTTGGAATAAATAGGCAAAATTGACAATAAAATTTTACTGGTGAGAATAATTAAGGTTCTGAGCTCCTTACGTGGCATGTATACCGGTCGCTCGTCCCCAAGGGGTTAAAGTGGTTAAATTTCTTTTAGATGTGTGAGGATTTCGTGGGAGGATTTTTTTAGACATTGTAGAAAATTTTCTGGATTATACTTGTTTTAGTACATATGCGTGCGCAAATGTTTGTACATTTAAAGTGTTTTTAGCAAAAAAAAAAAAATAAATAAATAAAATAAAATAAAATAAAAATAAAAAAAAACAAAAACAAAAAAAAACTGATCGATTAAGTTATATAAATACAGTTTACAATATTATTCAAATAATTGTCTATATCCGACATTATCTGATTGTTAAATCTATAACCAAAGTAATACGTTGCATTTTTAGATATGTTCGTATTTAGGGGAAAATATCCAGTGTTTGATAATTTTAAACAAAATTACTTGTTATAAGGCTTGAAGATCATGGAGTCCCATATTCTACATTCCCTGCGATAGTTCATGCCTTTATCTTCATTTTAAACCAAGTTTTGTTCTTCTAATTTAAGAAGTTGCTTTGGAATTAAGTTGCTGAAAAGTTTGTCTGGCGTTTTTCAGTCACCGCAGTCAGTTGTTAAAAGAAATCTAAGAGGTGAGTTTTGTTATATATATTTTTACCCTGGACATTTTAATAACTGGGCAATAATGTGACATATTATTGTGTAGAGCTTTAATTCTTTTTACTTATTGTCCAAGTTTTTGCTTTCTAACCCTAACCTGAAAGCAGAGAGGGCACATTCAATTGCTGGTTGAGAAAACTTTTAATTTATCTAGTATTTGATAATAATTTTGAAACAATCATTTCTGAATTTTCCAGAGACCTTTAATTTTACTGTTAAATTAAGAGACGTTTGTAGCTGATAAAGTATTAACCCTTAAAAGCCTGAGTTTTCAGAAATCATTTAAAAAATGTTTTTCGGCTTTCTTTTTTTAAATAAATCATGGAAAAAATACTTTAAAAAATCATATTTTGTTTTAAGTATGGTTTATGGCTAAAAAACTGTTTGTTACTAATCGGCAATACTGGTGTTTATTTGGAAAAATAATTTTCCTTGATAAAATTCTATAATATTAAACACACAAGAATTTTGAGAACTATGATAAGAAATAAATTTTACTTGCTCACTTCTGAACAAAATAGGGTATTTCGCAAGCTTCCAAACAAAACAAAAAGAACATGCATCAACAATCGAAAAAATAAATCAATCTTTATTCAACAACAGCACAAGTGTTGCCATTTAAATGTTGAAAATCGATTTAATAATATTTTCAGAATGTATTTTATTGGCTACATTAGGCATTATAACTTCAATATTATTCTAATAGTATTTATAAGCCTAAATTGGGTATGTTGCCGAAAGGCAACACCCGGCATTTAAGGGTTAAGACAGAATAACACAATTTTATGTTTCTTGATAGGCCGGCCGGGGCTGTTTGCTCGTACGAAATTTTGTGAACTATTTTTCAATTATTGTTATTAGAAAATTATTATTGGGTAATAAAAATTTAGAAATTATCTAGAGTATCTATTTATAAAATATTTTCAGTATTTAAAAAAAATTCTTAGTTATATATTGTATTGTTTACAAGGGAAAAAAAAATCATAAAAATGTTAACTGTATCTCCATGCGTTTTTTTTTTTTTTTTTTTTTTTTGTAATTTTGTTATAAATTCAGGATTTTTTATGTTGAGCTGCAGAAACCTCTGGTTTATGTCATACACTGCTGAACCCAGTGGCCTAACCAATTGGTGGGCTGATGGAACTGCAGCCTCCCCCCCCCCCCCCACACACACACACCGAAATTTGTAAAAAATATGCCATTATAGAATTACAAATTTAATTACGAAAGTTTAATAAAATGTAAGGAAACCTACCGAGATTAAATTCAAAAGGAAGCGGAAATATTCCGATTTAGAAAGGTTTTCATCTTAGAATGTGCGTTATTTTGTAGAGACCACGAAATTTTCCATTTCAGTCAAGTTTTCGTTATACATATAGCTCTTTACACGCATTTTATTGTGTAAAGCATGATATATTTTGATTAAAAATGTATTATTAATTTTAATTAGTTTAAAAACATTAATAAAAGGCTTATACTTGCTATTTAAGGTAATGAATAGATTGAGAGATCTTGTCAGCATGAACTTGAAATCCTTGAAACTTTTTTTAAAAAAATACCAAAATGCTTGGTACGTTATAGGCTTGTTATTCAGCTCGTTTCAGCACTGTGATGTGTATTTTATTCCCGTGTATTGAAGGAGGTTGAGAGAGAGGGGGGGGGGAGTTTAAAGGGGAACTCTCTTAAACAATTTTAAATTTGCTGTTTACTTCAGATAAATTTTACAATTTAGTGAAACATATTAGTAGATAGTTTCAGTATTCCTTTTTTAAAAAACGCAGTGTAACCGTGAAATTATACTTGTTAAGACGCAAACCTGCTTAAAATGAAGTTTTTTCCAGTCTCATGCGATTCCATCTTATCAGGCTTGATTGTATAATAGATGCATTATCTGCTGTGATAAAAACCTGTTTAAAGCGAAATGTTTCCCGTATTCCCAGTAAAGTCATTGTGCCTAAATGCAATTTCCCATAGTTTTGCCACATTTATAGAATATTTGGCATATTGTTAATAAATATATATTTTAATAAATAGAAAATTATTGAATTTTGCGCCTTTAGTTCAAAACTAACTTGTTTCGTAAAAATCGAATCGTTATTTTTACTATAAGCCAACACTATACCATTGTCCTAATTATTTCTTTTTTGATGTATTTACGGTAGTGAAATCCTAAATGAGACGCCCAATGTCCTAAATGTGACAATGCGTTTTATACATGTCAGTTCATCTTAGTATATTCATTTAAGCGCTACACATAGTTTAATTACTTAATATAGAAATGAAACACACAAAATTGAATGTTGAATAGCGTATTATTGAACAATTGAATAAACTAATAATTTAAATTAAAAAGCATATAACGGTACGCATAGGTGCCAAGTTGCCATTAATCCTCCGTAATATGTGGGTTAATTTAACCCTGGTTTAATACATTTCGCACCAGAATTTTTTTTAGTGATGAAATTAAATAAGTTACACCTAGAAAACTGGAATTAAGTAAATAAAGGTTCATCAAAAAATTTTTCTGGTTCGAAACGTTGTTAAACTGGGTTAAATTAATCCACGCATTACGGAAGATTAGTGCGAACTTGGCACTTCTGGGTACGTAATCTTGAATACATCATACTTAAATAATGAATATTTAAAAATCCATATTTAACAGACTTTTAAATTTGACCATCGATAAAACAAGAAGTAAAAAATGAATGACTGATACAACAAATTTTACCAAATCTTTTCCTTTTCAGTTGGCTTTTAACTGATTTTCGATTTTCACTTTCTGTGTAGGTTTCAATTTTTCTTTTTGATTTCTGAATGGTATGGATACTATATACGATTACGGTATAGGTTGTTGCAGCTGTACTTCCAGGTTGATTTAGTAACTGACTTGAGGTTTTTAATGAAATTTGTTTTTGAAATGCTGTTTTTGTTTTTTTACGCTTCAAGTATTCTGTCTTTTTCATTCTTTGACGCTGTTTTTGCTTTTGAATTGTCCTATTTTGTTTTTCCATATTATTCTACAACTTTTAAACATGCAGGAAAGTTTGACACTACGACTTTTCGCTAGGATTTTGAATTATTTGCGATAATTTTTTTAACAAACGCAGAAGACGGATTACCTTCCGCAAAGCACGAAAATGCAGAAACTCCCCATGAAAATAACCGTTATTACCGTTCCCAATACAGCGAATGTCCGGCAATACCAACGCGATTTCGCATACACTTTCAGTACGCATCAGCAAATTACTGCTGGAGAAGGTACCGTTTGCGCTCAAGAACCACACCAGAACCTGTCAAGCGTGAACGTAAAATGTAAACTAAATTTATATTTCAGCATTGTTTTAGTGGAAACTGGTGGCGATGAAGTTTTACATAAGCAGATTAAAAACATCACATCGTAAGCATATATGAAAGCAGATAAATATTTCAACCGTTAGACTCGAAAACAAATGATAAAATTCCACGTATATTCCAAAGACGTTTCTTCTTTTGAAGCTTTTTTATAAGAACTACAGCATTTCTTAAATATTCTGTTTTTTCTTTTTTTTTAAAACATTAGTTGCAAAATTTCTGTCATTAAATAAATTGCTCTTATGGCAGTTAGAACACTGGCAACGGGTCCGCCACCCCTGATTTATCGAACACAGATTCGTTTTATGAAATTTAAAATGATTAACAATTTTCGAAATAGTTTACGATATAATAATTTTCCCCGGATTTTACTAACAAAAGAAATTATATTCCCACCAGTTTACAATAAAATCATTGTTCAGATATACATTTCTCTGTGTTTCCAACCTTGTACTGATTTCGGGTGAAAGCATACGCGGTTTTTACGGGAAACCTCATTCTGCAATGCGGATTATGTTGTCTGGGTTTGCACTTGTGTTCCGCTGCGTGAATTTATTTACAAAACTCTAGCAATGTTTTAACCTCTTCAGGGGCGCCGTTTGCAGTCTGCAAACGCTTAACTTTAATGACAAATGGCACCAGTTATTTCTTAGTACAATTTCGATCTCACAATGTACAGTTATGGAAAAAAAAGTAAACACCCCCTACTAACTCCTCAACAAATTATCGTAGAAGAAAGTTACTGGTACGGAACGATTGGAAATAAAATCTACTTTTAAATGATGTATATAAAATTTGCTTAGGGGGCCACCTACATATTAAAACGAACCATAACTTTGTTTTTTTCAATAGCAGTACCCAATTATGACAGCATAAATGAACTCTACACCCTTCAATTAGCCTAAAAACGAATTTTTATGCAATTCGTACCATACGTTTCCGAGAAATTAATTATTTTAAAACGAGCGTATTTTAAGGGCTGTATCCAAATTGAAGTTCCGTACTGGATTGTTAACCAAGAGAGCCGCTTCCTTGATCAAGGCACCTTAAGCGCCACTCAAGGAGTCAATGAAGCGTGTTAGATTACAGTACGGCAGAATAAATTTCAAAATGTCTACTCACTTCCATCATAGACCCCCTAAACCATCATTTTGCCGTTTTTTAAGCATAATTTGAAAACTACTCGGAAGAAAAATGTGAAATTTTTGAATTTCCATTAAGCAAGACTTAATAAATCTAAATCCATCAAAAAAATTGTAGGTTGCAATTCATAATGTTTTTTTAATATTAATTTCATAATTCATAATTCATATCATAAAATTATAAAAATTGCAAATTCAGCTTATTTATGTTTGGGTATATTAGTATTATTACCACAAAAAAATTAGCACATTAGGAGCATAATTTCGGGAGATATAAATAAAAATATGAAAATATAATTTAACATTAGAAGCACTTAATTTTGAATGTTTATAATTCAAAAACTTATCATTCAAATGACTTGAAATTTGGTGTCTGGGCATAGTTTGAACCGAAGATTTGAAATATCTCGTTAAAATTCGGTATTGCCATTAAAAAAATGAAGTTTGGATTCGTTTTAATATGTAAATGACCCCCTAAGGAAATTTATATACATCATTTAAAAGTAGACTTTATTTCCAATCGTTCGGTACCAGTCACTTTCTTCTATGATGATTTGTTGAGGAGTTAGTAGGGGGTGCTTACTTTTTTTTTTCCACGACTGTACATGAAGAAAATCTTTTGATTATTTTCAAATAAATTTGTTCGTAAATTGCGGTGTGAATTAATTATTTGAACATTTTTGGAGCAGAAATGCTTTGCCCCTAAAAGGGTTAAAACTAACTTAAAATTTTCTAAATTTTCGTGGAGCGTTCTATTGAAAAATATCTAAACTTCCTGTGAAATTTTCAGATACATTGGTAGCGAAAGCGCTTGCTATAGAGTTAATTGTCACCATTACTTACGAGTAGTAGAAATATTTCAGAAAAGAAAATTATAACTTTTTGTTATAAAAACTTATGAAAAGGAGAAGCGATACGCGGAACTATATATATATATATATATTTTTTTTTTTTTTTTTTTTTTTTTTTTTTTTTTTTTTTTTTTTTTTACGGTGCACTGACTGAATTGGAAAATGGCATTTTTTAAAATTAAAAATTTTAAAGATGAGTATTTTTCTATTTTGATCATTTCAAATACATGTTTAAGTACGTGGGAACAAATACACTATTTGGAAATCATCTTGAAATTCTTAATTTATTGACTCAACACAGCTTTTTTAAACACAATTTCTGCTTTTAACATACTTTTAAGGCAATTTATGTTAATAGCATATAAATTTACCTTAGTTAATATCATTAAACTCTCTCCGCATTTAGGACATTGCCTTTGTCGCTAATAGGCCACAGAAGAAAACAAGTTACCTAAATGCGTAGAAAACTTTAGAACTCAAATCTGAAAACTTTTCACGTTTTCCCGAGCTATATTTGCTGATAAATGTAACAGTCATTTCAGCCATTGACGTCCTTAATTTCATTTGATCTTCAAAGTTAACAGAAAAAAAATCTTGAAGCAATTTGGGAATTTTTCATCGCATTTAGTAAACATCAGGACGCTTTAAACTGAACGACGTCCATTAGAATGGGAATTTTTTTATTAGAAACCTTTTAAATCTTTATAAATATTTCGCGTTTTGTTCCTGAAGTTAGGATATCTCACTATATAGCATTTATACACGATTCTTGCCGTAAGGTTTAAGCACAAGTACATTGTCGCATTTAAGGGTCATCACATTTTGGCACAATGACCTTACTGTGACTCAGTCCCCTCCGAAATGATAACTCTAGTTACGCCATTTGCTGAACCAAATCCCTCAAGGGATCCAATTATGTTTTATTTTTCGAGAATGCCATCTAAGAAGAAACCAAAATTTGGCTACAGTCATGCCGATCTTCTTAAAGCGATGGATGCTGTAAAGCAAGGAGAAACAGTAAATTCTGCTAGTAAAAGATTTCTAATTCCTCAATCTACCCTAGCTTACAAAGTATCAGTTAAAACTCAAATTGAAAGAAGAATGGGGCCAACACCTGTCTTAGGGATTGAACATGAAAATATGCTGGCAAACTGTGTGGAAGGACTGGCAGCAAAGAACTTTCCTATGAGTAACCAACTTCTACTGTGATCTGTACAGCAAGTGGTGAAAGAATTACACTTAAAAATAAACTGGTTACCAAAACACTTGGATCAAAATGGTTAGATCTTTTTTTAACCCCTTAACCTACAATGACGGGCATAGCCCGCGTACGATGATCGAGCCATATGTATATTCTTCTTACCACTAAAATTTCACAGTAAATATAGTTTAATTTAATCGTCGAAATTCCATGATTAAACAAGGCGAAAATCTCTATTAAATTTTAGTGGTAGCTATGGGTTTGCCATACCGTGGAGCTGTTAAAAGTAAATCGTAGGTTAAGGGGTTAAAGATACATCCGCATTTTACTGAAAGAACTACAGAGAAACTTGGCAAAATCCGAGCAGATGTTATTGAAAAAATGTAAGAGATTGGTTTACCTCGGTAAACAATTACTTGAAGGACAATAATATGATTGATGTTTTATTTGACCCAGACCATATTTTTAATATGGATGAGACTGCATTATTTTTATTCCCAAGTACAGGTAAGGTGTTAGGAGTTAAGGGCCAAAACAATGTCTATGAAGTTCACAGCGAAAATAAAAAAGAGAGCATTAACTATTCTGTGCAATGTTAATTCAGCAGGAAAAGTAGCCCCAACACTAATAGTATTTCCAGGACAAAGACTGCCCCAAGCAATCAAGTTAATCATACAAAAAGAATGGTCAATTACAAAATCAGAGTCAGGCTAGAAAAATGCAGGGAACTATTATTAAAGAGGAACTAACATATCCTTAAAATTGTGAAGCTTCAACTGTAAACGCTTTCGCAGGGGTTGATTACCTCCGAGTGAAATTTTCACCTGTAAATTTTAACAGAAATTTTCTGGTTATTTAAACCTCTTTAACCCCTTAATTCTCGCTCCCGAGATATTCTCGGGCTGTGTCTTTTACTCAAATTGTTTGATTCCCACCAGTTTTATAGAATAGTGAAACTGGCTATATTTTAGTATCGTTTTACCTGTCATTAAATAAGGTGAATATTTCTTTTCCATAAAAATGGTGCCAATAAGCAATTTGAATTATTCAACTGTAATTTAATTCGAGTGTTAAGGGGTTAAATTGCAAAATTTCAGTCGTAAATAATATCTAAAGCATACATTAATTTTTACTGTTGGAAGTTTTCTTTGGTGGTAGTCAGGCCCTGCGTTTCCGCCATATTGTGACAACTCATACGTAATATATGTTCATATAGTAAAAATCATTTTAAACTTTATCTATCTTAAGGGGTCTTGTACCTTTTAAACGCGCCAAACCTTAACGACAAACTTCAAAGTTTGAATTAGTCTATCTTCAAAGCCTTTTTATGTATAAACATGAAATTTTGGATATTGATTAAACAGATTATGCTTTGCCGTACCGTTTGTAATTCTTTCGTTCTTTTTCTATTCATATATATCTTTAACCGTTTATCTACTGCATTATGATGTACTGCAATTTTTTTCAGTTACTGCAATGAAAATTAAAGGATAAGCATAAAGAATACTCACCCGTGAGCAATTTAATTTCTTAGAGCTAATTAATCAAAGTGGTACTTTTGAAGTACCGTCAGTACACTATGACTAAAATATCGTAACAGAAAACCTACAAAGTATTTCAAATGGCAACAGAATAATGGTAAAATATTTTGGATTTAATATGTGAAATATAGCATTTTTCTTATTTACAAATAATTTTTTTGGCGAATTCCGGTGCCAACCATTCATTCCAACACTTTAGCATTAAAAATGCTTTGTCCCTAGTTTTAAGGTTTCGAACTTGTTAGCAGTCCTTTAGTTATGTGACGTATATATTTCAGGGACAACATGTTCTCTCATATCTCCACATATGCAATATATGAATTTACATATGCCATTTCTAGCTTAGCAAAAAAGAGCCGGTGCCACAAATTTTTCGATTTCCTATAAAAAATAATAATGAAACAGAAAAAAAATACTAGGAAATTATTACTACATTACATTTTAGTAATTACATTTTAAAGCCGATGAAAACGATGGATAACAACACAGACGAAAAGTAAATAAGAAGAGTTTTTCTCCAACACACAGTGTATTGACGGTACTTATAAGTACCACCGATTAATTCAACTGTTAAATCAAATACATACACCGTTCATCTAAAATAGCTAGTCAAATTGAATTCTCAGATCATAATGAACAGATAAAAAAAATCCAACACTTATCTTATACAGGGTTCGTACGGGTGCTTGAATTTCCAGACTAAGAAATTCTTCGGTACCAGTGTTTTCATATGGAAAATCTCTCCTTACATAAGGCGAAATATCGTCCGTTTAATCTAGACTTAGTTTTCTATTTAAAAATTCTGATATTTGGCCTTGAAAATAACGGTACCCGTACGAACTCTGTTATATCCTTTACTGTGTTTATAGCAGTAAAAATGCTAGCATGACATCTGTACGAAATGTCGGCACAAAACATATCGACTGTTTCAAAGATAGCCTCCTTCCTCGCTAAAATAACAAACCCAGAACTACTACTGCCGTGTATCCGGATAAAGTGGAGTTAGAAGAGTGTTTTTGCAAAGTACCATTAGAATATTAACAATATTCACTATGGGATGGAAGTTTAAAGTGAGTGGTACTTATAAGTACCGTCAGTAGATAAAGGGTTATATCAATTAGCTTCTGATAACTGGGTATTCATTAAAGTTGAAAACGATAAGGTTTTTATATTATGTACCTATGTCGATGTTTCAGTTATCTTTTTTTAATAATCAAACAATGTATGAAAATATTATTTCTAAAATTAAAAAAAAGTATTTGAATTGTATGAAAATAAGAATTCTAAATTTTTAGGTATAGAAATTGAAAAACATGATAAATGTATCAGTTTGTCACAAATTGAATATATTGAATCATTGTTGGGGAAACATAATTGAGAGAATTGTAAATCTGTGTAAACACCTATTGTTAATGTTCAAGATTAAAGTTTTCCTCCAACAAATGAATTGTTTGACATAACTATGTATCAGGTAATTATTCGTGAACTTTTATATTTAGCCAATAGAACAAACATATCCTGATATATCATTTGTCTCAACTTATTTGTCTCAATTTAATAACAAACCAGAGAAAATACATTACATTTGGCTAATCCAGTATTAAGGTATTTAAAAGGTGCAAAAGACAAAAAAATATTTTACAGCAACGAATCTGGGTATTTAAATAGTAGATCAGACGCTAGTTCAGGAAATGGAGAAAATGGAAGGTCTTTTTCAGTGGGGATTGTCTTGTTAGGAAAGTCATTAGTATCTTCGAAATGTCATAAACATGTGAGTTTATAGGCGAGCGAACATTTTTTTATGCGCATCAAACCTGCGCGCTGCCAGCCTCCCCCCCCCGCCCCCACATACACACTTGGTGTGCCGGCGATCAGTAGACTTAAAAGTTATTCTGAAGTTCGTCAAGAAAAGAAATCTTTCTGTGAAAATTAAGTAATTTATCTTTAAATTAATTTTTTTGTATTCGTACAGTGTGTTTGTATCTAACTATTTTAATAATAATAGTTTGTAAATAAACTATTTCTTCTGTCAACATCCAGGGACTTCGTAATAATTAAAAAGTAGTGACAGAACAACATTTTTAAATATAATTTTTTCCGCCTTACCCAAAATTTTGTGTTCGGTGGGACGTTGAATACCTTTCCGTTTCCGTGTTTGGCAGATTCCGGTCTACGCAGTATGAATTAATGTATAATTTTCTAAGGGTTCGCCAGAACTTGAAAAAAGTTCCGCGTTAAACAGATTTCAGGCTTACAGAAAGTCCGCCTTAGACCAAATTTACAGTACTACTACGTCCATTTTTTTCATTACATAAATGAACTTTTCAGCTGGAAGCAAATAAAAGTATTTTTGAAATCGGAACTAAGCTTTAACTAAGCTTTATAGGGAGCCAACATGTCCCCTTTTTTCCTTCTATTATTTCAAATCATACATTACCTGTGGTACCAAAAAATGTGACCAGCAAGCAACTTCGTAAAGTTACATTTAATAAAAATATTTTTTTAATGTTTTACACCAGTATTATTTTCGAGAATTTAATATGTTAAATTTTGATTATCTAAGTACAACGATCGCCTTTCTCATCCATAAGAAACTTCAAGCAACTGCTACGTATTGTGGCAGAAGAATAAACTAAGTATTAACATACTGAGTCCCGAACAGTGTTGCATACCAGTGGGCTACTTTTTTAATTCAGATTTCTTGATTGACACCTCTTTTCTGACATGGTAAAATTCACCTTGTTTTCGTTTTAGTTAATATGTCATTAAATAAGACGAAGTTTACTATTTCAAAAAAGTGGTGCCAACCAAGAAATCTGAATTTAGAAAAAGTAGCCCACTGCCAAAGCTGGTTCCGAATATTAAGGGGATGAAAACGAGTTTTCCCGATAACCGAATGATTTTAAATGGTCGAGTAATCTGAAAATTGTTTCAAAATATAATGACAATAATGCTTTTGATTGATTTAATGTTCTTAGATAAGAAAAATGTAAAATGCCATAACCCGATAAGCATTGACAGCATGTGTTCAATCAATTTCCGCAATCTTTTTACCACATGTGTCTGCCTTTCAGACAGTATATTTCGCTAATTATCATCTTATAAATTCCGATATTTTATGCGATAAAGGTGTTTTATCTATTAAAAAAATGAATTTTCTCGAAAACTATTACAGAAAATTTCATGCCATTAATATAGGTTTAGAGCTACTAAAGACGTATAAATTTGTATTTTTGTATAATTTTATGTTAAAAAAACTATGTAACATATCGATAAAAAACTTTTTAAAATAAAAATCATATTTTAGATTTATACGAAAATCAGTCATTTTTGCCAAAAAAAAAATACTATCTACCTGTATAATATATATAAATGTTGAATAAATGATGGACATCACATATAAATACTTACAAATATATACATAAAATGTATAAAAGTCTTTGGAAGGCGGTGTTTGGGGCAGAGTAATTCGACATCCGGCGAAAGTTCTTGGTTTTTATAGCAAAAGTATTCTGCTCTACTTTCGTCTGCGACAGCAACGCATTTTGCTATTTCAAAGCAGTATCGCCAGTGTTACAAATAAAACCCTATATGCTTATTTTAAGGTATTATATAGTAAATAACATTGTGTCGGGTGACTTTTTTCAAGAATCCTACGAATGTCGCTTTTGAGTATCTCCACCTCAAATATTCCCTTCTTATGATTTTTATGCAGTCTTTTTACACATATTGTAAATATTTATATGTGCCCCACCACATAATTCAGGCATTATATATACGGAACGGGTACTCATAAAAAAAATCTACATTAAAAAATGTGATTTTCGTATAAATATTAGATGATATTTTTATTTTATTTTTCATTTTTTTATTGTTTCTACCCACAGTTTTCACACACAAAAAAAAAAAAAAATATATACAAATATTTCCAATTATGGGTCTATAATATATCTATAACATAAGTTAATTCTATGAAATTTGGTGCGGATGTTTTAGGAAAATAGGTTTAAAAAAATAAATAAATAAAAAAAAACTTTTTTATCGTTTAAATATCATACTTTTAAGGTGATAAAAGGAAAAATTTACTGTCAGATAGCTAACCATACGTCGAAAAAAAATCATGAAATTAGATTAAAAGTCATGTTGTTCGTGCTAATCCGGAGATGCCTTTTATGGGAGATTCGAACATCCTTAAGGATTTAGGGGATAATTCATTAAATCAAAGGAAATTTTCGAAAACTAGAATAACTCTCTCTATATTATCGAAAAAACAGCATTTTTAAGCCATATTCACCTATATCTAGAGTATTGAGTAGAAAGACTTTGAGTCAGACAAGAAAAACAAGTGACAGAAAATAATGCAGGTGACAATGTCTATCAGTATTTCGATTCTCTTTTAATTGTGCATGCATATAAGACTAACACTAGCATCCGTCAGGCCGAAACTTCGGAGCGCGGGGTCGCATAAACTTAAAAGATAACATTAAAAAAAATATTTTCATGTTTACTGTTTACTATTATAAAAGTAAGTTTGAAATGACAGTCACCGAATCTTTATTTTTAAGTGTTTAATTCAGTTATCAGTAGCATCAGGTAATACTCAAATGCTAATCTATTGGCAAGAGTTCTCCTCCTTTTAAATTGGTCAAGCCTATGCTTTACGAAAAGCGCTTCAAGTGGAACTTCCTCTAAATCAGAAACTATACTAAAAGTGACATTAGTTGCTTTAATTGACTACTCCTTTAAATCAATGTCCACAGCAGTTTTATACAAAGTTAAACTGTTGGATTTGTGTATGGTGGCAGATAATGCAACTATTAAAAGCAATTGAGTTCGTGAGCATGAGGCATTTTCTTCATTCCAAGATTTACAAATAGGTTCGATAAAAACTTTTTAAGTTAGAAATTGCCTATGATAATTATTAAAATGAGCCATTACAACCTGTGGCACACCTGAAGTCTGAATTCTTGGGTCATAGATTATATCTTTTACCCCACTCTGTCTAGATATTGGTAAATAGCATAATTCTGCATCCAACTGAAAAGAAAAGTCCAATCTGAAGTCCAGACGCGTGATCATATTCACTCCATCTTGCTATTTAATTATTATGGTCTGCCAATATTTTTGTCACTCACCGTTTTGATTTAACCCCTTAATTCTCGCTCCCGTGATATTCACGGGCTGTGTCTTTTATTCAGATTATTCAGATTTGTTTGATTCCCACCAGTTTTACAGAATAGTGTAATTGGCTTTACTATGGTATCATTTCACCTGTAATTAAATAAGCTGAACATTTCTTTTTCATAAAGCGGTTTCAATAAGCAATTTGAATTTTTAAACCATAATTTAATGCGACCGTTAAGGGGTTAAGGAGTATTTCTTGATTATATTCTTTACCTGTTTGTTTTGGGAAAAAGGCATATGGCATCTTGAAATCATTGAGTTTCCTCAGGAAGCAAAATAGCTTTTAACCGTTGCATGAGGTATGAGTGGTCGTCTGAAATTCGACCCACAGAAAGCGAATTAACCCGCTCGGGACCATGGATGCATATATGCACCCTCAAAAAGTGCTTAAAACGCTTGAGTTTGATACCAGTAAAAAAAAAAAAAAAAAAAAAAAAAAAAAAAAAAAAAAAATATGATTTTGTTTAATTGCGCCATTTTCGTGATTTATAAAATTAAGTCAAGTAATTAACAAAAAGTGGTGTCAAACGAATAAAATTCGTATAAAAGTTGCCGGTCCTGAACTAGTCAACTGTCTTTTAACCCCTTGGGGACGGGAGCCTTTTACGAAATTTTTAATCTTTTATCACCGTTTTTTAAAAACAGAAATTTGTGTCTTCTTGAATCGAGAAAATGCGCTGATTACATAAGGCAAATTTTACAGTAAAATTTTACTGGTGAGGAAAAACAAGGATTCTGAGCGCTTAATGCGGCACGCATACTTGCCGCTCGTCCCCAAGGGGTTAAAACGATCTTTGTTGATCGCCACTTTGTCTCACTGATGTTGTTAAAATGAAACATTTTTCAAAAACCCTAAGCGATATTTGTTCGCGAAATGCCAAAATTTCTTTTATAGAATGCCTCTTATATAAAGGGATGTCTTTTAAAAGCTATAAATTCCGAATTGCTCAAATTATTTAAACAGATAAGCCACTGAATGATATCTGCTGAATGATATCTGCTTTACTTTCGGGACATCTTTGTTTAACCCCTTCGGGACGGGAGCCTTTTACGAAAATTTTAATCTTTTGTCACCGTTTTTAAAAATCAGAAATTTGTGTCTTGTTGAATCGAGAAAGTGCCAAGTTGACTTTAACTGGGCAACCCCTTAACCGCTGCTTCACTGTTCAGCACTGTTCAGCTAATTAAATAAGGCAAATTCTACAGTAAAATTTTACTGGTGAGGAAAAACAAGGATTCTGAGCGTTTCATGCGGCACGCATACGTGCCGCTCGTCCCCAACGGGTTAAGGACAGCTATCAGACGACATCCGATCGTTGAAAATTCAGCAATAATGAGAAATTACATTGGATCCATGCTGAGCTGCGGAATTCTTGCATCAGCGAATCATTTTATACACGTTGGTATTTTTAACGCAGAGTGAATTGCCTTGCCCTCGACATTAATTGCAGTAGTACCTGTTAGTGCCAGAAGCATGATAGCTTTTGCACCTAACTACTCAGTGACTCTTTTACGAATTTCTTTGAATACCATACATTTTTTAGCTTCAGCTTTTCCAGTAATAATATTTGAATTGGGGAAATTTGTAGCTTTTGATTGTAAATACAAGGCTGTTCTGTGCATAACTGAACTATATTCTCCTGCTTATCTGTAAATCTGATGTCAGAATTATCATAATTTTGATGCATTGTAATTTGTTGTTCTTTACAAAAATTAGGAATGTTGAAGGTAAAGAAAAACCATTGGATAAGAAAGTATACGCTAAATAAAAACCACCTTGTGTATTTGAGCGATTACCGTTTTATCGTTGTAGTTTAGATCATTGGAACAATCAAAAACTGGAACTGAATCAATCGAATTAGCAGCAGAGAACTTCAAAGCCCTTTCAAAGACTTGCATGTCTAGCACAGCTCAGAATTACATAATATGCTTTCAGAAAAAGGATTGTAACACGCTTTACAACGCAATGGGCAGTCTGCTATACTCCTCTATCAAATTTGATACATTTATTCACCCGAGTTGTTGTTATATTGTTACTCTGCAAATATTCGGATGTCAGATGGGTTATTGTAATGAGACTTTTCCACATAGAATAACGCTGGATAACTTTTTTCATCTCAATTGCTTTCTTTTAACAGGTATTTTTGTAACTTTTGTACATAAAACATTGTACATATAAAAATGTACAGATAATACAAACTCTTTATCCTAAATGTAGCTAAAAGCAATAGAAAATTAGCCTTCTTTGCAATTCATTTCGTAAAGTAAGAAAATGAAATAAAATAATAGTTATTATTTATGTAAATGAAAGTCCAAGTAAATATTACAAAATAATCACAATATTTATACGTATCTGAAAATTTTTAATCATTTAAAGAGTTTTCAATTAAGGTAGAAATTATTTTTATTGTAATAATTTAAATTATTTCATATGGTGTATGGATTTTTTTTTTTTTTAAATAACTCAATTCATTTTATCCTTATTTACTCAGTTTATAATTTTGTTATTTTAGTTTAACCCCTTAACGCTCGAATTAAATTACGGTTGAATAATTCAAATTGCTTATTGGCACCACTCTTATGAAAAAGAAATATTCACCTTATTTAATGACAGTAAAAGCCATACCAAAATATACCCAATTTCACTATTTTATAAAACTGGTGGGAATCAAACAATTTGAATAAAAGACACAGCCCGTGAATATGACGGGAGCGAGAATTCTGGGGTTAAATAAACAAAAAATCTAAAAGTTCTGATATAGTATCTTGGTTTAGTTCAACAGTTTTTTTTTTTTTTTTTTTTTTTTGAGAGAGAGAGAGAGGGGGGGGGAGTCAATATCAGTCCAAACCTAAAATTTTAGAGACAAACATTTTAACAAGGAATCAAATGGGCGAAATTTATCTCTTAAAAGATTCGTTTCATAATGCTGCTATAGAGAAAATCTTTAGTGTGTGGGTTCTGTGGATTCTATAGGGATTGTGCCGGGATAACGATGTATTGGCACGCGTGGCGGGCTAGGCACGGCGACAATTTTAACGACACACGAATAAATTATATTTGTTAATCATTATGTAATTTAAATTATTATTATTGTTTGTTAGAATCAGTAAAATATTGTAACATGTACAGATCATGACAAATAATGTAACTTTATTTTGCCGGAAATGCATTAGATTTTTTTTCCTATGATGCAATGCATTATTTCCGACATGTAACTATTTTGTATTTCTATGTGCACTGACAAATCTGTAAATCTTTAATCGAATTTCATAAGACATTTACTTCAGAAAATGGCAAGCGTTTCGAATTCTGACAACTGTATTACCTAAAATAACTTTAAACAATCACGATTTCTGTTTTACAATGCTCGTATCGTATTTTTGTTTATTTATTTATAGCCCATCGAATGCTTACATTTAAAAAATCTATACTAATTTTGAAAATAGCAATAACATAATGAGTTCAAATAAAAAAAATCTAAAAATTCTAATTTAGTATCTCGGTTTCTTTCAACATTGTTTTTTTTTTTCGGAGACGGGTGGGGGTGAATATCTGTCCAAACCTAAAATTTTAGAGACAAACGTTTTAATCTGGAATCAAATGGATGAAATTTATCTCTTAAACGATCGATCTGACAATATTGGTGTAGAAAGAATCTTTAGTGTGGAGATTCTCTATTTATTGTGTAGGAATAATGAAGTAATAGCACGCGTGCCGAATGACTCACGACGACATTTTTTTCAGACACAAGAAAAATTAATATTTGATAGTCATTATGTAATTAAAATTATCATTGCTTTTGGTAGAATAAGTAAAATATTGTAACATGCATACATCGTGTCAAATAATGTAACTTTATTTGGCAGGGATTGCATTAGAATTTTATTTTTCCTATGACGCAATACATTACTTCCTACATGTAACAATTTTGTATTTCTATGTGCATTGACAAATGCTGAAATCTTTAATCGAGTTTCATAAGACAGTCACTTCGGAAAATGACAAGAGTACCCAATTCTGACAACTGTACTATACATTGTAACTTTAAAAAATAACGATTTGCGTTACAATTCTCATATCGTATTTTTATTTATTTATTTATTTATTTACACCCATCGAATGCTTATATTCTTAAAATCTATGCTAATTTTGGATTGAGAATACATTTTATTGTTGTCAAGTACAGAAAATGCTGTATATGAAATAGTGGTAAAAAAAGCACATCTTTAATAAAGTAAGTTTTTCTGAGCAACAAAGATAAGTGTTAATTTACATTACTTTATATTGTATTTTTTTATGTATTTTTTTTTCCTTTTCCTGGATTTTACGCTGTTCCATGTCGACCTTTTTAAATAATTCCGACAAAAAATTAAAAATACAGATTTTACAATACATTTTTTTACGATATGTTGCTGCATTAATTATGTTAAAAATTGCTGAAGTAAAAGTTCGTATTTTTCCCGTTATTACAGTGCATGCAAATTAAATCGTACTTCCGAATTACAAATTCATAAAGTTAACAAATCATTCCAAAATACCAAAAAACATAAAATTTATTTTGCTTTCTGTTATTCAATGCACGAATGATTCGATTAACCCACGATTCGTATAAGGAACATATGCTGCAATATCTCTTTATATCGAAAGTTTGGCACATCACAGTATTGATAGATATAGACTATTAATTTTTGCATGCGTACATAATAAGGTACGTTTAGTAACTTTTAACCCCATGAGGAGCAAATAATTGTGTTTCTGTAATGCCAAATTCACATCGGACTCTGCAAAAAGATTTATTGCAAAATAGGGAAATGCAATTTTACTATTTTTTTTCCACCAAAGTTAAAAAAGTAAAATTTAATAAATTTTTCCTGGTGAAAATCTTTATTAATCGTAGGTGGGATATAATATATCCCACCGCCAATCAGGGGGTTAATAGCCACAAGCCTTTTCGAACACACATTTGGTTTATTGCTATCTGCACTTGAATATATAGCAGATTGACAAGTATAAGAAATTCAAAAAGTCGATTTTCTCAGTTATGAAATAGCAGCAAAATACATTTGAATTATCCTTATTTATTTATTTTACCGGTGTAAAGACAAATTCTTTAGACATACGTTTATTTAATATTGGTTTGAGCGCCCGTATAAGCAGTCTTGGAGAACAACTACAGAGCCCTGCATTAAGCCCTGTAACATGATTTTACAGGCACCGGTTATGTATTTTGTCGTTGGGGTTCGGGTTGACAACAACTGTTTCATTACAGTGTCGGTTTGTGCTTAATTTAATTTTATGACGATTCAGGTTTAGGATAGACCATCTTCTGAAAAGAAAGGCAGAATATTGTTTAATATGAAAATCGATATATAGGATATGAATGACTCTTAAATGTTTACATTTCAACATAAAAGATAAAGTTAACACCTTCGGGACGATCGTTTTTTACAGAATTTTTAATATTTTGTCACCGGATTTTTAAAACAGAAATTTTTGCCTAACTGAATAGGGAAAATGCTCCGATTTAACACGGGAAAATTTACAATAGAAATTTACTGGAGAGAATAATCACCGATTATGCGCACCTTACGCGGCAGGAATACCCGTAGGTTGTCCCCAAGTGGTTAACATTCAGATTACAGTATATTTTGTATCATTGCTATCTGCTCTGGAAGATATGTAGATTGACATGAGTAGCAGGAAAAATATCGAAATTTTCGCAGTTTAATATTAGCTGCAAAACATATTTTGATTATCCTTATATATTTTACTGGTGTGAAAGACCATTTATATTCTTATCAATTTATTTCAGTGCGGGTTTTGAGTAGGTATTCGGGTAAACGAAAAAACTCGTGTCTGCCTTGGGTCAGGATTAAGTAGAATTTTTTGAAAAAAAGTGGTGAATTATTGACTTGGAAGCAAAACTCTGAACAAATCAATTATTCACAAATTTTTACAAATATTAATTTTTCTATTAGATAGGCAGAAATCCCATCTTTAAACAAGGTGAAGTTTGGGGCTAAGGCTAAGGGTAAGGGTAGGGGTAACGGTAAGGGGGAATAAGGCTTGGGTCAGGATTAGGTAGAATTTTTTAATAAAAAATGGTGAATTATTGACTTACTTAGAAGCAAAATTCTAAACAAGTCAATTATTCACCAATTTTTACAAATTTTAATTTTTGTATTAGATAGGCAGTAATTCCATGTTTAAATAAGGTGAAGTTTTCTTTTGGAAAACAGCCATACTCCGAAATCAGGCAGTTTACCCGCGTGGTCGAGCGGCAGTCAGACGCTTGCCGTTCTAAAATTCCATCACGTACATTTTTACAGTCAATGTAGAATTTATGACCAAATATCAAGACTGAAAAGAAAAAAAAATGGTGCATTTAAATACTAACCAGAAAAAATACGTATAATACTAGAATATTCCTTCGATACCACCATTTTTTCCTAGAAAACTATTTAACCCCTTAATTCTCGCTCCCGTCATGTTCACGGGCTGTGTCTTTTACGCAGATTGTTTGATTTCCACCAGTTTTATAAAATAGTGAAATTGGCTATATTTTAGTACCGTTTTACCTGTCATAAATAAGGTGAATATTTCTTTTCCATAAAATTGGTGCCAATAAGCAATTTGAATTTTTAAATCGTAATTTAGTTCGAGAATTAAGGAGTTAAAATCTAAATCACAGGCCTTTTAACTGCTTCGTTTAACTCCTTCGGGACCATGGGTGCATATATGTATCTTCAAAAGATGCTTACAGCACATGTTCTTGATACTGCTAAAAAAGAAAAGTAAAATTTTCCTTATGTGATAGAGACATTTTCTTGATTCATAAATTAAATTTAATTATTTGACCAAAAGTGCTGTATTCCCAATAAAATTCATGTGAAAGATACTGGTCCCGAGTGAGTTAAATGTAAAATATGTAATAGTTTTCTGAGATTAAATACAGAGGAAAATACTATTCACATATTATTTGGGATGCATGCATTGTTATATTTCTCCTTTAATTATATAACTTTAACAAGAATATAAATATTATTTAACTTGTAATCATGAATGAATAAGCGGGAAATGTAATTTCAAAATTTAGCTTTTTTGCTTATTTCCAAAACTTACTTTCTGGTTATTTTTCGATTTTCCGTTTGAAACATAAAAGAGAATATATCTTGGTATAACTTAATTATGCACACATTCATTTTTGAAAGTGTTGAGATTTTCATTTCATTTTCAGTAATAAATAAAAGGCAAAACCAAAACACTCACTGTCATTTTCATAGGAGTTATAAATTGAATAATATAATTAAACGTATGTAATTTAGTACAGATAACTCTAGTTAAAGTCCCCGAGTAATAGAGAAAACAATTTTTTTTGAACTAGCATGAAAAAAGCCTTAAATATCACTAATCAAAATGAACATTGTTTTAACAAAGTTATTTAAAAGACTTGGGTTAATATTTATGATGTTGTTGTTTTAATATTCTTTAAAAGTTTGTTGTACATCGCTTCGATTTCCGACCATTAGAATAGGTTTTCGGAAAAATGAGGTTTTATGTAAAACAGTAATTTAATTTTTTTCTATATATAATTCCGTTTCCTTGTGTACGAAGTCATTATCAGAAGTAATGACATAACAGATCTTTTATTTAACCCCTTAACTGTTTCACTTTTATAACGCCATAAATTAAAAATAGGGGCGTACATCACTTTTTCCATACTAAAATATTTGCCTTGTATAATCGACTACCGTCTGACAGTTAATAAAGTAAAAAAATACGGTTAAAAATTATTGGTATCCAAAAGTTTTTAGTAACGAAACAAACAAAGTGCTCCCGAACTGGGTTTAGGCAATACAGTTAAGTGGTTAAGTAAAAAAACTGAAAGAGGTTAACCCATACCAGCTGGTGTGCAACGGTCAAAATAAATACTCATTCTTAAATTATTTACTTAGCTACCACTATTTTTAAATTAAGAAATTAATGTTATTTAAAGACAGAGACTTTGAAAGCAAAAAGGCGAAAATTATCTTTCACAATTTTCGGTGGCAAACGACGTTCTGATAAAAAGTTTAAAACCTCTACCGTATAGTTATGATAGTTAAAGGGTTAACTTTTCGATTTTCATTCTAAACTTTAACCGTCCTACCCTGAATGGGTCTAATCGACCCATTTCTTTAATTCATTTCATTCGATTCGAAACATAAATTTTTTCGTCAAGTAAGATAAATAAAAGACACCGAAAACTAATACAAATAAATACATAGAATAGTTTTTAAAGAAAATTTTGGTGTGAAATGTTTCTATGAAGGTTGAGTAAAATTTCAACAGGGTAGGAAGGTTAAAAAACATATTATTTGTGCAATGTAACCATAACACTTAATTTTATTTTGAAAATATGCGTTTTTATACTCATATTTAGGTTCAGATACCGCAAATTTTAAAGAGTAAATCTTTACTTTATTTAATAGCAAAGTGCTTAAATGACATGAGTGGGGGGATTTTATTTAAACTAGATATGAACTGGCTTTATTTTTATTTTCTTCTGACTTTACAAGAAGAAAGTATTTATTTGTGAAAAAATTTCGGCTTTCATTCGTTTTTTGACGGACTTACATGTTTCAAAAGGTCCTGAACATCATTTGACAGTTTAAAAAATAGTTTATCTGTATGTGATAAAAATTTTGTGGTCACTCTATTTCAAGAACTAAAATTCACGGCATTTATTAAAACTTTATATTAAGTTAGACCTTGATATAAATTGATACTGATCAGTTTTTGGTATAAATCGCTGCGTTTATCTACGCTGCGTTTTTCAATATTTACACGATTTTAGCGTATCTATTTTATTTCATATGTATTTCATGTATTTTATTTCATATCTCAAAAACTAATTCACTGAATGTCATCAAAACACATATTCTGTTAGATCTCGGCATATGTTAGTGATAGTTAGATTTTCGTGTAAATCATATGACTGGTGGCGCTGCTATGCTGCTTTTTTCACAATATTCGCGATAGCTAGATCTCAAAAACAAATGCACGAAATTTAATCAAACTTTATTTTCTGTTACACTTTCACATAAAAGATCCTTAATTAGGCTTGAGTGTTTACTTGCCAACAGGTGCCTTTTTTTATGATTTTTGGATTGGGAATTTTTTGGTTGCAGATATTTTAGAAGGTGTGTGCCGGAATTTAATGTTTCATTTGAAAAATGCGTTGCTTATATCGTCCTTTTAAATGCTCACAATTGAATGTATATATACCTTTAGAGAATCCTGATGATGGGAATATATTTTCATTTAATTCTGGTACTGTGATAGCGAATTTGGAAGTATTAATATGTGTGAGACAGAAGAAAGTTTTGGGATCAGCATATCCGACTAGTTTAAAAGGTTAAATTTTAATTGATTCATATATGCATTCATTGACAATGTTTAGTTAAACATGCACACATTTACTTATTACATGGCATCTGATTAACATGTTAAATGAAAACTAAAATTAAAATAAACTTAAAAATGTTACCCATAAAATAAGCTTAAACAGAGGTTAATTATAAATATAGGTTATACATTAATCGTATATTCAGACGTTTATATTTTATTATATAAGTTTTTTATCCGTATTTCAATTGTTGAAGTCTGTAATAAGAATGTTTAGAAATATGGCACCTTATAATGCTTTTGACTTTTCCATGTGAAATAATACTAATTTTGCAATGTAGAAAACTCTCAAGAATTTTTAATCATTTTCACTTAATAATTTAATAGAAGCCATTTTCAAACATTTTCGCATAAATTATAAAAGAAACATTTTTTTTCAAATGCTATAGCACATATTTTGATTAAAATTAAATAGTAAAAATTACATACTGCCAACATTAAAAGCGTTTAATGATAAAATAAAAATTTAAAAACCTTTCTCATTGTAAATTATTTCATAATTTTTTTCCATCAAATGTTTTACTGTTTAATAAGTTGAAAGGTCAGAATTTATACATTCAATTAAAAAAGGGAATTTTTCTCATTTATCTGTTGGTCTTCCTTTCTTTTTCAGATGATCTTGCCACAAGAACAAAAGTTAGATACTCTTTACTACTTTCTTATTTAGATTTAACATAAAATATTGAAACAATAAAGAAATAACTTTTCCAATTCTTTAAACAACAGTTTTTTAATTAAAAAAATACTTGTCATGAAATTTTATTTCAATTAATCAGACATTTTACCGAAGTTCAATGAAACACAATTGAGTAATTATCCAAAAGAATACTGTCATTTGCCGTTTAAAACGAACAATTTTTACTTTCCTTTAGGCACATTTTATTCAAATAAAATCTCGTTTGAAAGACCGTCAAATCACTTATTTTCATCGAAAGAGCTCAGTAAATGTGAAATTTTAGAATTCTTTTTTTTTTTCTTAAATGAAACGTTTGACTACTTTTTCTTTTACAGTTAGATGGCGAACTTGCGAAAATCCGATTTGAATGGCTGAAAGTAATCTTAAGAAATCAGTTTGTTTTAAAACTTGTTTTCAATCAGAAAACTCTATTCAAACGTTTAGAAAAAAACTTATCTCAATCTTCGACCATTCAGGATCTTTGAAAGTTCTTATGGAAACATGAATTAAATGTTTCTTTATTTCTTGTTCTGTTAAATAAACTTTCAAAAACGGATATAATTTTTTTTAAATATGTTGCATATTTCATACATTAAATTCTTTAATACATGAATAAATTAGTTATTTTGAAATAATAAAATATCATTTGGTTTTAATTTTAATAACCAGTTCTTTAAAATTTTGTTGATCGGTGACGAGTACAACCGCAAGTAATTTAGTGCGTTTTCTTATTAAACTAGGAGCCTCTGCTCCCTACGAGCTACGCTCGTAAACCCTCATTCAGACTCTAAAAATCCGTTAATTTGATCGGCTTAAAAAAGATTACGGAAGACTGAATCATAATTTAAAAACCAGGGGCGATATCCCTGTAAACGGGTTTCAATTTATGGTTTTTTTTAATGAAGGATTTAAAGGCCAAATAAGCTGCAGTCAATTGCTATTTTCATGCTTGATGAAATAAGATTAGTTATAAATCTGAAAATTAGCTAATGGAAAATTAACTAAGTCAACAGAGTATTTGCTTCCGGGTATTGTTTAATAACGCTATAAGAAAATGATTTTAAATCACGCTTTTTAAATCTGATGTAATTTTCGCCAAACATTTCTTTTTGTAATATTCATTTGGAAATATTTTAATTTTTAGAAAATAAATGTTATTATTTGCGCCGTCTTTGGCTACATTAATTAAGATAATTATCTCAAAATTTGAAATAAATCTCACGTGTACATGTAAATATATATTTTAATTTAAACTGTTTGGCAATATTATTTGGCTACTTGAAATATTACTTAATTTCACCAGCATTTACTGCTATTAACACATATTAAATAATTAACTGTTTTATAGGGGTTTTTTTTCCTTTTTAAATATTCACGTGTATAAGCAATTTTTATGACGTAATTTTTAATATTTTCCTGCTTTTAACACGTTATCATTTAATTCTAATTTCATAGGGGTTTCTCCGCTTCCGCTAAAGTGGCACAACTTAGGACGCAAAGCAAAGAGGACTGAAGGTAAAAGGTGTCAGTATTGAAAGTTTCGTTCGCCAAGATGTATACATAAATTAAAGACGCCGAATTTCCAATTTTTAGAAGACCTGAGTTACGTCGTTTGTATAACGTTATTTACTGTACTGTAAGTATTTATTTCGTATTCATTGCATGTATTTTAAGTAGGTAAGATGCTGACAGTAGCATACACTGCTCAGTTCATCTTACGGGAACTGAAGCTCCGTCATATTGGGAAGTATGGTTGCCCCGATTTCGTCTCCCTTGCAGTTCTTATTTTCGTCCCGGGAACGAAATTAGCAATGTTTTTTAATGATAATTTTTTCAATTTTTTCCAATGTTTGGATCGGTAATGTTTCATTATGTTATTCTTCCTCTGATAATTAGTACATTTCTTTGTGTCTTACTTTGATGTAAATTAAATTACTTACTCGTTTAGAAATGAATTTTGATTTAGTTATAAGTTAAGCCTCGGCGTATTGGATTTTTCGGTGGGAAGAAATTGAGACCATTTTTTTTCTTTTGCATTTTTTAGATACTGTTGAAAAAAGCAATTTTTCGCATTGTTAAAATTTTTTATACGATATTTGCCTATGTTTCTATATGCGTAGGTAGTTATTCTATGTAAAATCCAAATTTGGTAGGTTTTCACTGAAAATTACAACATTTAGGGCCTAAAAGTGACTGTGGGGGCGAAATATGGGCACTTTACCCTATAGTTTTTGCTCCTATAAAACTTTTTTGATGAAATGATTTTGACCAACATTAAATATCTCTTAAAATAATTCTTCGATTTGAAAACTGTCTGCATCAGCGTGTTTATCAAACATTTCTCTGTAACACCACTGATATTCATATTTCTGTATGCGGTAGTTTTCTGAACCCCTTGGGGACGAGCGACACGTATACGTGCCGCATAAAGCGCTCAGAATCCTTATTTTTCCTCACCATTAAAATTTTATTGTAAAATTTTCTCGATTCAAGAAGACAGAAATTTCTGTTTTTAAAAAACGGTGACAAAAGATTAAAATTTTCGTAAAAGGCTCCCGTCCCGAAGGGGGTTAATATTAACGAAGAAAGACCTCCCTATCACAAAAAATTCAAAAACAGCGGTAGAGACAGCGTTAGTTACCCTTTTTTTAATTGAGAGAAACATTTTTTAATAGTGTTCTTTGTTTTATTAATTGAGGAAATGTGTGGATTAATTAGAGTAAAAATTAATGTTGAGGTATCCTGGTTTGAATACAAAAATACGCTGAAATGCAACATTCAACACAGTCAACCATGTTTTAAAATAAATGCTATATCAACAGAAAGGAATAATATATGGCATCCCATGTAAACAGTATAATGCATTATATATTGGAGGGGCAGCTGTATCTAGGAGATTAAAAGGACACCGAAATGCCTTTAATTCAAGAAACTTAAATTGTAAAATTCCACGTCAATAGAAAACAATAATTTTCCAGATTTTGAGATGTACCGGGTTATAAAATCAAATTGAAACGTATACAAAAGCCGTATTTTTTTCAGGAGCATGGTTTACAAGAAAGGCAAAATTCCCACTCAATGAAGCTAGTTTACTTCCACATGAATATACCATATTAACCTGACTCAAATATTCACCTTCCTGTTTAATTGCTTATGGCACATGCTTTAAACTGCAAGTTGAATTCTGTATTTTTTGTCCTTGTCTTTAAAGGCTATAAAGCTTTAGTTTTAAACTCTTCAGGAGCAAGGCATTACTGTTGATTCTGAAATATTGCACTACAACCAGTATTTATGAACAAGTATGAACAAGTATGAACCAGTATTTTTCCACGAAATGTTTTATTGTTTAATAAGGTGAAAGGTCAGAATTTTTCACAGGAACAGACGTTAGATTTTTTTTCTACCTTATTATTTAGATTTAACATAAAAGATTTCAACATTAAAATGAGTTTTCCAATTCTTTAAACAACAGATTTTTAATTAAAAAAAAATAGTTGTCGTGAAATTTTATTTCAATTACTCAGACGTTTCACGAAGTTCAATAAAACGAATTGAGTAATTATCCATAAGAATACTGTCATTTACTGTTTAAAACGAATAATTTTTTCTTTGCTTTCGGCACTTTTTATTCAAATAAAACTTCTTTTCATCGAAAGAGTTCAGTAAAAGTGAAAGTTTAGCTTTTTTTTTTATCTTAAATGAATCGTTTGGTTACTTTTTCTTTCAAATTTAGATAGTGAACTTGCGAAAATCCGATTTGAATGGCTGAAAGTAATCTTGCGAAATCAGTTGGATTTAAAACATGTTTTAATTCAGAGAATTCTATTCAAACATTTGGAGGAAAACTTATCTCAATCTTTCACCATTCAATCTTTGAAAGTTCTTTTGGAAGCATCGATGAAATTTTTTATTTATTTATTTTTCAGTTAAATAAACTGAAAAAAAGGATATCATTTTTTAAAAACATGTTGAATACTTCTTACATTAAATTCTTTAATACATGAATAAATTAGTTGTTTTCAAATATTAAAATCTTATCTGGTTTTAATTTTTATGATCAGTTCTTTAAAACTTTGTTGATTGGTGACGAGTACAGTCGCAAGTAATTATGCGCTTTATCTTATCTTATGAAAAATATTTTTAACAGTGTTCTTTGTTTTAATAATTACGGAAATGTCTGGATTAAACAGTGTAAAAATTAATGTTGAAGTATTCTGGTTTGAATACAGAAATACGCTAAAAAACAACTGTCGGTCAACAATGTTTTATAAGAAGAGCTATATCAATTAAAAGGAATAATATATGACATCCATGTAAACAGTATAATGGAATATGTATTGGAGACACCAATTGTACCTTGGAGTTACGATTAAAAGAACACAGAAATGCTTTTAATTCAAGGAACTTAAATTCTAAAATTCCATGCCCATAGAAACCAATAATTTTCCAGATTTTGAGATGGACAGGTTATAAAATCAAATTGAAACATATACAAAAGCCGTATTTTTCTAGAGGCATGGTTGGCCTAAACAGTGTTACCAGATGGATGACTCCCCCCCCCCCCCCCCAGATTGGGGATTGTCACCACTTTTTAAAAATAATATAAATCGCCTTATTTTTTTTTTTTTTTTGGAATTTTTTATCTATTTTTAAATAGGTCGAATATTTTCAAAAAAGTGGTGACAATCCAATAATCTGAATTAAAATTGTCCACAATCTGTCAACAATGAAGCTAGTTCACTTCCACATGAATATACCATTTTAACCTAACACAAATACTCACCTTCGTGTTTAATTGTTTATGGCACATGCTTTAAACTGCAAGTTGAATTCTGTATTTTTTGACCATGTCTTTAAATGCTATTAGGTTTTAGTTTTAATCTCTCCAGGGCAAAGCATTTCCGTTGTTGCTGAAATATTTGACTACAACCAGTATTTAAGAACAAGGTGATTTGAAAATTATAAAATGTTTTTTTGCATGCATTACAAAGGTAAATTAGTATTATACACACACAAGTGCGTGATTTTTTATTTTGTTTCGAAAAAATATATATATATACAGGGTGAGTCTAAAATCATGGAACAAATTTTAAGGGGAGGTAGCGACATCACAAGGATTCAGATTTGCTTAGTAACCCATGGTCGGAAATGCTTTCCTGGTGCGGTAGTGATGACCCAAAACACAAGAAAGAAAGGACAGAAACAGGGAGGGACAACATGTTTATTAATCTTAGTGCTGAAATAATGCCGGGACAATGCTGGAAAATTCTGAGGAACTCTTTGCACGCATCGTGGTAGCTGGTGGGGAAGTCATTTACGAGAATATTAGATCTTCCATCCGCCGGAGATGCGATTCCAGGCATCACGGAACGGGTCGTAATTTCGAACACCTACATTTATGACTATCATTGTCTCTTTAATGTTGATTTTTCTCAGTTTTTTGCTGTTCTAAGGATAATAATCCTTTTTCTCCTCTTATTCGCGTTCTGTCTTTCTTGTTTTTTGTGTCATCACTACCGCGCCAGGAAAGCTTTTCCGACCATGGGTAGATATGCAGATCTGAATCCTTGTGATGTCCTCTACCCCCCCTTTAAAGTTGTTCCCATGATTTTAAACTCATCCTGTATGATTCTATCAAAAGTTTATTACACTGAAAAATATTTAAAAAAATCAGAGATAGATTTTTAGTGTAATTCGATAAATTTTCCTTATGTTGCATATCTGCAATGCAAGCAAAAACTACTGTTATAACTAATATAGTACAAAATGAATAATTATTTTAGTAACTATGAATCTAGGTATAACTTACTTTATATGAATTTTATTTTGTAATACTTAACACTTAAATCCATTAATTATTCTTTTAGAATTGCGTTTATTATTCGTATATTAAGGATTACATACCAAAGATTTTAAGATAGATTTTTAACTTTATCTAATATCATATATTTTTGTAATCTTTACAGCATTAATATTTCTATATATATACAGTGGTTGCTAAAATTTAATGAAAAGTTATGCAGATATGCATCATTATGCATTTAAGAGTTAAAAACAGTGATGTCATATTGGGGATTTTGACCCCATTTTGGGGGATTTTGAACCCTCTGAGGAATTTTTTGGGGACAGGTAGTTCTTGGGGAAATTGCCGCTGACAATCAATAATTTTGGGAAAAGCTTGGTGAATTCTTTTCACCATTTTACGTAAAGTTTACTTTCAGTCATCTGACAACACTGGATCGGTCTCTATTTTGATTTGGAAAATGAAAATAAAATAATGAAACTAGATATATTAATCATTATTCTCGTGGCCGTGCACATCGTTTACAACATTACAGTATACACTTTATCACAGATGCATCATGACCTGCCTTGGAGTATCCACACCTAAATTTTCAAATCACTAAATACGGCAGATTTTTATAGTCATCGCGGGCAGACACACAAACACATATACACATTTCTTTTATTAGTATATATTTATACAACATAAATAAAAACAATATTATGACTTTTTTTGTTTAACGTTGGCTAGTTTGGGCTTCATGAAATGACAGTAGAACTTTTTGCAAGACAGGCAAGTGCATACAACAATCACATTGCTACGTTTATAATTGAACATTGCTCAATGAATGCAGCAGTGCCCCACCCCACCCCCAAGTCTCCTTATAAGAGACTTGAATGAAAACTCTACGGTCTTAAACAGCATAAACCTTCACATTATTATTCTTCAGTGCGTATACGAAACGTTCATTTGTCGTGCTTTTTACAAGATTTAATTAAAAATGTGGAAAGCTCCTATTTTTTAAATTATTGACGAAGGCACAGTGAGTGATACAACGGAGATGCTTTGCATTACGGTTAGGTACTTCAGTAGGGATGTCAAAAAATTTAAAACAAAGTTTTATATGTTACGTTAGATTAGAAGCAAATGTAGCCAACACCATCTCAGATTCTTCCCAAACCAAATTGATTATAGTTGGTCTAAACCTTGAAAAAGTTATGGTATACGTAGATGGAGCTATCGTAATGACAGTCCAGCATCATCGATGGGCAACAATTTAAAAAACAGGAGTAAAAGAATTTGGCGTTGTAAAATGTATCTCTAATTCTCTTCTTTTAGCTGCGAATATGCATGCAAAAACCTGTCGAGTTTAAATGTTTATTTTTTTGCAAATGGGGGAGTTTTTTTTTTAAATCTTGATTTGAGGAAAATTTTTTTGTTATTGAAAATTTGCTAGTTAGTATTTTTTACAGGGAAAAATTGAAAATTGAAAATTTACTTTTTTTAGTAGAAACCGCGTTGTGGATTTTTTCGGAAAAAAACACTGATTTGGAAAAATTTAAAAAATGTTGGGGAAATTCTCTTTCGACTATCTGGCAACACTGATATTAACTAAGGATGGACCTAAACAGGTTGTAAAGATCAAAACCGAATTTGAGTAATCTTCCTATTTTCGGTCGAAAACAAAAATGTCTTTTTAAAAAGTAATTATTACATACATAAATATAAATAATTATTAATTAATTATACGAGTTTATTAAATATATATATAATTATTAATTAATTATATGATTATATTAAATATACATAATAATTAATTAATTATACATTTGGCCCCAGTTGGCTCTCTGTCTCTCTGATCAAAACATTTTATTTTCATATTAAAATAAAACGTTATTAATTCATTAACGACAGAGAATAATTTTCTAAATATACGAACTTCATCTAATTAAAAATGTTTAAGTATACAGACCTCTATTTATCTTTTATAATTTTTTTTAAATGATCATCTGTTACACCAATTTAACGGACAAAGACCTTCTATTGCTAAATTGTTGAGATAAATGAATGACACCGTAAATTGCAAACAAATTTATTGGCAAATATGAAAAAGTGATTTTTCAAATACATAATAAATGGAAAAATGTGTATCAAAATTCTGGTTGTTGCATTTCGTAATTAAAATATTTTGATTTCATAGACAAACCACTGACCGTGAAAGTAAAAATAGACCTTTCTGAAAGAGTATTAGAGACACTTCTGTGATTTCAAACTAAGAATGTTCTATTACTGTTAAGTCTGCACCTTTTAATGAGCACATAAAAGGTGCTTCAAACTTTAATCATATATGCATTGCTCGCTTTGGAATTTTCACTCACATCTTGAGTCAGTAATTGCAGAAAATTATAAGGAAATGAAATTTAGAGCAATAAATATAAAATTATAAGCAATGAAATTCATAGCAATAAATATAAAGTATCTAATTTAAGCCGATACAATTCAAATCATTGAGTAATATTGAAATTTTCATAAGGAAGGAACGAGATTTTTGGAAAACAGATAGCTTCGGTCGGGCTAAATTGTCGACATTATTTTTGCGAAAATTAGATTTTGGCCTGAAAACAAAAAAGAACTTTTGGTCGATACCCTTATCGGAACTATGTCACATCCCATGTGACATCGGGACCATCACCTTTTACACGAATTTTATTCGGCATCACTTTTTTTACGAAATCCTTTTTTCACATAAACGTTGACAAGATGGACAATAGAACATGCTACAAAATTTATTTTTAAAGTATAGTGGTGCAAGTAGATGTTAACCCTCTCGCTACGCAACTCGAGAGTTTTCGGGTAACATAAAAGTAACAATATTTGGCGAAACCCGAGATTTCATCGAGATGCCTTTTTTTCAGTCTAATTAACTCTCCTTGATCATTCCCACCAATAACTTTTTATTGTAAATTTTGCCTTAAATAATCTGAGCATTTTCTCGATTAAATCAGATGAAAATTTTTATTTTGAAAAACCAGTGACAAAAGAATAAAAATTCTTAAAAGACGCTCGAAGGAATTAAATACACAATTTTTGAAGCGATTTTGATAAAACAATTACGCAGCGACAGAGTTAAACACTCAATTTTTCCAACGGTGTCACTGGTTGTTAAATACGATAAAAAAGGTATAAAAAACACCAATATTTAAGATAGAAAATAATAAAAACTTAGAAATCAGCTAATTTTACTTTATAATAATATGAAGATTAGGTAATAGCATGGCACAAAAAGGAATGTCTTACTAAATGTTATACAAAATGTTTTAACATTTAAACTTTTCAAACAGTAAAACGCATGGTTTAAAACATTTAATGAAATATAACAAAAAGAGTCATTTATAAAAAATAAAATATATAATATAACAAAAATAAAAATATTAAAAAGTTGTAGTGAGTTTTCAGCCTTATAAAAAGAAAAATACTCGCCTTTGAAAGACTTAAAACATTATAATTTCTCATATTTCTAAGCTATACTAGTCCAGTATTCAATTATTGAACTACTATTAAAAAAAGCCTTTTGTAATAATTTGAAAATGTGTAATTACTCAATTTAATTTATAATCGCTGCAAAATTGTTTGTTTGCGCTTTTATTTCACTTTTGATTCACCGTTGTAAACGAGGATCACAGAAAACTAAATGTGTGCACAGTTAAATTACACAAATGATTGTCTCCATAAAAAAAAAAAAAAAAAAAAAAAAAAAAACTTGCCATATTTTACATTTTACTTTCATAAAAGATGTGATATATTATAACGACTTCAAAAACAACACAACAATATCGTTTGTAGGAAAATCCCATGTAATTCAAAGTAGCTGTGACCAACAAATCATAACTTTTACCGAAAACCTACAGTGTTGCCAGTGGGTTATTTTTTTTTAATTCCTATTACTTGATCGGCACCACTTTTTTGAAATTGTACAGCAAACCATGTTTTCGTCTTAAATAATCTGGAATTTAATAAGGCGAACATTTCTATTAGTCCAGGCAATAGGGAATTTTACCTAGCAAAGTTAATGGTAGTACTGGAAATCGGCTTTCTAGATGTTTTTTGGGTCGCTGAATCCGAATTCGTAACTTCCCACCAAAATTTCCCCCGGCAACCTCCCCAAATTTTGGTAAAAATCCCCCCCAAAAAATGTTTTTATTAAAAAGATCAATTTTTTTATTGTTTTAGAGAAAAAGTATCTAGAAATTCAGAAAGTAGACAAAATTTGCAACAAATTAGATGTATGACATTATGACTTAGGATGAAGGGGAAGGGGGGGATCTGCCTCAGAACATGCGCGCGCTGCTGCGTAAACTAAGTTGCGCAATTCCACTTAACCACTCACACGTTTACATTCACCCTCCCATCTCCTCTCCGTACTTTCTCTATAACGTTTACTTTAAGAGTTTGGGGTCGCTGAATCCGAATTTTTAGCTTTACCCCCCAAATTCCCCCCCCCCCGAACCCCTCCCACCCAAAGAGTTGTTTTTAACTTAAACTTCATATTGTTTTAGAGGAAAAGCATTAAGAAATTCAGGAATTAGACAAAATTTGCAACAAATAGGATATATGACATTATGAATTAGGATGAACGGGGAGGGTGAGGGCTGCCTCTGAACATGCACTGCGGCTCTACGTGCAATAAATTATGAAGTCCAGGCAATAGGGGATTTTATCTGGCAAAATGAATACTAGTTCTGGATTTCGACTCACTTTATGTTTTTTGGGTCGCTGAATCCGAATTTGTAACTTCCCACCAAAATTTCACCCGGCAAACCCCCAAAAAATTGATTTTTCGAAAAAATTTGGTTTTTGAGAAAAGCGCGCGGGGAATGTTCCGAGGCAGCCCCCTCTCTCCCCGTTTATCCTACGCCATAATGTCATATATCCTATTTGTTGCAAATTTTGTCTAGTTTCTGAATATTGTAATGCTTTTCCCCTAAAACAATAAGAAATTTAAGTTAAAAACAACTATATGAGGGGGGTTTCGGGAAAGTACGGAGGGAAGATGGGAGAGCTAATGTAAACGTGTGAGTGGTTAAGTGGAATTGCGCAACTTAGTCCACGCAGCACTGCAGCGCATGTTCCGAGGCAGATCCCCCCTTCCCCTTCATCCTAAGTCATAATGTCATATATCTGATTTGTTGCAAAATTTACCTACTTTCTGAATTTCTAGCTACTTTTCCCCTAAAACAATAAAAAATGGAATTTTTAAATAAAAACCTTTTTGGGGGGGCTTTTTACCAAAATTTGGGGGGGGGGGTTGCCGGGGGGAAATTTTGGTGGGAAGTTACAAATTCGGATTCAGCGACCCCAAAAACGTCTAGAAAGCCGATTTGCAGTACTAGCATTAATTTTGCTAGGTAGAGTCCCTATACGGTCTCTATTGCCTGGACTATATTTAAAAAAAAAAAAAAAAAAAAAAAAAAAAAAAAAGTGGTGGTAAGGAAACAATCTGGATACAAAAAAGTAGCCCACTGCAACGCTGAAAACCTATTCCAATCTTCAGGTTTAAAAGTAACTTTAAAGTAAATTAAAATTGAAGCATTACAAATAATAACACAGATCCGCAAAGCAACATTATTTTGAAAATTGTGTTTATTTTGATGACTGATGTATAAAATGCGGTTTTTCATAATTCTAGACAGTACAACATTTTGCGGATAAACTTTAAACATACTTACAAATGAGTAAAATCACTACTGATGCCCTTACAAATTTCACTTCAAATACTCGATTTTCTATTGGAGTTCACATTTTTTTCCAACAAGTGAACCCTAAATGATCGTTCCTATAGTGTTTATACGCAACACATATCAAGTTCATTTTATTATTAGTTTATTTCTGGTGGATATTTTACATTCTTGTCTTAATTTTTTGCGTTGCTGTATGGAAATTTTTTAAATACCTAAATTGATTTTATCCTTTCTTTACCCAGTTTATTATTTTGTTATTTTAGTTTCAACACTATTTATAGTTATGCACAACACATATCAAATGCATTTTATTATAAGTCTATTTGTGGTGGATATTTAACCATTATGTCTTAACATTTAAGCTTACTGGGAACTAATTTCTAAAAAGTGTCTTGACTATGTGAAAACTCTGGCAGTTTTACCCCTTTTTTTTAATGATTATGCACCGCAGGGGATAAAAACATAGCTGGAATCATTTGGAACACCTGATAATCTTTTGGACTAAGGGAATTCCGTTTCCCTAAAAGAAAGCTGTTTACCTGTCGGAAGTAATGATTTCGGTTTGGAGATAAGGTTTGAACCCAAACGATATATGTGATAAAAATTATCTTTTTCTGTGAAGTGGGTGTAATTAAATAAAACATATTGTATTAGTAGTAATTGAGCGGCCTCTTTATAAAATAATTAGAAAAATTGATGAATGTTCATTGAATGTTTCAACAGCATTTATTTTCTCGAAAGTTATAATATAAAAATAAAGGTTTGTTATATGCAAAATAACTAAAATTGTATGGTAATACAAAAATACATTATTTAAAAATGCGCTGAATTTTTGATATAAGTAAATAATACAAAATTGATTTCCTTAAGTATCACTGTTAATATTCTTTTAGAGATTTAAATTAAAACAAAAAAAAAAAGAAATTTCAAGAGAAAAAAAAAGAAATTAATACATAAGGAATCGGTAAACAATATAGTAACATATAATAAATTGATATCTAATGGAATCCATGTTTCCAGTAGTGTCTTTGTTTTTAACCATCACTACAACCATTATTTACGAATAGTACTATAATTTCATCTGTAAATTAATTACGTAAATATTACTAGTAAGAAATATTGGCTGATATCTGAATATGAAAGCACTATTAACACAGTAGATAGAGAGATTTTCGTGTTAAAACGCTTTCAAGGGCATTTAAAGATGGATAAATATGATGTGTAAAAGCCAAAATAAAGGAAAGCAAAAATCAAAGCATTAAATTTGTACTATTAAAAAATAAATTGTTTCAAGGCTTCATAATAAGAGCCCCGATTTCGACACAAAATTTGTCAAGGAGCAAGTTAGGCGGAATTAGACGTCTGCACTGGCCGGAATTTCCCGGTCGGGGCCTGGGACTGCCCGAGGAAAGCTATCTTGTCCCGGCCCGACATTTTCGCAGTTTACAGTCCGGCCCGTGCTATAAACAATGAAAACAGGCCCGGCCCTCGCTAAAGCCAATGAAATCAAACCCGACTCAATTTCCACAGAAAATACCTATTTTTCTAAACATACAATAAATATTTTTCTCTAGAATATTGCATAAATATTTATAGGATAATTTAGCATTATAGATTATATTTTTTAGATTACTGTATGTTCGCAAGCCATAGAACGCAGTAAAGCATCATATTCTGTCATTTAGGCCCAATATGTAGAAAGAAAATGTAAGCCTGGCTTTGACCTGGCCTGAGTCTAATAAAATAATAAAGACTCGGTTCACCCATGATGAAATTGCCAGTGCCGATCTCTATGCAGACATGTTGTATTTCTATACTCATGTTATCATCTGAAATCGGTACATATTTTATTGCCTTAGTTTGATCTTTTAAAGTTTTATATCTTGCCGATTTTTTATCAGCTCGAACCGCCATAGCCTGTTCTTTTTTTTTAAATAATTGATTACGCCCGTTAAACAATTATGTCTGAGTCTTTGAAATCCTCTTTGAAAATTGTCTTCATTTAGCCGAGCCGGGTACGGATCCTTACAGGCCTCTGGGCGTAGTACACATGTTAAAGCTCTTTGTTCCTCGCTTATTTTTGCTCTCCCATGATTGAAAATGATGCTCTTTTATGAAACCTTTAGATACATAAATGCTAAATTTACTGTGGCAGTTTGGTCTTTTTATTACTTCAGTTTTTATGCTTCACATATTTACAAAAGACTGGCTTATGGACATGTATTACAATGAAATTGTAAATTTTGTGAGTAACTGTGGTTGAAAATACTACCAAGCTGAGGATCCTGATTAACTTTTACCGGAAAATAAAAGATTTTAATTGTTATCTTGTAATCATATGCTTATGCTTTCTTCTAATTAAATGAACATTTTTTTTCCAGAATAGACAGCATACAATAAATTTGTGTACTATAATAATTTTAGTATAAATATATTCGTTCTAAGTAAAATTATATTATTAAGAACAAAACTCTATTTTGTAACTTCTAAGGCACAAAAAATGAGAGCAGAAAATAAAAATATCACAAGATTTGGTAAATGGTATTAAGACAATAAAAAAGATCTGACTTTTCACAAAAAGTAAAATAATAATAATAATAATAATAACAATAATAAAAGGTTATGCACGTAATTTTTTACAAGTGCACTGTTCTATTTTTAAGTAACCCTGTAAAATTGGTGTCGGTGGGTCAATTTATCTCATCAGACAGGTCCAGTTTAAACACCCCTATAGGATTAGATACAATTACCATCTCTATATAATAAAACTCAGTGTGACGCAGGCGGGGCGAACCCATGAATCTTACCAGTCTCCGTTAATCTGTCCCACCCCTGATGCGTGACGTCAGCCGCGGGTAAACAGAAGAAAAACAGCAATAGGCGTGAAGAACTCTTTAACAATGCTTCATCCCTTCGTTCTTTCGGATTGGATTCAACCAGAGATACCTATTTATTAATCAATATGCATATAAAAAATTTGGAGGGGGGTGGTAAACGATAAAAATACAATTTCAAAGTGTTATTTAAAAAAAAAAATAGTATTATTTCAATAGTTGCAGCAAACTTTTTAATTACGCAGTTTTATTGCATATTTGTTAAATTTTTATTTTATTAAGAAATCTTAATTTTTTTATAGTATATTAGCCGGAAAACCCGGTTTACCCAGAAATATTGTAAATGCTAATTGTGTTTTTATTAGAACATAAACTATCCGAACTTTGCTCATCTAAACGCTTCCATATTGCCAATTATTTTTTATCAGTTTTTCAAATTTTAAGTGATAAACACAATTTTTACCCACCGTCCTAGGACGGGCATTAACACTAGTTTCTATAAAATTATGCACGGTAATGATTTAAATGCGTGGATGTTCTCTGTGAGAAATTATCAGTGGATATATTGAAATTGAAAGACTGGCCATTTTTATCTCGGAACTTTCTAATCTGAATCAGTTGCAAAAGATCAAGGCATGCAGAAAAGAAAAAAAAAAGAGTCAAGCTGTTCTAAAATCCAAATTGGTTACTGTTTTGAAGCATTTACGATTTCACTTTTAAGCTTATATTTATGAAATTTCAAACTATATTTATTTAGAAACAAGGAGATTGAATAGCATTTTCCATTTTTCCGTAAAGGCAAAGCACTTTGAGAAGATGCTGTAAAAATTAGCATTTTAAGCTGATTTTTTTTTCTTTTTTTTTCAGAGAGAGAGATTAATTACTTCAATTTATATTAAATTCAGACTTTTGACCCATTCTGTATTAGCGTACAAATATCACCACTGTAAAAATATAGTTGTTCAAATTAAGCGAGTGTACCACCGAAATTTTGAGTGAATTTAAACTCTTTACAATTTTATGATTATTATATTTTTTAATGATTGTTTGCGTTACAAAAGTTTTTAACGATTAAAACATCGCTTTTTTGTTTTCTCTTGAGGAATTCGAGAAACATAACTGTATAAAGAGTGTAGAAAAACTCCGGGTAACGACATTCTCGCAAACAGATAGTGCTACGTTACTTGATAAAAATCGTTAAAAATGAAATATTTTAAAGGTGTTTATTTTATTTTATTTTTGTGCAATTTCTAAAAAAGCACTGCACCAATTTTTATGAAATTTAAATGCGACCAATTTGAAAGTATCCTCATTCAACATAACTGCCAATTTTACGCTTTTTTGTTACCACTAAAATTTAATAGAAGTTTTTACCTTATTTAAATTGTACATTTGTACGATTAAATGAAACAAAATTTTCTTACTATTTTAGTGTTAGAAAAAAAAGCTTAAAAGTTGGCAGTCAATGATTGTCTTTCAATGAACAAAATGCCACATGAATCAGTCGCATAAAAAAATACATACGTGCCAAACTGAGAACCTCCTCCTTTTTTTTTGGCTTCAGTTAAAAAATAACTAAGGAATTATAAATGAAATCTTTATTATGGTTTGCATAAATAAATATTATTTCATTTGAATTAGACGGTGAATAAATTATTTACAAATAATGCTAGAATTTGATTAATTGTTAATTTTCTGAAACAGGTAATATACAATTGCATATGCAGGGGATAAAACATAGTTATTTAGTTGACTATGGGCATAAAATTAAGCTGCTTTGCAATGTAAAACTTTCTGAATATTTTTTAATTAGCGTCATAAAATTGGCAGGCCTGACTTTTGAAGGGATTAGGAATCGAATGCAGTTTCCCATTTTTGATAAATACATTACTTATCGATTTATTATTTTTGTCACGCGACAATAGATTTCTACCTTTCCCGCGCTGTCGCGTCCGGAAATTCTGCTAAAAATTCGAGTATTTTCTGAAATGCTTTTGCCTTTACTAGAAAACTGAAAGCACCATTCTATTACATATTTTCTGAATAAGAACATGTGCCAATTTCATACGTTTTCGAACAAAAATGAATTGAGTAATGCATCAGAAACTAGCTCCTTTGAGTTTGAGAACAATCTTAAGTTTCGTAACCCCCTTTTCTCAACTGTACAAATAAAAAGCTAATTTTTTGTTTGATTAATTATGCTGTTACAAAATGTTACGAAATGCATTGCTTTTTTATTAAAATAGTAATAAAAATAAACATTTAAACTTTCCAGTTCTGTATATAAAATTACGCATATAATTTGAGATATCCAGTGTGTTAGAAAGAAAGAAAAAAATAATAATGCTACATTTATCATTCTAAGGACAAAAGTCTAATCAAAATTAGCAATACTAAACTACTAAAACTATTTGCAGAAAATAATCTATTCATTATCATGTCAAAAGCGTCACTATCATGTCTCACAAACTAGAATTATCTTCAACTAATTTGAAGCAACCGGTGTAGAAACAGCTTTACGTCGTCTGCGTAAACAATGTTTACTTTTTTACAAAGTAATCTTCCCCGTAATTCCATAGAATAATTAATATCTTCCCTCTAGAATTTCCCTTCTTCGACAGACAGTCGAACCCCTACTGAGCAAAACGGTCTTAATGGTTTCATGCACAGCATCTTTGAGGGTAGAAATGTTCGGGATGGCGGTAATCCCATTCCCGTATTTTTGAACACTCTTTTTCTTGGGATTACGGTAATTCCCCCGTAAGCTAAAGGTTAATGCTATTTTGATCAGATTGAATGGAAAACAGAAATCGTGTTTTTCTATCCTAGTAATATTTGCAAATATATATCGGTGACGCATTGATACAGCGCCACTCAAGAAACTGAACAATGAAGTTGCTTTCAGTTCGATTCTCTTTTGTGACAATAGGATAATAGTTTATTGTTTGTTTTCTTTAGATATCTAACCTGAAAAGAATATTTTCTGTTTTTAGCCAACGAGCATTAGCTTGATGTTTTGTTTGTGTGAGGTTTTTTTGTCTTCTATTACGTATGAGTATAAAAATCACGCTACTAATTTTTCTATCTATTTTGTATCATGAACGCTGCCGATGCTAAGGCTCTGCTCTGCACATTTACGAAGTCACTATCATTCGTAAATAGATATAATTGCCATGCATTGTTAAACTGATCGAAAGTAATCGAGCAGTGTTTTCCCTTTTTCTATAAAAGCATGGAATCTTTCCAATAATAGTGTCAAATTTTTAATTTAATCTGATTTTTAGGGACTTACCACAAAAGGTTGTTCTGCGGAAGTGCTCGATTATAGTTTAAGATATGCACCTTTTATAGGAAATTGAATACACATACTTCTATTCTTCAGCATGTAAATATTAATTTCTGTAAATTTCATTCACTTTTTTCATAAAATGCATAGCTGCGAGCTATCCTTTTTTTTGAATTAACATTAACCCCGAATCATAATCCTTACCATATTTAATCGCATAATTAACAAAAAATCGCAAGTAACATTATAATTAGGCAAAGAATACTATTCTAAAGGAGTGATAACTAAAAAGTGGACTAGTTGACAGCTAAGTATATGCAGATAGATATATTTAAATTTTTATTTTGCTAAAGAAAAAAAAATTGCAAATAATGTTCAAAATATAAATATGCAGATTGAAGTGACAGGGGGAGGGCGGTACAGTTGCTAGTACCGGTACCGCAGTATATTAGGGATGCGGTACTTTATTGTTAGAAATTAAGCCCTGGTTACGATTAATGTTCTAATACTTTATGGTACTCCCTGTCAGGGAACTCGCCAGTTATTTAGTGAAGGAACAATTTATTCGAAATAACGCAGCTACAAATCGCTGTAATATGCAACGTGTGATTCTTTTTTAAAATGGCAAACCAGATATAGGATTTCAACAGAGTAAATAAATTTAAAATTAATTGCAAAAAATAATGAAAATATCATTATTCTAATTTTTTGCATAAAATAAGTTTAGCTATCTGATGTGTTTTCTTACGAAGATCCGATATGCGATAAAAACTTTTTATCTACTATTTGCCTTTAAATCAGTGATTCTTAACGTGGGGAGTAGGCCCAATCGGCGGGGGGTGGCTACTTGATAATAAAGGTCAGAATCTTGAAATGCAATTTGTGTATCTTGTTATCCATAAAAAGAAAATTTGGTCCCCAAAGCTTTTCGAACAACTGCTAATAAGTTACTAAAATGAATCATAAAATGTGTCAATTGTAACAATTGACCATTGTACCATTGTAACAATTTTAAGGCTAAATGAGGAATTATAGAAATTATCGTTATGAATTTTGTGAAGATAAAAATTTAAAACCATATAACACTTTTGTTAAACATTGGTGTAAGTTGGGAAAGAACAACAAAGCTGTTTTGGCATAAAAGTGAAGATTTATAACGTCATTGCATTAAAATATTACTTTAAACACATTTGTGGAACAAAATTAACCTCTTCCTCTATGATAAGTTCAAAAGTGAAATGATGTTATTGTTAAAACTTTTTTTAGGCCAGTAAAAATAGGATTTTTCTAACCGAAAATTCGTGGAAAGCTGGAAATTGTTTTAATCACTTTGTTTTACATCCAAATGAAGAGATTTGAAGTTTGTCCCATTTTTCCTGTTGAGCTTTAGACGTGGCACCACAAAAACTTCAAAAATTTCGGACTTCTTTAAGTAATTCGCAAATAACTCAAAAACCGTTCACTCTGCAGAAACAGTTCTAATTTATAAATTGTAGATCATAAAACTTTGCGTCGATTGAGTACCACATACTACAAATTCCGCCAAAAATAAGCGAGATATGATAGATCAAAAAAGTATTTTTTTTCAATTTTTGAAGTTTTCATGTATAAAATGTTAGAGAACATTATAATAATAACAGTTATCAAGAAAATTAATTTATTTAAAAAATTAGTATATAAGCAATGGTGATAAAATCAACTCAAGTTACTTGAGGGAAATTCAGGAAAATCGAGAATGGAGCGTTTTTTTGGTTGACCTTGATCTGCCCATTCTTCTTCCTCTTGTACATGGAAGGCATCCTTGTCCATATCTACTTTTTCGTCGTATCCGGTAAGTGTGTCTTCTTCTTCTGCGGTATTTGTGCACACCTTTACAGTGATAACATACAATTGAGCATTTAACACCAATATTCTTACAAGAACATAAACCGCCTTAGCATATCTGCACGACAGATTATTTAGAAACTCTGGTGTTGCAGCTATATCGTTCGTTGTGATTGGAATTATACCCAGTTTGAATGACTTCCAACCCCAATCAGTGGGATTCATCACCCTTCCATTCCAGATGTTGATCTGAAGAAAAACCCTGTATGAATGTTATTTTGCTGCATCTTCAGTTGGTGGCAGAAAAGCGAGGTTAAATTGGGTCTTCATAAGATGTTTTGCAAATGTGTTGTATCAAAGTTTGTGCAGTGTTGTGAATTCGTCATACTGGGGATTGCATAAGGTGGCAATAAATTTCTTCCCCGCATCACTTACTTCTTCTGGCGTAGCATATTGGTTATTAAAGACAGTTAGAACATCCTGTAGGTGAGCATGATTTTTCAAAAGCTTGACGAATTTCAGTTTGCCCTGCCTGAAGAAGGCCGATGTAGAATCACAGCCACTAAAAGCATGAAGGAATAGAATGTTTTTCTTCACAATCGGCGAGTACTTGAAACTTAATGGTGAATATAAAACATTGCCCGACTGTCCTTTCCCAGGTTTCAAAAAGTATATCGTGGACGAGTTGGGAATAAATGTAGTCAAAAGCACAAGCAGATCAATATTTTCCCCAACTATGATGACACGTTCTGACTTCTGATCAAGTTGGATGGCTTCCATCACGATGCTAGTATCTGCATCCTTGACAGCTTGTTTTACTGTAAAATTGTGTTGCTCCAATTTTTCAATGAGCATTTTTATTAAACGGCGTTTATTCCCTTCATTTGCAAGGAAGTTCTTTTTTTGCATTTTGAGCGTCGTATTTTCGTTAAAGTCAACACTTGCTGCAACGTATTTATTTTTTCGACGGTAGCCCTCAGCAGATTTGGTGCCATTTTCTGACGATTCTTCTGGGTAACCATCAAAAACAATGTTTGCAGTTTTATCATAGTTGTTTTTCAAATATCCAATGTACTTGGAAATAATTGGAATAAGATAACTTTTCTCTTAGCTCCCAACTCACTCGACGAAGGAGAAAGCCACCATCAATCATATGGACAGTTTTTATGGTTTGTTCTAAATTATTAAAGGGGGTGAACAAATCGTAAAATACCGACTTTCGTGTTTTACTCATCCCAAAGTTATCAAACAGAGAAGTCGGAAATGGAGCCAGTTCCTACTCAAAGAACTTTCTAAGTTCTTCCTCTTATTTCTGGAAGAAAAAAAATCGGCGAAAAATAGTATCTGGATCGACGGATACCTCCTCATCATGGGTTTTAATAGCACACGTGAAGCTGTTCATTGGAGTTACTCGATTGGATCTCTTGAATTTCACATGGCCAAAATCACCACCAATGTCGCTTTTTATACTTGTAACTCCAATCTCTTTGGCTAGATGACTATTTATTTTATCGCCACCTATCACTCCTGTACTCACACTATTAGTGCTTGTTTAATGTAACAGTAGGATTGGGTTAAGGTTTCAAAATTGTAATTATAAGCGCAAATATACGGGTGAGTACATTTCGTTTGGTTACATGAGCACTTCAAAAAACCAATTTTCTGAGATTTTTTAGAAAATAATGGAAAAATGCACTTTTTTGATCCATCATATCTTGCTTATTTTTGATGAAAGTTTTAAGACTGTGGTACTTAGTCGACGCAGAATTTTATGGTCTACAATTTTTAAATTAGAACTGTTTCTGTAGAGTAAACGGTTTTTGAGTTATTTGCAAATTACTGGAAAAAGTCCGAAATCTTTTAGGTTTTTGTGGTGCCACGTCTGAAGCTCACTAGGAAAAATGGGACAAACTTCAAATCCCTTTATTTGGATGAAAACAAAGTGATTAAAACAATATCCTGATATAAACATTATCCTGATTTCCGCGAATTTTTGCATAAAACGACCCTTTTTTTGAGCTAATTTTACTGGACTATTTAGGCTTTTTTCGGGTGAATAGAGTTCACCTTTTCAAATAAAAATATATATGAGGCATTCTCACGTAAATTTGACTTTTAAGACCCTGAATAATAATTTTTATTTTAGTATATATTCTTGTTTTTTTTCTTTTTTTTTTTTTTTTAATTTTAATTTTTAATTTCTTATACTGGAAAACATTCCATTGCATGACTGTATAACAATATTATCGAGATAAATAAGTTTTAGACGATTTTGGGAACCAAATAATTATACAACGAAATTGCTTACCGTCCCGTATCCCTCAAGCTGATTTTTAAGTTTGGAGCTGTCAGTATAAAATTGCTTCAATAAAAGTAATTCGATGTAATTTTTTTTCTGAAACGGACTATTTTTTATATAAATATGTAGCAAAAAATGAACCTGCACACATTTTTACGATTCTTATTATTTTTTTTAACTCTGTCCCTGGATTTTAGATTCCTTACCGTCCCTCGTGCTAAAAGTATACTGAAAACCACTTCAGATGCAGCCACAGAAATTTTTTCAACTGTTTTCTCTATAGAATTATGCTTGAGAAAGAATGGCTAAAATTCATTGACAGGAAATTTACTGCGGATTTTAAATCAGCTTTTAAATGTCAATTTCAAGCATTGTGGCTTTATTGATCGTCTTACCGTCACCAAGGTTTATTCCTGCACTTTTCGAGGTAACTTAATTTCATTTTTTTTATTTAATCCAATGTAAATAACTGTTGCTAAAATCAATGAACATTGTGGCTATCACTTAGTCTTAACATGAATTGCCTAAAAATAGATGGTAATTTTCCTTACCGTCCTTTTTTCTTACCGTCCCTTTTTTCCTCACCGTCCCCTTTTTTTCCCTTAACGTCCCTTCTTTAAGAGCCCTTTAAGGCAATATTATACCAAAATTCTGTACTAAAAATACTACATTGTTATTATTTCTTATTTGAATGTTCTGTGGGTACTATGCAAATTCATTATACGTAAAAATTTGGAAGAAAATAAAAAGTTAGAGAGGTAGAACCGTAAGGAAAGTTAAACTCGCAAGTTTAACTTAAACCTCAGTTTAATAAAAAAAATTTCCCCTCTGACCATTTTTTCTTTATTTTGAATCACTAAGGCATTCGTCTATAAGTTTAAAATGTTATTTTATTAAGTTTAATTTCACCAGATTTTTATTCCTGAAGGTTAAAATTCTAGAAGGTTAATAAAACTAATTAATGATCGAGCTTTCAGTACAATAAAGCGTAAATGAATAAAAATTTAAATTAGTCACTTTTCATGTAATTTTTAGATTTCCGTACTTAAAAAATAAAAACGGAACCATTATAAGATCACTCCTGTGTCTGTCTGTCACAGCCCTTTTACTCGTAAACTATGGAACGTGGAAAGCTCAAATTGGGGGAAGTAATAAAGACTATTAACCCACATATTTACAGATCAATAAATATTTATAAATATATTTAGGGAAAATGTAAAGGGTCTAATTAAGTTACTTGGGAAAACAAAATATTTTCTTTGTATATCGTGTAGGGCTCATCGCTATATCGTCTGTGTGAAAGCTTTCGTAACGCTGAACTCAAAAATATATTTCATTTAATTTTAGGTATTATATTTTCAAAGTTATAGTCGAAAATGTAATGCAAAAATATGTTCCCCCATCTAATTCCGAATCTATTGAAACTAAAATTATGAAAAAATTAGGGGTAGTAGGCGTGAATTTAAGCCTTGCAGGAAAATTATAGCGTTTACCTTAGGTCGCATAGTTTTTGAGAAAATCGCATTTTACCGTTATACACAAACTGAAATTAACGGGCATTAAGCAAAAGTGTTGAGCATCGCTGGAGGTACATATCGCAGCAGCAGTATAAAAGCATTGTTGATCATTAATTTCGAAAAAAATCGTCGGTAATTAGCCGAGATATTAAACCTTAAAGACACGGGCGGTTTGGGCATACATAATGACAGGGACGGCGTACTCTATGCTCCATCGGCTTTTAAAGCCTAGATAACAAATTTTAAGGATATATTTGTGTAATGCAATGACCAGTAGCGGTATAAAAGCAATAAACGTCAAATTGTTAAAAACAGACTACTTTAATGAGAATTAATTGCATAAATACTAGGGGATGCGCGATTAGTTTGCATTGAGTGGCTCTCTCAATACACGTACCGTGTCTTTAAAGGTTAACGAAAAACGTATAAGGAAAAATACGGCACGGACCAAAGTAGCGTTGCAACTTTGCGACGTCCTTTCGAAGCGCACTTAGCACAATGGTAAGTTTAAATTTTAAAGAAAGGTTTTGCTTTAGGTACATTATAAAAAGAAAAGATTATTACTACGCGGAATTTAGATTTATGAAATGCCAAATGAAGTTTAAATATGCACTACTTTTATTGTGAGTACAAAATTAAGTTAATTTTAAACAGATTAGGATAAGGTTAAAAAAATAGTTATACAGAATAGCTATATTTGATATGATTTAGGTTCAATATCTCTTTGAACTTTCATGGTATATCCATTTATACTTTTCTAGTATATGCAGCTATACCCAACCCTAGGCTGTATGTTTTTACAATGTCTTAGTGTTCTTTTAGCAACTTTTTTTTTTATAATACACTTACTAATTCATATAGTATTGTACGGAATCCTCTGTGCGCAAGTAATACTCGCACTTGCACGTTTATTACTTTCTTCTGTATACAACAAAAGGTTAATAGAACTAAGGGTCGCGTTTTCAGTATAATAAAGCGTAAATGAATAAAAATTTAAAATAGAGACTTTTCATGTATTTTTTACTTTATTCTGTATACAAGAGAAGAAAATATTTGAATCGTGTAAATTTACGACTAATGGTTTAATGAATTTACAAGGTTGTCTTTATCACGATTTGACTGTATTTGGTAAATGTATGTCTGTCTGTCCGCCGTCTATTTTTCTGCCTGTATGTCACACAAATTTTGTGAGCGTTCAATCTCAAGAACATTTATAAGGAATTTAATAAAAATCGATATTAAGTTAGACTTTGACATATATTGAGACAGGTTAGATTTCAGTGCATATCGCTTGAAAGGTGGCACTGCTATCGCTAATTTTTCGCAAGTTCCGTTATAGCTATATCTCAAGAACTAAAAAAACTGAATTATATCCAATTTTTTGTTCATTATGTCTAGATGCTGATTAGGATTTGGTGCACATTGTCTAATAGGTGGCACTTCTATTTCTTCATACAGTTTCTTCTGTCATTTCCACTATAGAACTATCACACGGAATATAGAAAATTGGAATACCAGACGAACTACTACTGTGTGACTTTTAATGTCGAAAATAGATTGACAAATATGCAGTCACTTTTCTGCATGTTTATATGTAGAAGTTAATATATTTTTCGGAGAGTTTTCTTTAGCTATGAAAATTAATAAATACATATAAACTTCACTCAGAGGTTTAACACATTTCATATTACATTTAAAATTGATATTATTGCTTACATATCATGTCTTATTACTTAAATCGTCATTGACTGATTAAACATTATTATTTATATGCCAACCATATTGATTCATACATAAATCATAATAGAAATTTTATAACCCACTAAAAAGTGTCCAAGCCAATGTGGTCCAGAATAGAACAGTTCATATATTACTCCGGTTCTGGGTTTGAAACATATACTGGATGCTCTGTCCCACAGCTATTTTATAATTACTTTAACTATAAATCGAAAATTTAAAATTTATATCACTGAACTGAAATCGTTCATGATAATTGTGCTTTGTTGTATAATAAACGTGTAAATCTGAGTTTTATTCATTTTAATGTAATTTATGCATCTACACGAACGTCAAATGACGGAATTAAATTTTCTTTCCATAATATTTAGAATAGCCTTAACCCTTTGCACTAGAGAGGCAACTCTCACCCACTATTAGTCACCCCCCCCCCCCCCCCCCTGAATACTAGGTCTGAGCACCGACACATTTCGGGCGGATGTCGTAGGTGGAATTTTGTTTAGCGTTTCTACGGTCCTTAGGATTTGAACAGCACTACTTTTCAAAAGTTTTCTTTGACTTATTTAATCTCAGAAAAATAAAGCTGAAAAACTTTACAAAATTATTGGTGTTCAAATTCAAGTGACCGTAGAAATTCTGACTGAAATCCGTCTACGACAGCGGCCATTTTTGAGTCAGCGCTCAGGCATAGTGTTCAGGGGGCGGTGCACTAGTTTTGCCGGGTATGCCGTATAAATGTTCGCTCTAAATGCTCTTTATACTAGTATTTTAAAGTAATTTTTTTGCTTTATCTGATGGCAAAATTATCTGTGATTAAAGATGGCAAAATAAACTGCAAGAAATTAGTAGCATCTAGAGCCTTTGGATTCCCGATTTACGCGGGATACTTCGCAACATTAGTGGTGAGTGGGAGTCACATCCGAAGTGCAAAGGGTTAAAATGACAATAGATTTTAATTAATGGTTTGCACCATTATTATTTCAATGAATCGTTTGTTTTATAATTTTAGTTTCAAACATTTTCAATTTAAATGATAATGAACGTACCAGGAACGTATTCCGTGTAATGGCAGTTGTAATAAACGAAGTAATATGCACCTTTAATTTTACAAAACTATAATGCTGATGGTTAACATGCAAATATATTCCTTTAGCACATTTTTCACTGTGTAGAACGTATCAGAGAAAATATTTTTACAAATTTGGTTTCATCTGAAAAATGAAAAAGAAGCATCCATAGTTTTACAATATTCATGGGCATTTCTTTTTTTGTAACCACACAATAAAAAATTATATCCCGAATCTTTAATTTCAGAATCTGCAATGAATTTGTTTTGACATGAATATTATCCCCATAGTTATTCTCATGTGTAATAAATACACATAAAGATTAGCCCACTTGTTATTGGGTAAATTGTTCACAGAAAGTGTTCATATTAACCTTGTTTGACAAACAGTTGATTTGTCGATTAAATAAATAAGAAAAGAATATCCAGCTCTATGAGTTAATCATTGATCTATTAACTCCATTTTTACCAAATGTTACATAAAATACAATTAAGTTTTTTTAATTTACATAACATATTTAATTTCATTTAATACATTTTGATTAAACTATTATTTATGCATAGCTGTCAACTTCTTTCTATCTAGAGAACAATATTTCTTATAAATGAATCTCGAAACTGCTTTTATCACAAGATTTCTGCCATCAAATAAAAGGAATCTTTCTGTTTTTAAATCCTGTTGCTCAAAAGAGAAAGCGGCAACTTTTGCAACTATGTTTAGAACTATTCTATTCATATGTAAATGCTACAAATACTTTTAAATGGATTTCCAACGGAACGCAGATGATAGTGGGTCGCGCTGGTATTCAATGCATTCTTGGAGATGACACCAGCATATTTTATAAGTTAATTTTACAAAGCTCCTGCTACTATAAGTTTGTTTGCTTTCTGAAAAAAAATCTAAATCTCATTATTTGTTTTTATTTTCCTTATCAGGATTTCTTGTAATTATAGGTATATATCTAACTCTCAGTTTAAAAGCTTTCTAATTATGTAATATAAATTTAAGTAGCTATTTCTTCTCTAACCTTATTCTTATTTACACACAGTGTTCCAGGATTATATGGACAAATTTTGCGAGGAGGTAGGGGACATCACAAGGATTCAGATTTACATAGCAACCCATGGTCGGAAACGGTTTCCTGGGACTGTAGTGACGACAGAAAACAGAAGGAAGACAGGACACGAATATGAGGAGAAAACATGTTTATTAACCTTAGTACAGTTAAAAAAAAAAAAAAAAAAAAAAAAAAAAAAGAACATTAAAGCGACAACGATCGTCATCAGAGTAGGTGTTCAAAATTACGATCCCAGGTTGTGATGCATGGAAGCGCATCTCCGGCGCGTGGAAGATCTAATGTTCTCGAAAATACCGGGATTGTCCCGGTCTTCCTCAGCACCTGCCATGATGCATGAGACAAGTTCCTCAGCATTTACAGCATTGCCCCGGTATTTTTGCAGCACTAAGAAAAATAAACATCTTTTCTCTCCCTGTTCGTGTCCTTTCTTTCTTGTCTTTTGTGTCGTCCCTACCGCGCCAGGAAAGCCTTTCCGACCGTGGGTTGCTATGCAAATCTGAATCATTGTGATGTCCTCTACCTCTCCTTAAAATTTGCTCCAATCATCCTGGGACACCCTGTATATTTTGAACTCAGCATTTTTTTTCATTATTTAAACTTATGGGCCACTAGTTCGGGCGTATACAAGATACGTTCAACGGCGAAGTTTGATTAACCCTAAGAAAAAACTCGATCACGTATACGTGCCTATAGCACTGGCGATGAATAGTATCGTTGGATCAGATTTTCTAGCCAATCAAGAAGACCGCCACCGTCTTTACTTGACCTCATCAGAGAAAGTTTCAAACTTTCTTGGTCAGCAGTCCAATTTTAGAATAAGTAAAATCTACCAGAATCCTAAAAAATAAAAAGGATTTAATAATGTGACTCCGCAGCAACAGATCTAGACCGGTCTGAAGATATCGGAGCAATAAGTGCCAAATGCACCAAGAAAATAATTCTACGGTTCCATGTAACATAGGTACTACAAAAGCCTTAGATCAGATCGTGAAAGAGTTTTACAGAAGTAACAAGAAATCTGATGACAGATCCGGGTGAGTCTGTACGTAGTTATCTACCTAACTCCAATGTCGTCTGGCGCCCAATATATAATTATTTTTTGGGAGGTAATTTTTATTCCAATAAAATGGTGAACTTCTTCGGGCCTTTGTTCTATTCTTGTAAATAATTTGTTTGTCTATCACATTTTTTGACCATTAATTAAAATAAGGAACGATTCTATCTTTATTCGGATGTTATCTCTAAATTCAATTATTAATCGATATATCTGATAATATGCATATACAGGGGTCGAATATTTTAGGGAAAATTTTATTGTATCTACCATTATTTTGAAAATAATATATTCATCGAACCTTTCTATAAATTATGTTGAATAAAATAATCATGAGGATTACTGATTAAGGGTTCTGGTAGGAACAATGAAATTTCCGATATATCATACGACCCTGCATATTGCAATAATCCAGAATGATTGCTGCAAAATATGCACACCCGGAAACATAAAATACATAAAATGATATTTATATGATATCACCGATGTTTAATATGGTAATTATACAATTGCTCAGAAATTCTTACAGGAAAATAAATGATTTAATTTAAATTTTATTTTGGGTATTATTTTTATCACGGTGTGATACTTATTTTGAATTTCTAATATATAGTTTACTTAATGGTTTTAGCTTTGTATTATGCTATTTTTCAGTTTGAATTTACAGCATTCAATTACGGATATGCAGTGGGTAACTTTAAGGCTGTAATTGATTTAGTTCTATCTGGGCCTAGGGAGATAGTCACTTTATACTCGTTCATAGCGTCGAATTTGTTTATCTTTATTAACTGTACTACCACTATAAACACCTTGTGGGTATTTTTTTAGAACACGCGTCAAGGTATGTTTGGGCAGAAAGCAATTTTGGTTTTTTTCCCATCGCGCAACACCCCTTTTTTCTAGAAATTAATGAAACGCCTTTTTCTTAAACCACTTGGCCACATTTCTTTTCTTATAACAGTACTTAAATCTATAAAAACTCTACAGATATAATCGTCTGCTGCTACTGATGACAGACATAACTTACCACTAAATTACTATTTCATTGAAATTTGGACGTTTATGAAACTTTATATTTTATACTCAAAGCAAAAAATGAATACAATCAGTAAAAATATTTTCGATATAACGATTTGGGAAAAAAATTTCTTCTGGTGATGCTTCTTTTTTATTATCCGTTTTAACATGAAGACTAGCGAAACTACAATCATCGGACTTATGTGAGCTACACACCATCCAATAGATACGATTATAATTACAAATGATTATGTTTTGAAATGAAAATTTCCTAATATATTTTTCATTTAATAAAAACGTAGGCCTAGTGACTATAGCAATACCACTGTTAATACAAACAATAGAAGAGAAAAGTACTTGACATGGGTTAGAAGTATTATTTCGTAAAAGATAATCTTTCACTTATTAACGAAAAGCATTTTTAATGTTATCAAATGAAAAAAAGTGCCTGTAATTAAATAATTTATGTCTAAAAATGTGTTTGACACTTATCGAGTATCACTGATATAGGCGCACGTGTCCATGCATTTAAATCCCGCAAGCGCGTGACGCAAGGAAGCTTTAAATGGATTCTTTCAGAGTGCTATTACATCAGTTTTAAGTTGTTTTGCCAGGTGTCCGGCGTAAATCAGTTTTGCAAATGCTGCGTACGACACTAATTTCTTACGGTTTATTCCGCCATCTTTAATCACTGATAATTCTGCAATCAGATATAGTCAAAAAAATGTGTTTAAAATACTGGTGTCCACAGTATTTGGTGCATCGATTTACGCAGGACGCCTGGTAAAACTAGCTTTAAACCACTTTGAAAACAAATGGAATCTTCACTTGCAGTAAGTAGTTTTAGCAAAGGAAAGACACAAACATAGAGGGGAGATGGGGTGCAGTACGTTTTTCCAATCTTCCTTGGCTTTAAATGTGGAATCAGCATGGCCGGTCTTACTCATCATGTTTCCAGATTTGGCGTGTTTTCGCTTGTTTCAGAATTTCAAAATCGTTGCAGTCGTGAAAGAAATTATAAAAATATTCAGTGTCCAATTTATGCATTTGAAATGCAAAATAATAATAATAATAAATAAAATAATGATGTTATAATTTGTCAAAGAGAAGTTTTCGTTATTTACTGATTACTCCGGTTAATATAAGCCTCATTTAAATACGTTATTGCCAACCGGTTCCGGAGGTGAAAGGAATTTAAAAAAAAAATCTGAAACCAAAATCGAAAAAGTAAAAACTAATCCGGTTGTAGGTAGTCCTCAGCTATACGATGCAAAATAAATCATTCAAAAATATTAAAATGAAAGCAAGTAATTTAAAAAAAAAAAATGTGCGCAAAGATTTGACATTACGTTTTTGTTTCTTACCTTGACTGAACTGGGCTCTCAACAATTTCAAGTGTAGTGATCCCACGGTGGGACCACATAATTTTAATGCATGCCTAATTTTTATGTCAAACATACGAACGGCACCAAGAATATTTTAATAAAATTTAGATTTCATAATGAAAGCTTAAAAATACAATTTTTTAATTTCGAAGAAGTTCGTTAGTAAATTCTAGTGTCAATCAATCATTTCATCGTTCTACAAACATAATTTGTTTGTGCAAGAAAGGATTAAGCGTCGCGCCATATAAGTGTAAGCTACTTTTAACAAATTCAAATTGTTTGATTGCAAGCACTTTTTTGAAGTAGAAATATTCACCTTCTTTAATGGCGGATAAAATGATGGAGAATACAGCCAATAACACGATTTTAAAATCCGGTAGAAGGTAAACAATCTGAATTAAAGAAAAGTAGCATACCAGAGAGGAGCGAGAACTAAAGTGTTAAATCTTAAATGCATACTGATGCATATCTACATCACTTTTTATTTAATTGTTTTCAACCAGTATATTGATATAGAAACATTTAAAAATTACAAAAATCAAAACTTAAAAATCTATCTTAAAATGTCTGGTGTCTAATCTTCAAAATAAGAGTAAAACTAGTATGTTGTGGCCATCACAAAACTTTCTTCTATATAAATCACGTCAATTAAATCATTTAAATAGTACAAAAAATTACATGAATTTAGCACCAATTCATATCAAAGTACATCTGAATTTGAAGTTTGATGAAAATTCGTGCATTAGTTCTTGAGATAGAGCTACAGCGGGAATTTTGAAAAATATAGTATAGCAGCGCCACCTGTTGAGCGATTTACAATAAAAATAAACAGCACTAAATGATATCAAGGTATACCTGAATCTGAAGTTTGTTGAAAATCTAAGCGTTAGTTCTTGAGATAAAGCTATTGTGGAAATCGCAAAAAATACAGCATAGCAGCCCCACCTGTTGAGCGATTTACACCAAAAATTAAACAGCACTAATTTACACGTCAATTCATGTCAAGGACTAACTAAATCTGAAGTTTGATGAAAATCCGTGCAATAGTTCTTGAGATTCAGCTCTTACGAAAATCGTGAAAATGCAGCACAGCAGCGCCACCTGTTGGACGATTTACACCAAAAATTAAACAGAGTGACAGAGTGACAGAGTGACAGAGTGACGGAGTGACAGACAGACTCACAGACAGACATTTTCTAAAAACCATCAAATCGTGTTCTGGGCATTCTAAAACGTGTAAATCCGTCGAAAACCGGGAGTCGAAAATTTTCACGAATCCAATACTTTCTTCTTGTAAAGATAGAAGAAAGTAAAAATATATATAACATAAGGCATACATACATTAATAATTAATACATTATAACATTCATACATATTAAAATATTTAGTAATTTACAATATTTTAGCTTTTACTTATATTGCAGTTGTGCAACATAAGAAAAGGTTGACGTATTATACAAAAATTATATCTCTGATTTTTTTTTTCATTTTTTCGAAAGAAAATAAAAAACCAGGCATTTATAAGAGTATATTAAGCATTTCTTACTTGGGGAATAAAAAGCATAACTTGAAAGTGTTATGCAATCTATTTTTAAATGCATAGGAAACATTTCTCTTCCTATATATGACCTGTTCCACAAATAATCAAATTTTTTGAACATTTAAAAGTAGTATTCTACGCATTCCTTAAGTGGAATTAAATTAGCTGTAAAATTATGATTGATTAAAAAAGAAATCACTTGGTAAATCTGGGTGGAAATATCGGCATCTGTCTCTTTCGTTGCCAGCGCAGTATGTGCTTTTGGGCTATTGATGAAAGATAGTAAACTTCTTCATTTTTTTTAAGATTCAATGCCTTAGTCACTCAATCTTTGTAATCCTTGATCCACTTAATCACATTGCTACCATTGCATTGCACCTTCTGCGATGCATTCGCAATACAAAAGTGCCAACTGTTACGGACCACTTTTTCTTAATAAATATATTCACCATATGCAGCGCAAGAATTCTGTGAAGAAGATAAAACGAAAGTATATTTGTACTAAAATAATAGTACCATAAAAGCATAGAATGTGACAGCTATAGTATCAGCTATACATTTTCGCGATGATGTTCCGTATGTTTCAATTCAAACTAGTATGTTGTGGCCATCACAAAACTTTCTTCTATATAAATCACGTCAATTCAATCCTTTAAATAGTACAAGAAATAACAACGATTTAGCACCAATTCATATCAAAGTATATCTGAATTTGAAGTTGGATGAAAATTCGTGCTTTAGTTCTTGAGATAGAGCTATAGCGGAAATTCTGAAAAAATGTAGCATAGCAGCGCCACCTGTTGAGCGATTTACACTAAAAGTAAACAGCACTAAACTATACTAAGGTATACCTGAATCTGAAGTTTGTTGAAAATCCAAGCATTAGTTCTTGAGATAAAGCTATTGCGGAAATAGCAAAAAATACAGCATAGCAGCGCCACCTGTGGAGCGATTTACACCAAAAATTAAACAGCACTAATTTATACGTCAATTCATGTCAAGGACTAACTAAATCTGAAGTTTGATGAAAATCCGTGCAATAGTTCTTGAGATACAGCTCTTGTGGAAATCGTGAAAAATGCAGCACAGCAGCGCCACCTATTGGGCGATTTACACCAAAAATTAAAAAGCACTAATTTATATCAGGGACTAACTGAATCTGAAGTTTGATGAAAATTCGTGCATTTTTTCTTGAGTTAGAGCTATTGCGATAATCATGAACAATGCAGCATACCAGCGCCCCCTGTTGGGCGATTTTCATAAAAAAGTAATCAGCATCAAAGTATATCTTGGACTAACTGAATCTGAAGTTTTACCAAAATCCGTGCAGTAGTTCTTGAGATATAGCTATTGCAGAAATCGTGAAAAATTCCGCATAGCAGCGCCACCTGTTGGGCGATTTTCACCAAAAACTAATCAGGTCCAGTTTATATCAAGGTCTAACAAAATATGAAGTTTTGTGAAATTCCGTGCATTATTTCTTGAGATAGAGCGCCCACAAAATTTTTGTCACATACAGACTCACAGACAGAGTGACAGAGTGACAGAGTGACAGAGTGACAGAGTGACAGACAGACTCACAGACAGACATTTTCTAAAAACCATCAAATCGTGTTCTGGGCATTCTAAAACGTATAAATCCGTTGAAAACCGGAAGTCGAAATTTTTCACGAATCCAATACTTTCTTCTTGTAAAGATAGAAGAAAGTAAAAATGTGGTGGAAGAAAGTAATAAGTGAGACAAATACAAAAATGTAAAAATAAATGAACTAACACGAAAACTTTTTATTGGAAATTATTATTATTTAATTAATTTCTCTTAGAAGCCAATGTTTCAAATTCTAACAAGTGGCCAAACGCTTTTCAGAAGCTAATGGCTGCTTGAGGGAGCGGCTATTTTTAATATTGTGAAATGTTTTTCATTTATCTGATAAGGTTTAATGCAATGGCTTTTAATGTCGTATAGAGATCGGACGATGGTCATCGAGAAACAGCGCTGTGTATAATATCACTTAAAATACCAATTAGTTAAGTACCAATTAAAATAATGATACACCTAGGTTTACCAACTACATCACTTATGGTTATTATGCACATATATTTAGGTAGCACAGATTTCAGTAAACAGGCGTTATCAGGGATAATCGTTAAAAATATTCTTTTCTGCTGAAACATGAAACTGAAACGCACATGTTTAACCATTAAATGCATGGTGTTGCTTTTCGGCAACATACCCAATTTAGGCTCTAAAATACAATTAGAATAATATTGAATCTATAATGCCTAATGTTTCCAATAAAATACATTCTGAAAATATTATTAAATCGATTTTCAACATTTAGATAGCAACACTTGTGCTGTTTAAGGATAGAGATACATTTATTTTTTCAAATGTTGATACTTGTTCTTTTTGTTTTGTTTGGAAGCTTGCGAAATACCCTATTTTGACCTGCAGTGAGCAAGTAAATTTTATTTCTTATTATAGTTCCTAAAATTCTTGTGTGTTTAATATTACAGAATTTTATCAAGGGAAATTATTTTTTCAATTAAACATCGTTATTGGCGATTAGTAACAAACTGTTTTTTAGAGTAAACTATACTTAAAACAAAGTATGATTTTTTAAAGTATTTTTCCCATGATTTATTTAAAAAATGAAAGCCGAAAAACATTATTACAATGATTTTTAAAATATCAGGCATTTAAGGATTAAATAAAATCAAAGATAAATTAAGGCAAAATAAAATTCTAACTTATTTTAGTTTCTAATAAAAGTATTGATTTCAAGTAAATAGTGTATAATAAAACTATGCAGATATATTTTTTTAAATAAAATCGTTATGAAATAAAGTCATTTTGAAATAATTGAAACAATAATGCAATTTTAATTAGTAAAGGTAACGTATTCTTTCAGAACACACCTTGGAAGTCAATAATGAAAAATATTTTATTTAATGTTTGACACCACTATTTATTATAAAATTTTTTTATATTTATAATTTGATTTTCAATGTTTTACAATATAGTTAAATTTCCAGTTCTAAAACATATCGAGAGACTACTGCTTGCAACAGCAGTTGAGATAAATAAAATATTAAAAAAACCCTTAAATGTCTCATTATTCAAAAATCATTGTAATAATGTTTTTCGGCTTTCATTTTTTAAATAAATCATGCGAAAAATACTTAAAAAAATCATATTTTGTTTTAAGTATGGTTTACGGCTAAAAAACAGTTTTTTACTAATCGGCAATACTGGTCTTTAATTGAAAAAAAATTCCTTGATAAAATTCAATAATATTAAACACACAAGAATTTTAGGAACTATAATAAGAAATAAATTTTACTTGTTCACTGCAAAACAAAATAGGATATTTTGCAAGCTTCCAAACGAAACAAAAAGAACAAGTAGCAACAATTGGAAAAATAAATCTATCTTTATTCTTAAAAAGCACAAGTGTTGCCATCTACATGTTGAAAATCGATTTCATAATACTTTCAGAGTGCATTTTATTCGCAACATTAGGCATTATAGCTTCAATATTATTCTAATAGTATTTTAGAAGCCTAAATTGGGTATGTTGCCGAAAAGCAATACCCGGCATTTAAGGGTTAAACATAAACACTCAATTTTATCCAATGTGCGTTATATTTAACCCGGCGTTACACCCGCAGGGCATGACATACATACATCGGGTGGGCAATGTTATTACAATTTTCACCACTGATTTTCGAAAAATAATGTTCAAATTATTTTAGCGCAGAATTTATGAGGATTGTCAAAAAATAAATAGAATGACGACTTATGTTTGAATTTATAAAGTATAAATCGTACACATCCTGTATATGCTTGATCATGTTTTCATCATGTTTTCATTGTGTTTAAAATTGAGATATACTTATCTAGCATAGTTATCATAAATCAAAGTCAACGTATCATGAAAAGGCTTTTAAAAATTTACTTTCAACCTGAAAAATGGAAAAGGAACATTCATACTTTCTCAATATTTATGTTCAGTTTTGTTTTGCTGTAATCCAGGAATAAATTAAAACATCCAGAACTTTTGTTTTCAGAACCTTCAATGAAATCTCCATTAACACGAGGATAGTATTCTCACATTTATTATCACGTGTATTCCGAGAATGGCACTTTTGCTACAGTTAGAGCGTTTATCAGAGAAATCTATATTATACTTTGGAAAACACTTACCTTTTGGCAATTAAATAAAAAAGCACATAACCTCATTCACTAGTGGAATTAATTCCTTTCTGTATTTATATCAATGTGCGACCAAACTTTTAAAATAATGTATACAGCTAATCAGAACAGACAATCAGCACATACGCAGAAATTGCAGAAATTTTATTCCGGTGTCACCGCTTTTTCTAAACGCTATACTTATCAAATATCAAAAAAAGGCTCGTGTTGAAAAGTGCAAGTATTACCTTAACTTTTTTATGGTGTTGAAAACGAAGTATGCATCTTCTGACCTGATCAGGTCTGTGGACCCCACCGAAAGGGTTAAACATGTAGTGTAACTGTTGTAAACAGATATGGGGCATGGAAAGATTACTACTTTGCAGTATTTTTGATTACTTGTTTGCTGTAAATTTGCAATAAATTTGATACAGCATGGATTTAACGACAAGTTAGCTACAAGCTCAAAGTGTGGTGACTTCGGCATTTGAGTTATATTGATGCAGTCTTGTTAGGAACTTTCAGTGTTGTCATGCTGAGCTTGATGCAACTTTGCAGGTTTTCAAAGCAAGACAGCTCCAAATTTTTTTCTAATTAAAAATGCTATCTCAGTTCTATTTCTGTCAGTCCAGGGTTGAAAGTTTGGCCTCCATTTTCAATTAAAAATTTCGCATAGTAGAAAGTTCATACTAGAAATAAAGAATAGTATTTTATGCTTTATTTCATGGGAAGCATTTAGCGATCATGTAAAGTAAAAAATCTTTCGAAATTTCTGGTATGAATTTGAATTATCGAATTAAAACTGGAGGCGAAACTCGCAGCCCTGTGTCAGTTTGGTTCCGAAAATCTAAAAAAAAAAAAAAACGCGTTATTACACGTTACTTGCTAAGCGGAGGGCAATGCATGGGTCTATGCATTTCCCTGTCTAAGTCTTTCACAGATGACAATTATGTTGGATGGTACCGAAACCAGTCTCCAAGTAGTTATAAAGTTCTGATACCTTAAAAGTTGTTTTATCGGAATATATGCTTGCATCAAGTATAACCTTAATTGTAAATGATTAATATAATTGCAGACAAACACAGGATTAGGTATATTTCAAATTAATGGCTTCCGATATACACTTTCGAAAAGTATTATTTCGCTATACCTAGAACCAGAGTTGCCAGTTTGATCCCCACTTTTATTTCCAAATTTCATATTCATACTGGAAAGTTTGAAAGAAGGCACTGTACTTTATGTAATCCCAAAATTTCTCATTAAATAAAAAAAAAATACTACTTTTAATTTTTGGCACGAATTTAGATTTTTTAAATAAAAGTTGATGCTAAACTGGCATCCCTGTCTTGAACAACAATGATAGGAATAAATTGCAAACTTAGATACAGGTGGAGGACAAAATAATACGAATACCTGTGAAAAAATGGAAAGTCTTTATTAATAAGGGGTTGGACCACCCTTTGACTGAAGTACAGATTTAATGCGACGTGGGATAGATTCATAAAGGTCATGGACAATATTTAAAGGTATATTAAGCCATTCCTCCTGCAGAACGGTCTCTAATTCCGAAAGACTGGATTGTGAAGGAAATCGGGAACGAAGTTTGGAATCCAAATATTCCCATAAATGCTCAATAATATTCAAGTCCGGAGACTGAGGAGGCCAGGCAAGATGTTCAACTTCTTCGTCATGCTCTTTGAACCATGCTTGAACACACTTAGCAGTGTGGATAGGGGCATTGTCGTCTTGAAAAAGCGGTCACTCTCCAGGGAATACAGACTGGGCAAAAGGATGGACATGATCGCCTAGAATGCTTATATAGTGATTGGAGTTGATTCTCCCATGCAGACTAACAAGCGGTCCAAGACCGCGCCAAGATATCGCACCCCATACCACAATGGAACCCCCCCCCCATGCTTCACAGTCGGCAAGAGGCATTCAGAATTAAACGCTTCTCTAGGTGTTCTCCAGACATAAACACGTCTGGTCGTCTGAAATTGTGTGAATGACGATTCATCTGACCATATTACCTGTTTCCACTGCTGTGGGGACCAGCCTTTGTGATCGCTGCACCACTGGCGTCGCTTGAAAGCATTAGTTGCTGCCACCAAGGGTTTACGAATTGCCACTCTGCCATAAATGTTTACAGCATGAAGTTCCCTTTTGACAGTTTTGGTTGAAATTGGGTCCTGGAAATGACTGTTCATTTCGGATGTTATCTCGGATAACGATTGCTTGTGATTTCGGGCTACTAGGCGCTTCAAGACCCGTCTATCCCTATCAGCAAGCTCTGACTTTCGGCCACTGTTGTGCTTTGAAGACTTCGTCTTACCCTCTTTCGTGTATGCTGTCATAACAGCTGATACCGTACTCTTTGCAAACCCCGAAAGGTTTGCCGTTTGCGCAACCCATGCTCCACTTAAACGCGCTCCAACAATCATTCCTCTTTGGAACTCTGACAGGTTTGAGATTTCAATTTATCACATTCAGTTCGATAGACACATGCAACGCAGGTGACTGCTGTTAAGAGACTGATACCTTCCTCTTCACGCTCACTAGGTGGCAGACTTCTGTTGCAGGTGGCGCGGCAGTACTGCAGGTATGAAATACGTCATACTGCTTCAAATGTGTTCCTATTATTTTGTCCTCCATCTGTATTTATGTTTTTGACGATGCTCATGCTATTTATGCCAGAATTTATATTTTTTTTATATAAAGTACAAAAAATGCTTATAGTGTATTTGAGTACGTCAGTGCATCTTGCAGAATAAAGTAAATACCATCCTTGAATTTTAAACTATTCGAACTCAACATTTAGATTTAATAAAAATATATAAACTGCAACCAAAACAACTGTGAAACTACAATTGAACAATAACTAAAATACTAGTCTTTCAAAAAACCCAAGTAAAGCATCACAGGTGAGTGTTACTATTTAAAAAATCGCAGCTGATGTAATTTTTAATACTTAGAAAAACCCTGTATCAAAAATTGTAATCTTATTCCGCAAGAAGGCATTAGTTCAACTTTAATGACACCATTGGTGCGATTTTGTCGTAAACTGCCTATGAATAAAGGCAGATGTATTTACATACATATTTATGTATACAGAATATACATTATTTTGTTGTCAACATCAATTTTTCTAAGTGGACAGAAAACGTAAATTTATGCATAAAATAACTTACGAAAGGTTTAAGAACGTGATTCTAAGATAGTAAGGTCACATTTCGTTAAGACTTTTTTTCTATTTTTTTTTTAATTAGCTGTATATTACGGATTATAATACATGCATTATTTCTTATATATTATGCTTTATACACTATAGTTTGTTTATTATTTGTTATACATTATTTATTTCTTTCACATCACTAGTTTGGTAAACTATTTGATACATTTGTGAATGGCCCTAAAGAATTATTTAAATGTCTAATCCACATGATAAAATTTGAAATAATTCGTTTTCGTTAAGAAAAAAATTATACAAATTGGCAGCTATGTGTTTAGCAAATTTCATAATATTTTCTTGAAATGCAGAGAAAAGAAGAATAAATTACACCAAGTGCAAAGCATAAAAGAACGGTATCGGTTAACAGATAAACACGCCCTACATGTAGACAAATCCCTGACTTTGAAACAAAAATCCATTGTATCTGTGAATGGTTCATAATCCTTAAAGTATGTTTAATAATACAAGAAATATTGAAAGGCTTTCATATAAAATAGAAAAAAAACAAACCTTTTTGTGAATCTATTAATTTTCTTGTGGATTTCTTTTCGGTTATGCAGCTGTATATCCATTGAATAAACTAACTATTATGTAATTCGAAAATTTCTGTTTATAATTTTAAATGATTTTCATAACTGTAAGCAAATGGATGCGCTGATTCCATTTTAGGCAGAAGGAAATTACCGAGTTCAGATAATTCAGGTATAAATCATGTTGGTACATACATTTATATTTGTGTATTATGTTGAAAATGACTATTAATGTATGCTTGCTTTAAATAGAAAAGGTGTGAAAACTAGTTCAAGCAATTTCAGCAATGTTAATAATTAATGGCATTACTTCCTTCAAACATGCTACTGTGTGGCATTTTTCAATCACAATATCACTCCTGCTGGTACAATTTATTTACCCCCAAATTGCAAAACAATATGTGTGTTGCAATTCGTGAGTTTCCTTATTAGTGCTGAAAACTGTTCGCTAAAAACGACACAATAAGAGTTACCATTGTGCATAGAAGCCAACTTTTACGTATTTTTGTTACTGTTAATTTAATCTAGAAATATTTGTTTTATTTAACCGAAGAAATATACTATTTAATAAGACGCAAGTTTTAGAAAAAAAATAGTAGTCTCAAAAAAGTTTGAAGTCAAGCGTCATTACAACATAATATCAAGCTTTGAACATTATTCATGATGAAAATATTTTCTTAATATATTTTATTCTACCTTTTAGCGACTAATTGTAGAATTTGGTATCTTTAACTGCAATTAAATAACACGAAACAAATCATATTAAAATATTCTGGTAAAATTGTACGCACTCCGTACATAGTTCTCTCATGTAATATGACAGGTAGGGTCATCATGGCCATATAGTGGAAACTTTTCTTGGGAGTGTTACTCTTAAAATCTTACTTATTAGATATATTATTCCATATTATATGTTATATATTATATATTATATATTATATATTATATATTATATATTATATATTATATATTATATATTATATTGTGGTGAGTCGCTCGTATAATATAATCACTCACTTAAAAACACTTTACTACCTTTATTCGTAGAACATTGATAAACGTCGATTCTGACACTCATCGTATTCGAACACACAAAAACGCAATGTAAACATTTTCGTCTGCGCTGCTATGACAACGGCTCTGGCCAGCTGCCATTCCGAACGAAGAATTTTTTCCCTTGCCTTTCTGCGGCTGCCACAGAGTATCCCCCCAGTGACGTAGGGAACCGAAGAAACGATATACAAGTGTATACTATTTTTTTTTTTTTTTTTTTTGACTATCTGTGTCAGAATCCACGCTTGTGAAGAAAAATTACCAGGATATTTACATGAAATAAAATTGCAATATATAACAAAATATAGGCATAATGTGTAGTATGCAAAATGAACAATTTATCAACAATTTCAGTAAGTAATATAAGATGCCAGTTTTTTAGGAAAATGGACATGTCTGCCAGAACGTGTGACAGTTTTTGTTTGGTCAGGGTTACTGTCCGCCTTAAGAGAGAGTTTTAATTTAGAGTTCTCTGGAACAGTTTTCGTGGACAAGTCTGAAGTAGAAATCAGATGAGCTGGCTTCACACGATCTATTGATACCGTAGACTTACGACCATTAAGCTCGATTGTTATAGTTTTCCCAGTTCTACTTAGGACTTTGTGAGGACCAGTATATGGTTGACACAATGGAGGTTGTACATGATCCACTCTTAGAAAGATATGTGAACAAGATGTCAAGGAAGGGTGTATATAGAACTTCTCTTGGCAGTGAGATGATGTAGCAACTGGACTTAACTGCCGCACGGTGTTTCGTAGTTGCGTGACGAAGTTATCGTTGAAAGGTCGGATCTTGTATTCATCCAGCATATCACAGGGCAATCTCAACGTAGTGCCGTAGACAAGCTCAGCGCAAGAAGCTTGTATATCTTCCTTCACTGCTGTGCGAATGCCTAGTAAAACTATCGGTAATATTTCAGTCCACCTACTGGTTTCGTGAGCTTTGATGGATGACTTTAAATGTCGATGAAATCTTTCGATAATGCCATTCGATATCGGATGATATGCCGTTGTGCGGATCTTCTGTGTTCCCATCATTTTTGTGAATTCATCAAATATTGCTGATCGCATTTGTGGGCCTTGATCCGTGGTTATGAGCGAAGGGCAACCAAATCTTGATATCCAATGCTTTAATATGGCACTACAAATTGTTTTAGCTTGTGTATCAGATATAGGTACGGCTTCTGGCCATCTGCTAAATCGGTCAATCATCGTTAAAAGATAGCTGAAACCGTCAGATGGAGGCAAGGGACCTACGATATCTATATGTATTTGGGAAAAACGTGCATCAGGAAGAGAGAACGTGCCAAGAGGTGCTTTGGTGTGCCTCTGTATTTTTGATCTTTGACACTTCTCACAGCCACGAACCCAGTTTTTGATGTCTCGTTTCATATTTGGCCATACGTATCTGGAACAAATTAGTTTTGTGGTAGCTGCTATGCCTGGATGGGCTAGGTTGTGCAAATGTTCATATATCAGCCGACGAAAGAAACTAGGAACTAAGGGTCGAGGCGTACCTGTTGAAGTATCACATAGTAGGCTACAATCAGAAATGAGGCAAGGTTTCAATTCCAATTTGAGCGATGTACTATTATGCAGGTTCTGTAGCTCTGAATCATTTTCCTGAGCCTTTGCGAATTCCTCAAAATTTAAGATTGGAGATTTTGAAATAGAATCAATTCCAATTCTTGAGAGGCAATCTGCAACAATGTTTTCGGAACCTGGTACATGTCTAATGTCAGTGGAATATTGGGAAATGTAATCTAAATGGCGTGATTGCCGCGGCGAACATTTATGGGGATTTTGCTTAAATGCATAAATTAGCGGTTTTTGGTCAGTATAAATTTGAAAAATTCTCCCCTCTAGCATGTGCCGAAATTTTTTTATTGCCGAATAAATAGAAAATAATTCCCGGTCATATGTTGACCAATTCCGCTGACTGTTGTTTAATTTCATGGAAAAAAATGCTAAAGGTTCATAACGTTCCTGATAAAACTGCATAAGGGTGCCGCCGATCGCGACATCTGAGGCGTCAACCCATATACTCAACTGAGCGCCTGGAATAGGGTGCCGTAAAAGAGCAGCCTGAGATATTGCATTTTTGGCAGCTACGAAAGCTTTTTCAGCATCTTCGTTCCAATTAAGGGGTTCTGTTTTAGGAACACGGGAACGAGATTTCTTTTTGTTTGTATGGCCTTCTAACAATTTCACTAAAGGCGCAAGTATGTGTGCAGCTTGATATATGAAAGACCTATAAAAATTAAACATACCCAAAAATCTTCGAAGTTGAGATAAGGTTGTGGGCTGCGGAAAATCGATTATGCATTTAACTTTATCTGGAAGTGGTTGAATACCATGTTCAGATATTCGAAATCCTAAGAAATCAATGGTAGGTTTACCAAATGTGCACTTGGATACATTTATGCACAAACCATATTCTGCTAATTTGGAAAATAGTGCTTTTAAATGATGATAATGCTCCTCGGCATTTTTAGAGGCTATGAGTATATCATCGACGAAAGCATAGACGCCTGGTAAATCACGTATTACCTCATCTATGAATCTCTGAAATGTTGCAGACGCATTGCATAAGCCAAATTGCATGCGTGTGCTTTCGAACAATCCAAAAGGTGTGCATATCGCTGTTTTGGGAATATCATCAGGATTGATTGGTATTTGATGATATGCTTTGATGAGGTCAAGTCGACTAAAAATTTTAGTGTCACGTAAATTGGCAGTAAAATCAGCTATACATGGTATCGGGTATCTGTCTTTTTTGGTTTGCGCATTCAAGGCACGATAATCACCTACAGGTCTCCATTCCAAAGTTCCCTTTTTTGGAACCATGTGCAAAGGTGATGCATAGTTGCTACGTGAAGGTCTTAAATGTCCGAGTTGTATCATATTTTGAAATTCTGTTTTAGCAATTTTCAGGCGATCCGGAGCCAACCTGCGGGGTTTTGCCACAACTGGAGGTCCTTTTGTTGAAATAAAATGCATTGTGTTGTGTTTGACAGGCTGATTGGGATCTGGTAATTTTGTAATAGATGGGAATTGTTTAAGAAGTTCATTATATATATTATCAATATTGATTGTTTTTACTGAATGAATTAATGCACATTTCATGTGACCTGTTGTTTCAAATTTTGTTTTTAAATCTCTTAGACATTTGTGGCGGAGATCTGGAACCAATTCGAAATTATGGAGAAAATCTGCTCCCAAAATTGGTGTACTAACATTTGCCACTAGAAAAGTCCAATTAAATTTTCGTCTTAACTTAAAATCTAGAGAAAGGGTTTGTTGACCATAAACATTTATAGGGGAAGAATTAGCAGCCAAAAGCGTTTGTACGGGTGGATTCCGTTTTTGTACATTGTTGGCAGGAAGGATTGACACGTCCGAACCGGTGTCGACCAGAAAAGAAACATTTGTAGTCCGGTCTCTAATGAACAGGCGACGTGACTGTTGAGGCAAAGAATAAGTCGCCTCTACTCTTTGCTGGTTTCGTTTCCCGCCCAAGAACACGGCTTTATGCATTTTTCTTCCCTACATTTTTTTCCAAATCGTCTATGATACCAACAGATACTTGAATCCCGATTATCACTATTACTTCGCCCTCGAGGTTTACTCCAGTTTCTGCGGTATGGGGACCGACCACGTGAAACAGCAAGCTGATCGATGCGCTTATTTAATTTTTCGATTTCTTTCAATAATTTACCCTCTATCGCCTGTTCATTCGAGCAGGACACGGCAATTGCAGAAGCTGGGGAAGGGGTAACTTCTGAAATACGATCTGAAATTTCCGCTGCTTTATCAAGGGTTAATTCAGAAACAGCCGCTAAAATTGTCTGAGCAGAATTTGGTAATCGTTGCAAAAACAATTCTAACATTAAGTTGTCTGGAACATTTAGGGATTCCGCGCGACGTTTCATACTACGTAATAAATCTGAAGGTTTCCGATTTCCTAGTTCTTCTCCAGACAAGAGCTGTCGTATCTCTTGCTGGGATGATTCACCTGAGCGCGCAATTAATTCCTTTTTTAAGGCACCATAAGGGTCAGTAGCATCTGGTTGCATTAAAATATCACGAATGATTGATGCAACATCGGGTGGAAGATGCGAAACTATATAATTATATTTTGTAACAGATTCTGATATTGCTTTGGGGGTAGCTAAAGCAAATGTGCTTTCGCACATCACAAACCATAGCGCAGGATCTGATCTGTTATATAATGGAATTTGAACAGCATCGACACTAGACATGATTTATGGTAATAAATATATAAAATAGTACAATCAAACCAAAATAAATTCGCGAGTTAAATTTCTCTAATAAAATAACAGAAAAAATATCAGGAAAATGACTCAGAAGAACTTATCTGCTTTCCATCGAGCCGCTGTAGAACGATGTATTCTTTGAAAGATGAAGATGATCGGATAACATTCCAACTCATCTAGGAAGGCTGATGCTCTATATAAGAACAGTCCATGGTCACCATTGTGGTGACGTCGGTCGTATAATATAATCACTCACTTAAAAACACTTTACTACCTTTATTCGTAGAACATTGATAAACGTCGATTCTGACACTCATCGTATTCGAACACACAAAAACGCAATGTAAACATTTTCGTCTGCGCTGCTATGACAACGGCTCTGGCCAGCTGCCATTCCGAACGAAGAATTTTTTCCCTTGCCTTTCTGCGGCTGCCACAATATTATTATATATTATATTATATATTATATATTATATTATTATATATAAGAAAAAGACAAAGGAACATTTGACTATTTCTACGGAATCAATTAGCATTGTGAAATGGAAAGACAATCAAGTTGTTTGTTTGGTTTAGAATTTTGAATCTATAGAACCAGTAGGTTCGGCAAAAAGATGGTGCATGGCGGATAAGAAAAAAACTTATATACCGCAGCTCCTGTTTTGCCAGGTGCCAATTTCTTTGATCTGTTTTTGAGTAATTATCACCCCAAAATAAGAGGGAAGAAATGGTGGAGGACATTTTTCATTAACACACTAAGTATTGGTGTTGTAGCAGCTTGGCGAATCCATAAGGAATGTAAAGGAAAACTTACTCAGGTAGAATTTCTCCGTGAAATTGTTTCACCATTGATGAAAGCAGAACAGAAAATAGAAGAACGTTCCGTTTGGGTCCTCCTGGATTTCTGTGAAATGACGTGCGTTTTGATGACGTGAAGCATATTCTAGAAAATTGTAAAAAGTGCAGTGCAATGATGCATAAAAATTGTTCAGTCGCCTTTCATGTAAAATAGACAGAAAAAATAACGTAATGATGAAACATAAAAAGATACATAATGAAAATGCTTATGAGCAGGTAAACTGATATTTTTTGTTTTATTATAAATGTAGATGTTTATTATAATTGTAGAGGTAATTTATCTGAATTTTTCATAAAATGTCTGTTTCAGAATGATATAGTCCTTTTTATTTCTAAAGTATCGAAAAATAACTGTTATAACTACATGGAGGCAAAAGTATATTTTTGTAAAGAAAAAAAAAAAAACCCATTAAGCGCTGTTACTCTCATTTCGGGAACATACTGTTTCTCATAAATAATTTTAAAAAAATTGATTTTTTTTTCAGATGTATTTTTATGGCATCATGTTCATTAAGAAAAAACAATGATTCCATAAAACAATCGGTTAATATATATAGCGGAGCTTAATGGGTTAAAGCACATCAAACACTAACTACTTGCCGTGGTGTATTATCAGAGCCAGACCTTTTACTTTCCACAAAAGAACAACTTCTAACAAATTTAAAACATAAAAATGCTATAGATGCACGACGTATCACGATCCGTCGGATTAGTCAAGTACTGCCGACAAAACACATTATTCTAACTTTAAATAGCCCGACTTTACCTACCACAATTAATGCTGCTTACTTAAGCTGCCCTGTCCAGCCATATATCCCTATTCCCTTCCGTTGTTTTAAAGCCAGCGTTATGGCCATACAAAAACTACCTGTCGTGGTTCTGTTACCTGTGCAAGTCGTGCAGAATTCGGCCATGGCAGTAAATCTTGTGAAAAACCCGAACGTTGCGCAAACTGTAAAGGTGATCATACAGTATATATCCTCGCTCTTGTCCTAATTGGACCCGCGAAAAAGAAATTCTTACTGTTAAAATTACTCAAAAACTCTCTTACCTTGAAGTTCGCAAAATTTTTGGGTTCAGAACACCATCTGTTGGGGTTTCTTATTCAAGTTTAATCAAACTGCAATCAAAATCAATAAGGCACATGAGCACCAAACGGAACACTCATTTCAACCAAATAATTGACCTGCGACACAATCCAGCACTAAAAATAAAAACTCCCGTAGTGTGAAATTTATTGATAATACAAAGCTATTCCAAAATTAAAAATTTGCTCACCATCATCAGAACCGGTTAAAATAGAATATTTTGATATTGCTGTGCATTATTACATACCTTTGATTGGTGAGTCATCAACACATTCATTTTAAATTCAGCCAAAACGATCTACTTCACAGCCTCGTAGCAAATTACAAAAAGCTAATATTTCTATAACAAGGCAGGGAAAACAAAAGTCATGCACACAGAAAAAGAAAATATCTCAAGAAGCTTCGCAGTGGAAAACTGGTTACAAAAAGTCATCCAAATCACGTACTGAAGAACCATAAACAAATTTTAAGAATTCTAAACAGCTCCTCTGCTATGCAGAAGGCGCAATGGAATCAGATTCGAGGCTACCGAGAAAGACAGGCCACCGCGGTGGGTCCTATTCTTCTTTTTTTACAGACCGCTGGAGTCATGTGAGACCACTGGAGTCACGTGATGCTCTTTTCGCACATCTTCATTGGTGCATTCGAGCATCACGTGACTCCAGCGGTCTGTAAAAAAAAAGAAGAATCGGACCCACCGCGGTAGCCTGTCTTTTTCGTTAGCCTCGAATCTGATTCATATGACACAGATATAAATGTGGAAGATGTTGCTTTTGAAGTATATGATTCTATGTGATTTTATCCAGCTCTCTTGTTATCTACAATGTTTATTTTTACATGTGGCTTAGTAAATTTAATCTCACTCCTTAATGTTTGCACAGATTTTTACTTTGCAATTTTATTATTACGTGCCTACATTTTTTGATCATTATTTATAAATTGTCTGGTGTTTTAACTCGTATTATGTTAAATTTTATACTTTATTTCATTATTAATTTTGTAATTCAGTCTTCTTTTCACTTTTTTAGATTTTGTATTTTAGCTATAGTATTTTGGCTTTTATTGAATTATTTGATTTATACATTTCATCATTATATATTTCATAAAGCACTGTTGTTTTTTGCTCAACTTATTTTATCACAAGCTTTTAAACTATAACTCTGTGTTTTTATTTTAAAATTTTTCTTGGCGCAGCATGTCCTTAATGAGACTTTGTGCCATTAATCTCTACTCAACAACCAACTTTAAGATGGAACAATGATATAGTATTCTGCATATTTATTTCGGTATTTTGTTTTACTTTTATAGACTTTAAAATGTATAAAAGGGAACAATCGGCATGAAATTTTAATAGTGTTTTAATACAAAGCGCCTTTTATGTTTTTAAAACAGTTGCCATATCTTGAATAGCTCTTTTAGAAAAGCACTGAAATTAACAACATTGTATAATGCGCATAAAAAAAAAACAATATTGAGAAGAATTATATTTAAAATAAATATGAATAACACTCCTGCATTAGGCCGGTATTGCGACCTAACCCGTTGTTTGAGTCGTTCTGGATTTCAATAATTTTTTTTCGTTACGTGTCCGGTTGATTCGAACTGTTTCGGGTTTCTGTTGGGATTTAACTGTTGCGATTCAAGTTTGGTATCATCCTGTCCCAGCAAACACAGAGCTATCGGTAAACAATCGGCCGACAGCGGCTTTGCCGTTACCGACGGTATCGGCACGATACCAGCTGCCGTACCGGTTGCGTATCTTTCTGTCAAAAGAACACCTATAATATAATTTAACAGGAAAAACTATACCTTTGAATATAAATAAATACGTATGTATACTGTTTTATAAAGAAAAAAAAAGATAAAATGGGTTAGAAATATAAATGCAAAATATGTTTTATAAGACGATTGAAATATGGAAAAATTCATTAAAATTCTAGGGCTAATATGAGACGAGTGGGCTTGAAATGTAATTTTCAGTCATGTGTTCAAAATCCAATTCGTGCATGGTTGTAATTTGGATTGCAATATAATACAATAGGATTCTATAAAAAACAATAAGGAAAGAATGAATCCCATAAAGTTGGTTTTATTTTTCTTTTCTTTTAAATGTAATCTACAAAAACGCCTGTTCGTCAAACGTACATAGTATTATACAGAGTGATCTAAATTCATTGTACAATTTTTAAGGTTTGGTACAAGACACTGCAACAATCATTGATTGTGTAGAAATGTATGGGCGCAAGTGACGCGTTGAGGTTCAAACACCACGGGTCAAATTTGGCCGTTTTTTAATTTCAAAATTTCTCATTCATAGCAGAAAATCCCTGTACTATTCTTATTTTTATTTAAGACAGACATTTCAAGATTCCATGAAGAAAAAAAAATTCCTTGAAAGTTTCCGGTATGAAATCGAAATTTTTGAATTTAAACAAAACTCCATTTCTATTTTTTTTCATGTATTTCCTGTGTTTGGTAGTTTTGCGGGTTTTTTTTTATTCCAAAATCTCTTTGAAAATTTCGATTTCATACTGGAAATTTTCAAAGAAGAATTTTATCTTCATGTTATCATGAAATGTCTGTCTTAAATAAAGAAAAGAATACTATAGAAATTTTCTGGTATGAATGAAACATTTTGAAAAACAAAATTGCCAAATTGGACCCCTGGTGATTGTGCCTCAACGCGTCACTTGCGACCACACATACAATAAATGATTGTTACAGTGTCCTGTACCAACCCTTAAAGTCTGTATCATGAATTTAGAATCCCCTGTATACTATTCTTTACGCATATTGAAGACACGAGGGAATTCCCATGCGTATATTTCTCTCGCATTATTATCATTATTAGTATTAGTATTATTATTGTTTTTTTTTTCAGTTTCTTGAAATAAATATTCTGTTTTTTATCATTATTTGTTTAAAGTATTGTTACAGCAAAGACAAAAATACGAAAGTTTTGTTAAATATGAATGTTTTTTTATTATTATTATTTTAAGCCGAAAAGCAAATTTGTATTGATAAGTTTAGTCAAAGCTGTGCAAACTAATTTACTTGCACATTAACATCAATGATACAAATGGTAATTTATATAATTTAAACCCTTTACTCGTATAATTTAAAATAACCATTTACGCTCTTGTCGGGGAATTTCTTCCCACTTAATTTTAATCTCAACATGTCACATTGGCACCAGCATTTTGAAATAATTTTTTTGTTTTCATATGTACAATAACATAGACACTTACTTATTTCCAGATGAATTTAATCGTAATTGACGGTCACACAGTGACATTTTGCCTTAACCTTCCTACCCTGAATGGGTCTAATCGACTAATTTCAATAATTCATTTCATTCGATTCGAATCAGAATTTTTTTCGTAAAGTAAGATCAATAAAAGGCAATGAAAACTAATATAAATAAATACATTACTTTTTAAAGAAAATTCAGGTGGGAGATGTTTTTATTAAGGTTGAGTAAAATTTCAACAGGGTATTGTAGGAGAGCCGTTGAACATTTTTGAGTAGGTATTTGAGGCACCCTGAAAATTTGTGCAGCACTTCTTTTGTAATGCCTGAATACAAAATCGATTGTCTGGCTGAAGGATCGTGGCCCAAAACCTGTGCCAGACACTTGTCAAGTGCCTTTTTTGACACTACCACAAAAAAGTATTTGAGGCACGCTGAGATTGAAACAGAATAATATTTATACTTAGAGAAAAATATTTTGAAAATGACAGACACTTTAGTCGGCCGAAAAACTGTGCCAGACACGTGTCAAGTGCCATTTTTTGACTACCCAAAAAAGGTATTTGAGGCACGCTGAGATTGAGGCTCAATAATATTTATGGTTAGAAAAAAATATTTTGAAAATGACAGACACTTTAGTCGGCACAAAAACTGTGCCAGACACGTGTCAAGTGCCATTTTTTGTCTGGCACAGGTTTTGGGCCACGATCCTTCAGCCAGACATTCGATTTTGTATTCAGACATTACAAAAGAAGTGTTCCACAAATTTTCAGGGTGCCTCAAATACCTTCCCTTAAATGTTTAACAGCTCCTGGACTAGTAGGAAGGTTAATGCTAAAATAAAAGAAAATTAAATACCTAGAGTCGAAAGGGCTACTATCGTATCCATCTACACTGCTACTAAATGCAGTTCTTTCTTGATATGTTTAATGTTTTACCGGAACTGCAGCGTTCAAAATAATGCAAAATTGAAAAACTTAATAATATTGGTACGTTGAAATAATACTGGTCTAAAACATTAAATAAAATATTTTCTTTAACCCTTTATCTACTGGCGGTACTTATAAGTACCGCTCACTTTAAACTTTCATCCCATAGTGAATATTACTAATATTCTATTGCTCCATTGCAAAAACACTCTGTTAACTCCACTTTATCGGGATACATGGCAGCAGTAGTTCTAGGTTTGTTATTTTAGGGAGGGTTGAAATTCTTTTAAGACTATAGTTTTCAATTTATCATAACTAATCAACTCCTCCTCTGACAAATAAATCATTAAATTACTCGCTTTTTCCCCGAGAATGTTTAGAAGAATTTCTGCCTTAAACTCTTCGGGTACATTTTTAGTTTTGAACGCTTTTTCAAGTGATTGAAAGAAAAGGTTAAATGACTCAGCTCTCGTCGGTACACAGATAGTTAATGTTTTAACACTTTTAATAAAACTTTCTAGGTTATTGCTCAGTATTTCAGTTTCCGATTTTTCTGTTAAGGACGTCAAATTTTCGCGGGAACCTCTACGCACTTTGGCCAATTCTAATTCTTTTTCTAACTGAGCTAATTTAATTTTTTCATATTCAAAATTTTGGGAAGGTTCTTTGCGAATATTTGCTATTTCTAACTCTTTTTCTAATTGCGCTAATTTAATTTTCTCTAATTCTAGTTTAGATTTCTCAATTTCTTTTCGCGACTTATACTCCTCAACAACCGAATTGACTACGTCCTTCATTAATTGCTCATTTGAGTAATGCTCACATTTCTCTATAATATCTCTCAACTCTATAATTTTACTGCTTTCAGGAGCAGTTAAACCTAATTCCTCTACAACAAGCTTAAGCTCGTCTTTATTTAAATTATCAATAACAGACATAATTTAACTAAATCAAAACTAGGAAAATTGCTCTTACATTAAAAAAGTTTTGGGAAGTCGAAAACATTGAGGTAGAGTTACCAAAAAGTAAAGAATTTGAGATATGCGAGAAACATTTTGCGCGTACGCATTCGAGAAATGCAGAAGGTAGATACGTAGTGAAAATGCCTTTAAAGGAAAATCCTTCGTGTTTAGGCCAATCTAGGGATCTTGCTCTCAAAAAACTCAGATCGCTGTGGACTCGCTTATCAAGGGATGAGCAATATTTTAAACTGTATAAAGAATTCCTGAAGGAATACGAAGATTTAGGGCATATGAAACAGGTGAAAGAAGCAAAAGAACCTGATATTGCGTACTATGCTCCGCATCATGGTATATTTCGTCCAGAAAAATCAACTACCAAACTCAGAGTTGTTTTTAATTGTTCTGCCGCGACAACAAATGGGACATCCCTAAATTCATTACAATATAATGGCGGAGTCATCCAAAACGACTTATTTACAATTATGATTAGCTTCCGAGAACATGTTTATGCTTTAACTGCAGATGTCAAAATGATGTATAGAATGATTAATATTGACTCTAGTCAGCATTCGTTGCAGAGAATTTTATGGAACGATAATTTTGAAGAAGAACCAAAAATTTTCGAATTACAAACGGTAACTTATGGAACGGTCAGCGCGCCATATTTAGCTATGAAAACGCTCAATCAGTTGTCAATTGATGAAGGAAATAATTTTCCATTGGCAGCCCCAGTTCTTCGTGAAAACATGTATATGGATGACATTTTGTGTGGTGCACCTACGCGTGAGGAAGCCAAAGAGTTGCAGTGGCAACTCATAGCGATTATGCAGAAGGCAGGTATGCAACTTCATAAATGGTGCACAAGTGATAAATATCTGTCGCTGACACCTGGAGAAGGGTATAAATTTGAGAACAACAGTGAGACTAAAACATTAGGGGTTTCGTGGAACCCAAGGGATGACTGTTTCCTATTTAGAGTTAAAGTAGAATTGAGCGATTCCTATACCAAGCGACAAGTATTGTCGACAATTGCTAGAATTTTTGATCCGCTAGGACTTCTTGGCCCAGTTATAGCGAAAGCCAAAATATTTATGCAGAGATTGTGGAGACTTAATATTGACTGGAATGACGAGCTCCCTGAGTCAGAATATGACGAGTGGCATCAATTTCTTATATCGCTTAAAAGTCTTAATAATATACAAATAAGTCGACGCATTATAATTGAAAACCCAGAAATTGTTGAAATACATGGCTTTGCAGATGCCTCAGAACGTTGTTATGGAGCAGCAGTTTATTGTAAATCTTGCGATTCTCTAGGAAATGTGATGGTGAACTTAATAGCTAGTAAATCACGTGTTACACCAGTAAAGAGTCTAACTATTCCCAGACTTGAACTATGCGCCGCAGTTTTGCTAACCAAGCTGGTAAAAAGAGTCTTCTCATCCATGAAAGTAATAATTACTAATGTTTTCCTGTGGTCTGATTCAACTATAGTGTTAGCGTGGATTCAAAAGGAACCTATTGATCTCAAACAATTTGTGCAAAATAGGGTGGCCAAAATTCAAGAAAACTCTAGTCCTGAACAGTGGTGTCATATCTGCTCTGAACATAATCCAGCTGATAAACTTTCACGAGGTATGGATCCAGATAAACTTATTGATTGTGACTTGTGGTGGCGTGGACCCATTTTTCTTAATAACACTGACTATCACCAAAATTCAGTAATAATACCAGAAGCTAATGAAGAGTTCAAAAAAGAGCTCAAAACAAATTCAAATCCTTTTAATGAAGTTAGTGTAAAGAACTGTAATGTTACAGATAACTGTTTTGTTAATGACTTAATTAATCTTAGTAATAATTATATAACTATTTTACGCATTCTTAGTTATATTTTCAGGTTTGTCATGAATGCAAGAAACCCACTTTATAAGTGTGGTGGGCCTTTATCAACTTCAGACTTGGAGCAAGCGGAAATTTATTTAATTAAATCTGTCCAAAGGGCAGAATTCAATGCAGACATACGTAGTCTGCAGACCAAAGGTTCGGTAAGTCCAAGTAGTAAGCTAAAAAGCCTCAACCCGTACTTAGATGAATTTGGAATTTTAAGGGTTGGAGGCCGGTTAGATAATAGTGATTTAAATTTTGCGAGAAAGCACCCAGCGATTTTACCTAAATCTAATAGTTTTACTGTAATTGTTATAAATTATTATCATAAAAAATACCTTCATGTCGGTGCTTCAACATTACTTTCTTTGGTAAGAGAAAAATTTTGGCCAATAAATGGTCGTGCAACATGTCGAAAGGTAGTTCATCAGTGCATCCCATGTTTTAAAGCTAAACCAGTTATTGCAAATCAATTAATGGGCGATTTGCCCAGGGATAGAGTCCAATTGGACTACTGCTTTAATATGTCGGGAGTAGATCTGTGTGGCCCATTTATGGTCAAAGTGGGGTATGCACGTAGAACTATCTTGCAAAAAATTTATATCTGTATTTTTGTTTGTTTTGTATTTAAAGCTGTACATATAGAAATTGTTTCAGACTTAACCTCCGAATCATTTATTGCTGCATTGAAAAGATTCATTGCACGCAGAGGTAAATGTGCCAAATTGTATTCGGATAATGCGAAAAATTTTATTGGTGCAAATAAGATTCTTAAGGCTTTTTATGAGCTAGTAAAAAAACCTGATGAGAAATTAGCAGCATATTTATCCACGGAAGGCATTGAGTGGAAATTTATCCCTCCCAGGGCACCCAATTTCGGGGGTCTTTGGGAGGCCGCTATAAAATCATTTAAGTATCACTTTAAGAGAGTTGTGGGAGGTGCTAATCTCACTTATGAGGAACTTCTTACTGTAGTCATACAAATTGAGGGAATTCTAAATTCCAGGCCTTTGAGTCCATTATCAGATGATGAGAATGATTTTGGAGTCCTAACTCCGGCTCATTTTCTGATAAACAGGCCGTTAAATTCCATTATTGAGCCTGATTTAACCAATATAAGAGAAAATCGCCTCAAAAAATGGCAACGAATAACTAAAATTCTACAACTTTTTTGGCGTAAATGGCATCATAATTATTTAAGTGAATTACAACAAAGAGGTAAATGGAGATTTGAAAAAGATAATGTAAAAATCGGAGATTTAGTGCTGTTAGTAGAAGAGAATTTACCGACAAATAAGTGGCCATTAGGCAGAATTATTGAGGTGTATCACGGTAACGATAACAAAATTCGAGTAGTTAAAGTAAACACTCAAAATGGAACCTTTAAAAGGTCGATAAGTAAATTGTGTATTCTACCCATGCCTGATGCCAATGACAATTAAAACTAAAAAAAAAAAAAAAGGTAATTTTGTATGTATGTTTGTTGTATTGATATTTTTTTTCAAAGGATTATATTTAAATTAACGTATATAGTGAATTTTTGTATTAATTGTGTAATTTAGAGTACTTGGTAAAAATTGTTATTGAATGTTATAAACATGTCAATGGGGGCCGGTATGTTCCATGTAGCGAGACATGCCGCGCCACCTATAATTAAAATTACAGTGACTATAATTTGAAGTGAACTGAACTAAGCTTTGAGTATTGTGTTGAGAGGTGAGTGTCGGAGAAAGCGGCGGTGCGCTGCTTCTGTGTTTAATAAATTATTATATCAAGTAACCAGCGCTTTTAATTAATTTGTGTTATGGTGTGACTTTTCTACATGCTCCGGCTCGACGGACCATGTAGAAAAGTCACACCAATTATTTTACTTATACTCATCCTCCGGCTCGACGGACCATGTAGAAAAGTCACACCATAACACAAATAAATTATTATATCAAGTAACCAGCGCTTTTAATTAATTTGTGTTATGGTGTGACTTTTCTACATGCTCCGGCTCGACGGACCATGTAGAAAAGTCACACCAATTATTTTACTTATACTCATCCTCCGGCTCGACGGACCATGTAGAAAAGTCACACCATAACACAAATTAATTAAAAGCGCTGGTTACTTGATATAATAATTTATTAAACACAGAAGCAGCGCACCGCCGCTTTCTCCGACACTCACCTCTCAACACAATACTCAAAGCTTAGTTCAGTTCACTTCAAATTATAGTCACTGTAATTTTAATTATAGGTGGCGCGGCATGTCTCGCTACATGGAACAGGGAGGAAGGAGGCTATCTTTGAAACAGTCGATGTGCTTTTACCGACATTTTGTACAGAAAGTCACGCTCTTAGAATACAATCTGACTAGCTATCTTAGGTGATCGGTGTATGTATTTGATTTAACAGTTGAATTGCTCGGTGATACTTATAAGTACCGTCAATACACTGGGTGTTGGAAAAAAACTTTTTGTTTACTTTTCATCTGGATATTTGTCAATCGTTTACATCTGCTTTAAAATGTAATTACTAAAACGTAGTGCAGTAATAATTTTCCTAGTATTTGTTTTCTGTTTCATTATTATTTTTTATAGGAAATCGAAAAGTTGTGCTATAGGCTCTTTTTTGCTATGCTAGAAATGGCATATGAAAATTCATATTTTGCATATATGGAGATGCGAGATGACATGTTGTCCCTGGAATATAGACGTCGCATAACTAAAGGACTGTTAACAATATTGAAATCTAAAAAAAAAATATTTTTTTAACCCTTTCAGTGGTAAAGTATTTTCAATGCTAAAGTGTTAAAATAAATGATTGTCATCGGAATTTGCCGAAAAAATTATTTTTAAGTAAGAAAAAAAGGCTATATTTCTCATACTTTTTAAATTGAAAATATTTTACCACAATTCTGGTGCCATTTGAAATACCTTGTGGGTTTTCTGTTACGATATTTTAGTTATAGAATACTGACGGTACTTTAAAGTACCAGTTTAATTAATTACCTCTAAGGAATTAAATTTCTCACGGGTGAGTATTTTTTTATGTTTATCCTTTAATTTCCATTGTAGTAACTGAAAAAAAAATACATGGAAAAATTTGCAGTAGATCATAATGCAGTAGATAAATGGTTAATGATTAACCCTTTTGGGACGGGAGCCTTTTACGAAATTTTTAATCTTTTGTCACCGTTTTTAAAAACAGAAGTTTCTTTCTTCTTGAATCGAGAAAATGCGCTGATTAAATAAGGCAAATTTTACAGTAAAATTTTACTGGTGAGGAGAAACAAGGATTTTGAGCGCTTCATGCGGCACGTAAACGTGTCGCTCGTCCCGAAGGGGTTAAGTATACACAGGGTGATTCAAAAGAGATGGGAAAATTTTTAAGAGGTGATAGTACACGTACACACCCAAATAAACATTTTGTATCAATGAATGCATGGTCGAAAACTAAACGTAAAAAAGTTAGAGGGCGCCAAAGTTATGTTCTTATACGAGGCAAAAACACACAATGAACGATTAAGTTAAGTTACGAAAACAAATTTAGTGGTATTTGATTACAATAAGTGTTCAAAACATTGACCGGCAGCTGTTATGCACGCAGTACAACGGCGAAGAACAGATTGGCGAATTTTCTGAAACACACCAGGCACCACCGCGCTCGCCAGATCTTTCATGTCTCGATTTTTTTTGTGGGGGCAGCTAAAAGCTCTTGTGTATGAGACTCCCATTGAATCCGCAGAAGAACTTGTCGCCAAGCTTTCGGCTGCTGTACGGGAAGTTCGCGATATGCCTGGTGTGTTTCAGAAAATTCGCCAATCTGTTCATCGTCGTTGTACTGCGTGAATAACAGCAGCCGGTGAATGTTTTGAGCAATTATTGTAATCAAATGCCATTAAATTTGTTTTCGTAACTTAACTTAATCGTTCATTGTGTGTTTTTGCCTCGTATAAGAACATAACTTTTGGCGCCCTCTAACTGTTTTCCGTTTAGTTTTCGACCATGCATTCTTTGATACAAGATGTTTGTTTGGGTGTGTACTATCACCTCTTAAAATTTTTCCCATCTTTTTTTAATCACCCTGTATATAAAATAATTAAGTAGGTAAGAAGGGTGCATATTGGGAAAAAGTCCTTATCTCACAATATCCATGGGGAAAAATTCTCAAAATATTGTTAGAAAATGGCACCAGTATTGCTTATTACCACATATGTTTGCAAATCTCACAGACAACCTAGTAGCATTCCAGGTAAGGAACTCTATTTTTGATGCTCAAGAGTAACTTTTCACAACCATTTTTTAAAGAGATTATTTTTAAATTAATAAAATGTTATTCTAAGAAACTTTTAAGAATATGAATATACATATAATAAGGATAAGGCTATTTAAACAATTCCAAAATATACCTTACCAAGTTCCAGTAATTAGTCCTAACATATTCCTTAAAAATTGGCTCTTAGGGGCACATTGCGACAAGAATATGTGGGGTACATTGGGACAGTCCCAATGTGCTCTAGCATCCATAGCTGCCAACTTGTACGGATTTTTCATACCACTAAAATTTAACAGTAAATTTTAGCTAATTGAATCACCGAAATTCAAACAATTTTAAAGTTTAAATAAGTCAAAAATTTCTATTAAATTTTTGTGGTACGAAAAATCCGTACAAGTTGGCAGCTATGAGCATCTATTGACAAATGAGACACCGAAAATTTTAAAACTTTTTTTTTTTGCTATTTACAGTAGTGGAAAATTGGTGCAGAGGAGGAGCCTATTGGCACCACTAATTTTTTATTGTGTACTTCGCCTTAGTAAAAACTCGGAAATTCTGTTATTAGATAAGCCGAAAAATACTACCAAAACTTAGTGGTTGCAATAGGCTCCGCCTCTGCGCCAATTTTCCACTACTGTATTTATCGCAGGTTTATCAACTCCACTATGAATGATAGCAGCTTCATGGAATCTATGAGGCTTTTACAAAATCATGCAAAAAGCTCAAAAGAAAAACCTGTTTTGGTATTCCTCGGTAATCAGGAGAGTTATTGTAACGTGTACGTAACTTTCCTATTTCAGAGAAAATAGCCTTCATATATTAATATTTCCTTCTCATATTTCCCATCGCCTGCAGCCTCTTACTCTTTGGTTCACTTAAATTGCACATCAAAACACCTTTAAATGACTGGAAGGTTTCCATGTGGGACAAGGATTTCTATGATGTATGAAATCACAATCCAGATCTTGTAATACTTGCAAATCTTTTCATCATTTAATGCTTGCAACATTTTCCAACTTTTCTTTTTGACAGGTGTCATAAAATTGAAAAGCGAAGAAAGAGAAACAAATTCTATTGAATACATATGTCACGTTTTAATATTTTGGGAAAGGGGATCTGGAAAATGGGTGTTAAAAAATGTATCTAACAGTGCAGTATAACAGTTTAGAACCCTTTCATATTCCGAGAAAGAAACCTCATGCTAGTTTGAGAGTACATGTTTTTGCCACAAGCACATAATTTTAAATGAGAAAGTTAACAAAAGAGATTAAGACAAAGACCCAAAACATCTTTTTAAAAGAAAGAAGTCCTAATTCATAAATTTCTATTTCGGTGTGGGGTACAGAACAATGCAATACCTTTGAAACGGAAAATGTACGTATTTTCATTAGGACAAAATTCCCAGTATGTAAATATATATATATATATTTCTAGCTGCATTTCAGTTATAATTTAATACACCAGGGGGTATTTTTAGCTAAATTTTGACGATATTGTTAAACTTTTATTAATTAATTTAATAGTGCATTTTAAATAATGTAATTAATATCTATTTATTTTATATTAGATTAAATGTGTTTAACAAGGTATTTCAAATTTTATTTCAAATTGTATTAATTGCATCCTTTGGTATCATTTACTGTGATTTCTTAACTGTTTTATTCACCTTAATCTTTTTGATATACTGGCAGCCATGTGCGCGTGGATTTTTGTAAAATACTGAAATATTAATCGGTATGGTGTTTATTATTTATATTTTATATCCTATAAATATTTAAATACGTTTTATTGATTCTTCCATTTCATATTATTTGTTTCTATTCTGCTTTCATTTTTAATCAATTCACTTGATTTAATGGTTGTTTGGGCACAGGGGAAAATAACTTTTAGCTTTAGCTTATTTTTCCCACAGAAAACAACCATTTTGCTTATATCATTGAATTCTGTGCCCTTGATAACGTAATTCAATGTATAAGCTTTTCAATGTTTGTCGGTTTCCACTTTTTTCTTTTTCTTCCATAATAATTCTTATAATATTATTTTTTTTTTTAAATACTTACAGCTTTAATTCATAATAATTGACGGTGGATGGTTATGTTTAATTAATGGTTATATATATATATATATTACATCATTTCAAAATGCCTAAACACCATAACTCCAAAAGGAAGGTGTATATCTGCAGAAATTTTTTAACTATAAAATAAATAAAAGAACAAGAAAGACAGGTAAAAAAACAAAAACAGTCTGTTCTTCATCAGTGGGAGGGCAGACAAAAAACTAACTCCACCCCCACTTTTAAAATTTGCAGGTTTCTGAACACACGTTCACCCTGCATTCAATATTGAAAAACTATTGTCATTTTAGTAACCAAATTCCATAAAAAACTAAAATAACTCAAATTAAAACTAACAAACATAATGTCAATAATATAAAAATTAGCATACAAAAACAAAAAAGCTTTAATAAAAAGTTTTTTAGAGAAATATTTAAAAAATTGCCATTAAAATAAAAACAAAAGAAATTAACTTAACATGCATGAATGCAGAATAAGCGTGCACCCTCCCAAACCCGCAAAACAAAATTTCTCGTAACATGAAAAACAGTAATGCCTGTATAATGTTTCTCACCCGTCAACAATAAACAAATAATGTTTCTTCCAAAGCCATTGTCAAATATCAGAGTTCCAGGTCTGCAATTTTCTTTCGTTTCAATTCATCAATACACACCCGTTCTTTTAACAAGACTTTAGGATGCCTATTTCATACAGAAAGTTCCAGAAAGCTGCCATCACATGTTCATGCTGCTAGTCCACATCGTTGCCATTCACATTTTAGAACTGTCTTTAAATAATATTTCAAAAACTTTATAGGGTAAAAATTATTATAAAATAAATTAGCCAACAACTTAAAGATCTGTTTATAAAAATTATTGTCCCTGCCACACATTTTATTGGAACGTATTAATTGCTTAATGATAATATTTATGTAAATTTTTTTATGTAAATTTGAAAACCAATGTGGCATGCTTCTAGTAAAAAATTGAAAACTATTTCTCTTATCGTACAAATCCAATATCAATTTATTATCAATAATTTTAAATAAAATATCCAAAAATTCTGCATTATAATCATCACTGTTTGCTGTATTTAATTTTAAACAATTTGGATATATAATATTATATTCATTAGAAAAATCAAAATTAAAAATCAAAATATCGTCAATATACCTAAAGACCCTTAAAGACCTGTTATATTTTATAGTATACTTATATTCATAATAAAACAAAAATAAATTTGCTGCTGTACTAGAATAGTTTGTCCCCATACCTATACCACATATCTGATTAAAGGTATTATTGTAAAAAGTTACATAATTATTATAAAAACAGAAATGACATAAGCTTAAAAATAAATCTCTATTTATATTTAATTCATCATTTATATTAAAAACATCAAAAATACTCATTAAAACATCATAAAGGGAATCAATAGGTATATTGGTGAACAGATTTTCAAAGTCGAATACCTGCATTTTCAGAGGAGTCAAAGGCAATTTGTCCAGAATTTCAACACTATTATCAATTGACCATTTCTGGTCAAGAAAATGTGGGGCATTTCTTATTATCATTATATACATCCGATCTATGCTGATTAATTCTAACATGTAATTCACCTTCCATCTGCCCTACATAACCCTGCTGTCAGGTTAAACAATCAATTTTATAAATTACGTTATTAAATTTGCGTTATTATACTGTTTTCATGTTTTGAGAAATTTTATTTTGCGGGTTTGGGAGGGTGCACGTTTATTCTGCATTCATGCATGTTAAGTTAATTTCTTTTGTTTTTATTTTAATGGCAATTTTTTAAGTATTTCTCTAAAAAACTTTTTATTAAAGCTTTTTTGTTTTTGTATGCTAATTTTTATATTGTTAACATTATGTTTGTTAGTTTTAATTTGAGTTATTTTAGTTTTTTATGGAATTTGGTTAATAAAATGACAATAGTTTTTCAACATTGAATGCAGGGTGAGCGTGTGTTCAGAAACCTGCAAATTTTAAAAGTGGGTGTGGAGTTAGTTTTTTGTCTGTCCTCCCACTGATGAAGAACAGACTGTTTTTGTTTTTTTACCTGTCTTTCTTGTTCTTTTATGTATTTTATAGTTAAAAAATTTCTGCAGATATACACCTTCCTTTTGGAGTTATGGTGTTTAGGCATTTTGAAATGATGTAATATGTTTTTATTGCATTTTAGATGTGCTGCTGTAGCGCCATTCATGCAGTAATTTTTCATTAATTTTGAAATAATATATATATATATATATTACTTTTTTTTTACAAAAAGAAGAAAAGAGAGGTTTGTGAGGGCGTGAATACTGCGCTAAGTAGATATACGATTTCCATGTTCTTCACTATTGAGGCTTTTGAAAATTCTTAACAGAAATCCCTTAACATTCGCGAGTTTTGATTATTCGCGAAATAAAAAATTAAGAACATTTCAACATTCGCGAATACTTAACTTGGTTATTCGCGAATTTTGTTTTATAAAGAATATTTTTTACATAGCAAACTCTCTTTGTTTTACCAATTCCATAAAACTATTTCACACTGGACAGCTGCATTGTACAGTACAGTCTAAAATCCGAGAACTTCAACCCTTGTATTGAGGCAAAATATAGATATGTAATTTCGGGAATCCCGAAACATAAATTGATGCTAAAACTAAAAATAACTCTTAATGTTTTATTGCAACTGAAAAATTTTCTGCAAACATTGTATAGGAAATTTTAAACTTCAACAACAACTTGTTCAGAAAGCGATAGAATACGATCCTTAACTGATGAGGAGGCCCAAATTTAAAAGAAAAACCGAGACCGCAACATTTTCTTATGTGGAAATTACGAAACATCTGTGGAACGAAACATCTGTTCTTACAAAAAGTCATATATCAATAAAATTTTTCAGCAATCTACTAGAAACTAGACTTTGTACAATATGTTTACAATTGTTCAAATTGTTTTATAGCATGCATTTGTTAATGCTTAATAAATATATTTTTACGTTTAAATTACTGTTTTCCATTAAAACAAAATCTTTAAACCTAAGCCCCGTCTATGCACGGGAAGATAGCAGTCTTGCCAGCAGGGCTATTTTTTTAAAAATCAGATTCTTAATTGGCACCACTTTTTTGAAATGGTAAAATGTGCCTTATTTAATGACATGTTAATTAAGGCAAAAATAAACTGAATTTTACAGTTTCAAAAAAGTGGTGCCAAACAAGAAATCTGAATTTTAAAAAAGTAACCCACTGGCAACACTGGTTGCCAGTGGGCTACTTTCTTTTAATCCCTTGAGGGGCGGTGGAATAAAATATATCCCACCTAATTTAAACAAGATTCTCACCAGAAAATTTTAACTAAATTTAATATTTTTTACTTTGGAGTAAAAACATTGAAAAATTGCTTTTCCTTATTTAAAAGTAAAATTTTTCGATTATTCCGGTGAGAATTCAATATTTAGAGACATTTTTGCTTGCCGCTCAAGGGGTTAATATTGATTTCATGATTACATCACCACTTTTTTGAAACGGTAAAATTACCTTTGTTTTCGCCTTAATTAATATGTCATTAAATAAGGTCCATTTCTCCATTTCAAAAAAGTGGTGCCAATCAAGAATCTGAATTTAGAAAAAGTAGCCTACCTGGCAACACTGGAAGATTGTCTCACAACATTCGCGATTTTGACATCCGCGAATCTATCCCTCGCGAACTAGGGATTACTGTATTTAATTATTTATTTCAGCTTCTACTATGAGGAGCTGTTTCTTGACACATGAATAATTCAAGAACTGCCAGAGATGTTATGGAAATCAAATTTTAATAAATTATATTTTAATAAATATTACTGGTGTAAAACATTAAATAAATATTTTTATTAATATTTATGTATATAAAGTGTGCTTTCTAAAACAATTGTGATGTTTTAGCTTAACCCTCCGTCGTAAATTAAGACATCTTGATGATCTAGGTGGACAAAATCCATTTTTCCGATTATCTCGGAATTTGACAAAACCGCGTGCACTGGTAGCTGAATGTCTGTATTTTCGAGATCTGTACTAGTTTTAGCGTAAAAAATAAGAGATATCAATTAATTGTGACCGTAAAGCATCCATTTGCGCAGTTAGTTTAAGGGACTTTCAAAAGTTCACTAGCTTCCTCTAAGTTTGAAAGCACGTCGTGACTATTCTGTTTTTTTTTTTTTTTCTTTTTTTTCTTTTTTTTTTTTTAAGCATGAGTTTGCTGATCTAATGTTACAGCTTTATCAAGGTTAGATTTAACCCATTTTTGTTTGAAAATAAGCTATATTAAACCCGCTTTACCGCTTTTTTTCAAAGACTGAAATTCTGATTGATCCTTGATGTTGTTTACAAATTTCATCTTGACTTTAAACAAATTATTCAGTATTATTCAGAAATAAGCATTTTTTAAAATCAAATTGCCATTCCTAAAGTATTGAAAAATTAAACAAACTCCTGCAGATAACTGCAGATCAGTGACTTTTTATTATTAAAAAAGCATCATATTAACTTCCGGAGCATGTATGTATGCTTAGTTAAAATTTTTCAAGTCAAATTTAACCCTAGATCTACCGGGAATTTTATTCAAGTTTTAATAAAACGTTCTACACCAGAATTTTTATTTAAAACTATTTAACTTATTTATTTACCTTATTTTTGTCTGGTTTATATACTTAGTTTATTTTAAAGAAATTTCTGATTTGAATGAATATTTTGTATGTACCTGTCGGGTCCAATGGATCCGTCTGGTAGACGGAGGGTTAAATAACTGTTAATTATCCTATTGAGCCGAAACAATGAATATGTGTGTAATTTGAATGTCAATGTATAATATTATTATGATTTAAAGATCGTAGAAGTTTATTTAGATTACTGCTTCTACAGGGCTTCACAAAAATTTAGATTAAAACTTGCAAGTTAATTTTAAACCAATTTCAATAATCTGATTGAGCTGAAACTTTGCTCAGGATATGTAATTCTGATGACAATGCAATATTATTATAATTCATGGAACGTAGCAGTTACGCTTTCTTTACAGGGCCACATAAAAGATTAGTTCGAATCTTGCAAGAGAATTTTAAAACACTTTCAATTATCTGATTGAGCTAAAACTTCGCCTACAAGTGTTTTTCCAATGACAATTCTATTAAATTATAATTTGACGAAAGTAGAAATTATGGATTTTTACAGGGCCACACAAAAAAATGCGGAAAATTTGTTGCTTAAAACCAGAAATTTTAATTACATTTCAATACATTACCACAGGTTATTGAGATACACAATAGCATTTTTTAAAATTGAAAACAAAGTGCGTAACAGTTCTGTTTCTTTTACAGGGACACATAAAAAATTCGAATCCATTACCGTCTATATGCAGGAATTTTATTTGAAATTGAATAAAATTTATACAGATTATTTATTCACACAACAGCATTTTTTCAATTGAAATTAATTTTGGTACCATTTATATATTTTACACGGTACCACAAAACATTAAAGTTTTTTTTTATCATGATTTTATTTTTAAAATTTTATTTTTCAGGATGACTACACAAATTTCTCGAGAAATTCTGAGTAGACAAAAATACAAAAAAGAAATGAGTGTTAACTTACATGTGTGTATTAAATTGTTTTTTACTTAATTGCAAAATAAGTATGTTTAACGCATTATTTGTAATGCATTATACAGGGTGCGCACTAAAGTCCTTCCAATGCTTTTAGTTGCCGAGCGGTTGCAGCTATACTCATAAAACTCTGTGTCTTGGTATAGTAAAATGGTTATGCTCTACCAGATGACACCGCTTCCAGCGTTATCTGGTGCAAAATAGCTGGGTTAGTATTCCTATCTCGAAAACGAGATTCATGATTAGAACGAGATTCATTTAGCATTCATGTTCACAAGGTGCCATTTCGAACTAAATCGGTGATGCTCTACAAATTTATCATTCACTTTTATACCCTATTTCGAACCGTTTTCGCGATAGTAACGCTAATGCCCCCATTTTCAACAAGTGGCGCTGTAAGCGGTCTCATATAGTGGCACATAGCCTCTTTACTATACCTATACACCACGTTTATGAATATAGATGCAGTCGTTCGGCAGTTAAGAGACTGGGAACGGACTTTAGTGGGCACTCTGTATTTTTATTTTAAGACATTGCTGTTAAATAACCAAATATTTATCACTGTTTGAGTATTTTATTAGTGATGCACTAAAAAAACAGCAAAAACTAATTAAACTTCGACGAAATATTTTTGTCAACCTAGATCATCAAAATGTCCCACTGTGCGTCGGTCGCAACTCTGGGACTCCCGAGTATGGGCGCAATGATCCTGACAGGCACTCAGTGTTGCCAGTGGACTACTTTTTTAAAATACTGATTTCTTGATTGGCACCGCTTTTTTGAAACGATAAAATTCACTTTGTTTTTACCTTAATTAATATGTCATTAAATAAGGCACATTTTACCATTTCAAAAAAGTGGTGCCAATTAAGAATCTGACTTTTAAAAAAGTAGCCCATCTGGCATCACTGCAGGCGCCTTTTAGGAAATCGGCATTAGCAATAAATTGATGCAATTATAACGCTCTTACAGAGATCAGTTGCCTTCATAAGGATGTACAAAGAGAGAATACTTCAAATTTGAAGGGAAAAAAACCTCGTTTATTACACTGAAAGTAAGTAATCCTGCGCACTCTATTGGCAGAGTAGAGAACGAAAATTATTGTGCTGTGCCTGCCAGTCCTATTGCGACTGACGGAGGGTTAATACCAATGAACTCAGAGTTTCGATTTGAATTTATTTTAAAATGGATTGCTTTAAAAATATTTGCATAGTTGTTTCATATTAAGTAGTTTCAATCACACTGTTATATAAAATTAAAAGAAATTATAATTTTATATTATACTTGTTACTCTGTAATTAGTTAAAGTTAGTATTATTAATTAAAGCATGTAAATATTAGTTAAGTGTAATATTCTCAAAAAGCCCACTTGTCACATTTTTCTCTGTCACTATTTCCAAGCAACAAACTTTGTGGTAGATTTGTATTTTGAAAACTACAACGAAAGTAAAGATTTTGAAATAATAAAAGCCAAAGAAAGGGTACAGCCCAGCTCCTTGTATTCTGCTAAATGGTTGGTTCCAATTCCAAAAACACTTTTCTAGCTAAAAAATGCATTTATGTTATGAATACTTTTACATAGTAATAGTTTCACGATATTTTTGATACTTTTTTGTCCTTTTTTTGCATCCAGTTTCAAATTTCTTTATCTTTTCATATATATATATATATTAATTTATTCATTTAGCATTCCATATCAAAAGAAGAAGTAAAAATGGGTATTCTTTAAATATGCACCTTTAAATAGCACCTTTAGCACTGAAAAATTCATAATGTTTTTGAGTACATATTAAAAGTTCTTTCTTCATGGGTTACAGTTTTGAACATATTTAATTGCATAACTGACACACCTTCAAACATGGTTCCCTATGATATATATAATGAAATCATAATTCAAGGTTGTTCAACCTAGTGCCCACCAATTATCTGGAAATTTTTACAAAAAGATTTGCTTTATTTAACTTCCGAATATTTCTCATTGAAGAAGTCAGATTTTTTTTAGAAAATTTTTATATTAAGCTGGAGCCAGTTTGAATGCCTTGCTTTAGTTATTCTACTATTAATAAATAATAAGTATATTTCTATTGGGTAAAAGATTTTATTTTTACGTAACGTGCTTCTCAGTATTGTTACAGTTTTATCATGTATACATTTAATTTTCTTTTTATGTTACTTTTCCATGAATCAGGGAATAAAAAAAAAGATTAATTATTATATCGTAGTGTCATTTATAATATGTATGTAACGTAATTTATGCGTATGTAATGTTACTTATGTGTGTGTATTGGAATTTTATGTATGTAATGGAATTTTTTTCATGTAATGCAATTAATGTGTATGGAACATTTTTTATGTGTACTTAATGTAGTTTTGTGTATTAAACGTAATTTTTTGAATGTAATGTAATTTATGCGTATGGAGCCTTATTTATGTATATTTAATGTAATATGCGTGCATCTAATGTAATTTAAAATGGTCATTTCTTACACTGTTTGTAAAAAATTACTGCAATGGATTCTTTTAATTTAAAGGGTGAATAAAAAACACCACATCCGTGATCAAACGAAAGGTGAAGTTCTCCATATTTAAACCAACAGTTTCTGTCATTTTATACCACAGATTGAAGCCTCATAGGTTGAATTGTATTTCCAGCCACATGCGCACCAGTAGGGAATATTGCCTGCGCTGCAACGATTAACAGAAGATATCCTAGATACGAATGATTGTTATGGCAAAATCCGCAATCGGGACACCCTACATTTATCAGAGAAGTTGCTTTTTTATTTAGTTAAAACAACTGCGAGCGCGAAAATTGACTGGCATTGTTTATTCTAACCATGTAATATAATAGCTATACAACGATTAGCAACACAAATTATTTTAAAAATTTTGACGCTGCCTCAGTATTAAGACAGTTCTGCAAAAATGGAAATCAGATAAACATTTCACACAGGATTCAAAGTTTGTTTCTTGATTGGAAAAATGTAATTTTATTAAAACACAAAACACAAGCGTCTGTAGATGAAAAGCTTTAGTTAACAAGCCTCCCGAATTTTGGTACGACTATTCAAAATATACGCTTTATTTGATGACATAATTTTTAAATAAATTTAGTCAGACATTACCATACGAATATAGTAAAAAAATCGGAAGACTTGGCAGTTATGATGATTTGATGAAAATTACAACCATTCGTTTAAAAATTGCAAATTTAATAATAAATAAACCTTTACTTTCGGAAAAATAAAACAGTGAAAAAGAAATGCAAATCAGATATTTGAGTTAACCTTTGCCAGGTATTTACCTTGTTCACATGTTCAAGTAATAGGGCTATCTCGATCGATAGCTTAGAATAGAAGTCGCTGAAGTAGTGTTTCATAACCCGTGTGACACAAGAAATTGTCTATTGTACCGGTATGGGTATACTGCAAATATTTAAAATTGCATGGTGTCATATGAACGATGCGACTTTTTCTATTTATTGTGTTTTACCTGTTCACTTATTTCAGCAAATTACAGTTTCCAGCGCGAAACTCCTCCATTGTCCTGACACCGGATTTAGGATTTCTTTTTACACCATGAGTTTTTCTTCCACTTGAGGAGTAGACGTTCACATTCTGCAGTTTCGATTGTAATTTGTTTTGGTATGAAGCTGTGCATGTTTTTCTACTGTTTTTGGTCAAGAAGGGGTGCGTGTTGCTGTTAAAGGACATTCATCTTCTTTTCTATGAATTGATAAAAGTGCAAAAGTTTTGGTTTATATAGATTGCTTGACTTTTAACACTTTTTGAAATATTAGTACTTGTCATATATATTGAGAAAATAAATAAGGCGAAAAAATGTGGAAACAATAAAGCTAAATAAATAAAACAAGTCTGCCTGGTTGGTAATATGAGAGAAAACGTATTGGGATTTCTAAGGAGTATGTTACTAGTGTTCCACATAAGAAATTTTCTATTTAATGTATAAATTGCAGAATTTGTAATCACCTTATACAATCGCAAAATAATTTCCCATAATTTTCGTCGATTAAAAATAGCAAATACTCTGTTTCAAAATTGTGGCAGAACCTTACTAGATCTAGAGCAGGAAGTAAATTTCATAGGTAAGTAATTATATGAAGTCTACCGGAGTGTTCTGTTCGATAAAGTTATTTCACACCCAGGGGCTGATTACCAACGAGGCACGCATACACCAATAAATTTTTAAAGAAATGTTCTGCTTTATAAACACCGTATTCATGAAGAATTTCTGCCATGAATGGGAAAAAATTTTCTGCTTCTCTTTACTGGAGGGAATGTGCCCCGTTGGTAATCATGCTCTGTTCACGCCTGCTTTTTTAAAATGCAGATGTCTTCAGTGGCACCACTTTTTTGAAAGTGTAAAATTCTAGCATTTCAAAAAAGTAATGCCAATGAAGAAATCTGAATTTTTAAAAAAGTAGGCGTGAATTAACGTTATTAAACAACTTGCCACTCATGACTAAGTTCACATGATATTTAACACTGCACATACTGCTTGTTCACCAGCTGACTAGGAATTTTGTTATCTGGAGAGTCTAATCTGTTATAAATATGAAAATCAGCGACAATAAAATTAGTTTTAAAAATATGTCGTCGCCTGCCGGTTTAAAACAGTTCTAGGAATACTGAAATCATAAGAACATTCATATATCGTGGGAACATTTCCTTGCGAATGAAAAATACAATTTTATTAAAACATAAATATATATATGAATAATATTTGAAATAATAATGACATATGAAAACCTATCGCTGATTTTGGTACCACTATTCAAAATATTCGCTTTATTTAATGACGGATATTTATAATTAATAAAATCAGAAACTTCTATTTGGAAATAGTGATACTACAAATCAGTATATTTATCAGGTATGATAATTTAATCATAATCATAACCATACATATAAAAATTGAAAATTTAGTAACAATATAAACATTTGCTCCCAGAAAAATATAACGGTAAATACGAAATGATAGACGTGAAATTTTCTAAACAGCTTGAATTCTAAAATGCTTACCTGAGTTCAAGTAACTAAGATGTGATATGGACGTGGAACTATTAATAAAGAGGAACTGACATATCCTTAAAATAGTGAAGCTTCAACTGTAACCGCCAAAGCGTTATAAGTAAGCGAACAAACTTAATACTGGAATCAGGCGTAAATTAACACAGTTGCGCCACCTTATGGACGGAGTGATAATTCACATACGCGGGCTTTTAGTGTGGCGCGTATTTTCTAAATCTTCAGTCGCTCATGGAAATGAATTTTGCTTGCCACATATATTGCAAAATAATGGCGTAGCGAGAGGGGTATCCAGACGCACTTGACATCACGAAGTTTTCTTCGCCTTATTAAAAGAACTTCAGTTATTAATCAAGGTGAAAAAAACTTTATAATTTTAGTGGTGTCAGTAAGAAAAGAGTTAGGTATCTACCTGTAGTTTACACTCCATCCGCTACGTGGCGCATGACCTTGATTGATGTGACCTCGCTTTTAATCTTGCGGTTACTTCTCCCATTTAAGATAGGACGCTGACTTATATAGCTTTGGTAACCGCTGCCGCAGGAGTTGTTTACCGCCATTGAAAACTTCCACCATTGGATTTATATAGAACATTTTTACTTATTTAAACACCTTAATATTGCGGAATGTCAGTCATAAAGAATGATATAAACATGTTTTCATTTTTACTGGTAGGAGTTCATTTTGGCGGTAGTTAGGTCCCGCGTTTTCGCCATATTGTGACAACCAGGGAAACAAACTGACAGTTTACAAGGCATACTGACACCAGTAAAAACAAATAGATATTTTTATGACATTTTTGAGAAAAATTTCCATGAATAAGACACTTAATTAAGACGAAATTTTCTATTCAATTTTACTAGTGGGATGTTTGCCCTTGCGGTAATCAGATATTGAAGATCCGATTTAAAAAAATCAGCCGCCATCTTGTGACAACCTCCTCAGTTACTTCACTAGCAACTGTTAGACAGTACACTATATGTCTCCTTCTCTTTATTCATAACTCCACTGACATGGGTTAGAATGGAAATTCGCTAAAACAGTTAGTATCTATTCCGGAGATCGTTGAAATTGCACATAATCCTCGTATCTACTTTTTATAAATAAAATTTCATTTTTCAAAAGATGAAGGTGCGATAGTGAGACAGGTGTTTGTTTATGTGTTTTCTCCAATGTAATATTTTTAATAGCAATATTCGACTAAAATAATCACCGTGAAATAAGGCTAATATTGCTATTTCAGAAGAGTGTTAGCAATATAAAAAATCCCACTTAAGTGGCAATACTGAGGTGCGTATACTCCACTGATTTTCAAGAAGTTTGATTCCACTACAGGGCTCCTAAATGGTCCGCTAAATGAAAACCAATATTTTTTAAACAAAAAATTTCATGGTAGGTTTGTACAGCATTTCCATTAAAATTAACCAACGAAGAGGATTTCTGCAAAATTTGCAAGAAAAATCTAAAGAGAAAAAGAAATTCAAGAAAATACAGGTACTCAAAAAAGCGGACCATTTGGGAGTCCTGCCACTATTACATATTAGAAATTTTCTATTTAATAAATAGATCTCAGAAATTGTAATCAACTTAGTTTATAATATAATTTTAGAATATTTTCTGGAGGATACTGCGAGTGTGTGTGTAAGCGCTTGTCTGCTTACTTCGGTTTGGATGATGACTTCTCAGGTTTCCGGATCTGGCTCTACCGTATCTAGTAATGGGATGATGAGCCGCACATTTTCTATGTTTTCTCTCTCTACTACTTATAGAGCAAGGTCTTTTAGTTCGTAGAATACTTCTTGGATACTGGGTAAATATTTTAGTCAATTTAACGGTTCTAACGGAATTCTTGTTAACCACATCGCCGGCAGTGTAGAGAAACAGTGCTTTTACTCCCGACGTATCTCCGGACAAACATTTTAGTGGTTAATGATAGAATAAGGATCCTTATTCTTTTAACGTAACAGATAAATTTTATATTGTATCACATTTAATAGAAGGAAAAGCCTGAAATATGTTGGGTGCTATCCAACTTGGGATTAATTCTAAAATGCAGGATGGTAGTTTAAAACTTATGGACACTGATGAGAAATTCACCCTTGTTAAAAGTAAAAAAAAAAACGTAAAGGTAAATCGCAACATGAAGCTTCTGCAAAAAAGCCCTAAATTTTACACTAGAAATGCTAAGCCTAATCCGTGACAAAAGATGTCATTTTTTGCTCCTATCACTGTTACTTTGGAAAGTAAAACTTCGAAACTTTTTGACTTTTCCTAAATACTCATGTACAATGCCTTGTCATATCATGCCTTATAATGTCGTGTAATGTCTTAACACGAATTTAGTTGAAATAGAACGAAAACTTTTTTTAGCCACATATCTGTACCTAGAATTACCGTGCTGTGTCATCGCTGACCGGAAGAAATTAATGGCCTTTTTCTTTTATTTCAACAGGGCTTTTAACTCTATATTTTTCAATAACAGAAGAATAATGTAAGGAAATATTTCGCATTTGCTTTTCACAAAAGGGCGGATGGGTAGCGGACATGATCACATATCGTCGGTACCATGTCAAACTATCCAATGTGAAAACAATGGAATACATTTTGTAAATGCAGATTTCTTGATTGGCACCACTTTTTTGAAATAGAAAAATTTAGCTTATTTAACCTTATTTAATGGCATAATAATTAAGGCGTAAACAAGGGGAATTTTACGGTTTTAGAAGAGTGGTGCCAATCAAGAAATCTGAATTTTAAAAAAGTAGCCCACTGTTTTCACATTGGATATTTTGACATGGTACCGACGACATCTGTCATGCACCTGCAAGACAAATGTACAGTGAAACCTCTCTGAAAGACCACTTCTACAAGGAGAACTCCTCTCATAAAGACCTATTATTTATGGTCTATAATTTCTGGCTATAGGCTCAATGTTAATTTTCCTCCATTAAAGGACCACTATTTTCCGTCTCCCTCCCTGAAAGACCACTTTTCATTCGAAGAGTACGATTACGCTCCTTTGCATGGGGAAATCACGAAATCCCCCTTCTCTCCGGAAAACAAGCTCAGCTAAGTCTTCTCCCTTAGACCAGCCGGTCTTTAGACATTTTAGAGCCAGACCCTTTAACCCCTTGAGGGGCGATGGGGTATATTTTATCCCACCTACGATTAATGAAGATTTACACCAGAAAAACTTTATTAAATTTTACTTTTCTAACTTTTCTGGAGAAAAACGGGTCTTGAAATTGCTTGTCCTTATTTTTTTTAAATAAACCTTTATGCAGATTCCGGTGTGAATTCGACTTTACGGAAACACAATTACTTGTTCCTCAAAGGGTTAAGACACTCCTTAGACCTTCTTCCCCCAGTTTAGGAGGAAAAAGCTGGTTCTCGTACATTACCGCATTTAATGTAACTATGGTTACGAAAGGATAGTTGGTGTTGGTGGGAGAAGGGCTATGTCGTCTTTGGCCGAGTAACACATGTATCCATTGATGATACCAGTGCCTTAGAAGATGAAGTGATTCAGCTATTAAACGCACCTGTAATGTACAGGAGTCTTTTTCATGAGAGCGGGTGAGGGGTCCAGATTCCAGTCCAAAAACTTCTTGTGTTTTTCTTACTCTTTTTTTTTTTTGTAATTCTACGGGATATTCGGAGATTTAGACTTCAAAATGCAGAGAAGAAACGGTCGCTTCCTTTCATTCTCCGTGAAGGACCGCTGAACGTCCAGAGAAGCACAGAAACAATCACTTTAAAATAAAGAAAACTCTTGATTTTGATTTGTTCATTATGATTTTTTATTAATATCGTGACTAACTGGCTTCCATGTCCATAACGTCAGACATACAGTAAATACCTTCCAAAACGTCTAGATTTGCGTACAGCCGTCTCTTCAGAATGCAGTGCACAAACATGCAAATATCTCTATTAATCAGTTCAGATGAATTATTACTGTAGGCATTTTTTCGTTTTAGGCTGTTTTAAATTATAGAGAAGTTCCGTCTTATAGATATTCTAGTTGTTAGATTTTGTCTAAATTTGGCTACGTTGCTCAGAAAACACTATTGATTCTAAAATAAGGGATTTGAGAACTCGACTGGGCGCTGCTGACATACAAGGAATTATTTTTACAGTAATCACCAGCATTTTTAGAATATTGTGCAAAATTTCTAGTAACTTTGTAGTACGTAGTTACGTTAATGAAAACTCTTGCTTTCGACGCGATGTAGCTTATGTTTAAACTGAAGTGCCTGTGTTATCGTTTATGTGAAATCGTTGTATATGACATTATTCAACCTTGCAAAGTTTTTATAGAAATAGAAAAAATATTTTTGCTTTTACATAGGACTTAAAAATTCGTCTATTTGAAGTTCACAAAAAAAAAATTGAGTTTATTTGATCGCTCGTCTGTGCATTTATTTTCATAATTTATCTTTAATTTTTTAGCTTCATTTAACTTTTTAAGTACTCATTAAGAGACAATACATTGTTAAAATTCACACCCTCTTAATGATCAAAAGCGTTTTTTTTTTTTAAATATTCTTTTGTGGTATTTGGCAATAATTTTTCTCTCACTTCAATAATTCATAAAATATATCAGCTTCCTTTTCGATCGACTTTAAAAAGGAATTAACTAAGCTACATTGGTGCGAAAGGAATTAAGAAACGATTATGCATTTAAAAGGTACTCGATTTACAGCGGAAAAATTATTTCTCTTTGTATGTTTTTTCTAATAAGAATCGTAAATGTCTGAATTTAAAAAGTGCAATAAAAATTCTAGCCACTAAGCATTTTTCATTTTTTTTATTATAAAGTAATAAAAAACTGAAACTATTTCTAAATTTTAAATGAATGCATTGGAAATGTTAGCTATTAGCTTTTTGCTTTATTTTTACTTCTATAAAATGGATTTTAATGGAACGGAAAAAGTAAAGTTAAATAACAATTTCTGTAACGTGCATTAAAGACTCTTCAACATAATACATTCTATCTTTTTATTTATTACTCTTTTATTTACTCAGCTTGCTTTAGGTTTCATAGATATTTTTGTAATTGTGAAATTTATGTACTTTGTTTTTGTTCATTAGAGCAGCATGTTAAAAAATAAAAGTATCGCGCACAAAATTTTAAGCATATGAAATCTGCAATCTTGTATTTACGACAGAATTTAAAAATGTTTTTATTTTAAAATTAAAAAAACCCTCAAGTTTAAGGCCGTTCCCCACCTACTCCACTAATATTATCAGGGCTCGCAGAGTTCCCAAAATTTTCACACTTTGCTACCGGTATTTTAAATCAAAAATCTTCGTGGCAGATTCTTTTACCATTTACACTAAAATTCTAGAATAAATATTATCGTTTTAAAATTGTGGTAGGAAAGTGTGAAAATTTTATGAACGCTGCGATCCCTGATTATAAAACCAGCACTAACATAGCTGACAACTTGTACGGATTTCACATACCACTAAAATTTAGTATTAAATTTTAGCTAATTGAATCCACGAAATTCAAGAAATTTTAACGTTTAATTAAGTGAAAATTTTCTATTAAATCTTAGTGGTAGGAAAAATCCGTACAAGTTGGCAGCTAGGCACTAATGTTACATGAAAACTTCCGATAAAAACTTTGATTAAAAGTAAGTGTTATGCATAATCTACCATTGTCGTTCAAGGGGTCTATCCACCACCCGTGAATAGTATGCCTGAGCGCTGACGCAAAAATGGGGCTGTAGCAAACGGATTATTTTCAACGTGTGCATGGTCCCTTGAATTTGAATACCAATTATTTTTAAATGATTTTTCGTTATTTATTTTTCATATAAATCAAATAAACTGCTGGAAAATACTGCTGGAAAATTCAGGGGGTTGTACAAACACTTTTCGACTCTTACCACTTTTGAAAAATTATCTCTTCTATACATTTATTCTATGATATTTTCGAGAGATATCTGTCACACAGATTTATTTTGGCAAATCCTAGTACGATTGTATATAAAAATAGTCGTCAATCTGAGCTCGTAATCAAGCGGATCATACAGATGATTAATTACTGAATGTTAAAGCCAGGAGTTTTTTATGATACATCCTGTACATTGACTGGAACATACGCATTTCAACAAAATATGTGGAAATTTGAATTTTCCTCCGAGACAAAATTACTTTGCACAACAAAAATCTTTGTTAAGCATTAGAGTTTCGACCTTATAAATTTATAAACATAATATTCTAACAGCTGGATATTACATAATTATTCAGCTGAAGATACTCAAATTGTTTGAAGTCACTTAATTACTCTTTCATTTATTTCACTCACTCTTTAATAAATATTCAATCGGAAATGCCGAAATAATCGTCAGTTACTATATCCCTGCTTTGAATGTTCATCATTAGTCATTTTGTATATATGTTTTAATTCTTACACATCTAATTTTAGTTTAAACTATATTTAATGAAAATTCTTTTAATCACAACGCTCTACTTATTAGTAACCAAAAGCGTTCATAAAAAATTCTTTAGTCGAAGTTAGGACATTATCTGGGTAGCTTCGGGTCAGTGAATGTTTTATAGAGCCAGTATTTTCGTTTAGAATAACTCACTTTGTGGAATAGCCCAATTACATAAGGCAAGTTTTCCTATAAGAAAATACAGGAATTTATTTCTCTTGAAAAATTCCCCTGGTTCAGATTATTATTTTCTTTTCCGTCCATTACCTGAACCTTCTTTAATGGCTTAATGTTATGTGCACTAATATTGAAAATGAAGTTCCGGGGAAGTTACTTTAGATTTTTTAAAAGCTCTTTTCTTATATTAGAAGAATAGAAATCCATTAGTTCCTTTAAGTTCAAAATTGTTGCTTTCCAACTTAGTTTAATCAAATTTAAATTTTTTTCTATTTAATGGATACGTTCTGTCAAGACATCGGCTGTTTTGTTTTACATTTACCGAAGAGACGTTTTCCATTATTTTTTTTAAGTAAAAAGATTTCAATTTCTTTTTTTTTTAATTCTGCACAACTTTTAACATAGCTATTGCTGAAAAATGACTCATTGAAATTGTCTGCCAAATTATTCATATGGAAATAAATCCAGTATAAAAATAATTTATTTAAGTATGATAAATGGAGTTCTAAATATGAAACTTACTGAACCAATGTCGGGTTCAAGTAGGTAAGTATTAGGACAGATCTCGTTTTACTCAAATCGGCATGCTTTTTCCAATCAGTAATTTCTAGTAGGGGAGACTAGGGAGGGTTGACCATACGGGAGGCTTGACCCACCCATCACTTTTCATATTTAAAAGAATTTCAGAGTTTTATCAACAGGTGTCAAATAAAGCTACTGGAATGCTCATACAACAGTCTTTGTTTCATACAGATAATCGAAATAGATGTGGAAAAAATCAATTGTCAAGCGTTTTCAACCTAAAAATTGTGTTTTTTAGAAATACTGTATAAGCTTTTTTCAGAAAAAATATATCATAGAAATTTAAGTAAGTAGGTTTTAAGTAATGCAGAAACATCGAGCTTTTATTCCAGGTATAAAGATTGTACAGTAAGTTAGGCTTAACATAACAATGTGCTAGTCTTTAGAAAAGAACTATGTGGGGAGGCTTGACCCAGTCAATGTGAGGGAGCGTTGACCAGACGCTCAAGGCTCTCTAAACCCCTTAAGGGTCGCATTAAATTATGTTTAAAAATTCAAATTGTTTATTGTCACCACATTTTGAAAAAAGAAATATTCAGCTTATTTAATGAGAGGTAAAATGATACCATAATAAAGCCAGTTACACTATTTTATAAAACTGGTGGAAATAAAAAAATCTGAATAAAAGACACAGCCCGTGAATATCATGGAAGCGAGAATTAAGGGGTTAATAATTAAGGTTAAGGGGGGGAATAAGTGGTTTGGAAATATTTTTTTTATACACTGTGCATAATATAAGGTTAATGGTTACATATAAAAAATAATGTAAAATTATTCTGTAAAGCTACAGTAAACAAGGGTGATTAAAGATGTGAAGGTATCCACTGCAAGAATTTTTTTTTTTTTGAAATATTAATTGGAAAGATGATAGGAACATTTTCCCCTTCAAGTGTTACTTACAATAGGTAAATAGAAACAGTCGAAAAGACTAGAAAGTATGAAAGCAGCAGTCTTAATTCTTCAGGGGCAGTGGTATGTTTATGAAACCTCTTAATTTTAATTCCCAAACGCCACAATGGGACCAGAATTTTGCTACAATCTTTTCCTTTTAATATGCATGAGAAATATAACCTTTTTTCTTATTTGGAAATAAATTTTTTCGTGAATTCCGGTGCCAGTTATTTAATTCAATATTTTAGAACTGAAAGTACTTTGCCTCTTAAAGGGGAAAAGATGTTAATGATAAGTGCTCATGCGGTTGGAAAAAAAAAGTATTGATCGAAAAACTTTAGGAAGGTATGTAGATAAATTTCAGTAGGAGGGTTACAGTGAGATGAAGCCAAACTTTGTGACAACTAGAGTTGTCAGGTCAAGTGTCACAAAAAATAAAACAAGGAGACAAAAAAAGCGTAACATTGGCTCCTAAATCCTGACATAATAATATGTGAAACCCTATGAAAACGGAGCCTGTCTCTAACGGAATGCTGTCTTAAATGTTAAAATTTCATTTTCCTTGATGTACAATTATACCTGCTCAGACAAAATCTTGCTTAAGACAAACATTTTCCCGTCTGACTTGCTATTGTTTCTAAACAGGCTTGTTTTACGCATCATATTTTCAAAAAAATATTTTTATATAATAATTAAAGCATGTAACATAAAGTTATTTTGCTTTTTTTAAAACAGATTGTATTTCTCTCCACAAATATCTCAATATAAAAAAAATGGGTCAAGCCTCCCGTATAGTGGGTCAACCCTTCCGTATGGGGAGCCTTGACCCATTATTTTCTCATGATTAAAATCAATCAATTTTCAAATCTCTTATATTTTACACTTATGTAGCAATTTTATTTTGATAACTGATTGTATAACGAATAAAATGATATATAAAACTTTATTCCATGTTTAATATTTAAAACATAAAAAATCATTTTGTAAAAAGTGGGTCAACCCTCCCTAGTCTCCCCTATATTTTAAAGAAGCTTTTTGAAACGTTTTTACGATTAATGAATAATGAAAATTATAGAAAACGTTGTAAAAAACCATGTCTTGACTGGGTAGCAGAATACGCCATTGATTAAATATCCAGATATATTTGCGGCCAAAATTAATGGTCTCCTATATTTCATTCTTAATCACAACACAACTGTCCTTCCTTTGTTTAATTTTTTTAAGAAAAAAAAGAAACTTCTGGCTTTAAGATCCATTAAGGATTAGGCCCTACTGTGTCACCCCTGTTTTATTGAATGTGCGCCCCGAGGCCAATATAGCACTTGTCCCAGTCTGATGATTAGCCTAAGTCATAGCTGCCAACTCTTCCGCGTTCTTTACCACAAAAATTTAATAGAAAATTTTGCCTTATTTAATCGGCAGATTACGGCGATTTAAAAAGGTAAAAATTACTTTAAAAGTTTTGTGGTACGAAAATGCGTAAAATGTTGGCAGCTATGGCCTAAATGTTTAGTTCCTATGCTCGCTTGCTACTCATTATATCGATATAGAAAGGGTGAAAGGTTTCCCTTTCAAGGGAAAAAGACTTCTATTGGAAATAGGCAGAAATGATTGAATGACACCAGAATTTAAAAACATATTTATTTTAAAACAGATAAAAGCGATTCTTCACGCAATAAAATTAAAATTTTCATTTTAACATTCTGGTGCCATTATGGCACTTGACAATTAAAATTAAGTGGGATATAATGTATCCCACCTCCCTTCAAAGGGTTAAGCGACTCTTTCCCATCCGGAAGTTTGGCCAGGGTTGCCATTTTGGCCTCCATTTTTATTTCGAATTATTTATTATTAATTATTCCTTCATTATTGATTCAAATTCATAGCGGAAATTTTGAAAGAGAATCTTTACTTTAAGTAATCATAAAATTTCTGTCATTAAATAAAGCAAAATACACTATTTTTAATTTCTGGCACGAAATCGGATTTTCTGAATAAAAACAGGCGCCAAACTGGCAACCCTGGGTTTGGCTGGTCAATAATTGGAATTAGTAATCATTGTGATTTTCTTCACAAACACTTTCAACATATTTATGCCAAATGTAGATAACAGGCTATCTATCGAGCTATACAGTGGTTTTCTATGTAATTAATAATTGAATTTATTTTGGATTGTCTGAAAAAATAGAATGATGAAAGAAAAATATATTCTAACATTTAGTTACATGTAGCGTAAAGAGATCCATGTAAATATTTTTTTAATTTAATAATCTAGTGATAATAAGTATAGAGAAACATTTTGTATACAATAAACAAGCAATTTAGTGTATTTATAACTATTAAAAAGAAGAGAAAATGCAGAATATAAAAGGTTTTTTTAATTAAAAATAATTAAATATTTTTATTTTTATAACTAAAATTTAACGTTGCACTTACTTCTTAAAATATTCCAAGAAATTATTACATGCATACTTTTACAATTAACGTATCTTCAATTAATTCTTTTAATTAAACATTTGAAGTTTGCATCAAGTTTATTATTGTTCTAATTTACTGATGTAAGTTGTGGCAGATTGTAAGTAAATGCAGACAATTTTTTGAATATCATGAAAACATAAAGTTATAAGCGTCGACACCATGCACAATATTTAATATATTCGTTACAAAATTAGCTTGCGCACAATCATTACATTTTCATACAGTCGCCATTCATACCGACTGCGTAACGTGAAGTTAAATGGCGTCCAAAAAGCTTTTGCTTACTTAGTCTGTCGTTTTTATTTTATTTTAATGTTTTTCTTTATTATTTCTGGTTTTAAAAAAATTGAAAAGAACATTTCCGTGATATTAAAATGTATACATAATAGCCAAATTTTAGTATTTCCTAGTGACAAATACAAATATTTTGAATGAAAAAAATATATTTATTAGAAATTGCCTTTTACTTATGAGGTATTTATTAGATTCCATTTATTAAGGAACATGTCCAATTCACAATATGTTTAGTTGATTTGGAAAAAAAAAACGGCAGTTTGACAGCCATACAAGTTTTTCAGGGTTCATAGTAGTTCTGCTTTTTTACACATCAGTATTCCTAAAGGCAACTTCCGCTGAAATGTTTTTTACAAAAATTTCAAAGAAAAATTACGTTTTCAGAAAATTTTTACAGAACTTTTATGAAAATTCTAAAAAGGGGATATTTCCTTTCGAAAATATCGTATTAAAAAATCGGCGAAGTGCGACGTCTTTATACAGGATTATTAATTATTCTTATATATTATGTCAAAAGCTCTGAGATTTAAATTAGCCTACTTTTTAAATTAATATCTGGTTATCACTTTTTTAAATATTTTTAAAGGAAAAAATACCAGGTTTTCATTTTACTTCAAAAGAAAATTTTGAGGAAACTATGATAACACAATTTCATACTCTAATAATTAAAGTCTCAAAGTAAAAAAAATAATTTATTGAACAAATAATGAAATGAATAGTATAGATGAATATCTTCTAAACTAAACCATTTGATTTGAATAAAAGAGATATGTATAATTTGTTTTATACGCATATTTATGTATGACTATGTCTCATATTCTTGTTTCGTAGTTATAGAACATAGAACCAGTGAAAAATTCGAGAGGTACAAAAATTCCATTCAAAACATTTCTAATTAGAAGTTGTTGTTCGGAGATAGTTCGTAGTAGTTAACGTCCATTATAACAGGTATAGCCAATATACTATATATTTTATATAAATTTGTCACCTGGAATTTTTGAAATATATTCTTTGTTGTACGTTTCTGTTGCTTATGTTACAGAAATCGACCATGAAGATAATAGTTTAGAAATAGTGGTAGCAAGTATATAAAACAAAAAACCCTGTGGTTTGGCATTTTTTTGCCGGCTTACTATACAATTCTTCTATTTCTTCGCTGACCATGTCGTCGGTACCATGTCAAACTATCCAATGTGAAAATAGTTGTCTACTTTTTTAAAATTCAGATTTCTTGATTAGCAGTACATTTTTGAATTGTAAAATTCGCCTAATTTAAACTTATTTAATTACATATCAATTAAGGCGAAAGCGAGGGAATTTTATCATTTCAGAAAAGTGGTGCCAATCATGAAATCTGAATTTTAAAAAAGTAGCCCACTTTTTTCACATTGGATAGTTTGATATGGTACCGACGATGTGCATACAAATAGGATTCAACGTGCATTTCGTAAAATATGGATGAGAAAGCCCTGGATATCGATTCGATTGACAATAGTTGGAATCATTTTAAAATAGCCGCCAATAGTCTCTTTATTGCTGCCACTGGTGACAATTCTTTAATTGTTTTCACTACTATTATTTCAAAACAACAACATTCTTGTTAGATTTCTAATATCTTCGAGACAGATTTTTTACTAGGAGAAGTAATAAAAAATAGTTGCCAGTTTTAATCCTGTCATTTAGATAAGATAGTTGACTATAAATTTATTGGTCAATTATACGGGTAAAGGTTGAGAAATAAACAAAATAAAAAATAGTTGGGCTGGTTAAAATAACGAATATGTTATTGAAATCATTTTGTTGTTATTTCGAAAACCATTAAAAAAATTCAAATAATTTATTTCATTTTTTCTTTTTAAATGATTTATTGGATGCATTTAGTAATTGGATTTCTCTATTGAAAATAAATACAGTAATGAGTGTGCATAGTGGTATTTATGACCCTAATTCCATAAAAAAAAAATTACGTCGCTAGCAATAATTTAAATATTAGTCACATCTTGTAGAAACTTTATTCTTGCACTACACTAGAGGAACACACGACTTTATGAATGAAAAAGTATTCGCTACAAACGATATGCTGTTAACAGCTTCCGAAAAACAAACACAAATAAATCTACCTAGGAAATCTATAATACATTATACAGTGAAACAATTTGTGGAATCGGTTAACTTGTTTAAGAAATTTCGTACAATTATTTATTTTTTATATTATTATTATAAGTGGATAAAGTGGAACCACTCTGAGGAGTCAAGCTTTAAAGCTTTATAGCTTTAGTACAAGCACATGGGTGGAGTATTAGTATAATCACTATAAAAAATAAAATATCGTTAAGTAATAGGTTGAGAAACATTGATTAAGTATATTTAAAGTCATTATTTTGCGGCAAAAGGATAAATAGGTAATACTTCCTTAAGTAATTGGAACTGTAAATTCTTTATTTTAGTCATTTTGATTTAAGTAATTTATGTTTTATGGGTTTTTTCTTATTAGTCAGAAAAGTCGTATAGACATGATTGATTTTTGGTCGTTTTACATTTTTTTTAAGTTTAAAATAAAACAAAAAACACATCGTTGGTGGTCATCTATGTATTAGAAGTTATCCCTATGCCAAACGTAAAGGTAATAGACTGCATATTTCAAGCATATCACAGTGAAAATTAAACTGTAAAAAGTTCTTGACCCATTCTACCAATTTGAAGTTTGAGTTTTTTAAATTGGTGTCTAGACTGATCCCACACTGAAACGTAACTGCATGTTAAATTAAAAATTTGTAGCACATTTAGTTTCCGAGTAATTATCATTGCTTCTAATCAGTTTATCATTTTGAATTACGAATATTTTTAAAAAAGGATCTTTATCAAATACTTAAACACCATATGAAATATCACGTTTTTCGCAATAACTGAATCAATGAAAAAATTTCTTTTATAATGTTTTTAAATCTTGCAGCCCCAATCACGAGGGTAGTTTGCAAAAAACATAAAATATAGTCTATCTTTAAATACAGATTATTATCATTATTATGTTTGGAGAATATTTGTAGTCGATTCAGTAGCTCCAAAGTAATCGTTATTTTAAAACTTTTTCACTTACTAAATCCTTTTATGTCACGAAATTTTAGAAACTATTCTTTCATTCGCATTTACATTTTAAACGTAAGCACCATGTAAAATTCCATGTTTCAAGCCTCAGCATATACAAAGGAATCATAAAGGGAATAGCCGGACAAGCATTGGAACCATGCCTTTTAATCAAATTTCCTGATTTTTTTCCTAGACGTAGCTACATATCTGATAATATACACTGCTCAAAACAATTAAAGGATATTGCAGTTTTAGGTGGATTTTTTATCTGGTAAACTGTTTAGCTGATTGATACATGGTCGACAGACATAGTAGGTTATATGAGAATAAATTACACATGTTTGGCAGAAAAAAATGCATTTTATTGCGCATTTGTGTACTAAAGGAAAAAAACACAATTTGTGCATATGAGAAAAAAAGAATAAGAAAAGGTGTTTTCTTCAAAGAAAATCATTTTCAGTAGGGGGTATGGTTTCCACGGGCGGCCAGCCTTTGCCTTGCCTTTGAGGCAAGGACTTAATGAGGCTATTAATGACGAGTTGGGGTATTCTGCCCCACTCTTCCAGAAGAGTTATTTCCACTTCTTGGTGAGTTTGTGGGGGTTGTTGGCGGCCAGAAACTCGTCTTCCTAGAGCGTCCCAAACGTGCTCGATTGGATTCATGTGTGGAGAACACGCTGGCCATTCCATTCGAACGATTCCTTCCTCGAAAAGGAAATCCTCCACCAGGTTTGCACGATGTGGCCTGCAGTTATCGTCCATTAAAATGAAGTCATCTCCGATTGCTGCAGCGTAAGGGACAACAATAGGTCTGAGGATCTCATCCCTATATCGGCGACCAGTCAAAGCTCCATCTCGAATGATGTAGAGGTCAGTGCGCCCGTCAATGGAGATGCCACCATACACCAACACTCCTCAACCGCCAAATATGACACTTTCGTGCACGAACGCAGGATTATTCCTACTGCCACGGTAACTCCAGATGAAAATACGCCTATTATCTGGATGCACAGAAAAACAGGACTCGTCAGAAAACAGAATATTGCTCCATTCATTTCTCCTCCAGTTGACATGCTCGGTTGCCCACTCCCTGCGGTCGCGACGATGCCTTGATGTTAATCTAACACATAACATCGGTCGGCGAGCATACAGACCTAGGGCATTGAGCCGGTGTCGGATAGTCTGAGTTGAAATCGTGGTGCCGGTAGCCGAGCGAAGGTGTTGTTGGAGAAGAGTAGCGTTCATGGTTCGGTGTCTCCGAGCTGTTAACGCTATATACCGATCTTCATTGGGCGTTGTTGCCCGTCTACGACCTTGCCCTGGTCTTCGGCCTGCACATCCACTCTCCAAAAAACGGTTCCAGATACTGGAAATGACACTTTGTGACAGACACTCCAATGGCTTGCGCTACTTCGGCTTGAGTTTGGCCCCCTTCTAACCTACCAACAATTCTCAAAGCTTCTGAATCTGTCAAATGACTTCACTGAGACATCGTACTCATCGAAACAAAGCAATCACTGAATGCCGATCATCCTTGTCTTCATTCTCTTTTATCCAGTTGAAAGTCAAATTTCATTCGGTGCCGCTGAAGCGACGTTTTTGACGTCGAACTCAAAATTTGCATACTCCACAGTTTGAAAACCAGAAAAAATTGTATTTGTGATTCTCTTTTTCTATTTTCGGCAAAAAAAATTTCGTTTATATCTTTATTTTATATAAAACTTCAAATATCCTTTAATTGTGTTGAGCAGTGTATTTCCCCAATTATCACCCTATAAATATTGATATTTGATGAGGTACATATGTTTTTTTTTTTTATTTAAAAAAAAAAGGATTTTCTCAAAAACTGCTGCACGGAAATTCATGCCATTAATTGAGGGTATATAGATACCAAAGATGCATAACTGGTAATTTTTGTATAATTTTCTGTTTATAAAAACTGTGTGAAATAACGAAATGAAAATTAAAAAAAATAAAAATCATACCTTATGGTTATGCGAAAATTACCATTTTCTTGTAAAAAATTCCCCATATGTGCCCGTATATTCTATATAAATGCAGAAAGTTTGCGTTAGATACTACATATAAATATTTAGAAAAAAATGTATATTAAAATTATTGAAATTCAATTTAAGGCGTTTTTTTGGGGCGAAGCTACCGTAATTTCCGGCGTATAATCCGCGGATCAAACAATCATTTTTCGACCCAGAAACTTTTAAAAATAAAATGTAACTTCGAATCGCAGTAAATATTTGACTTCAATAACTAAATAAAATTTCTGGGTCCAAACAGAATTGTTTGATCCGCGGATTATACGCCGGAAATTACGGTACTCAACTTCCACGCCCGAAGAATTATTGGAATAAACAGTTACAGAATTGCTGTATTTTAAATTTTAATGAACACATGAGCAACATTCTCAACACTGTCGATATCAAATAGAACATGATGTTGAAAAACAATGGCTTGTATGCTTAATGGAATCAAAAATACATCAGTTGACATATTGTCTCCTGACTTTGTTCCAAAAATTCTTCGGATGTTGAAGCTAAGTAGCTCCGCCCCAAATAACGCCTTAAAATGAATTTCAATAATTTTAATAGATATTTTTGTAAATTTTTATATGTAGCACCCAACGCAAACTTTCGGCATTTATATAGAATATACGGGCACATATGGAGAATTTCTTACAAGAAAATGGTAATTTTCGGATAACCATAAGACATGATTTTTATTTTTTTAATTTTTATTTCGCTATTTCACACAGTTTTTATAAACAGAAAATTATACAAAAATTACCAATTATGCATTTTTGGTATCTATATATCCTCAGTTAATGGCATGAAATTCCGCGCAGCAGTTTTTGAGAAAATCCGTTAAAAAAAAAAAAAAAAAACATTTTTATCTCATTAAACATCAATATTTATAGGCTGATAATAGAGGAAATATATTTTCAGATGTGTAGCCACATATGGGGAAAAAATCGGGAATTTTTAATGAAAGGCATGTTTCCAATGCTTATCCGGCTATGCCCTTTAATCCCTTCACGGTCGCTTAATATTTGAAAAAAACCATCAAAAGTGTACCAATTTTTTTATTACAGAAATTGAATAATTATAAGGTTTCTAAGTAAAATATGCAATTAGTTTATTTTTAAGACGAAAAAACAATATTTTATAGCCATATTCATTTTTGTATAAAAGCCATCATGCGAGAATTATGTGTCTTAACCTCTTAAGCTCCGCCTCCGATAAATGTAGGCTACTTTTTTTTTATTATTATTCAGATCGTTTGATTTCCACCACCGTAGTTTACGGCAGATAAAATGATGCGAAAATAAAGCCATTTACACTATTTAAAAAAAACTGGTGGGAGTCAAACAATCTGAATTAAAAGATAGTAGCCGACATTTATCGGGGGCGGAGCTTAAGAGCTTAAGACACATAATTCTCGCATGATGGCTTTTATACAAATATGAATATGGCTATAAAATATTGTTTTTTCGCCTTAAAAATAAACTAATTGCATATTTTATTTAGAAACCTTATAATTATTCAATTTCTGTAATAAAAAAAAAATAGGTACACTTTTGATGGTTTTTTCAAGTATTAAGCGACCGTGAAGGGGCTAATATACCAGTTATCATCTGAAAAGCTTGCTTCATCAGAATCCATATCAAAATGACAAAAATATTACAAATCTATGACAAATCTACGGCAAATTATAGACCGTACAAGTCAAACCAGATCGATTCAAAGACTTCAAATGGAAATTGCAGTTCAATTTTTCTGGTTTCAGAAGTTTTTTTCCAGCAATTAAATCTCCAGCCCGAGAATATGACGGGCGCGAGAAAAAACGAACGACACCTCAGCCCGAGATATTGACGGGAGCGAGAATTAAAGGGTTAAAGCGTTTTTCGCTTTTAAACTACTTTGTGGGCACTTGTGCAGAGATTTAGTTTTGGCAGTTGGAGGTGGACAGTTTTAAGCAAGGATTCAGAGTAATGTCTTAAAATAAGTTTCAAATCGTCATACTAGTTAAAAATGTATTCTTATTTCAGAATTTGTTCCGCTCATTTCAACCTTTTGAAATTTCGGAAGTTCAGAAACTGTTCTGTGCGGAAACTTGCATATTAAACCTAACAGCTATTTCAAATTTCGCCTCTTAGCAATTCCAAAGATATCTTAATTTATAATGTTTAAGAATGTTTTTTTACTCATTCCTCTCTTTTTAACTTTCTATTGTTTTAGAAACCATACATAATAAAAATTAACATTTTAAAATTAACAACCGTGCCAGATTTCATGTTCCAAGACTCAACAATGGCACAAAAGTACCAATTTTAAAACACTTGTGCCTCAACAGCCTTTTTAATTAAAAAAAATTTTTGTGAATTGTTTATGCGACCAATTGCAATGGTAAAATTAACAGGCGTGTCAAGTTTCCGATTTTTATTCTTATAAATTTCAAATAAATAGTATCTGTAAACGATTTTGAAACTGTTTCCCGCTCATATCGCCCTCTTTACACTAAACAGACCGTGAGTGGTTGTTTTGATCCCTACCCTATGAATATATTTCGGTTGAAACCAGAAATTTCTTTGTAAAATAAGTTTGAAAGATATAAATAAGGAATGCGTTAAATTAATATGTTAAACAGATTTCAATAAAAATTCCGGTGTAAAAAATATTTTTATAAAACGTGAGTAAAATTTCCAGTCGTTTTAGTGTTAAATTTAGAATATCCTAGAAACCTTTTTAAACAAGCATTTACACTTTAAATGTACTCACTATGCCGAATTTCATGTTTCTAGCCCCTCTAGTTTCCTCTCGCTCACCGAGTTTCTAGTATCTCAGGAATCGCAATTTTCGAACGTGGTCTGCTTCTTCAACCTTTTAAATTCGACATTTTAACCCTAGAACTACCGGAAATTTTACTCAAGTTTTATAAAAACATTCTACACCAGAATTTTTACTTAAAACTATTTAATTTGTTTATTTAACTTATTATTGTCTGATTTATACATTTAGTTTGTTTTGAAGAAATTTCTGGTTTGAATAAATATTTTGAATGTACATGTCGGGTCCATTGGATCCTTCTGGTAGACAGAGGGTTAAACTGTTCTGTGCGAACATTTACATCTTAAGAGCAACAGATTAGTCAAGGTTTCAGTTTTTATCCTTAACACTTCCAAATAAATCTAAATTTAGATCGTTTCTAGGTCGATTTTTGCTCTTTTTGCACTTTATTTTTTTATTTTATTTATTTATTTATTTATTTATTTTTTTACATATCGCTCTTAGCGGATATTTACATATTTTTTTAAAGCAACCACAGTAAAAAAATAAAATTTCTAGCTTCTTCAGAATAACAAAAATCCATGAGTGGTACCGACGTGAAATACAACCCATGGCCGACCATCATCATTTTACCATCATTACTTTAAAATCGGTTCGGTTATTCCAGAAATTATCCCTACAAACAGACACACTTTTCTTCGTTATAATATTAGAGTAAAATGAATTTAAAAAAGTTTTTATAACTACCTCAAAATTACGCGTTTCTTCTCTGGTTTTTTTCTACGACAAATTTTAATAAGAAATTAAAAATAATTAAAAACAAATTTTAATAAGAAATTAAAAATAATAAGAAATGTAATCTGTGATTTTGGAGCTGATAGAATTACAAGTTATTATTTCATATTCATAGTTACAAAAAATACATCAATTTTATTAATTAAAATCGAAGCATAAATATAGATTGTTTTAAATGAGCGTATGAATAATTATTGATTATTGCAAGTGAATGAATGCAAATTGTTGAGACTACAAAAAGGAACATCTCCAAAAGACAATGATAAACTTTTTATAGTCACGTGTCTTTTTTTTTTTTTTTTTTTTTTTTTTTTTTTTTTACATAAAATATTTTCCATGGTGTGCCAACTTTTGCCAACCAATTTTAGAGAATTGAAAAATAATAAAACACTATTATTTGATTTTTTTTTTTTACATTTTTTAACATCTTTGTATCATATATGTAGGTTATAATTATAGAAACGAATATATTTCCTAAATTAATTTACAAATATACGATTCAAAACGATTCTTTTTAATCATGGAAAAAATATAAATAACATTAGATTTATTCTTAATACATTTTAACAGAATGCAAAGTGAACCGAAGTTGCGGACGAGTGTTTTCCATTTAAGTTTTTATATTACAGTATAACCTCGATTATCCGTAGTAATTGGGACCGACCCTCTTTCGGAAAATCGAAATTTTCGGATAATTGGGAATGCTTCCATTTTAATATTAAGGAGAAATATATGCAATATTTCGTATTATGGTAACAAGTGCTTAATAAAAATAAAGTAATAGTAAAATTGAAACACGAATAAATTACCTGAATTTTAATTTTGAAATTAAATACCTTTTACATGTATCACAAGGGTTTGAAAAAATGTTTTACTTATTGCAGTTTTGATTGCCTTTGTTTTTAAGCTCTATCACGGAGTTTTTAAATATTATTAATTCACCAGATTTACAATTCTTTCTGCTGCTCCAGCCATGCCAAACTTTTTGCAAAACATTCAAAAGCTTGTGAATGGCTAATTTGTTCGTTTTCTTCGTTTCACTCCGCAGTTTATGGGAGCTCAAGTTAAAATCAAATTCGCTCAAAGAAAGGGGATCGAAAATATTTTTATGTACTCGTAGTTTGGAAAGGACCGTTGGCACACAAGGAATATGGTAGTAAAAAAAAAAAAAAAAAAAAAAAAAAAGCTTTAAAATTGGATTTCGGTGAATCGAGAGTTTCGGTTAAAAGAGTTTCGGATAAAAGAGGTTCTACTGTATTCATTTTCAAAAATAATGACTCGCAAGCATAAGTAGATAAAACAATATGAAAAATAGACAGAAAAATTATTAAAATGGTAAATTTTACTGAATTATATCGAATGTATGATAATAAAATTCGCGTATTTTTGGTAGTCTCAGTGTATCTCGATTTAGAGCTACAAAGAACACCATGCCAAAAGTGGCAGTAGTGCCACAGGATCATCGTTACTGAAATAGTGCATCTCTTTAGTCAAAAACAAATATTGCACCATGTCTTATGTTCGTGGAAACATGTTACTAAGTGACAGATGAGCGTTTACTGAAAAGGGTACTTGATTATTAAATGATTATATTACTGAATCTACATCTAAGCCAATATGATTTTACAGTAGGTTACGATAATCGCAGTCATCAAATTTTGTATAACAATAATTGACACTTTAACTTTCGAATTGTTTGTAATCCTCAGTTAGGCACACTAAATCTCAATGTATAAATTACCAGCTTTTTTTTTTTTTAACACTTTTGTTTTCTTATTACCGTAATTTCCGGCGTATAATCCGCGGATCAAACAATAATTTTTCGACCCAGAAACTTTTAAAAATAAAATGTAACTTTTCGCATCGCAGTAAATATTTGACTTCAATAACTAAATAAAATTTCTGGGTCCAAACAGAATTGTTTGATCCGCGGATTATACGCAGGAAATTACGGTACTTCCTGCAGCAAAGAATATAGATACTTGCACGCAATGTCTTGTTTAACACTTGAACCGCCAAAGTGGTCACTTTGACCGTTTCGAAACTTTCATTGTGTACCAGCTTGTTTCTATTTAGAGTAACTTTCAGTTTCCGTGACTTTTCCTATAATTTGAATAGCTATGATGTGCCTGTGATAAATTTTCCAGTCAGCCAAAATTTGTGAAGTATTGCAGTAGTATACCTAGAACCGCCGAGACGGTCAAAATGACAGCTGTCAATTTTAATGCACATTTTATATAGTAGATTTCGCAACAGACCATAATTCATACAACCACGCTTCAACAAAGGTTACAACATTACCACAGATAACTTCTTTACTTCACTGCTCCTTGCAGAAAAGCCGAAGTCACTAACAACAAGCATTGTTGGCACAGTCAGTTGCGGACGGAAAACAAAATTCCATAGACCTTAAAATCTGAAAAAAAGTCTTTGTACAGTAGCCAAATTCTTGCCAAGGATGATATTACGTTGGGTTTATCAAAGGAAGAAAAATAAGTATGTTTTAATTCTAAGTTCCTGACATACATCAGTTACATTTGAAACTGGTGATAAACACTTACCAGAAACTATTAAGTTCTACAATTCTACAAAATTTGGCGCCGACGTGCTTGACCAAATGGCACGGAAGTATTCTACAAAAGTTAATTCTGGACAATGACATGTACAAGTGTTTTATAATTTTCACAATCTAGCAGGCATCAATTCTGAAAAACACAGTAAAAAAATATGTTAAATACCAGTATTTTCTTAAAGAGAAATCCACCTCCTTTGGTCCTGTTACATTGTTCATAGTATTTTCTAGAAGAAAATACTGGTAGGTCCCTCTTTTTTTTTTACTGTGTTTTTCCCTCACCACTAGCCACCCTGAATATTGTATTGCTCAGGAGATAAATATATTTTTTTTTGTTTTCACTAAGTTTATTATTGTTTTTTAGCAATTTCGATTTCTCATGAAAAATAATTTTTACTATAGAATATTCTTAAAAAATATATAATTATATATAATTTATTTATATATCTCTCAATATAATATAATTATAACTTAATAAAATATAAAAAATATAATAAAAATTATGAAATGTATATTATTATATGGGCAATGATGTTAAGAATAGTAATAAATGATACTAAGAGTAAAATATTGCAAGTAAACAATATTTGAGCATGATAATCCACATCGGTCAATATGACCGCTTTGGCGGTTATAGGTATACGTTTTTGCCGGCGGTTCTAGTGTTAAAACATCCTTGAATTGTATCAGACTCCGGAAGATTACAGAAATCTTGGCATCTATGCTAATGCAGCGCTTCCACTGGTCCGTTTTTTGAAAACCAGTATTTTTTAAGAAAAAATTCGCGGTAGGTTTTTGCAACAATCGAAACAGAAATGCCTTTCGAGGTAAGGTTCGACGAAAATTATAAAGAAGATTTTTCTTTAAATAAAAAAGTGATGTTCATAAAACGGACCTAGTGAGAGCCCTGCTAACAATAATAACAAAATACATTTTACTTTATTTTTGGGGAAATAAAAATAAACGGACACCGGCATTTTAATACAGTTTAGTTACAAATATAATTTTTAAATGTCAGTCAGTATATTATCTTTCAAATTTACAAAATGGCTCAAGAAATCGTTTTGATCGGACAAAACGAAGGTACAGAATTTTGGTTATGCTCTTTCATGTTCTTATATCAGATTCAGAGATGCCAAGTCTCCGGCTTTTTGCACACCACTATTATGTTAGAGAAGATGTTGTTCTTTTAAATCACCAAATGTTCCAATTAAGTAAAAGAAAAGTTTCAGTATTAAAATGCTGGTATCCAAAAAGCCGGAGACTTGGCAGATTTGAAAAGTTAGTACATTTACGGGACAAAGTTATGTCAATATTCCGGCTTTTAAAAGAGTGCTTTTATTTTATTCGCAAGAATATCATTAAATGACATTTGTTTACAGCGGCGTAGTTACAAATATTTATTGGAGGGGGGGGGGGGGGTCAAAAATTCCCCAACTTGAAACATACTGCTCTAATTTCCAATTCCAACTATATGTGCAATATATGTACAATAATATCTATACTTATATGTAAAAAAATTCCTTTCCAAAGAAAAACACGAAAACTATAATTATTGGTTCGCTTGATAAAAGTTTAAATACACCTTTTTCACTTAAATAAAACCAAAACTATATTATTTTCCATTTTACTCTCTTCGTATCATTCGGCTTTAAAATAAAAATAAAAAAATAAGATACCCATTTGAAAAATGAATAGTTATAGGAACTCGGGCGCATTCTTTCTGAAAATAAAAATTTTATTTATTGACGTATATAGCAGGGTTGCCACGCTTCAGGTAATTTTCCCTGAAACATATCAGAATTTCTTTATAGAAAAGTAAATCTAGGTTAAATGCACGAAATTTCGCCTTATTTAGACAGAGGTTTTCTATAAGAAAATACTGGTACCGAAGAGTTTCCTGGCCTGGAAATTTCCTGAAGCGTGGCAACCCTGTATAGTTACAAGGCAAAAAACCCTTTTGTTGTCGTTTTTTTAGGTTAATTATTCCATTTCAATTTATTTTAATGCTATTTGAGATCAGAAAGAAGGGGAAATAGGCATTGTGCTTTTCTTTTCTAGTATTAGTAAAATATAATGCTATTTTAAAAGAAAATTTGTGATATTTGGTGATTTAAGTTGACATTGTCGGCGACGACTAAAGACCTTGTATAAGTGTTCTGGCGAAGACCTATTACTATAGCGCCAATCGGAAAAGACTAATTTGTTGTTCGCTTTTCGTTTGGGTCAATGGTATATTTGTAAATTGGAACGTATATTTTATTTTTTATTTTTAGAGATCTAACATGAAATGACCGTTTTCTTTTCTTTTTAGTCAACCTGCGTTAGTTAAAGCTTTGCTAATCTTTTGTCTTCTATTGTGTACGAATCATAATCGCTCTTCATACGAAAGTAACGCCAGTGATTCTTAATAAAAATACTAACTTTATTTTGAAATTTTTGAGAAAGGAACAAAGTTTTGGAGGAGATAAAGTATATTGTAAAGTCTTGCCTCCCATTACGTAATAACGCACTGTCAGTAGACTCAGATATTAACCTAAATACTCCCCTCACACTGAAAGCCGATGCAAACTGCATCTCATAAAAATCTTTTTAACACACTACATTCACTTCAGGTGCCTGCCTACGTACGGAGCAATTTTTTCCAAAACAGCTATTTAATTATTTTTTAAACTTATTTTTACTAAGATTAGGACTAGAAAATGTGAAAAAAAGTAAAAAATATTTCATTTATTGAAAAAATTTACTAAATGGAGGAATTTATAGTAAAATTTAGTGAAATTTGGCCCGAAACGCAAAACGCTCTAAAGGAAATTCTACTGTATGTATCTTAATTTACTTTTTACACTTCATATTTACGGCACTGGTGAAGGCAATGAACTAAAATCTAAGAGATTCTTTAAGTATTTCAAAACTTATAGCATATCGCACCTGTTTACATGTTAATTTTCATGAAATTCATCGATGTCATTCCACAAAAACATCCATAAAACAAAAAATATTTATTCTAAATTTAAGTCTTTAGTTCATTGCCTTCACAATAGTGTAAATAACATATATTTTTAATTTCATAGTGATATTCCAGTAACTTTTTGAGAAATTATGTTTTGCGTATGGAATTTTCACCGAAAATTACATTTTCCAAACAATGCATTTAAAGTTTAGATTTATGTTTTACTACAAGAATTTACAGTAATATACATCTAAATTTCATGAAGCATATTATTTACATTTCTAATTATTAAACAAATGCATCCAAAATTGCGAAATTTTTCCAAACATACGACCCTTTAAAAACAATTTAAAAATTTTAAAAAATTTAATTTTAAAGCCCTTTAAACAGCACTTTCGGTTTGAGTGACAGCTGTTGAGTAGTTTTAAAACCGGTATAACTCCGGATCTATTTATCGTACAATAAAAACAAATAAAGTTTTGGAAAGGTAAAGAGTTGGTCTTTAATAAAATAAAATAAAATAAATTTGACAATTTTGGTCGAAAATTGCATTTTCAACGTAGTCAGATACCTTAAAAGAAATTCCACTCCAGACTTTTCATTTGACAGCATAAAAAATGCTTAAAACGAGGGATTAACTCTGACAGTATTGCAGACAGCCTGAATGTTATAAATCTCGGAGCACTCCAGATTCTCCCAAGTAGCAGAAAACAATGAAGAAATCAGCTTCCGAGTACGTACAATTTCTCATGGGGCATCTAAGCAATTTTTACTACGAACGCGTTTGAAGGGGGGTTCACATCATTTCCTTTTCAAAAACATAGGTTCTGTCCAACCTGCAGGGTAGGTTGCACCGAGTAGGAAAACTCTGGTGGCCATCTCACTTTAAAATAATCAAGTTAGAATACGGCTTGTATATAACACAAAGAACCAACGCTTCAGAGTTCTACGGACAAGGATTAATGGACTTAAATTCTTCAAAAACCCGCCCAAATTACAACCTTAAAATTAATGTTTATTTGTTGCTGTGCTACTGAAAAATAAAGCATGTGTTCGCTCATGAGGCTCTCCTGAAAGTCATATTATGATGGTACAATATGGATTTGAGTCAGCTGTTCATGGACAGGAGTAGGGAAATTAAGGTCCGGTACATGAATGATATTTTCATAGAATGGCGAAACACAATGACGGGTTGAGTCTTTCTGCATTTTGTTTGTATTTTTTTAATTATTTAACTGTTATAACACTCAGAAAAGAAGTCACCAAAAGAATAATAAATTCATATTTGTTTTAATATTATTTTTAAAAAAGAAAAAGTCTTTCAAAAATGTACAATTCCCCAACTTTAAGCTCAAATTTACAAAGTTCGCAAATTTTGGAGGGAGAGACTCCCCCCATAACCACTATGGTTGTTTATCACATATATATTTTTTAGCTTGTAGTTGATAGTATGATTTACGGAGGCAAATGTTTTGCTAAATCGAAAGTGAAGTGTATAAAGTACCACATTTAATTAGTAATTAATATATTAAATAAAGCATTTTTATAGGTGTCGAACTTTCCTATTTTTAAAAGCTAAACATTCCGAATAGCAGCATTATCTGTACAGAACGACTTACTCTTAAAGTTTGCTTACTATTCGGGAATAGTGTTACTGAAAGATCCGTATCGCTTTCAACTCTGTATTATAGAAACTAGGTGATCTTACCCGGGCATCCCCGGTTACAGAATATAGGTGAAAACACTTTTTTTAATTGAACACTAATAATTTTTTATATGCAATAAATTTTTTTAATTGCCCACTTAAATTTAAAAAGCATTTTTCATATGAAAAATACGAATTGTATGATCATACGGATTATACGATCTGTTAAATTTGTGTTTTATTTATATTATTTTTTTTATCCATAAGGAAGTTTTTTATAATGGATATTAGCCGTGAGAAAATGGTGAACTCTTTATTTTGTTTTAAGGTCAAACGGATTAATCTTTTGTAATCGAGCTCCGTGCGATAGAGATAAATTAAAAGTATTTCTTGCTTTAAAATTATTTTTAAAACCATAGAAAATCAGTAAACTGTGATGAACTTTGCAAACAAATTCCGTTTGAAAAAAAATCCTACTTGGTGATCTAAAAATTTAAATTGTACCATTACAAATATGATAGATTTGTGTTTTTTTAATATTATTCTTATATTTGTTTATAAAAGAAGTATTAATTTCGTTAATTTGTCTTTCACAAATATATTAGACTAGCTGTTACCCGTGACTTCGTTCACTTAACACTTAAAGAAGAATATATACATCAATTAAGCAACACATTTCGATAATTGAAGGCATATACAATTAACCATTTATCACATTTTATAGAAGAAGAACTTCTGAAACTCCAAATTAACCTATTTTTGTTTTTATAGGATGATTTAAAATTCTTTCATGAGCTTTAAATTTCATACGCCTTTTCTAAAATTAAATGCTGAATAAATGTACATCGCTGTTATTCTATTTTATCATTTATATTTATTATATTTTACATGTCACAACCCGCTGAATTCGACTAATAAAGAGATGGTTGAAAGAACTGTTAGATTGAAGTTATAAAAAGCCTACAAACATAATTACAATAAATAATCAATATTATGAGTTAGTCTGGCCTAACTTCTAAAACAAATATTATTTATAACTAAAGTTTAACTTTAACTATTCAAATTTTTGAAAAGTAAAACTTCATCACTATACGTAATCAGGGTAGTTTTCGGTTAGTCGGGCGCCAGTGTTATATATGCATACTTATATACCTACATAATGTAAATATACATATATATACATATACATATATTGTATATATACACACACATATATATGTATATATATGTGTATATATACATGCATGTATATGTACATATATATGTATATATAACACTGGCGCCTGGCTAACGGAAAAGTACCGTAATTAGTTACCTGATATTCAGATAATAAATTATGAAGTTATCAATTGTAGCTTTGATTTTTGGTATTACGAAATGCAAAAATCGACGAAAGTTGCGCTCCTATGACACAATCAAGTTTTTTTTTTTTTTTTTTTTTTTTTTTTTTTTTTTTTTTATGTCGTCAATTTCACCGTCGTAAAATTTACATGTGATATTTTCGTATTCATATTCACTATTTTAAAAACATTTTAATGTGCAATAGATTATAAATAAATATATTTCCAAACGTAATCTCACTTTTCCCAGTTACAATTTTGCGTGGGACATTCGCACTCTTGACTTGATCTTCTAATCTCAATCCAAGCGAATACTAGAAATTTATTCTTTTTCGACGCATTCGCTGTAAAATATTTAGTTTTATCAAAGAAAATACTCATTTCCTTTTTACTATGAGGTCATTTTAGCTCACTGAAGCCCTTTGAGATGAACGTCTCAATCTCATTATAAGTGTAATGTATAATATATTGAAATGTAATAGCTTTATGAGTAAAAATGAGTTTTTTTTTCTTTTAAAAGTGACGCCAATTTCTATTAAAAAAGAAAAGAAAAAAAAACAGTTATTTTTAATTGCAACGAGAAAATGGCAGCGGTAAAGATAGTAACTCCAATTGTTTCCCTTTTCTATGTAACGTTGGATGTAACCCAGTTGTCAGCACTGTGAAGAAATTTCCTAAAATATCTTTAAAATTAAAATAAAAATATAAAAAAGGGATTATAGTTTTAAATATCAAGTGCGGGCACATATACAAATAGACCGGGAGGCAGCAGCACAGACAATCATCTCATCGAGTTCACGGCTGAAATACCAAAATTAGTTAAAACTCGATTCGCATATTAAAACGCAATCGGTCTGCCAAGTCATATCTTGGTGGAAAACACCCGAAAACCCGATTTATTGGTTGACTCGTAGGTTTACGATTGCGTTTTCCAGCACCCAAAAGTATGAAAAGATGGAGGACTGAGTATTCATGGAAAAATATAGATGAAACGTCAAATGATATATGTACCGTTCATTCACTTATATTACAGAAATGACAGAAATTATGTTTTAAAGTTTACATTAATATTTTTTCACTTCATGAATCATGTAAAAATATATATTTTAATTTATTTAAAACATGAAATCGGTTAATGATATCTAATATTATTGTACATTTAGATAAACATTGAAACATTGATTTTATTAAATACTAAATTTCAAGTAAGAAATTGTATTTAAAATATAAGCTAAAATTGAATTTTTAAATTATGCGACTTTTGATGCAAAACGTTACTTCTGAAAAATGTATTGTTATGTGAATTGAAAATGACATCACTTTGACAAAATTAAAATAAATGTTTATCAATACGTTCTAATTAAAATGAACGCTTTACATGAAAAAATATACACCATTTTTACCCGATAAAACTTTTTACTAAAAACGCTTTTGTGAAACGTTTAATCTGCCAACATTTAAAAATAATTAATTGAAATAGTATATGCATTTTTTAAAAATTCAATTCGTTCTAATAGGGGGCAATAACTATCCACTTAAATGCACGGACGTTACATTTACATCCTTGGTTGGAAATGTCAATGTGTCGACAGACGATTTTAGATTCTGTGGAATAAATTAAATCATGAAGCTTTAATGTGTGAAAATATGTTTTTAGTTTTTAGGAAAGTACTTTCTTTTTCAATTTTAAACAGAACATAGCGTCAAAAAAATATATTAATTCGTTTTATTTCCTCCTTTTTTCCACAAGAAAATATTCACTCCTGATAATCGTAAAGTGAATTTTGAATGAAAACTCTCGTTTGTATGTAACACTTTATAATCAGTATTAGAATAAAGTATTTATGTTGTTCATTTTAAGTATGACGTCATTATTTATCTATTTTCATTAGTTATTGATATTCATGCTCCTTGTATTTTTAACGAATACTTGAAAATGCCTGTTTTATTTCAAACGTGAAGTCATATTTTTCCAAGCGAAATATTTTCTTAATAATGTAATTCAATTTCGTTATTATTCCTTATAATTATTACGCCATTTTTGACAGAAAACCTCTTATTAACGTAACATATATTCATGCTTTATGTATATTAAAAAATAATCCTTTTTTTTTTTTTGTTTCAACTATGACGCCATACATTTTCTTTCGAATTCTTTGTATTTTCATAATCACGTGGAAATTATTCAATTCAAAGTTAATTGTCAAGGAGAAAGTATTATTCCGGATTTTGATTTTCTTGGCAGCGGTAACGAAAAATGGTTAAATATTATAGGAAAATTGTCAATTGATTCTGTATGTAAAATAATGACATTTTAAATTATTAAGAAAACTATTTGAATAAAATAAATTAAACATAGCCTATGTTCATTTCCGGGTTGTAATCCATCTATATTCAAAAACACAAAAGCATTAATTCATCCGTTTAGATGCTGACTTTATTCAAACTTTCGGACACACATTGACATTTATAATATTATAAGGATTGGTGTTTTTTTAATATTATTCGTTTATTTGTTTATAAAGGAAGTTTTAATTTCGTTATGCAAAAATAGTCAGAAACAAATGTTGAACAATGTTTGTTGCTTTATGCGCAAAATGGTTATTATTATTATGTATTGAAACCGGCACGTGACAAGATAAACTTAAAAAAAAATCATACTTAAAAATTATTTTAGAAAACATAATACATCAATCAATTAAGATACAGTTTTTGAACAAATTGCATTTGAAAGTGAATTTTTTCCCTATGCGACGAAAATTGAAAATGTACCATGGTCAGAAGATTTAAAAATTGCAATAGCGAAAATTTCAAGACCGAAATTTGATCCTGAAGTGTTGCCATTCGCGAAATGACGTCAGTGTTACGCACAGATACGTTTGTTCTTTATAATATAGATACTTAATCAGTAAAATATAATGAGGATCAGTTATTAGGATGTGGTTATCAATTGAGTCTCTTATGCTTGGTATTCTGGAATGAAAAACAGCAATTTTCACCTTCTCAAAATTTGCATACACAATTCTCATATTCATCATTTTTTTTTTTTTAAATTGAATTTTGTTAGATCATTTTAGAATCATTTTAACTCAAAACTTGAAATCACGATTGTCAGCAATATCTTTTATGTGAACAGACGCACTCTTTACTTGATTTTCTAATCTCAATTCCGGAGAGTAAAAATTTCCGTAATTTATGTTTTTAGACGCATTTGTGTTAAAATGTTTACTATTATCTAAGAAAATGATCGTCTTCTTTTAAATACGACTTCATTTTCCCTTAAATAAGCATTTCGCCAAGTGTCTGAAACTTAGTATCAGTACACATGCAGAAGGAAAAAGAATATAGAACATTTATGAGAAAAAATGCGTGTTTTCAAAAGCAGTATGTAGTTATTATGCCCCTAATATAATATTATGCTCCTGATGAGATTTTGCCCCCCCCCCCCTAAACCCTATACAACAATTTTGATTTTTTATCAGAAAATGACATGAATAAAGATAAAATTACCTTAATAATTATTATTATCTTGTCTGTATAGATAATCTTGTCTGTAATAATGAAATCTATCTAATTTTCACCATTTTGAAGAAATTTCACAAAAAGGCTCAGTTTCAAATTTATGTGTTGAATTGAGGTAGATCATGAATATAAATTTCTAATATAACAAATGTATACTAACAATAGGAGAAAATTTCTAAAAAAGTAAGACACTTCACTTTGTTTAGTGAAGAGGAAGTGGAATTTTAGGATTTTTTATTTTTTAAGGGGGACAAAATCGACCGAAAGAAGAACGATTTTCAGCGGGATGCATAATTACATAAAATCTATCCAATATTTATCACATTTGACGAAAAAGACTAAAAAATTATGTATGTTGGACTGACTTAAAAATAAGTTTACACATAGATTATTTTTTTTTTACTTATTGAAGTATACATCTTATCATTTAATTCCCAAGTTATTTGCACTTTTAAGACTTTTTTAAACGGATCTTTATATAAATTCTTTTAGATTTTTAAATAAGAAATGAAGTTAAAATATAAAACATGTGCTAAAAAAACTGACAGCAATAGTTGTAGCAGTTTAGAAAATCTAAATAGTTTTTAATGAAAAAATATAAATATAACAGTACCTAGAGTGTCATTTCTTGCATTGAAGTAAGATAACATGTAACATCCCAGATTCGTTCTTCTTGGCGCTCATATTTTTATTTATAGCTTTTATTAGATTTCTTTTTCTTATTTTTATTGCCGATATTAAACTAATAATTACAGCACTCAATTTGCTTTGTTAATTTTGCAGATAAATTTACATCGACCATGCCTTTTTGAAGCTCAGAGATAAAAAATATATATATATATAGAGAGAGAGAGAAACACAACACAACTGGACAGATACTAACTAAGCTATCGCCAGTTGACATACAGCAGACGCACTATGTCTAGTGATTAAAAATTTGTTGTAATTATCCGATTACCATGTTAGATGAATCTTTCTACAAACCAGTTAGTAACCATTCATAAGAGGTATTTATTTCAGAAGAAATATTTAAATTTGAATTCTTAACTTCAGTAGGGCATTCATTACTTATTTAGGGCAATTCAAAACTTATCGTTAAAATTGCGTAGTGAGGTAGGGAATACGTCAGGAAACCTATCTTACATAAGAAAGCATAACTGCAAATGTACGCATGCGTATGTAGACGCCGCCCAACCTTCCCATTGCGACCTAATCATTTTTTTTTATTTTCCTAAAACTAGTATTATTTCTTTTCCTATTTCCACTTCTCATTTGGACTTTCACGAAACCTTTTGCACCTTTAAAAACTCCAAAAATCTCGTTAATGACGTTTAAGAATTCTGGTGTGAAACCAAAATTTAAAAAATTCATGAACGAAGAAAGTTAAAAACAAAGAATAAAATAAACTAACACAAAAAAACATGAAAAAAAAAACATTTAAAAAAAATAAATGTTTAAAGAACCGGAAAGAACAAAATTAAACGAGAAGTTTCCAGGCGTCAGATAATGAAGGTGTTGAATAAAGGTCATTAACGAGATTTTTGGAGTTTTTAAAGATGTAAAAAGCTTCGTGGAAGTTCAAATGAGAAGCGGCAATAGGATAAGAAATAATACTAGCTTTAGGAAAGTCAAAAAAGGATAGGGACGCAATGAAAGGTTGGTTACACACTGCGCCCTCTACATACGCATGCGTACATTTGCGAACATATTGTCCTATGTAAAATCAGTTTCCTGACGTATCTCCCACCTCCCCACGAAATTTGAACGATAAGTTTTGAATCACCCTGTAGAAAAGATGGTATTCAAATCCATTGATGCACAGGAAACATGAGAAAGCTTCGCTTCACTTCAGTAACAAAAGTTTATCTTAAACCTGTGACATCGCTCTCCTTTAATAATATCTTTTATGCTGATTTATTTTTGAATAATTTCAATTCATTTCTTATGCGCTGTTTTTTGAGTATATATCAAGCATTTTTAGTGAGTTTTTTTTAGAGAGAATAGCTTACTGTAATAGGGGGGGGGGGGGTGGAATAATAGCCATAGAAATGTTTGTTATTCATTTTTCATTTATAATAACAACATTAATAATTTTATAATTTAGATTTGCATAAAAATTCTCTTTTATCCTAGAAAACACTGTCAGTACAAAATAAATACCTTTTTTAAGTAGTTCTTACTGAAGAAACATTGTAGTACTGCTAATTTAGTATTACCACTGAAAAATAAACTTTCATTTAAAAAAAACACGGCTGACATATGCTTGAAAAATTTCATTTAACCCCCAAAAAACTACCGGAATTTTTACTTTAGTTTAAGAAAAAATATATTTCTTAGTAGAATTTTTATTTGAAACTATTCAATTTATGTATTTAACGTATTACTGTGCCGTTTATATATTAAGTTTATTTTAAAAAAATCTCTAGTTTAAAAAAATATTTGCAATGTACCTGTCGATAAATTGGACTCGATTTTGTTCTTTGTTTTTTTTTTTTTTTTTTTGGACTGATTTAGGTCTGTAGATGGTCTCTTACACAAATTTTATTCTATCGGCACCACTTTTTTAACTTTTCAGCTAGCGCACCCACTATACCAATATGAAAGGTCGCACGTATTTCCTAGATACGCTATTGTAAAATGTATATAGTAATTTTTTTTTATCTAGAATGTAATATAAGAAAAATACGCTATTAATAGTTTAATAATAGTTAATTTACTATTACATGTTGAAGAATATATTTTGAAATCCTAAAAAGATAGTCTAAATAATGTTTGTTTTTTTTCTTTTCTTTTGAAAAGAAACAGAGCAAAATTTATATACATTTTCTGGGTGGTGAGTGGTCAGAAAAAAACACAGATAAGAAAAGTGTTACATACCAGTATTTTGTTAAAGAGAAATTCATCTTATTTAATCCTTTTATATTATTGGAAGTATTTTCTAGAAGGTAATACTAGTAGTTTCACTTTTTTTACTGTGTTTTTCCCTGACTACTCGCCACCCTGATTTTAATAAATTTACTTGTTACCGTTTACTACCAAAGGTAAAAATGCAGTGAATTTAGACAGTGAATGACATTTCCAATATAGAGTTTCATGCTATTGTTAATATGTTATATCGGAGATTTTGAGGGAAAAAATTAATTGCAGGCAAAAAAGTGGTAAATTTCAAGATTAAAATTGAAGGCTACATTTTTTAAGAAGCTATTTTTATATTATATACTTATTAAAGATGAAAATAGAATAGTGAAATAGATTAAAAAAGCTAAACTAATCGAAAATTGTCAATTTGACACACTTAAAATAAAACATATATATACTGGTTCTAAAAAAAAGAAGAAAAAGGAAGAAAGAAAGAAAACCCCACTCAACAACGTGCAACTTTCCAGCACATTCAAAGAGTCATTTTTATGCAGAAAAACAAGCAATTTGTACCAATGACTGATTATGATTTTGAATCAAATAGCGTTTCTTTATTTTACTAAAATATTATAACTCGAGTTATAACGAATTGCTTTCTAATCACCATCTGTATCTTACGATTAGTTTATGGATTCACAAATCTTAAGTTTGACAACCTTTTGTTATATCTAAAAAGGGAAAGAAAACTACATTATTTTGATTCATTTTCTGCTTTTACGAATAAAAATTAAATCTGAAATGTGCCAGAAAATAGCCGGTTTTAAATCGAAGACCTGACTGGAAGAAAATGTTATGTAACAAAAATTAGAATTCAAGAAATTGAAGTGAAAGTTTTTGTTATTAAAATTAATTATTTAAAATTATTAATTTAATTATTAAAAATTACAAATTATTTTCAGCATTTACATTATTAAATATTAAAACGTAATGTATCATCTTCAATATTAAGTAGAATTTTAGCATTTCAGTTTTAACATATGATACAATACCTCATATTTAATACGTCACATCCATAAAACAAAACAATTTTTGAGAAAATGTATCATAGCATGTTCTTCCACTAAGCTCTTGAAATAAGAACAGTCTTAATTGCCTTTTCACTAAACCATATTCTTCTGATAGAATATTTCCGTTAGAAATTCCTCATGAATGTTCTCTGGTGTATTCCTTCGGCCACCTTTTTTTTCTGGAAGACAATAAAAAAATTTCTATATTTTCTTCTAATTCCAATTTGTTTTTTTTTTTGTTTGTTTGTTTGTTTATTCAGAAGAATGCAAATTTGATCAAATATAAGAAATACTATTGCGAATAGCAGGCCATTTCTTTATGTTCGACTACAGCGAAAGACTTATAACTACAGTGGCTAGAATAGATAGTGTGCCGTTCGTTGGTTACCATAACGCTTTTTTTTTGGTCGTGAAAGTAAGGACGCCGCAAGGTGGCGCGCATGTTATCACCGACTGGGAATTTTGAAAGCTTTTAGCGCCGTGACAGTGAAGCATATTGTAAACAAACGCGAGCTTTTCCCATAAAGTTTTAATTATGTCTGTTTAAGAAGCAAAATATAAGTGAAAAACTAACAAAAAATATCAGCAAAGGTATTGTTTTGCGCCTGGTTGTCGTAATTTGTTTTTTAAATAACTGTATAAAGCAAAATGTATCTGTTTTCAATTAGTTTATCTCCAATTTTGTTCTTAGTAAAAAGAAAGAAAAATGCATTTTTAGAATATTGTTTGATTAAGTTTTTATGATAAGTGCAATATGTTTTATTTTTAATTTATATTATGCTTAAAAATATTTATTGTCAGCAGTAAATTGACTATTTTGAAAATATCGGATATTTTTTATATTTTCGAAAATATCACGATATTTACGAACCTTGGGCCCGGTGGAAGGAGATTCCTCCACAGAGGAATGAGATGTCCCTCCGGAAGATTTGATATTTTGTTTTCAATGGTCAAAAAGTGTAATTCCCCCCCCCCCTCCCCCGGAGCTACAAAAATCCCTCCCGGAGAAAAGTGTCAGAATTTAACACTGGTTTGCACAGTTTTGGAAGTAGTGAACAGTTGTTGGTATTTGTAAATAAAGCTAAAGCGAATTTAACCTTTGAATTTATTTTAAAAATTATTTACTATTCATACATAATTCATAAAGAAACAAATGTTTATAATTTCTCTTAAGAATTTTAATATGTGATTTCCAATGTGAAAATGATTTATATAACAAATGGGCCTTTGTTTTGAAAATAACACAAAGTAAATATTGCTATTGGGAGATCACTTTTAAATGTTTATTGTATGTTTGCACAGTTTTAGAAGTAGTGAACAGTTGTTGATATTTCATATTTGTAAATAAAGCTAAAGCAAATTTAACCTTTGAATTTATTTACTTTTTTCATACATGAATTCATTAAAAAAAAAAAAAAAAAAAAAAATTCTTAAGAATTTTAATGTGTGATTTCAAGTGTAAGAAAGATTTGTTTAACAACTGGGGCTTTGTTTTGAAAGTAACACAAAGTAAATATTGCTATTGGGAGTGTATTTTTAAATATTCATTGTATGTTTGCACAATTTTAGAAGTAGTGAACAGTTGTTGATATTTGTAAATAAAGCTAAAGCGAATTTAACATTTGAATTTATTTTTGAAATTATTTACTTTTCATACATAATTCATAAATCATTTTTTTTTAAATTTTTCTTAAGAATTTTAATATGTGATTTCAAGTGTAGGAAAGATTTATTTAACAAATGGGGTTTTGTTTTGAAAATAACACAAAGTAAATATTGCTATTGGGAGTTTATTTTTAAATATTCATTGTATGTTTGCACAGTTTTAGAAGTAGTGAACAGTTGTTATTTGTAAATAAAGCTAAAGCGAACTTAACATTTGAATTTATTTACTTTTCACACATATAATTTTTATTTAAAAAATATGTCTCTGTTCTAAAATAACAGTTTGTAAATATTATATTTATTATTGAAGTATTTCAGACTTGTTTTCATCTAAATATTAATTCATATATTTAAATGTCTTCTTATATAATATTAAAATAAGTATCGAAAAAGCATTAATTTATCCGATCTGCTTTCGGAAATTTCCAGTCTCTACTACAGTCAGCGCCATCTGTTGGAGGATTACTTTCCCTGTCACTTTTTTAGCGTCGAACGGCACACTATATATTCTAGCCACTGTACTTATAACATCGCTATTAAATACGTTGAAAGAAGGCAACTCGCAAGAAATACCCCCCCCCCCCCTCAGAACGGTATTGTTGCATATCATTTAACTCAATGAAAAAAAATTCTTCCTTAGATATGAAAGGTGATAAATAAAAATGAGCTTTTTTACATTATAAATAAATGTAACACCTGACATTTCCAGGACTCGTGTTTGATCTTATTTTTCAGCACCAAAATTTCCGATGATTAATCGTCACCTTATTTAGTTGCATAATTTCTGTCATTAAATGAGCGGATGTTTACTTTTCATAAGAGTAGTAACCGAAAGCAGAAAACGTACGAGCCTCATATTTTGATAAAAGTATTCCTTTGAAAACTTTAGATTTTGGAATACCACTATTTTCGAATAGAAAAGATCTATTTATTTAATTGTAAGATCTTTCTATTAAATAAAATTAATAGTACTTTTCAGAAATTAAAGTACGTAGGCTGTTCAATAAGTAATAAGACTAATTTTACTGCCGCGAAACCACTCATCGGAATGTTAATTTCTGTAGGATTAACACGTTCACGCCGGCGCCTATATTCATGTTTTTCGCTGTGAGGCGGCTCTTGAATTCATCTTTTGCTTCATCTGGCGGTGCGGTACTTTCGCTTATTCAGACACTGTATGTAATGACACGCCTACCTCATATTTATTACATTGAACTCAAATATAACAAGCAGAGTTGATTGTGAATGTCTGAAAGTTCGTAAGGAGTAAGCAAATTAATTAGAGACATGATTTTATTGACTGCATATGTAAGAATTTAATATAAAATGTCTTAAAATCTAAAGAAATATGGACAACCTCATATGAATGCATTTTCTGTAAGGTAGAAGCCACGCCCTTAGTTAATTATATCTTTTGAATGAAAACGAGAATTCTCGTTTCCCGTCGTGAATGTATAAGATTTATAATATTGAATTGTTTTTACTACTTAATTTTCGAATATTCAAGTGTGATCCACCTGTAGTGCACGCCGTCTATGGCATAGTCGATTGTGACCCACCTGTAGTACACGCCTTCTATGGAACAGTGCAGTGTGACCCACCGGTGATGCACGCCGACCGATGCGGCAGTCAAGCATGACCCACCGGTGATGTACGCCGGCGTGAATGTGTTAAAAAAGTTTGTTGTCTGGATTAACAAAAGCTACCGATAGATGGTGTGTACAGGCCTGAGTATCACGTGATTGAGCTGAAGCGTGTTTGCGGGCGCCTATGAGAGCGGTCAGTTGTCGAAATTGAAGCGTCGATTGAACAACATTATGCGATTAAATTTTGTGTTCGTCTACAAATTCAGCACCGGAGACCTTTTACATGATCCGCGAAGCTTTCAACGATGAAGCAATGTCGAGGGCAAGTATTTTTGGCTGGCATAAAGCTTTTAACCCCTTGGGGACGAGCGACACGTATACGTGCCGCATGAAGCGCTCAAAATCCTTGTTTTTCCTCACCAGTAAAATTTTACTGTAAAATTTGCCTTATTTAATCAGCGCATTTTCTCGATTCAACAAGACACAAATTTCTGTTTTTAAAAAACGGTGACAAAAGATTAAAAATTTCGTAAAAGGCTCCCGTCCCGAAGGGGTTAAGGAAGGAAGGCAAAATGTGGAAGATATTGAACATGAGGGACGACCTTCAACGTCCATCATAGAGACAATGTTTAGCACAGCTGCGGTTATCATCAAGGAGGACCGCAGAATTACAGTACGTCAGCTGCATGCCCTTTTGAATATTTCTGTAGGTAGTGTTCCTGTTCACTCAATCGTGACAGAACAGTTGCAACTAAAACGTGTTTGCGCGATCGATTCCGAAATTGTTGACACCTGAGCTGCATCGAGTGGATGTGTGCACAGAATTAAAAGAAAGACTGGAACGAGAAGGCGGCAATTTCTTAAAATGCATCATCACAGCAGAGGAAGCTTGGTTGTATCACTATGGCCCAACCATGAAACAACAAAGCAGTGAATGGAAGCATCCGTCTTCGCTTACTCCCAAGAAAGCAAAAACTGTGAAATCGGCTGGTAAAGTTATGACCATATTTTTTTTTATTACGAAGGAATTGTGTATCAACACGCTGTCGAACCCTGTAATACCGTAAACGACTCGTACTACGCGAATGTCCTACAAACAATGGTGCAGCACGTTCAATGGAAACGTCGATTGCTCCGAAGTGGCTTCCTATTGCACCATGACAAAGCCCGACCACATATTGCTCGTTGCGTATAGTATGTTTTGCAGCAGAGCAGTGTAGAGATTTTAATTCACCCTCCATACAGTCCTGATCTCGCTCCATGCGATTTCTGGATGTTTCCTCAACTTAAGAAACCATTACGAGGCTAACATTTTGCAAGCAACAAAGCATGTGTTAAGGCTGTGGAGTTGGTTTTGAAAAAGCTCTCAAAAACGGACTTTTACCTGTTTTTAAGAAGTGGACAGAACGTTGAGAAACATGTATTACGTGCCGCGGTTGAAAAAGACCATGTACATTAGGACGATTAAAGATATTCTGTATTTTTTATTACTTTTGTTTTATTACTTATTGAACAGCCCTCGCATTAAAAAATTGTAATGTTCGAAAACTATGGGCAACTATATCTTTATTATTTTTTCTATTCTACTATTTTTTGAAACAATAGTCTTTGTGATTAATTTCTACTAAAAGCCTGTGATGACAATCACTGACTAAAAATAAGGTAGACAAAATAAAAAAAAGAAAATGAAAAGAAATGAAAGAAAGAAAAGCAGTCATTATAGCCACCCTGACTGCAAATAAATGTATGATATAATATTATCCATCAAAATTCAAATTGCAGGAATTTCTATTTTCTTTAAGAGGAAAAGAATACACCACGACAGTTTAGGAAAAGCCTAATGTGAAGTTAATAAAGTGTTAACAGGAAAACGCATGTGAAAAACTAAGCCAGAGAACGATCGCAATTCCTTGGAAAATAAGCGTTGTCCTGTATTTACAAGCACGCATCTGGAGGTCATTGTTTGTCAGTGTCGAAAGCATGGAAAAACTCGACCTGGATTCAAGGAAATTTAATTATTTAAATGATATTTTCTGTCCCTAACTTTTCTATCAGATTACCATGAACGTGTTATTCGCTAAGACTTTCGGTGACTTAAAAGACTATAGCTCCAGCAGACAGAATAACGAAAAGTGCAAACACATTTTCAGTAGTATCGCCGCTTCAAATGTTGGCAGCGTCATCACTTTAATGGGGAAATTTTCAGCTAAACCTTTAAATTATGAGTATGAGACGGCCTTTTCCTTTATTTTCACCTTGATGAAAATATTAAAATAATGAATCACATGTTTTTTATGTTAAACATGAATTCAGTGTGGATTTAGGAGGTTATTTTTGAGTAGTACTACTTTTGACTAGTTAGAATAGCCTTATCATATCGTAGAAATCCGAAATTAACTAAGACATTGATTTCTAGTAAGAAATGGTTGTTCTCAATGGAAGCATTCTGTAAACTATTTCAAATTTTGATGCCTTTTACTTGTTTAATTTCTGTGCCTAAAAATTTTAACGACGAGTAAATTTAATAGTTATGTTAATAAACTCTTTATATATCGTTCCCTTATTTTTTAAAAATAGTTTCCAGCTATTAGATTTTAAGGTTTACTAATCGATAACTGGAAATTTCTCATGTAAGACTCTGTTGATAATCATTAAATAAAGTTATTGTATTAAACAGAAATTCTTCATGACAATGGGTTTTCGTTGAATATACAGCCTAGATCTCATTTTTATCTATTTCTTATATCGAATTCAGATCAATTAGTGTCATTATTTACGATCTAAAACGTAAAGTGTGTTTCGCTTTCCATACTGTGGTGACCATCATTCAAATTTAAATGGATGGTTTGGTGTTCATATGGGAATAATAAATTCCACTTCTTGTTTTCTAATAGGAAGAACTTATTTTCTTAAAGCCACAGTGGTTATTGTATTTTCTGTTTATCAAAGAATTTTATTACATTTATTCTTATTGAATAACTGATATGCCCGCGTTTTATTTATTTATACTTAGAATATTTTAGAGAAATTTGCATAAGAAGAATTATAAGAAGAAATATTTTGCAATAAAAGACAATAATTTTTTCTTCATTCCTAAATAAATTTTTAAAACGTTTTTATTACGTAGATATTGCATTATATTGAAATTTTATTTACTAGTTTTTAATGAACTGTGAAATGAAGTTAACGTATCTACTTTATCGATTGTCGAGCAATTAATGAAAAAGTTCCGAATTGCTGAATATTTTTTCTTTCGCCGTGATCATCATTAAAATTTAAAAGGACAGCTTTATCTCACGGTGGAATAATTCTCGGTTCTTTTTCATAAAACTAGAATTTCTGGATTTAGTTATTTTTACTTTCTGCGTTTGAAAGGATCTCATTATTTTTTTAGAAGTGGAAAATAGGCGTTCTTCTTGGTAGGAAATTACTGATTAAAAGAATTGTTTCTCTACTCAGTTATTCTTGATTTTTAGAATTTTGTATTTAATAAGTGCAGAATCCTCTAAACGTTATCTTCAGATAAGAAAAGAATTTTCAGTAAGATTCTTAAGAATAAAATTATTATTATTATTATTATTTTTTTTTTTATTTTTTATTTTTGAAGAATTAGAAAAAAAGAATGCTAATTATTGTTTTTTTATTATTATTATTTAATGAAAGTAATGTACACTGTATAGTCTGCCGCACAAAATATTTATTGAGTGATTTCCTTTATTCATTTTCAATTTTTTAAATATCTACATTTTTTATTAGTAAAAATTATCTTGCATAATATGTCATTCTAGAATTTCCAATGTTAGTTTATAGGCTTTGTTTCATAAATGTAAATTTTCATGGGTGTCTATAAAACAGCACCTTATAGTAGATACCTCAACAGGAAACCATTTGAACACCATTATTTATTATAAAAGAGAAATATTCGTTATGTTTAATAACAGAAATTCCGCTAAAAAAAACTGATTTGAAGTTACTTTTAAAAAATAAATGTCTGAAAAATCGGGAGTAGCTGGCAGCTATGAATAAATAATAATTTTATCCAACTGTATTAAAAACATTTAATTTTAATAGTTAAAAATAATTAATTGTATTTTATATTAAATTTTGGGAGCAAATTGGTAAAGAAATTAAATAATGAACATTTTTGAAAAAAAATTGTTTTTTTTTTTTTTTTTGCAGTTTAATAGCCGAAAGCTACCGTCTTTTAAATTTGGATACTATTCCGGATGATTCATAAAAATACAAAACAATAGACTATTTCCTTAAATATTGACCCTAGACAGATACTTTCAGTTGCAAAATTTCATAAAAAAGGATGCAAATTTTTATGAAATAAGTCGAAACTCCATGGGGGGGGGGGTCTATTTCAGAAAATACAAAAACTGTATTTTTATACGGCCCCTGTAGCGTAAAATATTCCTGATTGAAGAATTTCCCTTATCCATTCCTGAATTAAACACCACAAATTCCATCTTGATATCTGCAAAACTCACAGAGATATGCCCGTTTAAATAAGTCGTCAGATTTTAAGGGATTAGACATAAATTGAAATGCGTGTAATTCAAGAATCAATGTTAACTGAAAGGGTCAGTGAAACACTTAACAAAATACATTTATTGGACTGGAATTTTAATACTTTTGAGATGATTAACCATACAATTTGTAAACAAAATCACATGCTAAAATTTCTCATAAAGTAAAAAAAAAAAAAAAAAAAAAAGTTATTATTATTATTTTTGTTTAGGAGAGATAGGGGTAATTAGAATAACTTTTTGACAATTTGGACTTTTAACCCCTTCGGGACGGGAGACTTTTACGAAATTTTTAATCTTTTGTCACCGTTTTTTAAAAACAGAAATTTGTGTCTTCTTGAATCGAGAAAATGCGCTGATTAAATAAGGCAAATTTTACAGTAAAATTTTATTGGTGCGGAAAAACAAGGATTCTGAGCGTTTCATGCGGCACGTATACGCGTCGCTCGTCCCCAAGGGGTTTTAATCTATTGGGGAGACCGGGGCAAGATAACTATGTTAAAAAATTTTGTTGTTTATTAATTTATGTTTAAGTATAGTAAAATTAATTTTGCATGAACTGTTAGAGTATCCCTTTATAGTATTAAGTGCATTACCATTTAATTTTTCAAATAAAAAAAAATAAAGGATAAATTTATTTTTTCATAACGTTAACAAATCGTCATTGGCCTTGGGGCAAGATGACAACACTGAAAAATGTTGAACATATTTTATCTTTTGAATATATTACATGGTTTAACAAATGATAACTGTGTTTTTACATCTTACAAAGTATCAAACTAAGCATAATGCATTGTAACGTAATGTTGAAGTGTTTAGTTGTGCAGCTAACAATAGTCACAAATAAAAGTGCCATTTTCATAATTGAAACATTCCTCATGCCACCATACTTAGCATTTACAGCACTGGATCCATTCTTCTTTTGGTGGGTCAGAATATTCCTTGTCACCTGCAGGACACCTGAAAACACCATCCTTTGAAGTTGATGCAACTGGACTGTTTGGCCTGGATTTAATAGAATTAGGCCTACAGGAACTTAGTTTGAGTTTTCTTTTACTCCCTTTATAGCTTCACGAGCTTCTTTTCTCGGTTTTTTAAAACGTTCCTGTTCTTCCTTCTGCTTTTCCCTTTGTTCTAACGTTTCTTTGATGGGTATGCTTGTAAGAATGCTTCAGCTCAGTGTTTTGCTTTTTCTTTTTTTCTCCCATTGTGTTGGTTTAGGCAATGGTTTGAAATCAAAAATACTAACAGGCTTCTTTAGTGCATTGGAATCAGCATTTGCCATAAGTTCTGGTTCGTCTGGAGGGTTTATACGCTGGTTTGTTAGTACCAGGTTCTGAGGATGACGAGCTCGTCATCTTGCCTTGGGCTGCCCGTTTAAATATATTTGTTTTCATTGCCATGAAGGAAGGCGACTAATTGACATTTATTCATGGTAATAGGTAGTATTTAAACTATGTTACTCATAAATATTAAAGAGAAACGATATATCTTACATGTATCTGTAGCAGAGCTTATAACACATGCATAAAAGTTATAACGTGGCAGAGGTAAGCAATCTAAGCTTCACAACTAACACAAAAATCGCGATTTCAGCGTCTCTACACTATCGTTTAACGAACGCCCGATAGGAGAGCCAGTAGTGTCCGGTTGATGCTGCCACTTAGTGGAAAACGGAAAAATTTAGACATTCGTCATATTGCCCCGCTCTTCACCTTGCCCGGTCTCCCCTATATGAATATATATTTAGCCCTTATAGCAAATATTAAGTTACTTTGATGAATTTGAACTTTGGCACGTTTAATTTTGAAGTTCGATCGGGAAAAGTACATAAGAAAAAATAAGTAATACAAAACATAAGTTATGTAATAAGCATCAGTAATTTACGGAGATAAGAGAAACTGATAAAAAAAGAAAGAATTATGAGAAAGATTTAAAATAATGCATTAGTGTCTAAAACGCAGTAACTTGCGAAAGCCACGATCATGAACGAACGAAATTCGTTAACGCCGCAATCAGTAACGAACGTATGAGCCCATAGCCATCAAAACCGATAAAAAATCACTGGATGCAGCAACCTCCTCGTGTAGCAGTCTCGAAAACGCACTAAATTCGCGAATGCCGCAATCACAAACGAACGAATTTCGTTAACGCAGCAATAGCTAACGAACGTATAAGCGTAAATCAATTTCCTTTAACTTGTGCAGGAATGATATCTCTAAGTCTTTTTCTAATTTTTTATTTGTAAAAACTATGAAGTCTGAATATGGAACACTAAATTAAACAATAATGACATCGTATGAGCCAGGGCGAAGTGCTAGGGAATTTTTCGGGTGCATTTGCGATAAGAGCCGTTGTGAGGGACGCGATTTAGACGCTATTTTGAAAAGCTCAAATATTTTTTTTTATTGAAAATGATTGAAGTTATCTCCAAGATTATAATAATTGAAGCAACTGCAAAACTGATGTAAAGCATTTTTTATGATTATATTTAAAAATTAATAGTAAATGCGCTTAATCTTGTGAAGCAAAATTAAAATTTGATAGCATCTTAGCAAATCAAAAACAAAATTTTATCAGTGTTGGTAAATCAATAGAATGTTGTAGAAAAAAAACAAAAGAAAACAAAAAAAAATAATGCATCTGCATTTGAATCTTGTTAACGTGAAATGAAAAGGTGCAGTAATTTTTTTGCGTGTGTGTTAAGCATTAAAATAATAATAAACATTATTTTAAGGAAGCCTAGTAGTTGTTTGCAGGTAGTGTATGACATCACACTGCTGCCTTCTAAAGTTGTACCAAAATTTCTTATTTTTTGTAAATTTATCAAAATGTAAAAAATAGAAATCGTTAAAAAAGATTAAGTAGAAAATGTTGTACAATTCACAACGAAGGTCTTCTTACTCAAACATACTCAAACTATTAAAAAAACAAACAAACAGATGATACTACTTTTGTATTTAATAAAGGATCTGTCAAATTTAGCGGTGGAACTCCAGTAGAAAGGCTATAAAAGAATAAAATACTTTCGAATATTTGTATGAAAAGATGAGCGTGTCACACGATATGCTGAGCAACATTTTTCCTTCCCTAATGCAAGCAATTTTATTGCATTTTGAAATTGCTATTTAAATTACTTTTTGAATATGTGCAGTCCTTAATACATTTAATTGATGAAACGGCTTATTTTCCCCATAAATTTATATAATACATACTATTTATATGTTTTTGAAGTTATTTAATTTTACATACTAGCTGCATAAGTTTTAAGTGTTCTTTAAAACTAACTTGAATAACTTGCTATTTCCATGGCGAAACACAATTTCTCTATTGTCTCAGATACTTATTGAATATTGATTATCAGTTGATTTAAAACAAGGTTTTTTTTCTAACATGCCGATAAGGGCCGTCGCTAAAACTTTTTCTTCTGGAGGGGGGGGGGGGGGGATCTTAAATTGCCAAGTCAAATTTCAGTATTTGCCAACTAGTTTTATAATTTTGCCATGTTACCACAATTAAAAAATGTAATATAGTTCTTATTTGTAAAAAGTTTAACCCTTTGAAGGGCGGTGATGCAGTCACGGCATCAGATAATTTTAATCCCTAATTGCCACATTCGCACCGGAATTTTATAATGAAAATTTCACCTTTATTAAGTACACGAAAATATGCTTTTACTTCTTTACAAATTGATTCTCTTGTAAATACTGGTGTCATTAAATTATTTCAACATTTTATGAATACAAGTACCTTTCCTCTGAAAGGGGTTATAATATTCCCAATTAGATTTGTAACTTTTGCCAAGCCTATCAGAAATAGAAAGTGTATTATAGTTTTTATTAAAGATTTAAACAAATTTACAAAGTGTAACAGCATCCGCAAACGCTTTTTTAGGGGGGGGGGTGATGCCAATGGCCCCTGACCGAGGCCCAGGCCTTACTCATTTCTGAAGTCTTGACCCGGCCTAATGTATTTTTCATACCGAATCGGAACTGTCTTCCTCCTTCCTAGGTCCGCACGGGCAGAAATTTTCAGTCCCGGTCTCGAACCCGTATTAAAATCAGTGTCTCTGACTGACCTAATCCGTGCAAAATTCAGTAAAATTTGGTGCAGCTCAAAAAATTTACAAAAAATGCATATATTTTTAAATCGCCATTGCAATTAAAACATATTACCATTTGCAATTAAACTTTAAAAATCGTTTTTTATAGGATAGTAGATTTAAAGGCAAAAAAAAAAAAAAGGAAATGAAATACAGTAAAACAAGTAGGCATATCTTGGTAGAAACCATCTGCAGACCCTATTTTAGTGGTGGATCGGTTGGCTTATAGTGTTTTCCTGCACCCAAAGGAAAGAAAACTTGGAGGACTGGGAGCAGGAAAACACAATGGTAAAAATTATCAGTCAACCCCTAAAATCGGTTTTGCAGGTATATTCCACCAAGATATGATTTGGCACACCAGTTATATTTTAATATGCAAATCGAGTTTTAACTAATTATGGACTTTCAACTATCATCTCGATGAGGTGCAGCCGCCTCGTGATCAAAAACTTTTGCTGTGTTTCTTTTTATAATACAGTAACAGGAAAGAACAAAAAAGCATAAATTAAACTACATATTCACAATTTCTAAATTCTTTTTTTAAAGAATAATCACAAATTAATTAATATCAAACTATTAAACGATAAAAGATAATTTAAAAAAGTATTCTCTTTAAAAAAGTATTAAAGATAATACTTTAATACTTTTAATTTAATACTTTATATTAAAGTATTAAATATTTAAATAAATCAGTATTATAAAATATATATATTATTACATATATAGTATATATATATATATTACAAACAAACAAAAACTGTTTACTTTTTATTTGTATTTTTTGCTTTTCCGTGTATTAAATATTCGTTGTTGCAGTTTCTCAGCCAGTTAGCATATTTTGAAGAGTGTATTTTCGAATATAATTTATCCATTGTTCTTCTAACTCGTACACAGTTGTAACAATTAATGTATTAATTTATAATTTAGTTTTGAAAATACTAAAACGCTGTATTGACATCAGAAACACACATGTGTGTACATAATTTATATAATTTTGGGCTATCAAGAAGTGTTTCAAAAAAGGAATATGAAATTCCATCTCAGCATACGTTAACCATGTTAAGTTAAATAAATAAAAGAATGTAAAATATGTATTCTATTGGCGATATTTGCGCCTGGCTAATATAAAAGTACCATATTTTTTTTTAATTTATTCGAACTATTTTGATTTACAGAAGTTCCCATTATTTTCAACCGACTTCCAAAAAAAGGGTTATATAATTCGTTATACAGGGTGTCCGGTCTCAACGGTGTCCAATGGCTAATTCCTAAACCGTTAGTCATAGACGTATAGCTCCAATTACAAAAATGTTTTAAATCAGGTAAAGAAATATTTTAAAAGTGATTTTAGTCAATAAAAAAATTTCTTAAAAAATTACGAAATTTAAATTTTTATACGGTCCCTTGGTCCTGTAAGTTATATTTAGTAAAATTTTCCTTTTATACTGACAAGTAATACACAAAAAGTCCCGTTATTCTACGATTAAAATTGACCGAGTAATAGCTGTTTAAAGTTAGAGCATATTTTTTGCTGCAAATTGGGGGTCATTCACAAATTTAGCCGACATATAATTTCGTCAGATATATTAAAAAAATGGTTGAGAGTAAAATTAACATTGCAATAAAAATTTGGAATCTTTAATCATTTTGACATATTAATGCAAAATATACAATTTGTAATAAACATTTAAGAAGAAAGAAAAAAACAGAATTTTTGTTAAATAAAATGATGCTAAATTAACAGCCTCAATTATTTACAAAATGATACGTATTTTAAAATATTATTAGATTACACTAGCCTGCAAAAGTTGGGTTGTGTCCTGTTTTTTAGCTTTTGATAATTGATTCTTATGTATTCTGTACCGCTGAGTCTGAAATTGACCTTCATTTTTAAACATCAGATCAGGATTTTTTTGCAAATTTCAAAGTTAAAAAGTTCAAAGTTAAAATTGAATCTCCTTTCCATCTCATCGGACCACCCAGGTATTTAGCTATAAGAATCCCAGGATAAGCAAAAATATCGAATACATTATTGAATGAAATAAAATAAAATAAAAACAAGTTTTACATATGTTTTATAGTATGAGATTTTCGCTATATTTTAACTTACACATTTGCGATTTGCAAAAAGATTCTAACGTGACGGTTAAAAATGAAGGTCATTTTCAGATTCAGTGCTAAAAAGTACATAAAAATCAATTATCAAAAGTTAAAAAACACAACCATCTCCTCTACTTTTTAGTATCTGATTTTTGTTATTATTTAAATTTGACAATTTATGATTTGCGAAATATCCTGACATGATGGTTAAAAATTAATGTAATTTTCGTATTCAGAGCTAAAAAATACATAAAAGTTTAAAAAAAACAACAAACGCAGTCCTGTATTATCTAATCTAAAACTTTTTCTTAAACTTCTTGGCGATCTATCGGAAATTTTTTGTGTTATCCTGTAAAATAAGAATAAATGGTAAACACCGAAAATCATAATAATATTAGATTGTTATTGGACTTGCGCCAGTATGTAAAATGTAATCTCGATTGGATATTTGAAAGTGAGTTAAACTTCGAGTACAAATTTTGAACTGAAAAAACATACATACGATCGTTGAAGTAACACACAAACTTAGAAAAATAACATAATTTTTGTTAAAAGATATAAAAGTAAGTCTCAAATACTGACAGAATAAAACATGTGTTATTTTAGTCAATTTGAAACTTAATAAATGTTAACTTAATCGTAATACTTGTACTATTTTTTTGAAAGCGCAGATACACATGAAATAAGATCCTCGAATAATTTAAGCACTAAGTATGTGACCCCTCAAAGCCAAGCCGAACTCATTTGTTTTCAGAGCAGAAAATTGGCATAAGTCATCCATTTTTAAAGTTTCATAACTCGCTCAATTTTAGTGTTATATAAATAAGACTTTTTTTTGTTTTACTTGTCAGTGTATTAGGAAAATTGTACTAAATATAACTTGTAGGACCTGGGGACCGTATAAAAATTTAAATTTCGTAATATTTTAAGAAATGTTTTTATTGACCCAAATAGATTTTAAAATATTTCTTTACCTGATTTAAAACATTTTTGTAACTGGAACTATATGTCTATGACTAACGGTTTAGGAATTAGCCATTGGACACCGTTTAGACCGGACATCCTGTATATATATACAGTGTCCGTAAATGCATGGTGCATTTTTGACCAATTACAAGAAATCAACGAAACAATATGGAAATGTGAAATCTTTACAAAATAAAAGGAAAAATCTCCAAGTTTCGAACCTGATCAATGCAGTTCGATGTGGCCTCCATTTTTTTGCTCTACACACATCTAAACGATATTCAAGTTCTTCCTATACTTTACTAAGGACGTCTGGTGTAACAGATTGGATAACATCTGTGATTCTCTGTTTCAAATAGAGGCCACATCGAACTACACTGAACAGGTATAAAACCTGGAGAGTTTTTCATTTATTTAGGGTAGATTTCATATTTCTATCTTGTTTCGTTGATTTCCTGTGACGGTCAAAAGTGCACCATGACTTTACGGACACACACTATATCTAGACACACGGCAGTGTGTCAGCCAAGTTCGCCTGACATAGCCGTGTGTTATTTACATGAACCATTTCAAGCTGTTTTCGTCAAATTTCAATGCTCTACTACTGAAAATCTATGAGACCTACATACTTGTTATACGAAATGTGTAGTAAGGCCACCCTAATTACCTAAAATCCAAAATTTTATAATTAACGCATAATTAGTTTCCGAGATAATGACATTTGAAAATGTCTGATAATCGATAATTTTACCACTGACTGACTGACTGACTGACTGACTCACTCATCAAAAAGATCTCGTATATCTACTGCAGCGACATACTTCAAATTTGGTGCGAAGTTCGTTTACACTATAAAACTAAGGAAAAAAATAAAAAAATTGTGAAAATCGATGAATTACCCACCTGGGGGTGCCCATTTTTACTTTAACATTACGTCTATTAGGCGAAATTTTAATTTGCCATAGGAGGGGACGCTGTTCTGTCGCCAAATATCGCCAAGTTTCTCGCCAACATGGCGATATATCGCCAAATTTGGCGACCAAAATTAGTCGCCAAAAGTGACGCCACCTTGGCGATATCTCTAATATTTCGCCAAATTCCCATAGACTTCCATTGTAAACCTATATCTACTTACTGGGGGTTTATCTAGGTTTTTTTGCTTGCAGAAAATCAACAAATTGAGATATTCCGTCTGTCACAGAGCCTGTTCTCAGAAACTATACTCGTTGGAGACTTGAAATTTTGCATACTTATAGCTGAACACCACACATCATACGACAAATTATAAAATTTTGAAAAAGTCGTACATTTAACCCTTTGGACTCCCACATGTGTATTTTAAACAATTCTTTCTGTGTGAGCCTCTAACTAGGTTGGAGGCGTGAAATTTGGCATACTTATAGCTGAACACCTCACATCAAATGGCAGTCTATACAATTTTGAAAAAATCGTACATTTAACCCTTTGCGCTCCCACATGTGTATTTTAAACAATTCTTTCTAAGTGAGCCCCTATTTAGGTTGGAGGCGTGAAATTTTGCATACTTATAGCTGAACACCTCACATGAAATGACAAACCATAAAATTTTGAAAAAGTCGTACATTTAGCCCTTCGGGCTCTCACATGTGTATTTTAAACAATATTTTCTAAGTGAGCCCCTAATTAGGTTGGAGGCGTGAAAATTTGCATACTTATAGCTGAACACCATCATGCGACAAATCATAAAATTTTGAAAAAGTCGTACATTTAACCCTTTGGGCTTCCACATGCGTATTTTAAGCAATTCTTTCTAACTGAGCCCCTTATTTAACTGCAGACTTGAAATTTTGCATACTTTTAGCAGAACACTTGAGGCCAGGCGACAAATCATAAAATCTTGAAAAAGTCTTACGCTTAACCCTTTGAGCTACCACATATGTATTTTAAGCAATTCTATCTAAGGGAGCCCCTAATTAAATTGGAGACATGACTTTTTGCATACGTATAGCTGAATAACCCGGACCACACGACAAATCATAAAATTTTCAAAAAGTCTTATATTATTTACTCCTCCGGGCTCTAACTTGTGTATTTTAAGCAATTTTTCTAACCTCCACCCTTTTCACCCGGGGAGCACTTTTCTAACTTTTGCCGACACCCCTTTGACCATTCTTTCATATTATGCACCATAGCCTTACATATTTTAGTTCCACTTTTTACCGCCAGGTGCGCCTACTTTATCTCGGGTGCTATGAGCTCAATCCCCTTGACTAATATAGCTACGGATAGTATGTAAAACGGAGTTTCGTTCGGATAGAATAGAGTGCGCCCCTGGTTGCGAAATGTGGAACTAAGGTTTTTCAAAAGGATAAAGTGTTTTGAAAGGAATATTAAACGCAACCCTCCGTGCGATCTGCGATCACACTTACCCACTTGTTATTTTCAAAATCATCAGAGAAAAGGATATTTAGTTAATTAAATTTGAAAATCCAGGGAGGGGCAATATCCTTCCTCTGCACTGCCTCTTTGCCGGCACCCATGGATGAATGATACATAGTGTGGCATAAGTACATAACTTTCTTTTTCACTTTCAGTACAAAAAAGCAGGCCCAGCTATAGGATATTTAATTGGAAAATTTAATAGGAAAATTTAATATAGGAATTTAATAGGAATTGTTGTTTCAGAAACAATAAAAGTTTCGAATCAATACATTTCGTCTCAAAACATGCATTCAATGTAGCAGTATTAAAATATAGATTTCTGCCGCAAACTGACAGCTAAATAGTTTGTTGCAGGAAATTTAATTTATAATTGAATGTTGCTTGGTGAATAAAATAGGCACATGTAAACACATTAAAAAGCATTAAGTAAAGTGTCTAAATATATTGTAACTTTACAAAAAGTAATGATATCTAACAAAAACATAGCTGTGAAAAAAGGGAGCCAAGTTCTGTAAAGACAATGGCAAGAAAAGAAGTGATATCTAAGTAGGTGCCAAGTTCAAATAAAATTCACTCAAACTTACCTACTGAAGTATTATGGCATTTTTTAAAAATTGTTTAGAAATAAAAATTATTGATAGCATATTAATAATAAATCTAGAGCTTGGCAAGTTTTTGATAAATGTTATGCCTTATCAATTTCATGTCTTAAAAAAATGGTGATGTTAATATTAATTTCAATGACATTACAAAAAAAATTAATATAGATATTATTATAATAAAATGACTCATGTTAAAGATTTTATAAACCAATAAATACACAGATACACTCCCGCTCGTCTTTGGTTATCACTCTAGCACCCACCTCCAGAAACCTCAATGCAAACAGACTAAGATGCCCGAAAAAGAGACAGATATACTTACGCTTGTTCTTGTTCATCACTCTAGAGACTGCACCCCTTTAAACCTTTCAGGGGCAAATAACTTTTATTCGTGAAATGCTGAAATGATTGAATCACACCAGAATTTACAAAATAAATTTATTTCAAAATGGGTAAAAGCTTCTTTACACGTATTTAATCAAATTAAACTTTTTAGTCCTGAATTCTAGTATCAATGTGGAATTTTGCAGTTAAATTAGGTGGGATATATTTTATCCCACCGCCCTTCAAGGGGAAGGAGCTCACTCAAATTAAGGCTTCCAAACATGAAATAACAAGATTTGATATGATAATGCCATTATTAAAAATAAATGACTCGTAAGTAAAAACTTGCCAAGTTCTAGATTTATTATTAATATGCTATCAATAATTTTTATTTCTAAACAATTTAAAAAATGCTATAATACTTCAGTAGGTAAGTTTGAGTGAATTTTATTTGAACTTGGTACCCACTTAGATATCACTTCTTTTCTTGCCATTGTCTTTACAGAACTTGGCTCCCTTTTTTCACAGCTATGTTTTTGTTAGTATACATATATATACATTTTGTTAATGTATGACTACGCAGCCTTCTGATTTCAAATGGATGTAAATGTAAATATTTATATAACATACTGACTTTTGTCAATTATTATGGACTCATTTCATATAATATAGCGTAATTTTTAACATAATAAGTTAGGGGTCCGAAATTGACCGCATTTTCAAAACCAGTGTTTTCTAAGAAAAATTTTCGGGGGTTGGTTTCTGCAACATTTTTCAAGGAAATGTTTCTTAGACAATACTGGTTTTGAAAAAGCGGACCATTTGAAATTTCATACAAAAAACACAATTTAACATACTCTTCACCTCTGAATACCTATAGATGTCTAGTAATAAAGAAAAATTTAACACATCTGTGCAAAGAGCTGAGAGAAGAGCTTTCAGGAATTGGTGATTGGCTGGAACAAAAAAATTAGAAAGAAAAATGCTCCGTTGAAAAAATAAAACATCGCGCATTTTTTCACTTTCATATTCGTTATAAACCTGCATTTTCACAAATAACAGACGCAGCCATCGATTTTTTTCCGTTGTTATAGATTGTTCAAAAAGGTGCATAGTTCTGAATTTCCTACGCATCCCGGCGCGCGTCCTCCCGGGTGAATAAAAACATTTTTTCTGTTCGTATTTATATTATAAATGAATATATGTAATAATGGTATTAAGATATGATAATATAAGTATTTATATGCATAGCATTCTAATCGTACAAATACAATTTTTTCTGAGAAAGAATATAAGATAAAATGCACCTATAGCTGGCCACTAGTTTTTAAAGTTTCAAAACAAGCAATGCATTTCTGAAGAACTACTGAAAGAAATCTGATTGACTAACATCCTTAACTCTTTGCACTCGTATGTCGAGTTTGACTCGACATCGCCTTTCTTCCCAAAATTTGTTTTCAACAGGTAATAAAGTGAAATAAAATTCGACTTATTTAATCAGAGCACTTTTGAAATTATATAAATGAAAACGTCTTTTAAAAAAGTGGTGTCAACCGAATAAAATTTCTGTAATAGACGCCGGGTTCGAAAAGGATAAATTTCAACTTTTCATAAACTGTTTGAAATAATTGTTTTTTTTCTGCTGGTACAGTTGTTTATTTTCTAGAGAATCTTCAAAAACCGACTTTTTGGCAAATCCTTAGCAGGTTTCGTACGGGTCCTTGAAATTCCAGGATAAGAAATTTTTCGGTACCAGTATTTTCTTACAGAAAATCGCTCCTTAAATAAGACGAAATTTCGCGAGTTTAAACTAGATTTATTTTTCTATAAAAAAAAAAAAATACTGATATTTGGCCTTGAAAATAACGGTACCCGTACGAACCCTGCTTAGTTGCATACGTTTTTATTTCAACCATTGTTTCTTCAATATTATGTTTTGTTTTAAATTAAACTACTATTGATATACTTCATTACATTGTAAATAATTTCTTTGAGGTTTTTTTTCTGTTTTAAGAATATATTTTGAAAGTTTGAATGTTTATTCTGATACATGAAGGTTATGGCTAAATATATATACATATATATTGGAATTCATTTACAATTTAATAATAAATGGATAAATGTCCTTATGGGGCCCGCTACTGGTGCATTTACTTTAACACATAATATGCAAAAGTACTTATTGGCCGTGGGCGGCATTTGACATGAACTTGCGTCAGCTGTCAGCTGTCAGCTATATGATAAATCCTTTTAGTGTCACCCTGTACATCCACTCATATGAATATAGGAGGAGCTGATTAATGTATTTTCAGCAGCTTTCATCCTTCACAGATTTTTTTACACGGTTTAGATCCGACTGCGTAAATTTATTAATGAGAGTAATTTAAAAAAGTTTTAAAAAAATGCACCCTAGTGAAATGTAACTTTTTAAACAAGTTGGAAATTGCACCTCAAATGTGACAAATGAGGTACATACAACGAGGATGTCTTGTACAGGTGGTTCCTTTTCGATGAAATTCCATAAGAAATAGAAGGCTGTAAAATCAAACTGTTAATTATTTTAAGAAGACAGGAAGCTGTTGAATTAAGAACAGTCAGTGGTAGAATTATCTGAATGTCTTTATTGCCCACCGGAATCGTTTCTAACACAACCGAGATTACACGGACAATGCCGATGCTGGAGAGGAGAGCGAAATATTACATTTTTTATGTTGACAGAATACCAGTCAAGTAGGAAGTGTTCACAATTACATTTTATCCAAATAATCGAGTATTGGCAGAACATCATGCACATTTTTCGCCAATTGCATATGCTATATGGCGAGAATAAAGTGAATGAAGACATGCGGTCAAAGTTCGTTAATTGTAACAGAATGAGAGGCATCAAAAGAATAATATGAATTATTAACCGCCAAATCATATTCGTAGAATTATGGTGCAGAAACCGCAACGGAACTTTCTACAGGGGGTTGCCAAAAATCTCACGGGATTGAAGCGCCAGAAAGCGAACGTTAATAAAATAAAACAAATTAAAGGCAGAGTACCAATAATGAAATAATTAATATATTGCATCTGGACTAACGGTCACAAAAAGTAGGAGTAATATGTCTGACTAATTTCTGCATATCATCAAAAGTAAGGCACAAGGATAAAATCGGAAAGCGGTTGCTAGGCGGAAAAGGGATATTATTTCTTTTCTTTTAAATGCAGTGCGCTGAAATTGAAAGATTAATGAGAATGAGAAATGACTGCATAAATTTATGAAAGGAAAGAGCGTTAGAAAATAAATTGAATGCAAATGCAGGTATATAATTAAAGTTAAGAATTTAAAAGACATAATTTTAAAGGGGGGAAAAAAGGGGAAACTATTAACATTAATATGTGAAGGTAGACGCCTTCACAGTACGTTCGTACTATAACTAGTTTTATAAATATTTTTTGCATTGCATATTGTACTGAATGCATATTTAGTGCACTTCATAAGTGTATATCACTTTCATTCGTTTCGAAAAGCTGTAACTTCATTAAAATGCATTTGAAATAATTTTCCCATTGGTCGTAAAATAATGGAAAAGTTTTCACTGTTCCTGTAATTAAATTATACATCCGATTTTCATAAAATGTGAAATGACTCGAAAAAATTATGCAACAATTATATATTTTAAATTTTAAATTATTCGGTTGGGTTGTTTTTGCGCTGTTATATGCGGACGGACGGACAGACAGACGGACTGAACGACGACTATAGGTGCTACGTATTTCTAGAATTACGAACTCACCTAAAAACAGGAATACTGATACCTTTAATTTATTTTCTAAGAACAACATTTAAACTGAGGTTAAAGAACATGTATCGAAAATGGGTTTTTAATTTAGGAAAAAAAATATTTTTCAGCCACTGGACGACCATAGCACGGCCTCTGAAAAAAAGAAATTACCAAATAGTCAAACGGGGTTTCTTTCTGTCCTACCTCTGTCCATTTGGCCAATATTTCTCTTTTATTCAATAAAAAAAATTACTAATTATGCTAATAATTTTTTAAATAATAGTAAAATGGTTATTATAGCATTCATTCACTTTAAAAATAATCTAAATGTTTCAAAAAGCAAAAAGTGCAAGTTGCAAGTTAACTCGTTGAGTGTAAAGTAAAGTTTACTAAGGCGTCATTGTTTGAAGCACTTGCCAAAGTAAATCAGTTTGTAAATTGCTGAAATAATTCACTCACGCAAGAATTTTCGGGTGATTTGTTAAGAAGTAAATAAATGCTTGTTTTCACGTACATAATTAATAAATTAAAGGAAATACATTATTCAATTAATAAAAGAAAAAAATTATTAGGAAGCAGTTGGTGCAATTCGTCAGTTCGGTATTAAAATGAAATGTCTCCACTGTGCAAAAGGCCTCTTGAAATATTAACAAATAAGTTTAATGATATTTACTAAATGTGTAAAAAGTGTTTGTGAAATGTATGTTTTGTATTCCGTTACAGAGGGTGAAAACCAGCATTATGCATGGCACTTCAATAAAATATTATTTTCTATGTGGCTTGTATAAAAATGTAATAATTAAAATAATGTGTGGCGTGGCGCACGTGGGTACACATGGTACCCTAATAAAAGTAAAGTGTGCACAGCTGGCGCTACACATGGGGCACTGAACGTGTTACATAATAATTATGACTGTCTTTTAAAACGTAAGAAATATAAGAAATTAAATATACGGGTTACCTACAAAGAACGTGTTTTTTCGTACACTGTTGATGTTTCTGCTTGTCAGATAACATAATTATATATGTTAATTTCTGAATTATACAAATTGGACTATGTATGATAAAGGTAAATAGAATAAGAACGAATAAATTTACGAATTTTGACCTTGTTGGTTTAATTTAGAGAGATAAAATTTAAAAAGATTTACATTATATAAAGATGCTTTCGGGAATGAAGTTAATTTGAAGCTCCTTTTTTGCTTAATTTTGATAAAGTTTTTGTTACATGGAAAGTATCTTTCTAAACGTTCCAAAAATTATAAACATTATGTTTTAATGCGTAATGTCCTTGGTTATCTTTAAATTCAGAAGACCAAACCAGTAAGAGTCTCATTACTAACTGTACACGTAGGAAGCTTCTCTGGTCGATGGTTATCACTGTTTTGCAATTGCAATCATCAGCTTATTTTCCCACAAAATTTATGTGATAAATAAGGCAAAAATAATGAAAAATAGTGATGAACACTAGCTTTTTCTTAAAAAACTGCTAAATCGGGCATTCTAACCTATGTTATGCCCATTTACTTAATCAAAATGCTTAGATAAAAGAAATAGTTACTCACCGGAAAAATGAGAAATGAAAAATCCTATATAATTGGCGGAAACATAAAACGACGTCGTTATTTATTTTAATTCTTTCTTTCCTGATAATCTGCTTCAGCTTGAAAGCGGATAGTTGTTTCGATGATAAACGACGGCAATCAATGTCCTGAGGTATTTCTACGAAAATCACTGCGAGTGGCGGTCCGTGCGTCCGTCGTAGGTTTCTTATGCCGACACCAGTCTTGCCAGTTTGGCCTCCCAATTTTAATCTGAAATTTCAACTGGCACCGGATAAGCATTGGAAACACGCCATTCGATCAAATATCCTGACTTTTTCCCAGATTTGGCTACCTATGTGGCAATATGTTCGTATTTCCCCTATTATCACTTTCTAAATGTTGATATTTTAAAGATAAAAATGTTTTTTCGAACTTTTTAAAAACTGATTTTCTGAAAAACTACTGTACTTCTACTGTGAATTTCATGCAATTAACCCTTTGAGCTCTGGAGGGTAAATTTCTTAGAAATCCTAAATGTCACATTGGCACCAGTATCTTTCAATGAAAAAAATTGGTTTACGATATACATGAAAAAAGCATTATACGTTTTTCAAATAAATTAGGTCGAATTTTCCGGTGCCATTGTGACATTTCGGAATTAAAATTAAGTGGTAGAAAATTCAACCATCAGAACTCAAAGGGTTAACTGATATATATACATACCAAAGATGCATAACTGGGAATTTTTGTATAATTTTTTATTATGAAAACTGTGTGAAATATCGATAAAAACATTTACAAAACTAAAAATTGTATGTTATGGTTAAACGAAAATTACCATTTTCCTGTAAAAAATTCATCATTCCTGTATTATATATAAATGCCAAAAGCTTGCGTTGGGTATAACATATATAAATATTTACAAAGATATATGTAAAAATGCATAAAATTCATTTAAAGGCGTTATTTGGGGCGGAGGTACTCCAATTCAACATTCGAACAATATTTGGAATAATTCAGCAGACGATGTGTCAACTGCCGTATTTTAGATTTCAATAAGCATATAAGGCCATCTTTTTCAGCACTCTCGATACTGATTTGATATCGAAAACAAGCGTTTTGTATCGACATAAAAGAGAAAAATATTTTTGCTTGGAAAACAACAGCGTTCTCCGATATGGAAATGTAACGACAGTTATTATAATGACTTTTATTTAAACACTTTTCTCATCACTTTATTAGACTTCTAATGAAGACTAATGAGTGTAAGTAATTGCGTCATTTTTAAGCGCAAGTCACAGTAATAAAATACGAATGCTATATAAGTAGAATTTGAATGAATCGAGCTCATTTATTTCTGAGATGTTGCCGGGTTTGGGTAGTAATAGAAATTTTTTTATTCATGATATATGCTACTCGCAATTTTTGCTTTATTTAATGGCAGATTTTTGCTGCTATTCAATTCGAAGATAAATATTAGGGAAAATTGGTACGTAATTTTAGTAAAAAAAAAATTCCAAAGCCGACAACGCTGGGTGATGCTTTGTATTTAAAGATATATATTTTTTAACCATTTGGAAAAATGGTTATTGTCATGTTCAAGGTAGGATCTGAAGCGTCTTATTGATTGAATCCGCATTTTATTCATTTTCTGATTGGTCTATACAGTAATCTGTATTTTCTGTTTACTTTCAACAGAGATGGATACTTCTTTTGCCACTATGACAAAAAAGTAATAAAAAATACAAAAAAAAAAATTAATAACTCAGAAACAAATTGATATACAGTTTTCAAACAAATTAAATTTAAAAGTACATTTTTTTTTCTCTATACGATGGTGTAAAAAGTAATACTGTGGGATGTTTAGAAATTTAAGAATGAAATTTCATTTAAAATTCGTCCAGGAATATTAATATTCAATCCATGGCGTACGTAATGTATGGTCAACTCCGTACGATTTTTTATGTCTTAAATTTTAGTCTTTGAAAAAATAATTTTACAAATGGTCGTTGTAATTTGTTAAATTGCATTTTTTTTTTTTTTTAATTTTGAACCGTTTTAATTTTTAAAGAGATAAATATGTTTTTTTGTTTGTTTGTTTTTTGTTTTTTTTTTGTCTAAAAAACAGTGGAACAAATATCCGGAGATTAAAATGTAGTGTAGAAGCCATTTCTAATTTTTTAAATATATTTATTAATATATATACAAATACCTAGTCGGGTTCGGTGCTCAGGCCTCACTTTAAAATATTGACTTCTATGAGCAAAAAACAGCTGATAATGTGTTAACGTATTACAATTGTTAAACATAAACATTAAAAATGACGGTTACCAAAGAAAATTCTTACTTTAAAAATGTTGAAACTACTAATTATAATTACTTTTCATTAAAACTGGTGAAAAGACAATTTCATTTAAATTGATTGTGAATCACTGTCCTTATTTTCGATATCGAAGAATGCTGTTATTATTAAAAATATTCTTCCATATTGTTTTCTTCAATTCCAAAGACTGTTTTTGATATCGAAGCAGTATCAAAAGCACTGAAAATGATGCCCATGTGTTTATTGAAATTCGAAATACACAATTCTGTAAGTGTTTATTCAAAAAATTCTTTGAATATCGAATTTGAGTAGCTCTACCCCAAATAATGTCTTTAAATGAAATTTATTAATTTTTACACATATTTTTGAAAATATTTATATTTTATACTCAACGCACACTTTCGGCATTTATATATAATATAGTTGTACATATGAAGAATTTTTTGCAAGAAAATGGTAATTTTCGTATAACCATTAGGTATGATATTTGTTTTTGTAAATTTTCTTTATCGCTATTTCACACAGTTTTTTAAAAACAGAAAATTATACAAAAATTCCCAGATATGCCTCTTTGGTATCTATATAAACTCAGTTAATGGCATTAAATTCGGTGCAGTAGTTTTTGAGAAAATCTGTTTCTAAAAAATTCAAAAAAACATTTTTGTCTCATAAAATATTAATACTTATAAGGTGATAAAATGGGAAATAGATCAGATCTATCGATCTGAAATTGTCTATCTGATATATCTGAAGTGGTCAGATAGGTAGCCAGCCACATCTGTGAAAAATATCAGAAAATTTAATTGGAAGGTATGTTTCCAATGCTTATACAACTATGCCCTTTCAAAAGAAGAATTTTTACTTTAAATGATCGTTAAATATCTCTGATTAGATAAAGCAAAAAGTACTATCTTTATTTCCTGTATGAACTTCAACTTTCTGAATGAAAATGGAGGCCAATTTGGCAACCCTGGCCGAGACACTAGCTGAAGCAATGAAAAAAAGAAAAATAAATAAAATTTAACTGAACAAATTTAAAAGCGAAAATCATGGCGACCGCAGCGAATTCGAGCTTAATCTTCTTAATGCTGCTTTGTGAAAAATAAAATTTTCCATCGAAACGTGAAATCCTGTTACTCAAATGAAAAGTTTTCTTACGAACACATTTACCACAAAAACGAAATATTTTTGTCGATTTTTTCATTAAAAGGAATACATTCAGACAAAATCGAGTGAATAATATAAAATCATACAAAACTGAAGTTCATTAAAGGTCATTGTGACTGACCCAGGCAACGTTCAGGTAGGATCAGCTAATAGTTGAGATCTATTTATATAAAATTCAAGTTTTTGTGAGTCCCTCATCATTCCGGGAGGACCTCCTCATTGTAATGGGTAATTGTTGAAAAATACTAATGCAGACATATCACAGTAGCGCCAAATGTTGACCAACTTGACGAAACATCGCCAAATTTGGCGACAAAACTAAGTTGTCACATATGAAGCTAGCTTGCGATAGTTCTAATATGGCGAAATTCCAATTTAAATCTTTCATAATCGAGGTCACCGCAATTTAATTTAAACTCTGCGTTTTTCAGGGATTTTTTTTAAAAATCTGTGGATGAGAATTTAAAGTGTAATATACGAAAATGTAGGTCTTTACATCTTCATCCCGATACTACTAATAACATAACATATCTGCCAATAGACTGCTCAGTACTGCCTGAGCTCCTAATTCCCCGGTTTAAATGTGCTTTAGGTACTTTTCCAGTATTGGGGCCTTGGTGAGATAGAGAAAATGAAATTTGCAAACATATTTTCTAGCAACGTATTCGCTCTTTCATATGCACAAAAATTTTTTCAATATTTATACAATTTATTTAACATAAAGAAGCCATTTATCTAATTTTATACATATTATATTAAGTAATTTGTACATAAAAAACAACAATAATATACATATAAAATACATATATAAACAAACAAAAACGCTTATCACGTTTGTTTACGTAGCTGCTTATATGATTTGACAACGAATCTAAATTTCTGATGATTAAAATTCCACCAAGCTTTAAAAAAGAAAAAAAAAAGTAAGAAAGAAACCGCCAAGGGCCCTATAGTGTAAAAGTACTGCAAAAATTGTCTATTATTTTGCACTATATGCGTTGTAGTTTTTACTACATGTAAGGGGGAAGACGAAAAATTTAAACAAAAGTTTCTACAAAGCACTAAAAGACTAAAAAATTAAGAATAAAATAAATGTAAAATAAGTCTAAAAAAAGAGCTGCTTGACTAAATTAAAAACAAATTAACTGTATTTTTTTAAATTTTTAATTAATTAATTAATTGGAAAGACCTGCTTTCATTAAAATTCACAAAAATGTAGAGATTTTTTTTTTTTTTAATGTACTAAAAAGTAGAAAATAATATTTGGGCTTGAAAAAAAATTGTTTTATTTTCTCATGCCCAAGGGAAAAATGAAAGAGTGGACTCTAATTATATATATATATGTGTAGGAAGATTATATGTAAAATGTTAATTTATAGGTGACTTGAACAACTAAACGTTGGAATAACAACACATACACTTTAATACAATTCTATAAAGATAATGCTACACTACTTCGTTGATACCTTCTTTAAATACAGTACATTTCTTTCTTAAAACCTATAATATACTTCTTTGGAACAATTTGATTAGGCCTAACAGTGGCCCTATCCTTGGCATGCCAGTAGTAACCTTGGCATGCCATAATCTGATGCTTCGTGAACAATATAATTTTATAGACTGACTCTTTTCTAATTTTGTATATGTACCAACCTTGATCTCGTGGTCGTGAATTTTCATAATTCGTGCTTCCAAAGCATGAATAATAAACATACCAGAGCGTCAGTTAATTTGCTGATCATGCACGTCATACAGAAAATAAAGTATGTTTAAATTCAAATCCTACATATATACATAAGTATATAATATAATATCATTAAAAAAAAACTTAAAAGTTAAATTGCATTGGCGCTCACTCTTTCATTTTTTTTTCTTGAACATGATAAAATAAAACGATTTCTTTTCACGCTCAAAATTTTTCTACTCTTTAGTGCATTTAAAATAACATATATATATTTTTACATTTTTGTGAATTTTTGTGAATTTTAATGAAAGCATGCCTTTTATTTATTTTTTTACATTTTTTTTGTATCTTAAATAAAGTCTGTTCAGCATATTTTTCTAAAAAAAAAAAAAAAAAAAAATGTTCAGCATTTCTTTCTATTGGAAAAGTTTAATGTTTTGCGCTATCGTTAAATCATTTCAGAAACCGTGTTCATTTTTTTAAAATGTAAACAAGCACAGATCTGTCATGGTGAGTCATTCATTTCTGAGAATGGTTCACATAAAAAATTCCGCGCATTGAATAACTAATTCTCTTTTAATACAATATTAATAACGTCACCGTCAATCGCAGCACCACGAAATAGTCTGCATAATAAAAGGGAACCGATGTTGGCATTCACACAACACTGAATTACCTCTATGGTTTTTATAGTGTTTATTTTTTTCTCATGTACACGATAATGACAACTCAAAGCGGCAACGACTTTTTTTTAGGTTTGTTCTGTTCTTTGATTAGAAAAATAATAATGAAGTAGAGATGTAATATAGAATATGTTTTTTAACAAGGAAATACTTTTTTTCAATCATTTATAATATTTTTCATTTAAAATGAATGAATAATAAATGAAATCAATTCATATGAATGGAATTTCCATTTATACTGTCACTTGCAACTGAACTTATCGATTGAACTTACACTATGACGCAAAAGTTTAGACAATGAAGAAATTCTTACATACTTTGAAAAATATTTATTCAATTTTCAAATCACTGCTTGAAATTAATGTGCTGTACATATAAACAATATTTATAACAAAGAAAAGTGGAATTGTGCATATTGCAATAAATTAAATGGTAACAAAAATAAACTGCTGTCTCAAAAGTTTAGACACAAATTAAATAAAATCGAAATAAACAATTTTTAAAACCTGGTTGCGCGTCCATGCTTATGTATTACGTCATATACACGACATTGCATGGAAGAAACTAAATCTTGCATAGTTTGTGGATCGATATCGTACCATGCATTCTCAATAGATGTCTTAAGTTCTTTTTCAGAAGAGTATTGTCTAGCGTTGCTATAAACTTTGTGACACATGATGCTCCAAAGGTTTTCTATAGGGTTAAGATCTGGGCTACATGCTGGCCAGTCGAGAACTCTTATATTATGGGAATTAAACCAAGATTTTGAATGTTTTGCAGTGTGAATTGAAGCATTGTCTTGCTGAAATTCCCACTAAGGACCCCCTAGAAGCTCAGCAAATGGCAGTAGGTTTTCTTCTAATGTCTGTGTATAATGCTGTGAAGTTTGACGACCACTGGTGAAGGTCAGAGATACTTGTCCATTATAGCAAAAGGCTGCCCAAACCATCACCGAGCCCCCTCCTTGTCTGCGACTAAAAAAACGTCGAGGTTCCTTCCGCAAGTCATGCCAATACGATAAACAGCCATCTGGACCATCCAGATTCCACTTTTTTTCATCGCTAAATATGACTGACTGCCATTTCTCTCCATATGACATATACTTTCGAGCCCACATAAGTCTTTGTAACTTATGATGTGGTTTCAGAGCTGGTTTCTTCTGCATTTTGCTATAAACGATTGTTCCTTTTTCCAAAATTCGTCTACGAATCGTATCCCTTGATACAGAGAGTCCCGATGAGCTTTGAACTCCACGTACGCTCATTTGTTGAGTACTCGCTAGTCTTTGTATCAGGCGATCCTCTCGTACATTTGTCACACGTGGCCTCCCAGACCGACATTTTGCTTTATATTCGGAACCACTCGATAAAACTCGATAAATAGATTTTTTTGACCTATTAATAATAGCAGAAATTTCAGAAACGCTCTTCCCTTCACCTTTCAACTGCCAAATCCTTGAAACCTCATTCACTTGAATTTCTTTAGCTCTCGGCATGTCGACTATGAAGCGCAATCGTTTGCAGAACTTAAGTACTCCAAATTTGTGACATCATCGATTCTAAATTTGCATATGCCAGCGAATATTCAAAGAAATTTAGAATAGTGTCTAAACTTTTGCGACAAACACATTTGAATTTTTATGAAAAAAAATTAGTATTATAGCAAATAAAACGACTGTCTTTTGTACATAGCATTTTAAATCAGTTTTTTAATATATTTACAGGTTTTTGCAATTCTGACGTCATAATTCTACATTTTAAAGCTGAATGACGTCATTGTCTAAACTTTTGCGTCATAGTGTATGATAAATAACTCAGAAGGATAAACATTTTCTACTGTCGGACTGTATTTCAAAGAACTGTTTTTTTCTCATGGACAGATAGATATGTGTAATTATTACAAGGTACATATAAAACGGAAGGAATAAAACGGACCTTGCTCTTCAGTATCTTCGACATACATTTTTATTATGTCGAAGATACTGAAGAGCAAGGTCAGCTTTTAAATAATATATAAATAAAGAAAAAAATAATAATAAAGAAAGAATTTTTACAAAAATCGTCGTATATACTGAAGTTTTCTGGCCAAATGTTATATATACTTAAATTGCATTTTTATATGTATTCATTTTTATGTATTCGTAGGTTTTCATAAATGCGTTTCTTTTTTTTTTTAATGTGTTATTTTCATCTATCACTGCGGAACAAGCGAGAAAAACTCTTATTCTTGCACATGTGTTGTGTATAGTACATATATATATATCACATTTTCCGTCATTTTTGACGGGCTATCTTTCTAGTAAAGTACAATATATAAAAAATATACTCCGTAAATACTATCTAGTGCCCCTTTTGAAGCAAAAATTAATATAAGACGCGTCTTATGCTCATGGACAGAGGGTAATAAGTAATATGTTGAGCATTTACTCGAAATAGTACAAGATTGTTATATTATAATGTGACTATATTTAGTTGTAAGCCATTGTGAATTTTACCAAGTGCTACGAAAATCGCAGCAATTTAAACTGTTCTCACAAATATTTTGTAACGGAAAATGACACTCACTTCCAAGTCCATTTCATACTGCACTATTCTGCATCTCTAAATCGCGATATATAAAAGAGTTATATATTAACCCGGTAGGAGTCGCGTGGTGTGTGACATACCCCGGGTTCATGCGGTTTTTTACTATTGCCACCACTATTTTTCAAAAAGTAATCTTCAACTTACTTTAAGGTATAATTTGTAACAATCGTCTCCCACTAAATAAGGTGACGATTATTATTTGCATTTATTGGTGACAAACTGAAAACCGATCATACCCTATTTTTGCGCGACTTCCCCAGGGTTAAAAGAGTTATCTTTTTTATTCTTAATGCACTCACTAAAAATTATACATTTGATCCGTTCTGGCTTATCTTACGGCCAGCTCTTTTTCTTAATTGAGAAGATTAATTAGAATTTTAAGTCTTTCTTTTTTTTAGTTTTATTTAAATACTTTTTCCTTAACCTTATTATTTTTACAATGTTTTGTGTTGTATCAAGGCTTTTCTTTTGGCTTTTTTGGTTTCAGCTGTTTTTGCTTGTAGATAACTTGCACAACTGGATTTCCTTATTTTAAACTATGACAGTCTCTTCAGTGTGGTAATGTTTAGTAATATTTTCTTTTTTTGTGTTGCTATTTTTCTTATTTACCTTCAATTGTTCATTTGGATTTTCTGATCTAAGGCTGATAATTAGAACATTGGTTTGATTTTTCCAACTTTTTTTTTTCCTTTTAGATATTTAAAATGGGCTTTTTCCTTTAATTCAGCAGGGAAAATATAATTAGATTTTGTCTTCTTTTATTCTTTCATTTCCCATTTTCTAATAAGAATACATAACTTCCGCGGTTGCTCGTTCTTTTCTTAGGAGGCATTAAAAATCTGAAAAAAATATTTTTATTTTACACCGTCATTAATAACTTTACAAAAATGACTGTTTTAGTGAACTAAGAACGTTTTTAACAAGTTATTTACAGTTCAATTTTAAGAAATTTGAATAATCTTGATCCATCCTGTTGGTTCTATCATAGACAACTACATAAATAACATGTTTTTTACCTGATTTATTTTACTTTTTAGAGAAATATATGTTTATATAATTACTCATGTTAAATATATTTTTTATAATAAAATTTAACCTTTTTTTTAAAAGCAAATGTTTATGTTTTTATATATGAAGAGCAAATATTCAAGCCGTGTTTTCTCACCAAAAAATAAAATATGAGTTATTGTTAGTTTTATGAACTCTCAGTTAAATTGTACAGAAATAACCGGTTGTTTTAACAAAAAAAAATGTTCCGTTTGTAAACCAATTTTAAAACTTGGCGTTTCAATCAAAGACTGTTTCCTCCAAAGCCTGCATTCAGTCAAACAGTGATTTCTCCTGTCTGCCAATCACAATTGTCACTTAATGTGTACTTTCGAAACCTGCCATACGTATCATAATTGAAACGGATTGTTTTAGAGAAAAATAAGAGAACTGTTAAGGTTAAAGGCTTCCAGAATTATAGATTTCAAGATCTAAGTGAAGAATATGGTGTAAATCTTTTTAAAAAGGAGTCACTGTTGCCTGTGTTCAAAGGGTTGTTTTAGAATCTGTTCCTCTTAGCCACGCCATATCAGTTGAAAAGGAAAAAAGTGTTGACAAACTTTTGAATGTAATATATGGTAAACAGTGGCAAAATCAATCTGATGATATCTTCAAAAGGTACAACCACATTATCCATGATTTACCAGCCTGCAATGAAGAAGAGGGGGAAATGTGTGTGACTGTCTAGATGAAGATATTGGTTTTAACTTTTGAAGTGGATTTTGGGAAACGAGTATTTATTCAGTACATATTTAATGAATACTACTAAGCACCATAATCTGTCCTTTTATTTTATCAATAATCAACTGAAGTTCAATATTTGCTCAAATAAAATAATGCTTTTGTATTATTTGTGAATTAGAACTTATTTCATTCAAAAAGTGTTTTATCCACTTGTCGAACAATTAAAACAGGTTTCCTCCTCTGAATTCGGTCAAAACGTGATTTCTCCAAATATTAAATGCATGTTATTAATTTGTTTTAGGCTTAATATCTCATGTATGCTTCCAATTCTTCCTAATAATCAGTAATAAAAATACACAATAAAAATTAGAATTAAATACAAGTTATTTTTTTAATTTATCAGTTTTTTGTGTTTTTTGAAAATTTGTATCTAAAGGAGAAAGCATATTTGAATGTTTGCTCCACATATAGAAAAAACAAAAGCGTGTATTTTAAAACTTAATAGATAAAAAAATACAGATTTCCCACGATTACTGCGGTTAATTAATCCCAGGATATTATAGAATTAATCAAAATATACATTAAACCTGAAGAACGCGCGCATATCCAGGGTATGAATGGCTTGTACTTTGTCACCAATAAATGCAAATAATAATCGTCCCCTTATTTAATCAGAGCGAATTTTGCGATAAAAGAAGTTTAAGATTACTTTTTTTAAATATAGTGGTTATAATTGTAACAATAGTACGCACTGCGGGTCTATCAGGCCCGGCGCGCGTCCACCCGGGTTAAATGGATAAAACAGCAATATATCCAAAGCCAAGTTCCTTAAAAATTTATCATACCACTATCAATAGGATAATATTTTACTATAATCTTCTTTTTTTACATATTACTATCAGAAAATATATATTGCAGCTTTACCCGAAAATTTAAGAAAAGTTTACCGGGTTTTCATGAATTTCTATTAACATAAACGTGACAACTAATTTAATATGTAACAAGATTAATTTCAACTTTGCATTAATACCGTTCTTTAGGTTATTTTTTAGCTTACTTCCCGCTAGATTAATTGTTTCAAAAAAATTATAATTTTAGTATAAACTTACTGAAGTTCAATTTGAATGCTTCAATTTTTTCTTATTTTTAAATTTATTTAAGCTGAAACTTATCAGTTGCCAATTACAGAGTGTCCTTCTTTTGGGAATGCGTTTTGCACTAACACAAATATTGATTTTCTGACAGTTGGTTCACTTGTATACTCCCATTCAAGTGTGGCTCTACATATAGGAAATCATTTATGAGAAATTCAAATTTTTCAAAAGCATCTTATCATTCGTTCAGTTTTTTGTTTTTCGACATTTTCTGCAAGTACCAGTTTCAAAATATCAACGACATCCTGGAAGGAGTAAAAAGTTTTATCATTCCGTGCTAGTACACTAACCAAAGTTTTGCCTTAACTAATCGAGGGACCATCTAAAAAAATTACCTCGTTAACAAAAGGATACCTGTAGGGCAATACAATAGCATAAAATATTTAAAAACTTAAAATGTTCTAATTAATATGCACATTTTTGGAAAATTAGAGACAATTTTAATTCCATTGCTTTACGTGTGACAAGGGAATGAGGGCAGGGGAATGAGAAAAATGAAGATAGCTTCAATACTATCATAACTACATACACAAAAATCAATTGCACTTAACAATAACTTTAAAAAACTCAATACAAATAAGGCCTGATCATGTTCTTTCATTACAAAATTAAGGCAAAGAATAGAGAAAGAAGGATAATAGTCAATAAAAATAATTAAGAAAAAATAATTGGAAATAAACAAGCTTTACTTGTCTATGCTTGTGTCTTGCGGTAAAAAAATTGCAGGATTCTCTATTGCATTGCTGCCAACTTGTACGGATTTTTTATACCACTAAAATTTAATTGTAAATTTTTGCTAATTCAATCATCGAAATTAAAGTAATTTTAAGGTTTAAATGAGTCAAAACTGTCTATTAAATTTTAGTGGTCATTAAAAACCGTACAAGTTGGCAGCTATGCTACTGATATCACTGTTCTCAGATGATTTTCCGGGCTAATATAAGTGTTGCCACATGTCAAAATCATTATTTTCATTTTAAGACAGGGGAATGACAACATCACCAATAGACTTTTTTTCTGAAAAATCCAACCCATGAAAAGTCTTTATTTTCCCCGTTTTATTATTATATAATAATTTTTAATATTTTAAACAACAAATATTATATCGCAAAAATATTTCCATAAACAACATTTAAAATAGATTCTGTGTTAAACCGGAGGCATATACAAATAGGGGAATGCCATTTATAAATTGATTTAACTGGCTTACGTTTATAAATAATGTATTCTATCATATTATACGATCATAAAAAAATAAGTGATTGCATCCTGTTTCACTTTATCATAGCTGCCAACGTGTACGTAATTTTGCTACCACTAAAATTTAACAGATATTCCTGCCTTGTTTAATTATCAAAATTCAGTGCAATCCGACGATTGAGTTAGGAAACATTTTCTATTAAATTTTAGTGGTAGCAAAAATCCGTACAAGTTGGCAGCTATGCTTTATGTATTTTATTATTATTATTATTATTACTACTTTTGAGCTGGTACAAATATACATGTAAAGGTTTTATCCAGTTGCAGCATGTTTTAAATATAAGTGTTTACGCTTTTTAAAATTTGGTATCAATAGCTAAAAAATGACTTTTTCGAAATATGAAATATATCACTATTGAAGTAATGAAAATTTAAGCAAAATTAGGAAAACAACCCATAAAATTAGAACAATTTAAAAAATGATGGGTACACCATAATCAAGTTACTTATGTAAATGCAAAAGTAGGCTTAATAATTCTTTTGATCCTATGAAACTTTTTTTAACTGAATTATTTTGACCAACTTCAACATTAAAAAGCGCTTAATATATTTCAACGATTTAAAACAATTATTATTGGATCATTCAAAAGTCGTTACCGTTTGGGATAATAAATTCGTACCAGAAAATTCTGGCCGTTAATTATTATAGATTAAATACGAAATTCATATCTAGTAATCAAATCATAGAATTTTCCGAAATTAATAATTAGTTTAACGACTTTCCAAACCACCCAATACTTCAGCATTTACACTACGTTTCTCTAAAAAACAACTGTTTTTTTTCTTTTTCAAATTTTATATGCAATAGTATTTTTATGAGCCATGAAAGTCAAAATGCCGCAATAAATTTAATTACGGTGGTGGCACCGACAGGCAGTAGTTACTTAGAACAGAGAGATAATTAAAATTTAAGATTTTTTATTTTAAAATGTATGAAATTAGCACTTTCTATAAAATTAGAGAAACTTACGTGAACGTGAATTGTAGTTCTCGATTAACACTGAAAATCAAAGGCTGCAAAATGTCACTTCGTCACATTGTGCGGGATTACGATCAGACGACAGGTCTGGTCTATAACGACATTGTAATTGTTTAAGTGATCAGGATTGAACCACAATCATATAAAATCACGACCGATTTTTTCCAACTTAAAGAGTAAAGGACAACGCATTAAAAAATAACACTATCAAAATTATAAATGCACGAAGACTCCTGCGGTTGAAAATATTTATGCTTTTATTATTATATTAAGCTTATTTAGAGAACATCAGAAAATGTACGTTTTAGTTAATGGCAAAAAAAAGATGGCTATTATTTCGTCTGTATAGCATATGAAAGATAACAGTTATAAAGCGTGAGTTTGTCTGTGAAATTCAAGAAACGTAACACAAATAAATTTATTACATAGAAGTGGATCTCCGGCCGCTTCAGTTGACGGTTTTCAAAAACAAACCTCTGAATAAACGACCTGCTGTTGAAGGTTCCACTGCTATCGGTGGGATATGCGCGCTCCCACTGTTGCCAGATGGGCTACTCTTTTTAAACTCAGATACTTGAGTGGCACCACTTTTTGGAAATGGTAAAACGCCACTTATTTAATAACATATTAATTAAAGCGAAAACAAGGGGAATTTCAGCGTTTCAAAAAAGTGGTGCCAATCAAGAAATCTGAATTAAAATAAAGTAGCCCACTGGCAACACCGCGCTCCAGTCTCATACCTTGCATTATTGTGTTTTCATATTTTAAATGAAAATTTTCTGTATCGTCGTTCATGTTGAATCGATTTTGATGTCCTTGTAACCGCAATTTAATCACAGTAGTAGCACGCTTCAGTCTCATACATAATGAACCTTGCATTGTTGTGTTTTTATATTTTACTCTTAAAAAACACAAACATAATGAATTTTTTAATTTCCCTACCATTACACTCCTAAAAAAACTTGCTTTAAAAGTAAAACTTCTAAAAATCTATCTGCAGCATGGAATACAAATATGTGAGTCAGTAATGTCGGCGTTGTTATAGTGCGGGCAGCATGTATTTTTGAAATTTACATGGATGGATCTAATTTTTAAATTAAACATAAACAACCGCAATGTTATTTCAATCATAATAACAAAAATGTGCATTAAAAATATATATAAAAAGTAACACAAAATTGGGCTTCGAGGTGCATGACTACAGAACATAGAGGTAGCTTCCTGCAAATCTTGCAGTTCTGTATGCAGCGGTCTCTTCAGAACAAAGTGGACACACACACACACACACACACACAGGGTTGCCAGTTTGGCCTCCAAATTTAATCCGAAATTTCAAATTCACACCGGAAATTTATAAAGAAGCTAATATCTGATAGCTAAATGTCTCCTATTAACTCACCTAGTACCATTGGGGTCTTGTTTGACCTCAGGTATTTCGATGTTGAAATTTTTAATGTTTCAAACTAGAAAAAGATGAATAATTTATACTTAATGTATGAAATTAAATAGACACCGTCTAGGAAGAAGTTCGTATAATAAAATAAATTTCTGGTACAAATCATGTAAAACTAAGAATGCTCAGGAAATCCTAAAACCAGGTACTCGGAGGGTTAAATAAAGCATAAAATACCTTTCTTTTTTTCTGGTATGAACTCGAAATTACTGATTAAAAAAGGAGGCCAAACTGGCCAACCTGCCCTACACATGCAAGCATTTCTTTCTTTAGAGCCACAATCGTTCCTACGATCGACTCCATGACAAGATTAGGTTAAAAGACTGGCGTCTACACCGCGCCCCTCACAACGGCTCTTATCACCAAAATTACCTATGCTACTGAGAAAGTCCTTTAGACTGAGTAATTTAGACGTTATGAATACGTTTTTTTTTTTTTTTGTTATTTCTTTACTTATCAAATCTTTGGTTTTTTCAGTATTTAAAAGAATGAATAAATAGTATATGAACATTAGTTTTTAAAATGGCTTTCTTAGGTAAAGGCAAAAATTCAGATCTCTAATATCTGGCATTAAGAGCAGAGAATAAGCGACTAGAGATTTGCGGATAAAAGATTTAAAAGGCGAAAAAAATAAGTGTAGATCGACAGAATATTCGTTACGTTTTCTGTCCAAATCTGACTTTCGTCAAACATTCGTTTTCGGGGAAAATGCTGCTGAAAATTAGGCTGAAACTATCTGTATTTTAAACATTTCGTTTCTTTCTTCGGAAATTTTCTACATTACTCAGTGATTTGAGCTGTATCGGCTTAAATGAGATCCTCTTCATGTATTGCTAAGAACTTCACTGTTTATAATTATCAGTCATCAGGGACTCCAGATGTGAGTGCAAAGTATAACGCAAGAAATGCATATATGACTAAACTTTGAACACGCTTTCCACGTGCTGTGTCACAAACGTTTAGCCCGCTGAGGTTTTTGTACTGATTTTAATTACTAATAAAAATTGTAAATGAAAAATACATGTTTCCCATTTTTACGTTCTTATATCTTTGCAAGAAGAAAGTATTGGATTCGTGAAAAATTTCGGCTTCCAGTTTTCGATGGATTGATACGTTTTAGAAAATCCCGAACACGATTTGAGGGTTTTTAGAGAATGTCTGTCTGTCACTCTGTCTGTATGCGACAAAAAATTTGTGGGCGCTCTATCTCAAGAACTAATGCACGAAATTTCACGAAACTATAGATTCAGTTAGACCTTGATATAAACTGGCGTTGATTAGTGTTTGCTGCATATCGCCCCACAGGTGGCGATGCTATGCTGCATTTTTACCGATTTTTGCAATATTTCTATCTCAAGAACTAACTCACGGTTTTTCATCAAACTTCATTTTCAGTTATAAGTTCACATAAGTTGTTTCTTATTAGGTTTTGATGTATGTCGCCCAACCGGTGACGATGCGATGCTGAATTTTTCACGATTTCAGCAATAACTCTCTCAAGAAATAATGTGCGGAATTTAATAAAACTTTAGATTCAGTTAGCCATTGATATAATGTAGTTCTGATTAGTTTTTGGTCGCCCAACAGGTGGTGCTGCTTTCTGTACGATTTCTGTAATTAATAGCTTTGTCTCAAGATTTAATGCACGGATTTTTATCAAACTACATATTCAGTTGCAAGTTGGCTTAAGTTGTTTCTTATTAGGTTTTGGTGTATGTCGTCAAAAGGTGGCGCATCTTTGTTGAATTTTTCACGATTTCAGCAATAACCCGCTGAAGAACTAATGTACAGAATTTAATAAAACTTTAGATTCAGATAGACTTTGATATAAACTAATTCGATTAGTTTTTGGTGTATATCGCCCAAGAGGTGGCGCTGCTGTGCTGCTTCCTGTAATTAATAGCCCTATCTCAAGAACTAATTCACGGATTTTCATCAATCTTCAGATTCTGTTAGACGTTGATGTAAGCTGTTACTGATTATGTTTTGTTGTAAATCGTACAACAGGTGGCGATGCTATGCTGAATTTTTCACGATTTTCGCAAAAGCTATATCTCAAAAACTAATGTACGCAATTTAATCAAACTTAATATTCTGTTACATTTTCACGTATATCGATCCTTATTAGTTTTAGGTGTATATTGAACAACAGGTGCTGATTTTATATACTTTGGGTTGGAATTTTGGTTGCGGACATCAAAGAGGTCGTGTTCCAAAATTCAATGATTTTTTTTTAAACAATGCGATACCTATATCTCCTTATTAAATACATTTAATTCAACGAACCTATATACATTTTCAATCCTGATGATGGACATAGATTGTGAATTAATTTTAGCACTGTGATAGCGAATTTTGAACTATTAACATGTATGAGACTGTTTAGGGATTGGCACAACAGACTACTTATATTCTTACAAAAATAAAGTCATCATCTAACTGGGAAATGAAGCAGTTTTTAGAAAAAGAATATTTATCCAGACATTTCTTTGTAGGATATTGTATCTCGCATCAATACTTAATAGACAAATTTTTTAAAAATGTATTCCAGTATTTACTTTCATAAAAGAATTGCGAGATTTTTGTTCTTTTCTAAAATACAGAAATTTTATAAAATGTTACCTCATTTCATTATGTTTTATTTAACTGTAATATTGATTTAATTTCTCTTTACTGAACATGAATAAATAAAAATTCCCGTCTCCAGTGAAAATCTATTCAACAGGAAAGATAAACTGATTTTATTCAGATTTAAAAAAATAATATTAAAAATAAAGGATGATATCAAGCAATTTAAATCCGGTTTTAAATAAAGCTCATTTAACTTGTACATGAATGATATTTGTAATCCGCTTATTTTTTTTCTAAAAACTATGAAGACAGGATTTGCAACACTCCGCTTCAAAGCTGAAAGTAAACAATAGTAACTAGCATCGTATGAGCCAGCGCGCCGTGCTAGGGAATTTCTGAGGCGCAATTCTGATATGAACAGTTGTGAGGGGGCGCGGTGTAGACGCTAGGGTGGGCGGGTTGGTCAACGGCCGTGGTGAGCGGCCTTTTTCCGTCTGCGGTCCTTTACGCGGACGGAAATTTACTTTTATTCTCTTATTCCGACTCTTTTGCGGAAGCCAGGTTGATAGGCCCGCAGCCACGTCCAGAGTATAACAGACTCTAGCGAAAGCCAGGATGAACAAAAATCAAAATCGGACAAATTTAAAAGTGAAATTACACAAATTAAAAACACCAAAAGAAAAGTGAAGGTTTCTGGGCTCTAATGCTGCTGGGTGGAGCTTATTTATTCACATCAAAACCACGAATTTCCACGACATAGGTGAAAATTGTATGTAATTTCCCAAGCTTCGTCAACTCTGCAGAGTTGTTCTATAAATCCCGGAACATGATAAACTTTATATGTTTTATCCTTTATATACCGTCTAGCCCTGTTTTTAGAAGGAAATGCATCGGGAATATGGGAAAAACAGGTCCGCATGCGTGATTAAACCCCTTGTTTATATGTGTTTTACTCTCAAGCGTAATTGAAAAACCAATATAAAAGTGATTTGCGAATCTCAGTAAAAAATATAAATAAATAAATTAAATTAAATGCGCGATAGAATGACAGTAGTGGAAAAGATGCGCAGCAGTGTCCCGGTTGTCCCAACTAAATTTAAAAATTACTTTTCTCAATATTAAATATCAAAATTCTCCCATTAAATAACAAAAAGAGTACTATTAACCCCTTAAGAGGCCACACTAGTCACGGCTTGAAGTTCGAACGCTAATGCTAAGTCTATGGGAGCAATGTTTTCAAATATCTTGCTTGATTTTTAATATTTTTAAATGATTTTTTTTGCACAGGATAGCTGAGGACTATCTGTTTACGGGCTATTTTCTACTTTTCCAATTTTTGTTGTAGTTTAATTCTCAGGATCCTGTCAATTTAGGATCCAGTGAAATTCGAGGTGTTGTGTCCTTTTTAGTCTTATAACATTCATATCAGCAAAATTCAGGAAAAGTTTTTTAATAACAACGAAAATATAGAGTTTAGGCTTTCCAATAACATGCTTTCAATAGTTCTACTACAATTAGGCTGAGCAAAATTTGCAAAGATTTTGATGAATAATGTGTCAAAAACGGCCTCGTAATGTTATGCTCTCCGCCTCTACCAAGACGATGAAAACCACGCCTATTAAAAATATGATTGGCTAGTATCCAAACACTTTAGCAAATGGAAACGATTTAATTGTGATTGGATTATTGTATCGTGTTAAAATAGATCACTCCTATTTCAAACCTTGCATTTATTTTTTTCTACGATTATTGTTTGATTTCAACAAAATACTCTTGAAGGAATGAAATATTTCAAATTCTATATTTCTATGAATAACAAAGGAAAATATGCATTTCGTTTGTATATACACAATTTCTGAACGGTACAGTGAGAGGTACAACTTTTACCAAGTTACCAGGGGATACAGATAGTTTATTAAGTAAAACGGTAAAAAAAATAGACGCGTTCTTTTTAAAGTATTTTTTAAGTTAAAATAGTTAACAAATAATAAAATTACGAAGTCATAATTTGAAAGAACATGTTTGTGGCCTGGCCAGGAGACACGGTTTCAAGTCTCCCATTCTTGTATATGTATAAAATATTCGTCAATTTAACATTTTAAGTTCGAAAAAGTTTTTTTTTTATTAAAAATCAGTAGGATTTAAAGTTAGAAAGTTTTAAAGATTGTTAACTTTAAAATTATAGATCAACTTGTTCAAAACTTTGAAGAAATATTTTTAATATTCATTACTTTAATATTTATTATTTTTAAGGGAACAGTACACCTTTAACAATCGCAGAACGAAATTTGTCCTGTGTAACACATCTTTTTTTAAGAGCCCACTTCAGAAACGGGAAGAAAGTAAAACGTTAATGTTAAGTCTATGGGGGCGTTATTTTAAAATTTCTCGCTTTGATTTTAAAATTATTGAATGAAGTTTTTTGCATAGGATAGCTGATGACGCTCTACAACCAGGCAAGCTTTTACAGGGTTCGTACACATTTCTTTAAATAAAAATCAAGTATTTTTAAGGACTTTCAAGGACCAAAACCAAAAAAAAATTAAGGACCTTCAAATTAAATAAACTAATAAATTATAACATGCATTTTTTAATAAAGGGTTTCTTTCATTTTTGTAAAAGTTTTAAATATTCAAATGGATGGGAAGGGGGGGGGGGGAATTTCACCATGTGGCAGTAGAAATTTGGAAAATTTTAAAATAACATACAGCAGAAGAAAAAACTAGTCAGATGTGCCAATCCCAAAACTTTCTTCTATCTAATACATGTTAATACTACAAATTCATTATCAGAGTGCCAAAATTAAATGGTCTATGCCCCTCATAAGCATTCTAAAGATATGAAATTACGTGCATTAGTTCTTGAGATACAACTATTGTTAAAACCGTGCAAATCCTGCAAAATATAGCATAGCAGCGACACCTGTAGGGTGATTTACACCAAAACCTAATCAGCAACAACTTATGTAAACATCTAACTGAATCTGAAGTTTGATGAAAATCCGTGCATTAGTTCTTGCGATATAGGTATTACAGAAATCGTGAAAAATGCAGCATAGCAGCGCCATCTGTTAGGGGATTAACACCAAACCATAATCAGCACCTATAATTAGCAAGGTATACCTGAATCTGAAGTTTGATGAAAATTCGTGCTTTAGTTCTTGAGATATAGCTATGGCGTAAATCATGAAAAATGCAGCATAGCAGCACCACCTGTTGGGCGATTTACATCAAAAACTAATCAACACTAATTTATATCGAGGGTTAACTGAATATAAATTTTTATTAAGTTTTGTGCATTAGTTCTTGAGATACACCACCCACAAAATTTGTGTCACATACAGACAAACAGGGTCACAGACTCATTTTGTAAAAACATGTTTTTCAGGATATCTAACTCCTAAAACGTGTAAATCGGTCGAAAATTTTCCCGAATCAAATACTTTCTTATTGTAAAGATAAGCAAAGAGGAGAAACATAGTTTTCTTTAATTATTGGGGGGGGGGGGGTTGTTTAACAGACTTATAATTAACTTAAAGACTTGGAGGGGGGGGGGAATAAAACTGTATGATCGATTATTTATTGTTACAATAAATTAACTAATGGAGCAGAAAAAGTTTTAAAAAAAGCAATGATTTTTAAGATTTTAAACTTTATAAGTTGAGGGGGGAAAGTAACAAGCACATTTTTTTTTAATTTTTTAGGGAGGGAGTTTATTAGATGACTTATTTATTTACCTTACGAAAAATTTACAAGAAAAGTTTTTTTTTTCGCTATGACAAAATTCGCGTGTTTCTCGCGATCTTTTGACGAAATTTGCGTATTTTTGGAGATCTTTTGACGAAACTTGCGTATTTCTGGCAATCTTTTCACGAAATATGCGTATTTTTCGCGATCTTTTGACAAAAATTGCGTATTTTTCGCGATCTTTTAACGAAATTTGCTTTTTTTCACAATCTTTTGACCCCGTTTTGTTCGTTTATTGACGAAGTCAGCTATCCTTTGACAAAATGCACATTTTTTTCGCGATCCTTTGACGAAATTGACGTGTTATTCGCGCTATTTTGACGAAATTCTTGTGTTTTTCGCGATATTTTAACGAAATTCGTGTGTTTTTTGCGACCTTTTGATGAAATTTACGGGGTTTTTTCGCCATTTTTTAACAAAATTATCGTTTTTACGATCTTTTGACCGAGTTTTGTTCGTTTTTGACGAAATTAGCGATCCTTTGACAAAATTCACGTTTTTCCGTGATCATTTGACAAACACAGGGATGAAAGTACACTAAAGCCGTTTTGTAGCAGCAAAAATCGAATTTTGGAGCAGTAAAATCTATTTTTTTAGCAGCAAAAATCTGATTTTGTAGCAGTAAAATCCTTTTTTTGTAGCAGCAAAAATTAATTTTGTAGCAATAAAAACTGTTTTTGGCGCAAATTGAAATTCTAATGCTAATAAAAAGAAAATTGCGTATTTTCGCGATCTTTTGATGAAATTTGCATATTTCTTGCGATCTTTTATCGAAATTAGCGTAATTCTCGCGATCTTTTGGCGAAATTAGCGTATTTTTCGCGATCGTTTGACAAAATTCGCGTATATTTCGCGATGTTTTGACAAAATTCGCGTATATTTCGCGATGTTTTGACAAACTTCGCGTATTTTTTGCGATCCTTTGTTGAAATCAGCGTGCTGTTCGCTATTTTTTGACGAAATTAGCGTGGTTGTTTTTAATCTTTTGATAAAATTTACGATTTTATGTGACCTTTTGATGAAATTTGTGAAGTTTTTCGAATTTTTTAACGAAATTTGCGTTTTTTCACAATCTTTTGACCCCGTTTAATTCGTTTTTAGAAGTAATTGGTAATCCTTTGACAAAATTAACGGGGTTTTTTTCGCTATAACAAAATTCGCATGTTTTTCGCGATCGTTTGACGAAATTCGCGTGTTTCTCGCGATCTTTTGACGAATTTGCGTATTTTTCGCGATCTTTTGGCGAAATTCGCGTATTTTTCGCGATCTTATAGCGAAATTCGTGTATTTTTCGCGATCTTTTGACGAAATTAGCGTGGGGTTTTTTTAATCTTTTGACAAAATTTGCGGTTTTTTGTGACCTTTTGATGAAATTTGTGGGTTTTTTCAAGATCTTTTAACGAAATTTGCTTTTTTCACAATCTTTTGACCCCGTTTTGTTCATTTTTAGAAGTAATTGGTAATCCTTTGACAAAATTAACGTATTTTTTTTTTTTTTTTTGCTATGACAAAATTCGCATGGTTTTCGCGATCGTTTGACAAAATTCACGTGTTTCTCGCGATCTTTTGACGAAATTTGCGTATTTTGGCAATTTTTTGACGAAATTTGCGTATTTTTGGCAATCTTTTGACGAAATTTGCGTATTTTTCGCGATCTTTTGACAAAATTCACGTATTTTTCGCGATCTTTTAACGAAATTCGCGTTTTTTCACAATCTTTTGACCCCGTTTTGTTCGTTTTTTTACGAAGTCAGCTATCCTTTGACAAAATGCACGTTTTTTTCGCGATCATTTGACGAAATTCGCATGTTATTCGTGATATTTTGACGAAATTCTTGTGTTTTTCGCGATTTTTTGACGAAATTTGCGTGTTTTTCGCGATCATTTGACGAAATTTATGGGTTTTTGCGACCTTTTGATGAAATTTGCGCGTTTTTTTCGCCATCTTTTAACAAAATTATCGTTTTTACGATCTTTTGACCGCGTTTTGTTCGTTTTTGACGAAATTAGCGATCCTTTGACAAAATTCACGTTTTTTTTGTGATCATTTGACAAACATCGCGTGTTTTTCGAGATCTTTTGACCGCGGTTTTTTGCTTTTTTTTGACGCAATTGGCGGCATAGAAAAAATTGATTTTTTTTTTTTTTGTTGTTTCTCGGATCGACGAAATCCTGCTAAATTTCATCTTGGCACTAAGTACGTTTTGGTGTAGGTTTGGCGCAAAATGGAAAAAAAATAGCTCTTTTGTAGCAGCTTTGCGCAAATTTTGGCTTCGTCTGGCGCAGGTCTTACATCCCTGAGAGTAGAAAAAGGTTAAAAAAGTTTTTAAATTTGATATTACAAAGGGGAAAGTAAAATTTCAGAAGGGGAGGCAAGGCGGGATTAAGATTTTTTTTTTTTAAATCAGAAATTAAAAGAGTTTCACCTTTGATTAAGAATTAATATGAGAGTAAAATTAAGCACTTTTAAGGACTTTTTCCCGATTTTGCATGAAAATAAGTACTTTTAAGCACCAAAAATTTCCTTTGAAAAATGTAAGCACTTTTAAGGACTTTCAAGAACCGTACGAACCCTGTTTTACTTTTTAGATTTTGGTTATAGTATTTTTAATATATATATATTAGGTTAGTTTCAATTTCAGAACAGATTCACCTCGGTTCCGAAAGTAAAGGTAATTTTTTTTTAATATCTGAAATTAAAATCGAAAGGGTAAAAACTAGCCCTGTTGTAGATCATCCTCAGCCATCCTATGCAAAAAAAATCATTTAAAAATATTAAAAAGGAAGTTAAATATTTGAAAATAGCTCTCCCATATACTTAACGTTAGAGCTTACATTTTGTTCTCGTAACAAGTGCGAATTCTCAAAGGTAACATAAAGATATTCTTTGTAACTTCAAGGAAACGCTAAAATTTATCATTAACTTTAATAATGTAAAACTAAAAATAATGAGATGTAAGGTCAAATATAGCATTTTATAAAAGTCTGCTAGCTAGAAAATTTATTTTGTAATACGTATTATTTTATAATAATTTATACTTCACTTATATGGACATTCAAAAGTTTTCTTTTATATTATGGCCTATGTGGGAAAAATCATTTGCGACGTATTTTAATGATGTAAAACAATTTTAAACATAAAATTTATGCACCTTATTGAAGTGCACAGGTACGTGTACAGGGGAATTCAAAAGTGGATTTCGTTATATTATGGACTATGAAGAAAAAAACGTTTGCGGCGTATTTTAATAACGTTTCTCTGTTGCAACATAATGAAATTGATATGAATTTATAAGGTGAAAAAAATGCTTTCTGAAGGAGTTGCAAAGCATCTATCACTCATTTACAGGGTCACAGAAAAGAGTTCATCTTTATTACAGAAAAAAGTGCTTGCAGCATGTGTTGTAGCTATGTTTCACGATTTTAAAAATGATGGAACTAATATACCTTACTGAGGTTTACTACAAGATGCTTACATTAAAATATGATGTGCATCACATTTTATTTCATTTACAGGGGCACATAAAAGATATTGGATACAATGATGTATATGAGTATTGTCTGTTAGTGATGATTGCTGAAAGTGAGTTTTCAGCTATGATATACATTTTTAACTAAATTTCTGCATACTTGATTAATCTATAGACTATATATAGGGCTACACAAAAGAACTAGGAAGAATTGTTGCGAATGAGAGTGAATTGACTAATTTTATTTTCAAGTTCAACTATATTTAGAATGATATGTTTGGAAAATTCAAATATAATAATATACAAGTCTGTTCAAAGAATTCGATGCATGCACGCCTATTTCAGACACGGGAAGAAATGAAAACGCTAATTTTAAGCCCTTGGGGGCGTCATTTTCAAATTTCTCGCTTTGATTTTAATATATTTGAATGATTTTTTTTTTTGCATAGGATTGCTGAGGATGATCGACAACCAGACTAGTTTTTACTTTTTCGATTTTGGTTATAGTTTTTTTTATGTTAGGATAGTTTAAATTTCAAAACGGATTCAAACCGGTTATGAAAGTAAAAGTAATTAAAAAAAATATATCTGAAACCAAAATTGAAAAAATAAAAACTAGCCCGGTTATCGAGCGTTCTCAGCTATCTTATGCAAAAAATTCATTTTAAAATATTAAAAAGGAAGCGAGATATTTGAAAGTAACTCTCCCATAGACTTAACATTAGCGCTTTCATTTTTTCCTAGTTACTAGTGTGGGTTCTCAAATGTAACGTAAAGGAACTGTTTGTAACGTTTAGGAAACGCGAAAATTTATCATTAACTATAAGGATGTAAATCTAAAAATAATGAGACTGTAAGGTAAAATATCGCAATTTATAAAAGTCTGTCAGCTGGCAAATTTATTTTGCAATGCGTAACTGTAACAGAATCCTGGTTTAAACGGAATAGCTTCATGATTCCCCTAAAAATATCTTACAATTGTATCTGTAAAGGCGGAAACAACCCACCTAAAACGGTATTTCATACACATTGTTTATGTTTCCGTCTTAGCAGGTTTTATAGTGTCATGTTTTTAGTTGAGGGGGTGGAATTTTAATTATTACCAGGCCCCGCGTTTTTCTCTAAGCCCTCTATATTTTCTATTTATATATCCAACACAAAACGTTTGGACGGGTACTCAGATGTTTAGCACTCTCCAACATAGTTGAAAAATATTTATGAGTGGGGCTTGACTGCTCGTCTGTCAGTACTCTAACTAGCGTACATATACTCGGATTGTGATGTAATAGAAATACGTTGTTGATGTTTATCATGTCATAAATGACATTGATAATGAAGCGTGTAATAATTTATACTTCACTTACATAGACATTGAAAAGCATTCTTTTATATTATGGCCTATGTGGGAAAAATCATTTGCGGTGTATTTTAATGATGTAAAACAATTTAAACATAAAATTTATGCACCTTATTGAAGTGCACAGATACGTGTACAGGGGAATTCAAAAGTACATTTCATTATATTATGGACTATGAAGAAAAAACGTTTGCGGCGTATTTTAATAATGTTTCTCTGTTGCAATCATAACGAAATGGATGTGAATTTATTAGGTGCACTGAAACATGCTTTTTAAGGGGGTTACAAAGCATTTATCATTCATTTACAGGATCACAGAAAAGAATTCAGTTTTATTACAGAAAAACTGCTCGCAGCGTGTTTTAATTCTGTTTCAATATTTTAAACAAGATGAAATTCGTATACGTTACTGAGGTTTACTACAAGATGCTTACATTAGAATATGATGTGAATCACATTTTATTTCATTTACAGGGGCACATAAAAGTTGCTAGATACAATACTGTATACGAAGTATTGTCTATTAGGGACGATTGCTAAAAGTGAGTTTTCAGCTATGATATCCTTTTTTAACTAAATATCTGCATCCTAGATTATATATATGATTTCTATAGAGCATGTATAGGGCTACGCAAAAGAACTAGGAAGAATTGCTGATAATGAGAGTGAATTGCTTTTTTTAAAATTAAATTCTACATTTTCACGTTCAACTATATTTAGAAAGATGTGTTTGTAAAATATAAATATAATAATATACAAGGCTATTCAAAGAACTGGATGCATGCGCACGCGTATGAATAATAATTTCTGGAAGTACGATTTCAGTTGTTTACAGCATGTTTATACTGCAATAATTTTGATCTTACCATTACCATGTGCCGTGTATATAAACTTGTTCGGATGCAAGGGCTGTACAAAATAATGCAAATATACTGCAGTTAATTGGTAGGAATTGCTGAAAGTTTACTTTCATCTGCATTATTCGTTTTCTTATTATATTAAATTTTATCATATTTTTCATGCCGTTAAAACAAGCCTAAGAACATCCATTGATGACTTTATCATTTTCATTTTTCAGTAATTTGAACAATTTAAATTTACTAAGATTTAACAAAAACTTAGTTAATATAACAAACAACACAACAACATACAAACAAATATAACACATAAAGTAACAAACAACAACAACAAACATAAACAAACTAACATAAACAGAGGATAAACAAAAAGTTAGTAAGTATTAAAGAATGTTTACTTTGAAAGTTTTGATCAATTTGTTTGAAAATTTAAAGGAATATTGTTAATATTTATTACTTTTAATATTTATTATTTTTAACGAAAAAGTACACCTTTAACAGCCGCAGAAAATGCGAAATTTGTCCTGTATTACACATCTTTCTTTAAGAGCCCACTTCAGACACGGGAATAAATAAAAACGCTAATTTTAAGTCTATGGGGGCGTTAATTTCAAATTTCTCGCTTTATTTTAATAGATTTTTTTTTTGTTTTTTCTGCATTGGATAGCTGAGGACGATCGAAAACCAGAATAGTTTTTACTTTTTCGATTTTGTTTTTAATTTTTTTTAATATTAGGATAGTATCAATTTCAGAACGGATTCCAACCGGTTCCGAAAGAAAAAGTAATTTTTTTTTAAATATCTGAAACCAAAATCGAAAAAGTATATGTTAGCCCGGTTATAGATCCTCCTCAACTATCCTATGAAAAAAAATTTCATTTTAAAATATTAAAGAGTAAGCGAGATATTTGAAAATAACGCTCCCGTAGACTTAACATTAGTGCTTACATTTTTTTGCCGTTTCTAATGTGGGTTCTCAAATGTAACGTAAAGGTAGTTTTTGTAACGGTAAGAAAACGCGAAAATTTATCATTAACTATAATAATGTAAAACTAAAAAAAGACTGTAAGGTAAAATATAATCTTTTATAAAATCTGCTAGCTAGCAAATTTATTTTCTAATACGCAGCTGTAACGGAATCCTGGTTTAAACGGAATATTTCCCTGATTCCCCTTAATATATCTTATACAGTAGAGCGCCGATTATCCTAACAAGTCGGGACCGAACCTAGTTCGAATAAGCGAAAGTTCGGATAAATGGACAGACAATTTAAGGGGTGTTTCTCACTATACTAATACCTTCACACTTTATCCAGGCTTAGGACTGGTAGCGCCAGTTAGTGCTAGCGTGTTTAAAAACTGTCTTTTTGTTTACTTTTTTATCATTTAAAATTTTCTTTTTCTCTTTTTATCATTTTCTGAACTCCAGAGATTATAATTTAAACAAAATAGCTTTCGATTGTTGCTTGCTTCAAATAAGACGTTCTTTCCAATGTTGCCATATCTCGAATTCTTCTTAAATACGTTATTTGAATAGGATCAGAGTTCTTCTGCCATTCAAGCCATTTCATAGCTGTTTCCAAACACTCAAAGGCTTCGTTATGCGATGGATTTGGGTCATTTTCAGGGCATTCGTTTTCATTTCTTCAATTTATTTTACATCTTAAATCTCATCCACAATCTCATCATCATTAAAAAAAAAATTTTTGAGAGAAATAGGTTGTTCGGATAAAAATTTTTTTGAGAGAAATAGGTTGTTCGTATAATTGGAAGTTCGGTTAACTGGAGTTCGGATAATCGGCGCTCTACTGTAATTGTATCTGCAAAGACGGAAACTGCCCATCTGAAACGGTAATTCGCACCTATTGCTTGTGTTTCCGTCTTACCAGGTTATATAGTGTCAATTAATACCAGGTCCCGCTTTTTTCTCTACAACCTCTATATTTTCTATATGTATATCCAACACAAAACGTTTGGACGGGTACTCATATTTTTAACACATTACAACATAGTTGGAAAATGTTTATGAATTGGTTTCACTGCCCGTCTGTCCGTGGTCTAACTAGCGTACATATACTTGAATTGTGATGTAATTGAAATACGTTGTTGAAGTTTATCATGAGATACATGGCACTGATAATAAAGCGCGTAATCATTTATATACTTCACTTACATGGACTTTCAAAAGTATTCTTTTATATTATGACCTATGTGGGAAAAATCATTGGCGGTGTATTTTAATGATGTAAAACAGTTTAAACATAAAATTTATGCACCTTATTGAAGTGCACAGGTTCGTGTACAGGGGAATTCAAAAGTACATTTCGCTATATTATGAACTATGAAGAAAAAACCTTTGCGGCGTATTTTAATGTTTCTCTGTTACGAACATAATGCAATTGATATGAATTTATGAGGTGCAATAAAACATACTTCCTGAAGGGGTTGCAAAGCATTTTTCATTCATTTACAGGGTCACAGAAAAGAGTTCAGTTTCATTACAGAAAAAACTGCTTGTAGCGTGTTTTAGTTATGTTTTACTACTTTAAACAAGATGGAATTCATATATGTTACTGAGGTTTATTGCAAGATGCTTACATTAGAAGATGATTTTGATCACATTTTATTTCATTTACAGGGGCACATAAAAGATGTTGGATAAAATACTGTACATGAATTATTGTCTATTATGGATGACTGTTGAAATTGAGTTTTCAGCTATGATTTACGTTTTCAACTAAATTTCTGCATACAAGGTTATATATTTAAATTATATACATCATGTATAGTAGGGTGGGTCGAAAAAAACGAAATTTTTATAATCGAAGTGTAATAGCGCGGAAAAGTTGCCTTTTGTAATACAGAATAAATTTCTAAAATATTACATCGATCGGTTAATATCTTTTACCGCCGCAAGGGGGCCAAAATTTCAAAAAATCACAAAAAACATGTTTTTTTTTATCATTTTTTTTTAAATTATCCAAACATACCAATACAATTTTTAATAGAACGCAATAACTACATGAAGATATGAGAAATGTCCCGGTAAATATTCATTATGATGAAATCAGATCTTTATTTGCCGCAAAAGACCATATTTTTTGTAAAAATTTCAAAAATTTCACTTTTTAATTTTTTTTTGATTTTTTATAATTTCTATAATATGTCTAGAAATAAATAATTTTACTTTATATCTATTAATATATCATAATTTTTTATAACTATTTGTAATAGACTTGAAAATAAAGTTAATCATTCATTTTTCTTGACGATCGGTTCATCTACTGATGTTTTACTTCATAACAGCCAATTCATGCCACAAAAATTATATAAAATGAGCAAAATGTTTTAGTATTTTATGAATTAAAATATAGAGACGTTTAACCGAAACGGGTTAAATAAATTTAAAATGAAGAAGAATTTAATGAAAATGAATTTTATAATATAACTTGCTTTCAGATGAAGCCATTATTTCTCGAGAGGACAAAACTGATCAGATGTGATCCTCCCTCTGTTCTAGTAAACAAACTTTATCAGTGCTTCAATGAATAATTTCACGCATCTTTCTAGTGATTGAGTGGGACAAGGAAAGTTATAATATCTGGTATCTTTAATCGAAAATTTTTAACTCACCAGCGTTTTTAGTCGATAAAGAAACCATAACAGGTGGTTCCGTTAGTTTCCAGTTTTGTCAGTAGACTAAAGCCATACAATTTTAAGCTTCAGTGTTGAAGTCTGCTATGATAAAGTGACGGATGGCACTATTCTAGTCCACAAAACTTCGTGCTTTTGCAATTTTCTTCATGGCTGGGGCCCTGATGTTCTCCTCTTCATATGCTATCATTCCAAAGAGGCTATTTGTATGATTTGCGAAATAGTCATCTCGTGAAAATACAGGAACTATAATCTTTCGTAGATTATCTGTCAAGTAACGTAAGTTACTAACTATAGTGCACAGATCTGGAAAACATGAGTGATTCATTTTAATTCTGAACCAACTGATGCAGTACATTTTCAGGATGTACTCAAAGAGTATGACAAGTTAAAAAGAGGGTTTCTTTGTTCCAACGTAGAGTCTCAAAATTCGAATAGCAGTAATGATCCACCTTGCGTGAAATATTTGTCCAGGGACTCAGCAAAAAAGGTCAATTGTATACACGCGTGTTGAAAGTGCTTGCAATATTTCAGACATATACTTCTGGTCAGTTGACAAATCATCTTTATCAACAGCTAGGTGATCAGATTAAATTGGCTTAAATTTTGCAATTGGTAATAATTCGCAAATCGCAAGAGATCAACCAATTGGGCCACAATATGATAGATAACCTGTTTTTTTGTCATCAAGATGTTTGAAAAGATGTCACAGTGGAAGCTCATTGAAGTGAGTTCAAGGAAGCCAATAAAGTGGTTTTTTAAAAGTTGTTCTCAACTAATCCTACTATAACACCACCTTTGCATCCTGTTTTGAAGACAATTCCGCGAAATTCAACTGCAATTATTATTCCAGTCGGGATTTCATTTTTCTTCAAAAAATCTATAATGTCATTGCATATAGAAGTCGCCTTGCCAGAGGATGGGGTCAAATGACGAAAATAATTCAGACCTGGTTCTAGTACAAAGAGATATGTTCCTCCTTGACTTCGAAAAGATGAAACTTTGCCACCTCTTTAACCTGGCAGATATTTCTATCTTTAGGGCCCTCAAAGTATAGAGTAAAAGGAGTACATTACAAAAAAAAAAAAAAACAAAAAAAAACGAACAAAGTAAAACGTGGCCCTCTAGCAGCGAGAAATTAATTTTACGTGCAGACAGCTGCAGGTGTTTCTATCATTGAGCAATTTTTTTTTTATAGAATTACAGTGATCATGGTTAACAATGTGCATGAAATTAATAACATAAAATGCCTTTCCCAGCCTATTAGAAATGTAAAAAATCTGAAAACATTACAAAAGTTATGAAAATTGAAAAAATGGAAAACTTTAATTTTTAACATTTTTTAGAAATTTTGGCCCTGTTGTGGCGGTAAAAGCAACGATGTCACAAAAATGAAATGTTAATGTTACATTACTAATATCTTGGCGTGGCTATTGCGTTCTATTAGAAATTGAATAAGTATGTTTGGATAATTTTAAAAAAAATTGCTAAAAGTATGTTTTTTATGATTTTTTCGAAATTTGGACACCTTGCGGCGGTAAAAGATATTAACCAATCGGTGTAATATTTTACGTATTTTATCTTTTTTACAAAAGGCAACTTTTCCGCGCTATTACGTTTCGATTATAAATATTTCGGTTTTTTCGACCCACCCTAATGTATAGGGCTACGCAAAAGAACTAGGAAGAATTGCTGAGAATGAGAGTGAATTGCTTATTTTTTTTTTAATTAGATCCTACATTTTCAAGTTCAACTATATTTAGAACGATATGTTTGGAAAATATAAATATAATAATATACAAGGCTATCCAGAGAATTGAATGCATGCACGCCATGGATGATTATTTCTGGAAGTGCGATTTAAGTAGTTTTAAGCATGTTTATATTGGAATAAATTTTATCTTAACATGTGGCGTGTATAAAAACTTGTTGCTAATGTAAGGGCTGTACAAAAAAATGCAAATATATTTCCGTTAATTGGTAGAAATTCCTGAAAGTTGATTTTCATCTGCATTATTTGTTTTCTTATTATATTAATTTTTAGCATATTTTTCATGCCGTTAAAACATGCCTAAGAACTTTCATTGATGACTTTATCATTTTAATTTTTCATAATTTGAACAATTTAAATTTACTAAGATTTAACAAGAACTTAAAATTCGTAAGTTTTAAAGATTGTTAACTTTAAAAGGGTTGATGAATTTGTTCGAAACTTTAAAAAAATAATTTAATATTTATTATTTTTAATATTTGTAATTTTTAAGGGGACAGTACACCTTTAAAAGTCGCAGAAAAGGCGAAATTTGTCCTGTATAACACATCTTAATTTAAGAGCACACTTCAGACACGGGAAGAAATGAAAATGCTAATTTTAGTCTATGGGGGCGTTATTTCCAAACCGCTTTGATTTTAATATTTTTGAATGATTTGTTTTTGCATAGGATAGCTGAGGACGATCGACAACCAGGCTAGGTTTTACTTTTTCGATTTTAGTTATAGTTTTTTTTTTTATTGCTTCAATTTCAGAAACGATTCCACCGGCTCCGAAAGTAAAAGTAATTTTTTTTTTAAATATCTGAAACCAAAAATCGAAAAAGTAAAAAACAGCCCGGTTGTAGATCGTCCTCAGCAATCCTATGCAAAAAAATTCATTTTAAAATATTATAAAGAAAGCGAGATATTTGAAAATAACGCTCCCACAGACTAAACATTAGCGCTTACATTTTTTCCCCGTTACTAGTGTATATTCTCAAAGGTAACGGAAAGACATTTTTTGTAACGGTAAGGAAACGCGAAAATTTATCATTAACTATAATAATGTAAATCTGAAAATAATGAGACTGTAAGGTTAAATATTACATTTTATAAATGTCTGAACAGTGAACAGCAGCGCAGTTCCAGGGGCTACCTATTTGAAGATCAAATCCACGCCCTGTCGATGAGTTGGTATATAGCACATCATAGCAAAAACAGGAAATGTTAGTCTAAGTGTAGTGAAACACTACTGTGATAGAGAGTGTCGATAACTCCTAGCAATACTGCCGAGAATCAAGGACAGAATGAGAGAAAAAGAGAGAGGAAAGTCTACTAGCTAACAAATTTATTTTCTGATATGCAGCTGTAACGGAATCCTGGTTTAAACGGAATTTGTTCATTATTTCCCTAAAAATACCTGGCAAGTGTATCTGCAAAGACGCAAATAACCCATCTAAAACGGTATTTCGTATCTATTGTTTATGTTTCCGTCTTACCAGGTTTTATAGTGTCATGTTTTTAGCATGAGGGGGTCGAATTTTAATTACAACTAGGACCATTTTTCATGAACTCCGCCTTTTTTTTTTGGAGGGAAAATAAAATTTGATGTCGATACGAGTGTGTTTTGAAAGGTTATCAGCCCGACAAAGAAAATAGTAATATTTTGACAATATTTCATTTTTTTTAACGTAGTTCCTTACAACTTATAAAATTTAAACCAACGAGTTTCCGACTTTTTATTATCTTTAGTATAATAAGCCTTATCTATCTTTGGAAATGAAGTGGTGGTGTCTGCTTTAACCCCATATTTTGAAGTGAATTTCCGACTACCGAGCCATTTCTCCAGGCTTGGGAAGAGGAAATAATCGCTGGGAGCAAAATCCGGTGCATGTGGAAGTACTACAGAGCGTAGGTGATTGACTTTAGTAGCGAAAACTACAGGCATGTGTGCAAGAACAATGCTGTGGTGAACGAACACCTTCTTTTTGCTCAGGTAGGGAAATTTTGTCGGAATAAGCACTCTTCAATTGGTCCTGTAGAGAAGAATAACACTGTCCGGTGACGATTCTGCCTTTTTGTCGGTGGTCTATGATCACAACATCTTGTGAATTCCTGAAAACCGTATCCATGGCTTTTCCAGCAGGTGGAACCGTTTTCACTTTCTTTGACGCAATTTCAGCTGCTCTTTCACATTGTTTAGATTGCTCTTTCATCACTGACGAATAATGGCGAATTCATGTTTCATCCACCGTTATAAAACATTGACGAAAATCAGCCGATTGTTTAAGTTTTCTAACTTAACTCGAAATCACCATAGTCCACATTACTAAAGGCCATCTGCACTACCTTCATTAAAAAAAAAAAAAAAAAAAAAAAACAGTGAAGATGGAGAAACTCAAAAAATGCTAAAGAAAGGAGGGGTGGTGAATAAGGAGACCAAACTCACGAGGTTTAATTTGATTGTGTTAATAAATGAAATGTTTTCACGAAGGAATTTCTGCAGAAAGTCCACCCAAATCAGCATTTCATTGCAAATTATATATCTCATAAAATCATAATAGAACCTCCACTTTTGAGCTTGCCAAATTCGATCTATAAGCAATATTCTGACGGAGGCAAATCAAGCAAATTTCTACCACTTATTTTAAAATGTTATTATTGTCTTAATTAACTGAAGTTATTAAATATGATAAAAAAAAATGTAAGAATTTTTAATAGAAGTATGCCTACTTCATCCTCGTGAAGTCGGAACCTACGGTTCGATCCAGCACGTTTCGGCCTGAAATTTTTTCTATAAGCGAGGCTCTATGATTGAATACGAGTCATAATTGATTGTATCAGTTTCTAAGCCTTTGTTGTCTAAAAATTTGAATGTACAGGTCTCCTCGGACGGAAATTTCTTGTTCCCGGAACCGGGCAGTACAATTAGCAGTACAAAAAAATTACGTATTATGAAGCTAAAACTTTGGCCCGACTCAATTTCTACAGAATATGTCGATATTTTTAAAACAACGTTATTCTACATTGTTCAAAAACCAGATTTACGCATAGTTTTTATTTTCAGATTATATTCGTAATTCATGGAATATAAGGAATAATAACAATATTAATATTTATTTAGACTACATTGATGACTACTTCGAAGAGGCCTTTTAATTAAAGCAAAAGTCAGTTTCTTACCCACAGAAGATTTTTCTTCGCATTCAGTGAGACAAGAAAATTGTTTATTAATAGATGTTACTTGGAAACTATAGCAGTAGTTTGCAGAAATACAGTTTATAATTAAGTGAATTAAATCAAACAATCCGCTAAAAGCAGCTTCAAATAATCAACAATTAGGCATTGTTTTCCAACAAGACCACACGTATCTTTGCCCACTGTAGACACAAAATATTATAATTGAGATGAAGTGTTTCAATCCAAGTACCATTCTCCAAAACTTACTTCGTCGAATGACCGTTTATTTAAATCACTTAAAAATATTTTGAGGATAAGGTATTTTATTTTTTGGAAGATTTGAGAAAATACATCGATTCTTTAGCCAGATGAGCTCTAATTATGTAACTGCTAGGAATTGAAATTTTCACGAAATACACTTTCTTTAATTTCCATCAACAATATGCAACAAACTTTTACATCATTCCCAAAAATCTGAATTTGGTTACGGATTCTTCTCTGGTCTTTATCTATGAATTTTAATAACACTCCATCTTTACTTTCAATTTACATTGGTATCCTGGTTAAAGATTGCCTTAGTTAACATTTTTATTTCATGATGTATTTGTAATGGCACACACTTTCGTTTACTAAAATTCATTATTCAATGACAGAGTTTTATCAAATGAGTAGAGAGGAAATTAAGGCTCACAAAGCAACAGTTAGTAAATTTGTCATTAGCTTTTCAAGAATTATACGAGAAGGATAATACCATCATCAACCAGTCTGTCACTTTGAAAGACTGCGTTATTTACATAGAAAATGTCAGTAGGACATTTTTAACAAACTGATAAAAACATTTTCTGGGCACCAATGAATGACAGCTTAACATTGTCTTGATCGGCAAGTTCAAGTAGAGGCTGCAAAGTAAAACCAGTGATAATTTACCAAGCTAATTTATAAACTAGTAAAAACAGTTTCTTAGCAACAACGAATGATAGCTTAACACTGTCATGATCGATAAGTTCAAGTAAAGACTATAAACTAAAAGCACTGCTAATTTACCAAATTCCGATATAGGACACAGATTGGTAAAGGATATTACGGCAACTCCTCCTGATTATTAACTTGGAAGTAGAGGAAGAAGATGGAGAATCTCTGGAGATATTTGACTGTGAGCTTTCAACTGACAAGGTAAAAAAAAAAATCTCTATCAGCAATGCGGGGAAAATAAAATTGAAACTTAATCTAAAGATAAAGATGCAGAAAAATAAATTTATTTTCTCTGATTTCTGATAAAGAAAAAGAATGCTTTGGTAAAATTGGAAGAAATTCGAAATATTGCTTTGAAATGGAATTCTATGAAATTCATTATCAGAATTGCATATCAATGTAATGAAAAATCCAAGCAGTTTTCAGAGAAAATAAAAACAAATCTTTCTCAAACGCTTGTAAAAAAAAAAAAAAAAAAAATACAGCTGTATTTATTACAAAAATCTCCAAATTCAGAGTGATGAATTAAAAAAGGTTTTTATACACAATCGAGGTATAAAAACAAAGGATGTTTTTGTGCCTGTCCACAGATTCCTAAAGAGTGATACAAGATTTCACAGGAAGGGATTTGTTCGACGGGTGGCAATTGCACAGACCATCAGCTCATCAAGTTGAAGGCTGGAATTTTAGGATTAGATAGAACTCAATTAGCATATTAAAATGCAAATAGTCTGATAAGTCATATCTTGATAGAAAACACCTGCACACCGGAGTTTAGTATTTGATCGATTGGTTTATCATTGTACTTTGCAGCACCCAAATGTATGAAAATATTGAAGTTTGGGTGCATGAAAACACAATGGTAAACCTGCAGATCAACCACTAAATTGATGTTCTGCAGATGGTTTCCACCAAGATACGACTTGGCAGACCAATGCATATAACTTGTATATAAAATAAACGGTCAAATACAAGTATTACTCACGCTCAGAGGGTTCCGTACAATAAATATATGAATTATTAACTGTATTATTTAAAAGAATAATGAAACTTTGTAAAAACCTATTCAACGTAGAGTTGGGTATAGCTGTATATATTAGAAAAGTATGAATGAGTATACCACAAAGGTTCAAAGAGATATGAAGCCGAAATAAAATTAAATATTGCTATTTTGTATAACTCTTTTTTTAAACGTATCTTAATCTGCATATGGTGAACTTAATTTGGTACTAACAATAAAAGTACTGCATATTTAAATTTCATTTGGCATTTCATAAAACTAAATTCAACATAGTAATATTTTTCATTTTAGAGTGTAGATGAAATAAAATCCTTGTTCAAAGTTTAAACTTGGCATTGTACTAAGCGCGCTTCGAAAGGAGGTCGCACAGATGTAACTCGACTTTGTCCGTGCCGCATTCTTTTCAAATAGGTCTTTAATTATCATTTAAAGACACGGGAGGCGTATTGAGAGATCCACTCAACGCAAACTAGTCGCGAATACCATAGTATTTATGCGATTAATTATAATTAAATTGGTCTGTTTTTAACAATTTGACGTTTATTGCTTTTATGCTGCTACTGGGTATTGCATTACACAAATATATCATTAAAAGTTGTTATCTAGTATTTAAAAACCGATGGTATATAGAGTACGCCGCCTCTGCCATTATGTATGTCCAAACCAACCGTGTCTTTAAGGGTTAAGGCTCCTGCCCCTGCCAGCGAAGGCACACACGAGCTAATGCTAATCGTATGGGGAAGGATTTTTCTAATATCTCTTTTGCATTTCGATATTTTAAAATATTTTTTTTGCCATTGTATAGCCGAGATCCGTGTCTACATCGCACTTTCTTTACTTTTTCCTCCCCATAGGATTAGCATTAGCTCGTTAGTGTCTTCGCCGGCATTGACAGGAATCTTAATATCTCGGCGAATTACCGACGATTTTTTTTCGAAAATCATTATAAACAATGATTTTATACTTTTGATACGATAGGTACCTTTAGCGCTCTTCGATACCTTTGCTGAATGCCCGCAAACAGAAATCTGTATGTAACAGAAAAATGCGATTTTATGAAAAACTATGCCACCTAGGGCAATCGCTATAATTTTCCTGCGAGTACCTCTACTACATTCCTCTACTACCTCTAATTTTTTTCATAATTTTAGTTTCAGTAGATTTGAAAATAGATGCGGGGGAGGGACATATTTTTGCACTACATTTTCGACGATATCTCTGAACTTATAATATCTAAAATTAAAAGAAATGTATTTTTGAGTTCGGCGTTACGGAATCTTTTAACCGATACCCCAAACGATATACAAAGAAAATATATTTCTTCTTCAAATAACCTAATTATCCCCTCTACGTTTTTCCCCACATATATTTGTGAATGTTTAATAATCTGTAAATATGTGGGTCAATAGTCTTTATTACATCTCCCAATTTGAACTTCCCACGTTCCGTAGTTTACGAGTAAAATGGCTGTGACAGACAGACAGACACAGGAGTGATCTTATAATGATTCCGTTTTTACTTTTTAAGTACGGAACCCTAAAAATCATGATTATTGCAACTGAGAAATACAAAAACATAAGAAGATGAATTATTGACAATAAATAAAACAAGAAAGGAAAACCATGTGCCAAGTATGGATTATGAACCCTTTCCTACATGTTTAGTTCAGTTAGAAAAACATAACACATTTGAAAATACACATTTATTAATTCCTAGCAATAGACGGAAACGTACTTCAATTGTTTTGTGAAGCTCTGTTATGTTCCTTATAAATTTTTATACACGCCACATACTGAGCTAAAATTTAATTCAGAAATAAATACGCTGAAAATTACTGAAATCACACTTCTAAGGCTAACATTAGCTTAAGAATTGCTATCCATGGACGGCCATGTATCCAGTTTTTTGTCATATCCCTATTTATTTATATGCTACAATGTCATTTAGCCAACGGGACATTTAGAAGACAGCAATTAGACGACAGTATGTTTAGCCGACATGACAATTAGTCGACAGCGACTGTTAGCCGAAAAGACAGTTAGCCAACAGAGGACAATTATTCGACATGGACATTCATCCCACTTAACTGTAACGTAACTGTAATCTGATCTTAGCCTAATTAAACCTAAGCATAAACTAACTGTAGCGTAACTGTAACCTAACCAATACCAAACTGTAACGTAGCTATAACCTATCTGTAACCTAAACGTAACCTAAGTGTAACATAACCGTAACCTAACTGAAACCTAACAGTAACCTAATTGTAGCCTAAATGTAACCTAACTGAAACTAACAGTAACCTAATTGTAGCCTAAATGTAACCTAACTGAAACCTAACAGTAACCTAATTGTAGCCTAAATGTAACCTAACTGGGACGTAACCGTAATCTAACTGTAACTAACGTTTACCTAGTTATAACCTAATCGTATGCTAACTGTAATGTAACTGTAACATAACTTTACCATGACCAAGCTGTAACTTAAGCGTATTCTAATTATCACCTAAACGTAACCTAACAGTTATTTAACCATAATCTAAACGTAACCTAAGGGTAACCTAATTATAAAGTAACCGTAACCTAATTGAAACCTAACAGTAACCTAATTGTAGCCTAAATATAATCTAACTGGGACGTAACCGTAATCTAACTGTAACTAAAGTTTATCTAATTATAACCTAATCGTATGCTAGCAGTAATGTAACTGTAACACAACTTTACCATGACCAAGCTGTAACCTAAGCGTAATCTAATTATCACCCAAACGTAACCTAATTATAACCGAACAGTTACCTAACCATAATCTAAACGTAACCTAAGTGTAACCTAATTATGAAGTAACCGTAACCAAACTAAAACCTAACAGTAACCTAATTGTAGCCTAAATGTAACCTAACTGGGACTTAACCATAATCTAACTGTAACTAACGTTTACCTAGTTATAACCTAATCCTATGCTAACTGTTATGTAACTGTAACATAACTTTACCATGACCAAGCTGTAACTTAAGTGTAATCTAATTATCACCTAAACGTAACATAATTATAACCTAACCGTAATCTAAGAGTAACTAATCGCAATTGTAACCAAACTGCAAATTAACTGTAACCTAGCGGGAAGTGCATAATATGAAAGAGTGATCAAAGGGTTGCCCAGTCCAATAATATATCACTTGAGGGATGTCGGAAAAGTCAGAAAAATGCTCCCGGTGATACAAATTGGGGTAGGGGGAACGGGAGGTACATAATATGAAAGCGTGATCAAAGGGCTCCAATGCGATGTATCTCATGAGGGGTGTCGAAAAATGTTAGAAAAGTACCGGCTAATTATACTATCAGCTAAATGTCCTGTCGGCTAATCGCCTTTTTGGCTAAATGTCCTTCCGGCTAATTGCCACGTTCGGCCAGTTGCCTGTCGGCCAATTATCTGTATTGCTAAAATTATTACTACATGTCCATTTCGGTCAATTGTCCTGTATGCTGTATGTAAATTTCAGCTGATTGTGTTGTCGGCTATATGTACGTATCGGCTAAATGCACGTGTCAGCTAACTGCTATCTGCTAAATGTCTTGAAGGCTATTTGATTGTCGGATAAATGTCTGCGACTGGCTACGGGTCAAACATCTATATTAAAAGTAGTTGAGCTTGGAAATGCATAAATCAAATTAAAAAACATCTTTAAGTAATTCATGGTCATTCTCGATACTACTGATGAAATCTTTTGTGTAGTGTCTATGCAACGGAATAGCAATAATTTCAGCAATACAGACAATTGGCCGACAGACAACTGGCCGAACGTGGCAATTAGCCGGGAGGACATTTAGCCGAAAAGGCGATTAGCCGACAGGACATTTAGCTGATAGCATAATTAGCCGGCACTTTTCTAACATTTTTCGACGCCCCTCATGAGATACATCGCATTGGAGCCCTTTGATCACTCTTTCATATTCTATGCAATTCATATGCACCACCTATGTGCCTGTGCAAAAATATTAGTTTAACTTAACTTATACCATAACTTATCATTAATCAAACATATCATAATTTAAAACTCACTATCAGCAATCATCCCTAATGTTTCCCTGTAAATGAACAATAAATTCGATGCACACCATATTCTTATCCAAACATCTTGCACTCTTTGTCTCCCCTTCTTCCGAAATTTCGTTTCCCGTTTTGCTTCCCTTACAGTATCAAGGTTTAAAATCTTTAAAATTCCTTAATATTTTCTTTAATTTTCTGTTTTATTTGTTACTTTAAACTAACAATAAATAGTCAGTCATAAATTTCGTTATCAATTTATTTCACCATATTCATTTCATTAAAATTTCTTGTAAATTGCCTCTATCGGAAATGTCATTTCTCCCTTTTGCTCCCTCATCACGGTACCCATATTTTAAAATAAAAACCCTTTAAAACTCTTTAATTTTTTTTATCTTTTCTGCTCAATTTGCCACTTTATTTTAACAATAAACAAACGATCATAAAAATTTCTCCTCCCCCCCCCCAACCCCAACTGAAATTGGTATTTCCTCCTCGCCTCTCCCTCTTACCAAGCATCTGAAATTTAAAGTCCTTAATTTTTTTTTCGTTTATTATTTTTTTAAATTATTTGTAAATATTTTCTAAGGTAAGTAAATAATAAGTCACCGATTAACTTCCGCCCCCCTCCCTCCGCAAAAAAGAACTAATTCTGCTTATTCCTCTTTTTTTCCCTCAGATCACAAAATTTTAACCTTAAAAGTCATTGCTTTTTTTAAAACATTTTGTACTCTATCTGTTAATTTATTGTAATCATAAATAATCATATAACTATACTCCTCCCCCACCAAAATTGACGCTTGCTCTGACTCTACCCTTACCAAGAACACAAAATTTAGTCTTTTTTTGTCCTATTTCTTATTCTTTAGTAAGGTAAATAAATAAGACATCAAATAAAATCCCCCCCCCTTTTTTTCTTCTTTCCCTTATTTAAGTTTAAAATCTTTGAAAGTCTTTTTTTAATACATTTTCAGCTTTATTTGTTTCATATTGAACAATAAATAATCGATTATATAATTTCTTCCACCCCCATATAAAATTGACGTTTTCTTTTCTCCCCCCCCCCCCCATTATTTCCGTGCTCATAAAATTTAAAGTCTCTAAAACTCCTAATTTCAATGTTTTTGCCCTATTTGTAAATCTTTAATAAGTTACATAATCAGTCATCTATTAAATTCCCCCCCCCCCCAAAAAAAAAAAAATCTGTTTCTTCCTTTGTCTTACCCTCAATTCATGAAGTTAAAAAATCTAATTTACAGTCTTTAAAACTTTTTAATTTTTACTTTTTTTGGTCCTAATTATAAATCTTTATTATCTATAATATTAACTAAATCATTTCAACTATGTACGAAAGTGTTAACAATAAAGCGATAGGTGTACATTTAATTGTGCATAAAAAACATTTTAACTGTATTTTTCAAAGGAAAATGTCTTTAGAGAGATATTTGTAAGGAAAATATTGTGGTTTCTCGTCAACGTGCAAGTAAATTCTCAAAACCTTTCGAAATCATTTTATTCCGACTAGCTCAGAAAGAACCATCAAACGTAGATACCAAAGGTGCCTGAGTAATCGACTGAACCGAGTATGTCCATAAAGAAAAAAGAAAAATCATGCGTCTACGTCGACACTTCCAGAACACTGTAACAAAACTTCGCCGTTTAATAAAGTAAAGAAGATATCTAACTAAACATTTGTAATACCTATGACACGTTTGAAAAGCAGATTTCAACAATTGCACCCATAACCTGGAAGGTACTCCAATTCTTTTGTGCAGCTCATATGAGGCAGTGTATATGATATATTTGTACTGCATATAATTGTACAGATTCTACATACTATGTTAAAATTTAGTTTTGTAAGAAAATACATAAAACAGTTGAAAATTCACCCTCGGCAATTTCTACTAATAGACGGAAACATACTTGAATTCTTTTGTGCATTTCTGTATATAGAATACAGATTTTTATACACGTCAAACAGCATTAAGCTGAAATCTAATTCATGCAAAATCATGCTCAAAATTACTGAAATCACACTTGCAGGAATTATTTTCTATCGGCAGCCCATGTATCCAGTTTTTTGAATATCCCTGTATAGGATTTTATTTGTATGATACAAACATCTCTAAGCATATTAAATGTAGTTGAGCTTGTACATTTATAACTAAAAAAAACCTAACATCTTTAAGAAATTCATACTCATTCTCAGCAATGGTTACGAATTTTTTTGTGTAGTCCTGTATAGGGTTTGAAAAATATGTGCACACCACGTAGTACGCAAAAATTTAGTTAAACTTAAAAACGCATTCTGTAATTGAAAATGTACTTTCAGCATTAATTTTTAATAGCTATATCGGATACAGTATTGTATCAAAATATTTTATGTTTCCCTGTAAATGAACGCTAAATGAAATGCAGATCATATTCGAATGCAAGCATCTTGTAGTAAATCAAAGTAACGTGTATCTATTTCGTCATGTTTGAAATAATGTAACGTGATCAAAATACGCTACAAACAGTTTTTCTCGTAGACCATATTGAACCAAGTTCTTTTATCTGACCCCGTAAATAATTGTTAAATGCTCATGTTGTACAGAAAGTAGGCTTAGGACACCTCAGAAATTCATATCAATTTCATTATCTTTGTGACAGAGTAATATCAATCAAATACGCAGCAAACGATATTTCTTCATGGGCTATAACATAACGGAATACTTTGGAGTCCCCTATACTCGTACGTTAAGCATTACACATAACATAGTCTATAGTAACAATTGTAAAGTGTGTCTCAATGTACATAAATTTAACTGTGTTTAACATTGTGTAACACTATTAAAATACATCCTAAATAACCCCCCCCCCCCACATAGACCATAATGTAGCGAATACTTTTGAGTGCATCTGTAAATGAACCATGAATGGTGCACCGAACATACCATGATGATTTTGAATATCGTATATCAATTACATGGCAATCCGACTATATTTACGCTAGTTAGAGCACGGATAGACAGACAGACGGACTGACAAACCCAATTCATAAACACTTTTCAACTTTCTTGGAAAGTGTTAAAAATGAAAAAATGTAAATGAAAATAAAAGTATTTTATTGTTATTTAGATTACGAACCGCTACAAAAAACATTCTTAACTGTCTGCATCATTTAAAAAATATTTAGTGTACAGAAATCCCCCCCCCCACACACACACCTGAATTTACTCATATGCACTTAAAATTTCAAATTGTGAAAACTCCTTTATGTTTTATAACTTACTTGTAAAAATAAAATATAATCTAAATTTTCTTCCGCCTGAAAATTACACAAAACTTTTCGCCCTCTACCTTTCTGCTAACATCACACAAAGTTTTGAATATTTGGAAAACTTTATTTTTTCTGTCATATATTTTAGTGCTAACAACAATAAATTATATACTATACCTATAAATGACTACGCTGGGATTTAGATGTATACCCCCCCCCCTTCTCCTCAAAATTAATATTTCCCGTTCTCCCCTCCACCCCTCTACAGTACAAAATATACAGTTTATTTGGTTAACTTTTTCTCTCCTAATTTTATGAACATCTTTTTTTTTAACCTTCCATGTTGTTTAGCTTTTATATATCTCTTGATAAATTTCATGTTCTAAAAACAATCCCCACAAAAGATAGTTATTTTAGAATATTTGTACCTGGTATTTCCCCCCTCATTCAATATCTTCCCCCTTGATTTCAAATGTAATTTCGTTATGTGAAATAAAATAGTTTTTATACTGCGCTAATTTCAATTTTATGTTTGTAAAAGCTGTAAAATGAACTTGAAGATAAAAAAAAGAATATATCTGAATAAAATATTCATTTATTTTCTGAAAGTCAAATCGCTTTAATTTTTGCACCCTTATTATAAACAGATTAAAATTCTTTTTACGGCTTTCAGCGTTATCCAGATTCTCCACAAAACAGACGGTTTTGATCTACGCTAGACAGTTGAAAAAAGAAATCTCTTAGACCACCTGAAACGTATTGGACATGAGCCAAGAATATTCTATTTGCTGATTGGAAGAACTCGCTTGTCAATCATTTGAATTTAGACCATCCTTTCAATTCAGCTAAAATGACAGCGGCCATCTTGATTTCTTTTTGTCTGTGACTGCAGTGAGCTCTTAATTCTCGCTCCCGTCATATTCTCGGGTTGTGTCTTTTACTCAGATTGTTTGATTCCCACCAGTTTTATAAAATAGTGAAATTGGGTATATTTTGGTATCGTTTGTACTGTCATTAAATAAGCTGAATATTTCTTTTTCATAAAAGTGGTGCCAATAAGCAATTTGAATTTTTCAACCGTAGTTTAATTCGAGCGTTGAGGGGTTAAAATTTAGTTCGGACAACTGCTCGCGGCAATTGGCCAAATGCTGCGCATCTTTTACAACACTGCATGCAATGATCATTTTCAAAATACATAGAAGTTCTTAATACTTTAACCCTCCGTAAGTGGCAATAGGCCTGACAGGCAAAGAACAATTATTTCCATTCTCCTCTCTGCCGCTAGAGTGCGTAGGATTACTTTCTTTGAGTGTAATAAAGGAACATTTTTCATTCAACTTTGAAATATTATCTCTTTGTACATTTTAATAAAAGTCACTGATCACTTTAACCATTTCAGGGGAAAAGCTATTTCATTGCTAAAGCGTTGACACAAGTGAATGACATCGGAATTTGAAAACAAATTTATTTCTAAATAGGAAAAAGCTATATTTCACATATATGGCAAACCAAATCTTTTTTTACTAAAATTTCAGTGCCAATGAGTCATCTCGGAATAAAAATTAAATGGTGTCATAAAAAAACCAGCGCCCCTCAAGGTGTTATGGGGACCAGGTAAGCGAAATTCAAACAAAAAATCGATTTTTACTTTTTTTCATCATTAAATAGTTTAAACTTTTATCTTTTCAACGATGTATGACAAACGTTCATATACAAAAAAATGTGTTGGATTTTTTTCATTTTTTCTAAGAGCACTTCACAGCAGTGGACTACTTTTTTTTTTTTTTTTTTGAAATCAGAATTTAAAAAAAGTAGTCCACTGGTAACACTGCTTCACAGCTTTAATTTATTTTTTCTCAAAACTTTTATTTTTCAGGTTTGTGTTCCTTTTATACAATATCTATTAAACTTAAGAACTCATATCTTTCTAAATACATATATAATGTTATAGTGCATACTTTAACACAGGGATTTAATGATTTGTTGAGAATTATTTATTTTAGGCAGTGAAATCTTACCAAAAATGCTAATTTAAAAATGTATTTCAATAAATAATTAATAATTAATTTTCAGTTTCACTTAGAAAGAAAATGGTCTGTTAAAATACGTAAATAATGTTATTCAAAGTATTCTAAAAAATCTAGACCTCTGTGTTTCACCATTTCTGAGAAAAAGGTACATAAATTTGGTGTATTTTAACATGACCGAGATAGAGCTTACTCGGTCCCCTTAAGAGCTTTATAATTGCGTCAATTAGTTGCGAATGACAATTTTCTAAGGAACGCCTGTCAGGCTTATTTTGAATAACCTAGGGAGTCCCGGCGGCTTTTTCAAGAAGACTCACGTTTTGAGCACCTTATCACCAGAATAAGGGTTGGCGCGGGGATGAATTCAACGCTACGCACCCTTTTTTGTTCGTGACGTCGTACGCGTAGCGAACAGCAACCCCATTCCTTTGTTGAGAGGAAGAGATGTGATTTTTTTCATTTGTTTTTTCCGCAAATGTGAAAAGCTAGACGAAATGTTATTTCACCGTGGTTTGCAATTAGAGCCTTGCTTAAAACAAAGATCTTTTTCGGATTAAAATAACTTTTAATTGCACAAATTTATATAATTCAAACATAAGTTATTTTTTTCAGTTCTATAATATTCATTTATTTCATTAATTCGCTATATGTTCGAAGAAATTGACAACGTATTTTAAAAACAGACGTAAAAATTTTCTTTAATAAATATAATTGTATTGATCATGTTTTTAAGACACAATTGAACATAGTTTTATTAGTATTATTACTGAATTAATTTAGTTTATTTTCATTATTAAGCGGCATAATTATGTGACGTGTTGATTGCATTAATAAAACACATTTTCACTGAAATAATTCATTAAAAATTAATTGTTTTGTATTTAATTGCGATTAGAAGTTAATAGGAAGTTGAAACTAAAATCAATTCGATTATAATTAGATTGAACGATAAAGCATAAATTATTTAGCCGTATCCTGCAATTAAATCTATCAGCTAAAATAACTGCAAGTTGATGCATGAAATTAAATCAATTACTATTACATTTTAATATTGTTAAAATTTTATCATTATTTGAGTTTTTTATGAAAAAGACATTGGTGTGTCCCTAGTGCACAAAATTAAAAATCTTTAAAATTATCCAGTTTTTTATTTTAAAATTTTTGCCATATTTTTAAATATTATTTCGCCTTAGTTGTTTTATTTATTATTTAAAAATAATAATTCGTCATATTTGAATAAATCATGTAAATTCCTCTCTCGAATGAAATCCCCCCTACCCAACACTTTATATTTCGTCATTCTGCACACATGTTGCTCTATTTATTAAGTTGAAGTGGCAATAAAATAATACTCAATCGTCTGAGGCAACCTCCCATTTCGAATTTTCTCTTCCCCCACCCCCCTCTCCTCCATCACACTATTTTTTGCCCATTTAAAATTCATTGTTGCCTTACAGAAAAGATTAGTTAAAATTGCGTCTGAAATGTTAACTATTCCTTCGCTTATCCATAACAGTGCATAAAGTTTACTGTTTTGCTCTATCTGTTGATTTTTAAATAACAAATAAACAATGTACCATAAAAAAAGATAAGGAAACAAATAGAATGAAATATTTTAAAAATAATAATAAGGATTAACCTTTTGTGCGCACGCTTTCATTTTTTTTAATTCTTTACAGTTTTTTAAATTTTCTGTCCTATTTATTACTTTGAAGTAACTATAAGTAAAAGACCAATTATTCAAATTCTGCGACACTCCCCCCCCCCCCCCCCAAAAAAAAGTTAAATATTCCAAGTTTTTAATTTTTTGGTTTGTTTTTTCTATTTGTTAATTGATAAATTTAACTATTTAAATCTATTGCTCCTCACTGTCATATACAGTTAAAAAAATTCTCTAATGATTTTATTTGTTACTTTGAAGTAACAAAAGATAGTCATACAATCTTCTTTCTACCCCACCTCCCCTTAAGAATTTCATCTCACATTGAAAAGGCAATTTCTAAACATCCTGTTTGGAGGTGTGAAAGGTTTTTTTTTTTTTTTTTCTTTCTTGGTTTGGCCTATTTTCACTCGAATTTGGGGGCTGTTTCTGCAGAATGATTTGGTATTAAATTAATTATATAAGTTCATCGCAGAAAATATAGTAATTTTCTGCCACAGGTATTTTTTAAAATCTGTGTTTATATATACATCAAAATGCACTGAAACTGCATTAATTCATGATCCCCATAAATCCATCTTTATATGTAATCAAATATCTAAATATATGAAGGTAATGAGTTTTTGTTTAAGAGGTATGGAATTAATAATGCTCAACTGAATGAAAATTTAGATTTTTGAGGGGATCAAATAATCAAAATTTTAGTCTATATCATCAAAAGTAATAAAGGCCTTCGATAAAACAGAGTATAAGAATTCGTAATACAATTTCTTTCGAAGAAGATTTCTTTTCATCTAGAACACATAACTGAAAATATTTCTTTAATTTAGGTAGGACTAAAATATGCTAGTTCGTCTTCCGCCATTTCGGTTCAAAACAAAACACAAGACGACGATTGGCGTTAGAGCTAGCTGAACGCTCTCGCTTTCGCCAACTCGCCAAGGCTGGTGCTGAAAACGTGAGCCTTCTTGAAAAAGCGTCCCGGCGTTGCGACCGACGGGGGGTTAAGAAAATATTCAAATTTTGCAGAGAGCGTCCGATTTTTATGAAAGTTAAAGCCTAGAAAATAAAAAAAAGAACAAAAAATTATGCATCATGCATAGGTTACGGAACACTTTTCAACACAAACAGAATATTATTAAGAAATTAATTTTTTTCATAAAATGAAATGAGATATCTAACAAAGCCACTGAAAAAACACGTAACCAAAGAAAAATAATTTTGAGCATTTCCTGTCCATATTTGGTGAGTTAATTATTTCGTATGAGTGTAATTATTTCGTCCTACGGCGTCGCGACATAGAGGGAACACACGCGAACGCGAAAATGTACGGCACGTTATATGATTACTTGTTTACTTTCGATGATTTTTTTTCCATTTTTCATAGGTATTGCATTTGCAATTTTCTGTTATACATTCTGATGACGACTCAGTAAAAGAGTTGAAATATGTAAATATAGATTTTTAATTTACTTTTAATGGGTTTTTATAACGTCTTTTAAGCAAATAAATATTTTAATATTGTGATGTGGTTAGTAATTTTGGCTTAATACTCGTATTTATTTACATTAGTGAGATTTCAACTTGTTTATATGATCTAACTATGTAGGTATCTTTTTAACTAATCCGTTATAAAATAAATACATATCGAAACATTTTGTACATTGGTATTTAGATGAAATTCCAGAATCCTTGAAAAAAACCCTTTAACATACTTAAAGTCAATAAAAAGATTTTATTTAATGTTTTACACCAGAAATATTTAAGAATTCTATATGATTACATTTTGATGTTGCGTATTGGAGTACTTGAACTTTTAACGTTATTCCAAAACCTATCGGGAAATGACTGCTAGTTATAGCAGTTGAAACAAATGAACCATTTAACTCCGATACTTGCAGTGTTGCCAGATTGGGGATTTTGTCCCCATTTTGGGGAATTTTGAACCTCCAGGGGAATTTTTTGGGGACAAGTAGTTCGTGGGGAAAAGTTTGGGGTCAATCAACATTTTTGGGGAAAAACTTGGGGAATTTTATCATTATTTTACGTAAAGTTTAGTTTTAGTCATCTGGCAACACGGGTCTGTCTTGATCTCGATTTTTAATTTTCATTCCACAGAACTTTTCTTTTGATTCGGAAAACGAAAATAAAATTCGGAAATCGCAGGTGTTATTAGTCTCGTGGCTGTGCTCGTTGTTTCATGTTCTTGTTTATTCTTGTCTACAGTTACGCATTTAATTCTAATGTCTCTCTACATGTTTTGGATTAGTAATTTTAGTGCTAAAAGAAAATAATTTATAAAAATGCCTGGTCGAAAGTACAAGAAAGAGTGGGAAAATGTGCCAGAATTTAAAGGTAAATGAACTCATTGAAAATCTTCTTATTTATTTTTTTTTATCTTATTAAAAATAAGAATATTTTTAACTTTGCAGGGGTCGATGCATGTTTTTTTTTTTCCTTGGGTCCCCATTTTTTGAAACAAAAAGAGTTATTTTTTTTCTGAAATTTAATATATTTTGTGAAATTTATAGTTTTATAATAAATCAAAGCTAGTTACTCTATTTCAAATAAAACTACGAAACATTTATGATTTATTAATAATAACTTTAAGTAAAAGTTCTCCTGCTGAAGATTTTCTTTCTGGTGAACTTGTTCCGTTCTCAAATTGCATATTTGAAATTCAAACAATGAATAATTAATGAAAAGTTTGCTTTTTATGAAAAGGAACTTCGTGAAAAGGCCTGTTTTATTCACAGGAATTTTGTTAATGGCCCATTTTTTTGAAATAGATTTTCATGAAGGGACCCTAACAAGACCCAGTTTTTGTCAGGATCTACCCCAAGTTCTAAAATTATACACTTAGTTTTAAATATGCGATATGCGAATGAAATTGTTTTTTGAAGACTTTTTTTGTTATTTCAACACCCATTATTTAAATATTTCTTTTGATTCTTCGGATATATTTCATTGCATCATTTTAATCGTTCCATTAACAGACAATTTGTTGCGCCTTAAGAATTGTGTGGTGGCGGTAGTAGAAAATTATTTGTTTCTTTTCTCTTTTTTCCCCAACTTTAAATGCCTTACATCCTTTGAATTGTTTTATCAAGCTCCGCATACCACCTGTTATTCAAATTAATGTATAGCGTATACTGCTAGTATGTACCTTTACCTTCTGGTATTTTTAAAACTAAAATATTGTCTCATTACTAGCTGGCACGTCCGGTCCCGTGATAATAACCTTAAATATACGTAAAATCAGTGTTAACGAAATTTTTTCCAAACGAACCTAAAATTGGGCCCCTGCCTTTGGTAGCGTACACCCGCGTGTTTTTTTCTCACTTTTTGTTCGCATAGAGTTATTTAATATTTTAAAACAATAGTCAATTAATGTAGAAGAAATTATTAATTAGTTAAAATGTCTAAACAATTTGTAATTATTGTGAATTATAAAGGATTTCAAAGCCCGTGTAAAAATTTGGAGAAAACATATTGATATTTGGGGGTAAAAAGGCTTGTAAGAAATGTTTTCTTCTATTTTTTTTTTTTTTTTTTCATATCGAGTAATTTAATATTAAAAAGAAATAGTTCTTATTGTCCGAACTCTTTGGAATTTTTTGGCGTTCTAATTGTATTTTCGATTTTCCGAAGTCTGTGTACAATTTCCCAGCAAAAATATTGGTATTTAGTTATAAAATCGCTGTTTTTTTCCCTTTTTTTTTACATCGGGTTAATTAATATTAAAAAAAAAAGCAGTTCTTGTTTACTAAATTCATTGAAATTTTTGTAATTTTCCGAAGCCTGCGTTTATAATTTTATAGCTTGTATAATTCTATCGTTTCAAACATGGAGCTATGCCATGGTTTCAATCCTGAGTTGCTTAATAATATTAAGAAACTACGCTCAGTTGGTTGTGCAGATGAAAGATACTATAATGAATCGCATGTAAAAGTTTAAATGTTTATTTTTGGTAAATGGGGAATTTTTCGAAAAAAAGGCTTGATTTGGGGAATTGTTTTTAACTTGAATTAGTGAAATATTTTTTTAGGGATAAATTGAAAATTAAAAATTAACTTTTTAAAGTACAAATTGAGTTGGGGACTTTTTCGGAAAAAACCACCGATTTGGGGAAATTTTCACAACTTTTGGGGAAATTGACTTTCGACTATCTGGCAACACTGATATTCTTAGTGCCGTTCGTAAGTTTGGAATTTAAATTAGGTATCCCGACCCGGGCACACTGTACCGGAAAGGGTTAAATATTTTCTGAATGTAAAACTATTCCACAACTAGGACGTCCATAAATGAGCTTCAATTGTTCCATTGATTTTATAACGAAATGTTTTGCCCGAAAAAAACCATGTACGTTACTACATCTGCTAAAGCAGCGATTTTCAAACTTCTTTTACCTAATTGCGCACTTAAACCGCCGAGTCATAATAAATTTATGATGAAGAACGAAATACAAAATATTATTTATGATATTAAACAAATATATTAACACAGAGAAAATTCTCCATGGGAGCCAAAAGGAAGGGAAAATAATTTAATATACTACTTTGTAATAAAAAAAAAGAGATTAAACTTCTTTCAATCAATTCAACAATATTTTTATAGTACAATAATAGGTGGCTTTGTCCCCTACGACATAAAATTTCTAACCCCTGTTCAGACTTCATAGGGTGTAAAAATGAGCTAGTTTGCTCTAATTTAAAAAAAAAATACTGTATAGCTAATTATAATTAACCTAACAGTACTTCTGCAATCGGTTTGCGATTCATTTCTTTTTGAATGTGTAATTTTAAGGCCGAATCAACTGCTTTCCCGATAACTAACGTCTGGCTTCGTGATAGATTAAATAAAATCAAGTAAAACATTTGAAAATCAAAACAAATTGGCTAAGTAAACAATGTTGCTGCCTCACGGAATTTTATAACGATTCTATAGGAAAAGTGTTTTAAGAAAGACTATTTAGATATATCGTTTTAAATACGTCATAATTTTGACCCAAGTTTTTTTTCTTCTTTATAATATTCACGCTTAAATAGATATTCTATTGAAAGGAAATATTATTTGCACTGTTTTAAAATTGGCAACATTAGGGAAAAGGCTTTTGAAAAATAAATAAATCTTATGTGTATATATATATATATATTAGTTGAAACTGTTTGGCAATAGTTTTATTTTGATATTTTAAATATGGCCTATTTTTTTTCCATTTACTGCTTTTAACGTATAATAGTTTAATTTTTATTTTAATGTTTCATTTCTATCACGTGTATTCACGTGTAAGACATGTTTTATGACGTAATTATTGACGTAAACTATTTACTGCTTTTCACACGTCACCATTTAATTTTTATTTCATAGTTTTCATTCTGTTTTTAATAGTAACGTGTAAATATATATATATATATATATATTTCACTGAAAGAAAATATTAATCTTTGCGCTGTTTTATAATTTGGGAACAATATAAAATATCACCTTTTCAAAATAGGAAATAATTACTTATTGAAATGATAAAATTTTGAATTAAAAGCTGACAAAACACCCTCAAAAAATTAGTCAAATTTCGAAATGATTCCATCAATTCAATGACCTACAGCTCGATCAGTGTATCCCTGCAAAACATGATTAAATTACCGTGCGTTCTTTTTGATACTATAAAACATTTTAACTGAACTATTTTAGCCAATTTCAACATTAAATAGCATTTAAAATATTTTTTCAATTAAAAAAAAAATGTATCCTTCAGCGCGTTTATCGACAATTTCTCTATAAAACTTATGATTTTCATATTTTTATCTGTAATAGTTTTCTTAATATTAGCCTAAAAAGACTTACGGTCACACAAAAAAGTTATTTTCGGCAGAGACGGTGTTAATCCCTTTTTTTTAGAAAAGAGAATTTTTTTTTATAGATGCATACTCCTAAAACATTTTAGAACAATATTCTATTTTCTATTGCATTTTATACGAAAATTAATTTAGCACTAGGATACATACTTTTTTATGAAATGATTAAATTTATCTACGTATGTAAAACCATTTTCAGGATTTCGTGGAATACTCTTATAAAGAGAGCATAAATAAAAAATATCTTATACATTTACATCGCACACTGTGCAGCTGCACATCTGGTCCTCTTGCACCGCACTGCTGGGCAAAATGATTGTCAGTTAGACATTTTTTTTAAGTCAGAAATTTCGAATTCTTACCAGAAATTTTAAACAAAATTTTTTGCTTTATTTAATGACAGCCATTTTGTGGTTCTATTAAGTAGGGTTACCGAGCCAGTAGTTTATCAAATAAGGTCAGTGCTACGGGGTTTTATTATATTTCCTTCCTTTTTAATCTTTAGAAGTAAACTAAAATGATTGCTACAAACTTTAATGAATGCCCTATAGTGGACAAAAATGATATCTGCTGAAATTAAGTAGCAACAAAATTATAAGTAAACAGTTTCTTTAATTGCCGTTTCCCCAGTATCAATCAACGAAATCAGTTGAAAATTCAAAAATTATTCTTTAAAATATCATTTTGGGCTGCGTTTAACAATAATTATTATAAAACTATTAATTGAAATAAGCAAGATGGAATTAGATTATTTTAACTTATCGTAATTGTCTTCAACTAGTCAAAAACTAAATTTTTACACTTTCTGATTAAAGAAAAATCATACAATGGCTTCTCTTACAGCAGGCAGCTGAAAATAACGTGACAACAGGTGCTCCAACATTCAAACAAAGATATTATGTCTAGTGCCACATGTAAAACACATTTCCGCCTGAAATGGAGCAATAATTAAAAAAATTGATCAACTACTGGAGTTGTACCAACTACTGACGAGGTCACCCTAATTATATTTCTTTCGTTATCGCAGGTATGAATTCGGATTTTATCAATTATGAAAAAGTCCAAATTTGCAACACTGCCGGATTGTCAGTTTGGATTTTAATTTAGATATTATGAGTTCATACCATAAATAAATAATAGTATTTTATATTTTATTTAATAAGAGACACTTCTATATCAAATAAAATAAAATCACTTCCTTCAAAATTTTCGGTAATGATTGAAATTTCGGATTAAAATTGGATTCCAAACTGGCAACCCTTAACCCTGCTATGCAGTGTCACACCAGTTTAGAACCAATTTTCTAAAGATTGGAAGCTAGTTAAATAAAAAAAAAAAAAAAAAAAAAAACGATTTTGACGTAAATTGATTTCCATATGATGAAATACAAAGCATTTGAAACATTTTTGCATTTGAATTTATCCATATAAAATTAATGGTTAAGGAATTTGCTTTTGGTCAATGATATTAACCCTTAAATGCGCGATTTTTTATTTTGTTTCGAAAAAAATATATATGATACTCTGAAAGGTTTACGACACAGGAAAAATAATAAAAAAAATCAAAGATATATTTTTCATATAATGCGTCAATCTTTTCTTCTGTTGCACATCTGCAATACAAATAAAAACTGCTGTCATGTGGCTGTTTTGCGCTAAAATAATGCAAATTAGTAAATACATTAATAAGTATGTCTCCAAATACCTTATTTTATATAATTATTTATTTTATAAAGTTAACCCTCAACCCTTTAATTTCCATAATATAATACGTTGTAGAAATTACTTAGTTCAGAGAATCTGACCTTATGCAAGAAAGTTTCAGTGGTTAATTTCGCTTTATTTAAATACAGAGTGTCTGTTTTTTTAATTAAAGCAAATATTCCTTTTTAATTTTCTGGTGTGAATTAGGTATATGCGAATAAAAAATTCTATTAAATTCAAAACAGTGTTCTTTGCATATATGCAAAGCTGCGCACTAAAGGGTTAAGGGACAATCACTATAAAAACTGTTTCATCTTTGGCGTTACTGAAATTTACTCCTTAATTATCGCTGCCGCGATATTCACGGGCTGTGTCTTTCATTCAGATAGTTTGATTCACACCAGTTTTGTAAATAGTGTAATTGGCTTTAGTATGGTATCATTTTACCTGTCATTAAATAAGCTGAATAATTCTTTTTCAAAAACGTGGTTTAGCAAACAATTAGAATTTTTAAACAGTAATTTAATGCGACAGTTAAGGAGTTAGTCGATTAAAAACAGTCCTTCGGATTACACAGAATTGTTTTCGAGATTACAGTAGAAAAAGCAGGGATTTAACTCCTTAATTCCCACTCCCGTGATATTCACGGGCTATGTATTTTGTCCGATTGTTTGATTCCCACGAGTTTTTCAAAACAGTGTAATTGTCTTTATAAAGGTATCATTTTACCCGTCATTAAATAAGGTGAATATTTTTTTTTTCAAAAAAGTGGTACCAATAAGCAATTTGAATTTTTAAACCGTAATTTAATGTGACCGTTAAGGGATTAAGGGAACATGTAACCACTGTTAGGTAAATCACAGCATAACAGAGAGAAAATATCAGTAATAGATATTCCAAATCAGAGACATGATATGCTTCACAACATAGTTAACCGCGCTTAAACTGAAACACAGTTTGAAACGCTAATCCTTTTTTTTTTAAATTAAAATAAACATTTTTTTAACAAAAAAACTGGTTAAATTGGATTGTAAAAAAAAAAAAAAATCTTATCAAGAGAAATTTTTTGGTCAAAATATACTTATTAGGCTTGAAAAAAAATTCTTAATGCAGGTTGTCGTGCAATATTCATCTTTTGACTACGGGTCGAGACTTATTCCTTCTAACTTTTCGAAAATAATATCTGATACGCACTTATACAAGATATATTCGAAAGCAACCTACCACGACGGAAAATTTTTGTTACTTGCGGCGCGACTGAAAAGACACCGCTAGAATTACACACACTTTTGTCCATTTTCCACAGTCGTAGGTTCTGCCAGTGACTGCGAATCGTGAATTAACCATCATCTAGAGGATCATCCCATTGAGGGTAGGCATTTTCTTAATAATGTTTCCAAGTTTATTTTTATTATTACTGGTTTCAATTAGGTTTCGATTACAAAAAGTTTATGAATATGTAAGTTACAATAATATAAGAAAACTATGGCACGATTAAAAGATTTAATCAAAAATATTTTTTTTCTTTTTTTTAGGTATGAATAAACGGCTAAAAAAGACATTTAAAACATATATTTTGTGTTTGCTATTTTGTTTTTTTAAAGATAAAATGATATTTTTTGATGCATTAAATCATATATATATATATATATATATATGTGGAGATTTCGCAAGCAACACCTGCATCAGACTGAGTGTCCCCGTATTTTCCGCTTCGAGATTAAAAAGGAAACGAGCCTTAACGAAGCTGTGTGAAGTGAAAATGCAGAAGAAGTAAAGAGAACGAAATGAGTTTGACGACGGAAGGTTTTGTTAAAAAAGAACAGAACATATTACGGTGAAATAAGATTGAATATTTACACGACGTAAGAAAATCTGAGAAATATTCAACGACGTCCTGAATTATAGACTTTAAGCTAATTAACCTTCCGTCTACCAGACGGGTCCATTGGACCCGACATGTACATTGAAAATATTTATTCAAACCAGAAATTTCTTCAAAACAAACTAAGTGTATAAATCAGACAATAATAAGTTAAATAAACAAATTAAATAGTTTTAAGTAAAAATTCTGGTGTAGAATGTTTTTATAAAACTTGAGTAAAATTTCCGGTAGTTCTAGGGTTAAAGAACGAGAAGAGTGTTTATATCTGTATTTTTGTTTGTGTATTCGTCTCAATAAATGTCAGTGTTCGTCCTAAAAGTGAGTTGTGAGTTATGTATGGAGTCTCACCCCCATATATATATATATGAACGAAACAGAAATGTTATTTCCACATAGCTTCCAGTTTTGCCTTTTTTAAATTTAGGAAATATGAATTCACACTGGAAAGCTTAAAGAATAATTTTTATTTTATATAATCATAAAATGCATTTCACGGGGAAAAGATACTATTAATAATTACTGGTATATATTCGAATTTTTCTAATTTAAAAAAAGGCCAAACAGGCAACACTCATAGGTTCTTTAAACAAAACGGATTTAGTTTTCTCACACATTTCAAACTTTGAAATACCCTTTTTAATACATTTGAGGAAGAGTAAAACCAAATTTACTCTCAGAAAGAAACTATATAAACAATTTTTTTTCAGACTCACTAAGCTTTTATTACTGACTCACTTAATAAAACAATATTTCCAATGTCTGAAAAATAATAAAAAATTAATAGGAAAATCTATCTCTTGCAAGTTTTTTTTGTTTTTTTTTTCTTCTTCTTCTTCTTCAAGAGTTTCCACTAAACAGTGGGTTTCCTCGACCTATAAAAATAGTCCTGAGAGATCCTTTCCATCTCTTTCTCTTCAGAGTAATCTCATCATTTAACTTATAAATATTCATTTTATCTTTAATAGAACTTTCCCACGTCATCCTCGGTTTGCCCACTACCCCTTGAATACTAGGCCTGAGCCCTGACACAAAAATGGCGGTTGCGAAGGCGGATTTTTTTTTTTTTTTTTTTTTTTTTTTTTAAACATAGGTACGGTCCCTTGAATGTGCACACCAGTATTTTACAAAATATTTTTCTGACTTCCATAATCTCCGAAAAATAAAGCGGAAAAACCTTAAAAAAATATTGGTATGAATATTTAAGGGACCGTACACACGCTGAAAAAAATCCGCCTTCGGCAGCCGCCATTTTTGTGTCGAGGCTGAGGCCTAGTACAGTGGAACCCGGTTAAGACGCTCACGGTTAATACGCGATCCCGCTTAATACGCGACTTTTGACCACTCCCTTGAAACGCGTCTTAACCGGGTTCCACTGTATTTAGTTGGCGGTGGTCTGCCCCTGCTACGTTTGCCTTCCGGGCACCATTCAAAGAGAGTTTTAGATATGCGTTTTTCTTTCATTCTGCGGACACGACTATACCATCTAACCTGTTATACACGACTGTATTAACAATTTGGACTCCGTTGTCGCCACTGCGCGACATCATCATTTTTTTTAAACCTTGTTTTTGGCACCAGTAAAAAAGTAAAATAAAATTTTCCTTGTTTAATTAGAGCATTTTTGATATTGTGTACTGGAAGTAACTCTCTTTTTTAAAAAAGTGGTTTCGTCTGAATAAAATTTGCGTAAGAGACGCTGGAGTGCAATTGGTTAACTACATTTCGTTTCACTTGCATACATGTCACATATTCTTAAGCTTTTATTTTTTTTCAGCATAAATTTTCTCGCTGATCTTCGCCAGAAGTCTATTTCGGTATAAAGGAGTTTCTTTTTTAGCTGGAGATTTAATGTCCATGTGTATACAGCAAACACATGCCATACAGCAAAATGCTTTGCACAATAGCATTAAACCTTAACCGTTAAATTTTAGGTAGAATCTTGGTAATCTTGTTTCATTTGCAAAAAGTGATATTTTGGGCAACAAAGAAAAAAAATCACACGTACATTTCTTAAAAGAGAATGAAATAATGTTTTTGATAAAGGATAAAATAGTTCTGTCGTATTTTTTCGAAAACTAAAGCATCGTGATAGAACATATATTTTATTTTATCTCTAAAATTCATTTCAAACATATATGTGTGCGTTTGAATGTGAAAATTATAAATAATTTCATATTTTCTATTATGACATTTGTATCAATATACATCACACAGCTATACTAAAGAAAGAAAAGATTTTGCTCTTGTGTCCATGTGTCTGCGACGGCCAGGATAATATACCGCACGTAGATTAAAATGCAGTAAGTTGAAGTATTTAACGAAGATCTTGGAGCGGTCTCTTATAAAAATGTTCAAATTAAAATACTGACCATCTTCCATTTTAGATTTATCTTACAAATGGAGTAGAAAGCCTATTCGGTGTGACCGCTTTCTTGCATTTTTCTACCAATCTATCAATAAAAATAATAATCAAACTAAGCTAATACATGCTAAATGTTAATAAATCCATTTAAAAAGCATATAAATGCTTTTATTCACATCTACATATTTCATCTCAGACGGTGACATTATCAAGATCTATATTGATACTAATATTTCGCAAAATGTTTTGAAATAAAACCGGTAAACAAAAATCACGAGAGTAGACGTATAATGAAAAAGAGTACAATAATAAAAATAAAATGAACATTTGTGAGCGTAAATTATTTTATGCTATTTTTTCTTATTTTGCAGAGTATATCTTTCCCAAATTTTAGATAACTCTATGGACGAAACCCACAGGCAAGCTATCCACAATTTCTGTTATATTTTTATGCTTTTACGCACATTTAAAACATTAGTAAATCTAGTTAATCACATATGACTTTCTTCATAGCGTACATGCCAAAATAAAAACAATTGACACATTTTGATTTTTTAATTTTTTACACTTGAAAAACATAAATTTTCTTTTGAAATTTTTTGTTAAAATTAAATTTTAAACAATACGTTTTGTATATTTTGATTTTAAGTTAGAGATAAGCGTGATATGTTTCTATTTTGGTCAAAAATTATTTTCTATTTATGTAATTTCCAGTTCTATTTTGCGCGCAGAACTTAATGATTTTTATTCACGTATTAGTGACATGAATTTTTTTAATTTAAATTTGGAGAGACGACGTAGAACAATTATTTTTGTACTAGATGGCTTTGCCCCATGCATGTTGTGGCAATTTTAGTTGCAAATTTCATATACGTTTGTCCTTAAATATGCTTAATCAATGAGGATAACATATTCTCACTATAGCGGTGAATGCGCCCTTGTAAACAGAAAAGTGCCAGTTTAATAAAAGTTTGATTATACGTTGAAAGACACCGTGGTTACAACTGTATACCAGTTACAACAATGAAGTTAATTATGCGCAAAACCATTCGCGAAAATACACTTATTGGCTGTGCGACTGCAGCAAGGAAATATTTTTAAACTATAAAAAGTACGAAACAAAGTATAAATAAAATTTCAAGATTGTAATAAATATTTATTTAAAATACGCTTTTATTAATTGTTGCTTCGTGTTCCTTAACACTACAACGCCCGGCAATTTCACTCAAGTTTCATAAAAATATTTGACAACAGAATTTTTATTTTAAATTATTTGATTGATTTATTTAACGTAAAACTGCGTTGTTTAAATTTAATCTATTTTATGAAAAATTTCTGGTCCCAGTTGACATTTAATCATATAGTCGGAGACGGATCAACTCCTTCCGGGCGCAATAGATTCAATTATATCAGCAGCAGCGCGTTACTTCCTTTTTTTTTTCTTTTCTTTTTTTTTTTTTTTTTTTTTTTAGAAAAGATAGATAAGACATGATAAGGTCTTTATTATGACAACCCCGTATTTTGTTTTTCCAGCAACTACGTATAAATCAATAAAAAAGAAAAGCAAACTGAATCATTTATACAATTACAGGAATAGTGCTAATATATCGGAATGTCATTTTTATTTTGTATCTATTGTTTAGGGTCACGAAGTATGTTTAGTTTACGATTAAGAAGAAAGTTTTGGAGTCAGTGAAAAGGAAATTGCGATTGTTAGTCAGAACTTAGTGCAGTAGGATTGTAGGATTCCCTCCTATTGTAGCTTTTTCCCCACTTATATCGGAAAAGTGACGCATTACATAATATTATTTTTTTTTAAAGTCAGACCTTTTTCAATTTTTAAAATTTAGTTTAAGAAGAGACAATTTGTCTAAACACAAGTTGCAAGGTTCATAGAGTTTTTACTAATGAGTCCCACTACTTACGAATAGAAATGTTTGTTTAATTTAATCGTAATATGGATGAAACCAAAAATACATGTGCTTTTCATGTCCAAAACTTTAATATTTTTTTTTCATCTAATATACAAAGAAATTCCATTTTTTAATGCCATCTATTAGAAAAAACTATTCTTAACTGGCATGCAATATGCTCCAGCCAATTTTATTGTATTTATTGCACAATTTATGGACTTTATCTATTCTTGGCTATGAAAATTAGCTGTCCAAATGACTAGACAGACAACTTTAAACAGACTACAGTTCTAAATATTATGAACAACACAATATTTATCTGTTTTTATTAAATAACAGATATAGTCGTTTAATAAATTTGTACTAATGAATTAAGATATGTATTTTGTAACTACATTAGTTTAATTTTCCATTTGTCCATGAAAATTAAACCTCTGTTACTTTATTTACATTTAGCAGAATAAATAATAAAAATTTTGTCCAACAAAGGACGCTACTAATATGTATTGCTTAAAGAACTTTCTAGAGTAGAAGTCAAGTGCCATTTTCACTTTGTCTGCCACATGTTTAGAGTATAGGGCAGTATTATGAAGTTCTAATGTGAGTGTGTTTTCTCTTTGTAATTTCTGTTACTCCAATTTTAGGTTTAAATATTGATTTAAAAATAAAATTTCTCTTTAAATCAAAATACACTAAGTAAAATAAGTTTATATAAATAACATAGTTATTTTTTAGAATATTATTAATTAAAAGAAAAATTGTTTTTCCTTAAATGTAACCTCTGGTACATACAAATAACAGAGGTTACATTTTATCCCAGAATATACATTTTTTATGGTACTTATTGTCATTCTTATTACTTATTTCTATTTATTTTTGCAGTAGCATGTATTATGTATTTGTGATATTTAACAGATCTAAAAATGTCCTCTAAGAAAAAAAGTTTTAAAGTTCATGAATATACTGCTGAAGAAAATGAAATTAAAGAAATAACACTAGATAAAATAATTAAAGGAACATACATACTAGTAGAATTTGTAACTGAAAAATGAGAAAAATGAAATATTACAGGTTATCTACAGATTAGAGAAAATCACAGTCAAATAAGATTGGAAATACCTGTATTTACTTAGAGAAAAATTCGCCTTATTTATTCACGCGATTAAACAAGATGCATTTCTCTGAAAGAAAATGCTGGGTTTTGATCCTTATTTTGGCTGTAATATTTCCTGATCTGTAGACACCTTTGATTGCTGCATAGCCGTTACACAAGATGATTTAGAAGATGTTGAAGTGCAAGTTATGATTTTGAAAGCTTGTGATGATACATCATCTATTTTTAAATTAGATGACAATGATACTGCATGCATACTGTTCGAACAGATCCAAAAAAGTTTGCCCATGCCAACTGTAGTACAGAAAGGGGGCAGATTATTTTACAAGTTTCCCCACCTTGTTGAAGTATTTGAAAAATAATTGCAGTGTTAAAAATTTGTGGAAATTTCTTTGGAAAATAAAATTATGTCTGATTTATTCAGTGTGTCTTTGTTAGTTGCTAAAAAGTCAGTTTGTTTACATATTGTAAATTTTTGTAACCTCTGCTACTGGATTTAGCCTCTGTTACTTGATGGATTTTTCTATTTCTTTTTAATAATTGTAAACTGATAATAAACCAAACGTATTTAAAACAAAGAATATGTTATGTACTTTAAATACAATTAATAAAATATTTTTTTGAAACTAAAATAAGTGGTAATTATGAACTTTAACTTAGTTTTTTTTTCTAAACGAGATAAAATGACACATGTAATGGTGATTAAATTTTATTATTTATTATTCATCTTTCTAAAACTATTATTTTGAACTAAAGGACATTTTTGCTAAAGTAATGTATAAAAGTTATATTTTTTGATGAAATATTTGTATCATAAATTAAGCAAATACTGTCCAGAAACAGAGGTTACATTTTTCACGCTAGATATGACTTTGCAAGTTATATTTTAATTGTAAAATTGATTTTTTTTTTCTGTGCGGATGCTAATTTTGTGCAGCTTAAATATATATTTAAACAATATTATTGTTATTTAGTCAAATCTAGATAATAAAACATAACGAAGACAAATCTTGAGAAGCACAAAGATAATTGGTTTTACCCGTATTTCTGTCATTATTCTAATGATTCTGACATCATTATTTCAGATTGGAAAATTACCATTTATTATTTCAATCTCGCAATTCGCAAGCACGTTTATTTATAGAATTTGCAACATCTTTCTGCGATTCAATAAGGCGGAAAGTTATAATAAAATAGTGTGATAAGACTGTACGCATCTTGTGTACAACACGTGCGTGGATGTAGCCAAAGAGTTAATCACAGAAATCCTGCGATTACATAAGGCGAGGATTAGTCTTCGTAAATAGTGGTTTTACACGGCTCGTGGTTGGCAACATTTGATATAAAGAAACTAGAATTATAATTTATTTTCCACGAAATGTTGAACAACGTGGAAAATCTATATATTTGCAGTGCTAACTATGAACGTGTGTCTAATATTTATATAAATTTTAACACTTTCCAACATACTTAAAAAGTTCTTATGAATTCGGTTTATCTGTCCGTCTGTCTGTCCGTGCTCTAAATCGCGTAAATATAGACCGATTGCCATGAATTGGACATATGTTATTGGGGTTTACAATGGCCTGTTCGGTATTGAAAATTAAGTGTGTAGCATTTTCGGTTCATTTACAGGGCAACTCAAAAGAATTCCGTTATATTACGGCCTATGGGAAAAGAAAAACGTTTGCCGTGTGTTTTAATGATATTGCAGTATTTTAAACACATAGAAATTGATATACATCAGTGAGGTGTATTAAAGGATACTTACCATAGAATACGGTGTGAACTTATCGTTTACTTACAGGGGCATACAAAAGAATTTTGCTACAGAAGAAAATGATAAATATTTGAACTATTTAAGCCTGCGAACAACAGTTGCTGGAAGTGCGTTTTTAAATTTAACTTTTAAAATAGATATAACTTGATGTGTATAAACTTTAAATATCATATACAGGGTCGCATAAAAGCTCTCAAGAACATCCGTTTATTGGCGAAATTTTTGAGTGGAAATTTTAAACTGTGATATGCGTTTAACTGAACTGACCCTACTATATAGTGTGCATACATATCTGAAAGAGAGCAAATAAAATCGTCAATTTTAATGACAATTCATGGTAACACCAGAAATCGGGTTTTCAAAGGCGTTATGCGTTTTCCGAATTTTTCTTTTAAACGTCATCTTTCCTCTTAGTAAACTGTGGAGTTTTGTTATATTATTCTGAATGTACTGGAAAATGTCTCATAATCTATGCTGTACGCATAATTTTTTGTTCTTTTACTTTTCATGTCAAAATAATAATAAAAAAAAGCTTTTAAATTTTCAAAATTAATTCCGGCTCAAATAACCGTTAAACTTCGATGTAGCTTATTGAATAGAAAAAGTTTTATAGAAGTTTTATGATACTGAAAAAAAAATCTTTCTAAAAGTATTGTTGGGAATGTTTTTCTTTGAAGACTTCTGGCATAAGAAAAAAACACCCCCGTTTCAGTGAAAGAAGTAAATGAAAGAATAACAAGCTTTATCTAAAGGCTGATGCCTTCAAGGAAGTTCGCGACAGAATTTAAACATAGTTATACTACTGAAATTACCTTAAATTGTGTAAGAAATGACAGGAAAAAAAATGGGTCGAATGAAAATAATGCAATTTTCTGGAACTTCCGTAAATTTGGTATCGCCGATAACTTTGGTAAATAAAGAAAGCTATATTGTATTACATTTTAGTTTATTGAACAATTGTTTAGTTTTGATTTGTTTTTTGTAATAATAGACTTGCCCAGAAATGTGTTAAAAAATAAAATGACACATATAGGATGGTGCCTCTTTAAGAAATACTCTTTTGGGAAACTTAAGTTTTACGAAGGTAAATATAAGAAATGATCGTCCATTGATGAATACAAAGCATGCAAAAAAGATCTATAAGAAGTAAATCTTTCTAACAGGCATAAAAATAAAACTAGTAAAAAAAACACAGTCTTTTATAAGCAATACATGTTTATCTTGATATTCAAGCCTAATTTCATGACTAAAATTCATGATTCTTTTTAAAATATAGCAACAAGAAAGAAAAAAAAGTGCATTATATAAATTAATTGATTTTTACTTTATGTAATGACGAAATGTCTGTACAAGAATAGGGCAAAAAATTCTGTTCGGAATTTTTGTTATGAATTCGGAATTTCTAAATAAAAAAGGAGTCCAAACTGGTAACCCAGCTTGTCCCTTTCGCCTGGTTTGAAATCCATTTAGACTCGTAATCACAAGATCTTTGAAAATAGAATAACATTCCTGTGAGCTTCCAACATTCGTTTGTAAAAATGTGGGTTAAACACGTTTCGAGACAATTCACATAAAAAAATTTGCAGATTCGGAAAACTGCCTAGTTAGTATTGAATAAATGAAAGTACTCACAAGGAAGGTCTCCTTACTCGGCATACTCAGAATACTTTGAAAAAAAAACCAATTAAACTACTTATGTATGTAATAAAGGATCAATCAAATTTACCGGCGGAATTACAGTAGAAAGTCTGTAAAAAAAAAATACTTTCGAGTATTTTCCGCTAAAACACTAAAGCATCACGTGATTTGGCTAGTGGAACTTTTCATCGCCAAAAAGCAAACGATTTTAATGCAACTAAAAATTGTTTGTTAATTGATTTTTAGAATGCGTGTAAAAAGTAGTTAATAAATTTAAACATAAACACCGAGAGATTTTAATAAATACAGTTTTTCGTATTGCATATTTATGTTGCTTGTTATTTAAGTTTATTACTTTAAAAACAATTTCCTATGCAAAAAATACATTCATATATTTAAGCATATTCCAAAATAAAGGCAAGATTCATTTACCAGTTATTCATTTCAATATCAAATAATTCGTCGTTTCCATAGCAACAGAACTGAATCGACAGTGCTCAACTGGACTTAATTTTGATATATTGAAACAATTTTATTTTAATTTTGTTTTAACCCCTTGAGGGGCGGTGGGATATATTTTATCCCACCTACGATTAATGAAGAGTTACACCAGAAAAATTTTATGAAATTTTCCTTTTCTAACTTTGGTGGAAAAAAGACGTAAAATTGCTTTTCCTTATTTTGAAATATTTTTTTTTCTAATTTTCCGGTGGGAATTCAGCATTACACAAACGTAATTGATTGCCCCTCAAGTGGTTAATTCATAAAAATTAATATTTAACTTTCATCATAAATATGTATATATGACAAAACTATAGTTAAATCAAACTAAAACTGATAAAACTAAAGTTATTTACATTAAATTTTTTTAAACAAGTTCAATATGAAACATTTTTATCATAACCCTTGAATTCTCGCTCCCGTGATATTCACGGGCTGCGTCTTTTATTCAGATTGTGTGATTCCCACCAGTTTTATAGAGTAGTATAATTGGCTTTAAAGATGGTATCATTTTACCAGTAAATAAATAAGGTGAATATTTCTTTTTCATAAAAGTGGTGCAAATAAGCAATTTGAATTTTTAAACGTAATTTAAAGGGAACTTTAAGGGGCTAAAGAGTATTCGACATAAAGTATTTTTCGAAATTTCATTTCATCGCCAACCGATGATAAATCGCCAAATAACCGAAAATTTAAAATTTCAACTTTCTATCGAGGTTCCGCCCCAAAAAAATTTATAAACATATATATGCACATGAGAAGAACACTCTGTAATTTTTTCAGATTTTTCTGAATATGCTCGTATGGAGACCTTCCTTGTCAGTACAAAACTTATAAAATTTCCGCATTCCACTAATTAATAGTAGTATTATACTTATGGCTTTGGTAAATGCTTTAATAGAAAGTTTCTAATGTTAGAAAAGTACATATTCTGGAAACCTTAATTGGTACTTACGTATTGTTCGTGCGCCAGAAAGATAGAAAGTCTCAATCGCCATTCGTATTCAAAACAATAATTTAATATTAGTATTTTAAATATATAACATCTTTAAAAATGATAAACAGTGTAAAAGTTAACTAATATATCTGGCGATAAATTTAATACAAAATATTTGTGATTTTAGATATTTACGAGGGCATTTTTAATTCGGGCGGGATGTTTATGCTCTGCGGAAATGAATATAGTATTATATTTCTTATATAGTATTATATTATATTGTGAAACTATTTTTCACGGAAAATATTAAGTACCACTGCTCTACGGCAAAGTAGCTACGTTTGTGGGATATATTTACAAGCCTCTAAATTTTTGCAAGTGCTGTATTAACAAAACAAAACAAAAAAAAATGTAGTCAAAATAATCTTACCTTTGCAAACATCAGGCCTTGTTTAATTAAACAGAAAACAATTTAGGAAACTTTTATTTCACATCCTAATATATATATATATATATATTGCTAATTCCAGTTTTCGCATCCTATATAGCACACATTATACAAGATAATTCTAGTTTCACTCACTTCACATTAGAAAAGGATAATAAAAAAATGCACCCTTTTTCATTTCTATGTGCCAATTAATCCCTTGAAGAGCGGTTGTTAGCAAATGGAAAACATAAATTAAATCACTAAATCAAAAATTGTGACAAGAATTTTGGAATAAAAATTTTCATTTTATTAGGAACGGGAAGAAAATGTACTACGTATTTAAAAATAAATTAATTTGAAAATTATGGCGTGTTTCTGCCGAATCCTGCGGCTGCAGTCAGTGGCAGCAGACGATTTTATTTGAAATGTATTTCTAGATTTATGTATTACTAGCAAAACCCGCGGCTTTGCTCGCGTATTATTTGAAGTATGCCAAGTGATATTTATAGGTCTAATTTTTATTAAAAGGTACTAACTAAATTTTTATTTTATTAAAAGGTAATATTTTATTTTATTAAAAGGTTTTTTTTTATTAAAAGGTACTTATTACTTTTAGGAATAATTCAAAAATTACTATTTAAAACACAGTTTGATTAAACATCATTATTACGCTGTATTAGGCTGAAATGAGACTTAAATTAATAAAACGAAATAAAACTAAATAAATCATAATTTAGAAAACATTTCGAAACTTTTATGCTCAATTAATACGCTCATTTCAGTATTCATTTGAAGTTTTGAATTTTTTAGAAACCATCTTCTTACATCTTAAAATTAACTATCATGTCAAATTCCAAGTCCTACCACCTCTCTCAACAAAAAAGGCTATGTTGAAATAGGAACTGTCACCATTAATTTGCCAACATTAATTTTGAAATTGGTTTGTTATTTCCTAATATTCCACAGAAACGTAATTTAGAGAGCTTTTAACCCTCTGTCTACCAGAAGGGTCCAATGGACCCGACATGTACATTCAAAATATTTATTCAAACCAGAAATTTCTTCAAAACAAACGAAATGTATAAATCAGACAATAATAAGTTAAATAAACAAATTAAATAGTTTTAAGTAAAAATTCTGGTGTAGAATGTTTTTATAAAACTTGAGTAAAATTTCCGGTAGTTCTAGGGTTAAAGGCCTTTTTTAGAACGTTTGTTGTTCCTGTGAACCCCAGGTGGCAGAATCATCCGCATAAAATATAGCCTGTGTAGGATCAGAGACTGTTACCATTGATTTGCAACTATTACATTTGTAATCGGTTTGTATTCCATGAAATTTTATAGAAATAGTAATTTAGGACTTTTTTAGAATGATTTTTGCACCTCCTCTTCGCTTCACCTCTTTTTAATTCGAATTTATTTTTGACAATCCTTCGAGGGCATTTATATTTTATAAGTAACTACCATGCCATATTTAAGGTTTCTAGCCTTTTCAGTATCATAGCAATCGCAATTTAGAAAGTTTTTAGCTTTCAACCCTCTGGTGGTAGTGGCACAGACATAAAATATAGCTTATGTTTGAGCAGGTTCTATCACCATCAATTTGACATCATTATTTTTTTAATCGTTTTGGTATTTGATAAGATTGCATAAAAATCGTAATTTATAAAGCTTTTCGCTTACTTCATCTTTTTAAATTTGGAATTTTCTTTCGACAGTTCTTAGAAAGCAGTTGCATCTTGTAAGTAAATACCATGCCATACTTCAAAGTGTTAGACCCCTCAGTTATGCAAAAAACGCAAATTAGAATATGTTTTGTTTTTGAAACCTTCAGATGGTAGTGACAGCAACATAAAATATAATCTATGTTATAGCAGGGACTGTCACAATTGATTTGCAACCATTACTTTTGAAATAGCTTTTGTATTTCCCGAGATTGTGTAGAAATCGCAATTTAGGACGCTTTTCGTGGATTTTCACCCCTTTATAAATTTCTATTTTTGTCGAAACTGTTCTTAAAGATCATTTATATCTAATAAATATGTACCTTGCCTAATTTTAAGTTGCTAGCTCGTACCGATCAGAAAAATCGAGATTTAAAACGCTTTTTTGCTCCTGCAACGTCTAGGTGATAGTGACACCGACATGAAATAGCCTCTATGTTAGAGCAGAGGCTGTCAATATCAATTTGCTTACCATTACTTTTGAAATCAATTTGATTCTTCCTGAGATATTACTGACAAATAGGCATTTAGAACGTTTTTCGCTCATTTTGCTCCTGCATCTTCTCTCAGGTAGTGGAAACAGATATAAAATATAGCCTATCTTGGAGCAAGATCTGTCACCACCATTTTTACACCATAATATTTGAAATCGGTTCAGTACTTCCTGAGATTGCATAGAAATCGCAATTTAGAACGTTTTTTACAACGCTTTTTGCGCATTTTGACCCCCTTTTAAATTTCGATTTTTTTTAAATGTCCTTCACTGTAAAAAAAACGGACTAAAAAACGAAAATACTACTGGCAATATAGACGCCAGTACTATTTCCATTTTTTTACGGGAATTTTTACCCATAAATTACAGAAAAATTTCCGTTTTTAATCAGAAAAACGGAAAATTCTCTGTAATTTATGGGTAAAAATTCCCGTAAAAAAACAGAAATAGTACTGGCTTCTAGATTGCCAGTAGTATTTCCGTTTTTTGTTCTTTACAGTGTAGATATCTCTGATATCTTATTACTAACTACCATTCCAAATTTCACGATTCTAGGCCCTTAAAATAGCAATTTAAAAAGTTTTTCTGCTGCACCACCCTTTGGGGTAGTGACACCGACATAAAGCATATCCTATGTTGGAGCAAGGGTTGTCACCGTCATTTTGACACCATTATTTTTTAAATCGGTTTGGTATTTCCTGAGATTGAGTAGAAACCACCATTTAGAACGTTTTTTAGAACGCTTTTACACCCCTTTTAAATTCCGAATTGTTTAAGAACTGTTCTTAGATATCCTTTATATCTAATAAGTAGCTAATATTTCAAATTTCATATGTCTAGGCCCTTCAATAACACACAAATCGCATTTTTAGAACGTTTTTTGCTCCTGCACCCCATTTGGGGTAGTGTCACCGACATAAAATATAGCCTATCTTGGAGCAAGCGTCGTCACCATCATTTTGAAACCAATATTTTTTAAATCGGTTTGGTATTTCTTGAGATTGTGTAGAAACCACCATTTAGAACGTTTTTTAGAACGCTTTTCGCGCAGTTTTACCCCTTTTAAATTTTGAATTGTTTAAGAACTGTTCTTAGAAATCCTTTATATCTAATAAGTAGCTAATATTTCAAATTTCATATGTCTAGTCCCTTCAATAACACACAAATCGCATTTTTAGAACGTTTTTTGCTCCTGCACCCCATTTGGGGTAGTGGCACCGACATAAAATATAGCCTATCTTGGAGCAAGCGTCGTCACCATCATTTTGACACCAATATTTTTTTTAATTGGTTCTGTATTTCTTGAGATTATGTAGAAAGTACCATTTAGAACGTTTTTTAGAACGCTTTTTGTGAATTTTCACCCCTTTTAAATTTCGAATTGTTTAAGAACTTTTTCTTAGACATCATTTATATCTTATAAGTAACTAATATTCCAAATTTCATATTTCTAGGCACTTCAGTAGCGCAAAAATCGCATTTTTAGAACGTTTTTTGCTCCTGAACCCCTTTGGGGTAGTAGTACAGGCATAAAATATAGCCTATTTTCTAAGTTGAACTAACACCATCATTTTGATACCATTACTTTTGGAATCGGTTTGGTAGTTCCAGAGATTACCTCCTACAAATAAACAATTTTTACCTCTTTATAATATGAGTATAGAATAGATAAGGTGGGAAATGAGGTTTAGTACTTTAAGATAAGTGCATTTGATTAATAATAAAACAAGAAAGAA